>JACATO010000687.1:7500-1230000 GCA_018389105.1 Nautilus pompilius
GGCAGCTGGCTACCTGTCGCCTCATCGGGCGGGGTTTGCGCCCGAATCGTAACGGAATCCCCCCCCCCCCACGCTTCGAGATAATACAGATACTTTCCTACGTGCGCGGGCTGTTTCCCAGCCACCGTCGGCTCGCACTGCCTGGGATCTCTGGACGTCCTCACCGGTTCTCACGTCGCACAACAGAGCTGGGAGAAACCCTGCGCGTTTTCTCTCCCGCTCACACGCGTCTCTCTTGATGTCCAGCCGAAGAAGGACCCGGCGATGTGGGACCCTAACGGGACCTCCTGATAGTTTGGCGAGTGAACACGAGGTGTAAACAAACGAAAACAGAAGCTGCTCACACGAGAAGTGGACAATGGGCGCTCATGCGATCTTTTTTGGGAACCACGGTGACCTGACTTAGCGAGAAGGGTCAAACCAACCAGTGAATTAGCCGAGAATCGCGGTGACCTGACTTAGCGAAAAGGGTCAAACCATGAATTAGCCGAGAATCGCGGTGACCTGACTTAGCGAGAAGGGTCAAACCAACCAGTGAATTAGCCGAGAATCGCGGTGACCTGACTTAGCGAGAAGGGTCAAACCATGAATTAGCCGAGAATCGCGGTGACCTGACTTAGCGAGAAGGGTCAAATCAACCAGTGAATTAGCCGAGAATCGCGGTGACCTGACTTAGCGAGAAGGGTCAAACCAACCAGTGAATTAGCCGAGAATCGCAGTGACCTGACTTAGCGAGAAGGGTCAAATCAACCAGTGAATTAGCCGAGAATCGCGGTGACCTGACTTAGCGAGAAGGGTCAAACCAACCAGTGAATTAGCCGAGAATCGCGGTGACCTGACTTAGCGAGAAGGGTCAAACCATGAATTAGCCGAGAATCGCGGTGACCTGACTTAGCGAGAAGGGTCAAATCAACCAGTGAATTAGCCGAGAATCGCGGTGACCTGACTTAGCGAGAAGGGTCAAACCAACCAGTGAATTAGCCAGCAGGCCTGCTGTGGCAGCGACCCATCGAAAGCATCATCATCTCTCCTCCTCTCAGCATCCGGCATTTTTTTTTTTTTTTTATCTTTCTTCCCCTTTATTTTCTAACACAAACTTTTGAAATGTTACAAATTCTAACTTAAAACAACCGTTTTAATTTCGTCGAAGCTTGAAAAAAAAAAACACAGCTGGTTTCTTAGCCGAGGACACCGTAGCAGCACTTTCACATACAATTCGTCAAGAAAAGTATCTCCGTTTCCTCGCTGGAAGAGATGCCACAGACGCGTCTCTAACTGACTTCACCGCTATGTCGTGCGGTGTGCTGTCATTTTAAAGAAAGAAGTTCAGCGGAAGATTGGAAAAGCATTGAACGCAACTTTTACAAAATAAAATATGCAAATCTTTGAGGGGAGTTCATGCGACTGACGGAAACTCAAGTAAACAGAGCGAACCCAGCGCGGTTTCCCCAGAACAGACCTTTTGCAGCAGGGCGTCAGGGAGGCGGGAGAAAGAATCACTCTACGAGGTCTTCGGGTCAGAAGGTCGTTCGCTGACGATGGAGTATAGGGATTACAGAAAGGGAAAGTGATGTCACGGCTTATATGTGATCCATGTGCTTGACAAAAAAAAGGGCTCCCATACCCGAGTTTCAGCTGATAAATACACTGCCTAAGGAATTGTTCTCTTTTTGCAGGATCCCATCTGAGGCTTAATGGTTTAGCAATTCCACACTTCGGGCACTTGTGGAAATACTTCTAAATACCGGAAGCGCCTGGCTCAACGTGCCCCGATACGTTCTCTAAGTGGTCTGCAGAGGGAGCTAGAAGCGTCGCTTGCACCGCGGAAACCTGAAGTTATTTGAGTTCAGAAAAGAGACTGTAGCCATTACCGCTAAAGAGGAACACGTCGGGGGCGACCCGACAGTCACGAGCCATTCTGGCCGTCAGTCAATGAATCAGTCACGCGGTCAGTCAGGGCATTAGTCCGCAGCAAAGCTTGGATTGGGGGTGGTGGGTCTGAGTCAGCAGTCGCGCAGGGTCAAGTTTTCTTGGACTGTCCGAGAGTATCCAGCTGGATGGCGATGCCTTTCTCGCGTCTTTAACCCTCCGTGTGCCACATCAGGATTTTACCTTACTTACATCGCCCGGGGCGCAACGACTTTCGTCACAAGGGGCGGTATCAGTAAGGATGGTTCGTCTGGGCTCTCTGGCATAACCTGGGCTGAGTAATACAAATCTGAATGCCAGCGAGGTGCAGATGCGCCCCCAGGTGGGTGTACAGGTAGTAGATGATTGCATTAAAAGAAAGACGAAACGTTAGACGCTCACACGCCAATATTATCAGGTGAGAGAGAAAGAAAAAGATTTAGCTTTTCATCCGGAGCCGCCCCCTCTCCTCTATCTCTCTTCTCTCTCTCTCCGTCTTTGGCCAACTCGTTGCACCTTCGATGATGAATAAAACGGTTTGTTGCTGCTGGTGTTTCTTTGTCATTTAACCTATTTATTTATTTATTTATTTATAAAAACCAAAAGGGGTCTCTGCAACGACATCGTCCGCAAAAAGGGCGGGGCCAGCAGCGACATCAGGTTCGTGTCGGTTACGTCCCCTCTCCTACACAGCGAAGATAGAATAGTACAAACCAACTTCCTCTCCTCCTCTTCTTTTTTTCTTTTAAATGCCGAAGATCTCACGTTTAAATGAACGTATTTTGACGAATTATTTATCTTCGTTTTCCGTTTTCTACCAAGGGTCCTGTTCCATGGTTTTTTATTTCCACTTCATCTTGATCTTCCTCCTCCGCTTTCTTAACCGGGATCAAACAGATTCAACAAACGCGATATTTCGCTATGTCCTCTCCCTGCCACCACTAACTAGATACCAAGACCGACCCGTTGTCTCTAAAATAAGGGGTTCACTAAGCTCTAACATTTTTGTCGGGTACGTAGAAAAATCGGGTTCTCCTCTCTCTCTCTCTCCTCTCTCCATCTCTCTTCATCAATCCCCTTCCCGCTCGCCAGTCTCTCTTCATATCTCTCTCTCTCGCGCTCTCTGCCATCTCTCTTCATATCTCTTCTCTTCCATTCATTCTCCTATCTCGCCATCTCTCCATCTCGGTCTCATCTCTCTTCATATCTCGTCTCTCCATCTCTCTCGTCTATCCCCATCTCTCTTCAATCTCTCTCTCCTCCTCTCTCTCTCATCCATCTCTCTTCTAGCTTCGCCTCTCTCTCCATCTCTCTTCATTCTCTCTCTCTCTCTCCTCTCCATCTCTCTCATCTCTCTCTCTTCTCGCTCCTCTCCATCTCCTCTTTCATATCTCTTCCATCTCCTCTCTCTCCCCCATCGCTCTTCATCTCTCTCTCGCTCTCCATCTCTCTTCATCTCTCTCTCATCTCCCATCCTCTCTCTCTCTCTCTCTCCCTCTCCCCGCTCTCTCTCCTCTCTCTGCTCGCTCCCTCTCCATCCGCCCGCTCTCTTCGGCTCCTCGCTCTCTCTCCTCTCTCTCTCTCTCTCTCCATCTCTCTTCTCTCATCTCTCTCGCTCCTCTCTCTTCATAGCTTCTCTCTCCATCTCCATCTCTCTCCTCTCTCTCATCTCTCTCTCTTCTCCATCTCGCTCATCCATCTCTCCTCTCTCTTCCGCTCGCTCTCCATCTCGCTCTCTCTCTCCACTCTCTCTTCATCCTCTCTCTCTCTCTCATCTCCCCATCTCTCTCTCTCTCTCTCTCCTCCTCTCTCTCTCTCCATCGCTCTCTCTCTCTCCCTCCATCTCTCTCTCTCTCTCTCTCCTCTCTCCATCTCTCTCTTCTCTCTCTCTCTCTCCCTCTCTCTCATCTCTCTCTCTCCTCTCTCCATCTCTCTTCTCTCTCTCTCTCTCTCTCCGCTCTCTCCATCTCTCTCTCTCTCTCTCTCCTCCTCGCGCCTCTCTCTCCATCTCTCTCTCCATCTCTCTCCTCTCTCTCTCTCCTCCTCGCTCCTCCTCTCTCGCTCTCTCCACACCCCCGGTTTTCTTCATCTTGAAGGAAAACAGCGGCGATTGGTTTTCCAACAATAGAACAAACATCTTGTGTTACGAAAGAAAGAGAAAGGAGGAGGAGGAGGAAGAGGGGCGAATTAACGAGAGCGGGCAGAAGATGAGCAGCTCGCACTGACGACGTCTATTATGAAAGCAGAACCTTGATTAAAGTTAACATCGAAAGAAAGAATATATTGGCGACAAACGACGACGGACAATGGCGAGTGAAAGTGCTCGGAAACAGCACAGCGTAGTGTGTGCTCGCACGTGCGCGCACAGGGGCGATTAAAAAGGCGTTAGACGGTTTATTGGCTGAAAGGTTTTATGATGAAGGACTCCTAATGGAATTCCTACGACGGCGGCCTGAGCCGTAGCGCGGTCTTAATTGCGTTCGGCTCGAACTCTGAGCACGGAGACGAAATCGATATCGTATTACCGCCGTCAATATGACGTCCCATGCCTCGAATAATTACGAGTCGGCATCTCTTTCTCTTAAACGTCGCCTTTTCAATGCTGTCCGTTTTCTTCCTTTCTTAAAATTCTTATTAATTCGTTAGTTGCTTGACACGTGATGAACCCTCGCGGTAAGTCAACGAAAGTCCGCGCCGACGGGATAATGGGAGAGAGAGTCAACAGCTGTAGCCGCCGAGGTCATCCATCTTATCTGTATCAACCGGCCGCCGCCACATCTAAGCCCGGTTGCCGCCGTGTATTATTGTCCTGTAGTTAGTCAGGCTGTTGTTTAATGCGAGGGAAATTTAAAGGCTAAGATAAAATTAATTAACGTGGGCCGGAGACGCGGCCTTGTCGAGCTGGCGCAGTCGGATGGGGCCTGGCAATCTAGTCATGGGATTTGATCAGACATACTCATAGTTTGAAATTTCATAAACATAGTGGTTAATTATCAACTGAATATTATAACATGACGCCAAAATAGCAGTGACCATATATTATATATATAGTTTTAAATAGTCTTTTTGTAGCTCCGCGGTGAATTAATTAAGTGCCGCATTAGCGGTAAATGCCTGGCCTCGCAACAGCAACCACAACTCGGTACTTAACCCTCGGCAGGGGGCGCTAAGGTGTTGGTTGGCATCGATCGTTCGGTCGGCGAAGCTGCGCGCAGCTTGCGCACTCACTACTACTTGCAAGACGATTCGATATGGGAATTCTGAGAAGGCTGGAGCAGGTACCGCTAGCGCCGCGGTCGTTGACTTTCTCCCCCCTCGTCCGCTACCAGTCAGGTCTTCGCCGAACCGTTTCGGTAAACCAAAGGCTGGAACGGTCGATCACCAGCACCGTGGGCCACCTACCACGTCTTCTACTTTCGTTTTTCCTTAGTTCAAAATGTCGATATCCGCGGGTAGATTAACGGCTTGCGTTCTTTTGGTGTTAATTATAATTAATTAACCCGTAAAATAAGACCAGACAAGCCCGCCCCCTGTTCGGATAACGTGCTCTCGACACGGTTACGTCATTCATCGGGATCGTGCGTGACGTCACGCCTTGTTGCTCGGAGACGAAAAGTGAAATTAATCTGACATTGTTAGTCGAATGAAACCAGGGATTTGGGGAGAAAAAGGCGAGTTGGGAGCTAGTATCAATAAGGAAAACAAAAATGCATGATAAAAAGGAAATGGGGGTGACATCGGGGTCAACACTATCTTATTTAGCTTAGTTTAATAAGTGAAGTGTCTGGGTATCAACCGACCGGAAGTGGTGTCATTGCTGTTTGATTGATGCTAATCCCATCTTGGTTGCAGATCGATATTACTCTCCACCTTCAACTCTCTACAGAGGGGCTGAGCGGCAGTAAGGGAGGGGGAAGAGAGGGAGACAACACCCGCTACCATCATCAATTCAGCCTTGGCCCTCCGCCCCCTACACCTGCACGATTTGCATAACCAGGCATATTAATCAGTGGAGCGGAAAATAAATTCGTATTGTGCCTCGCGATTTACGCTTCACTTCAGTTAATTCAATTAAACTTTAGCAAATATGTTTCCTTTCATGCGTCAAGCCGCTGCATTGAATCCCATTTAATTTATATCTGATAATTTCGTAATAATAAGGTAGCTACCAAAGGCGGGAAAAATGGCTGCAGTGGCCGGAGAACAGAGGAACGGAGTCCCGCGCTCGCTTCAGGGACGGGGATGTGTCACGTGGGGACCGTGAGCCATCACACCGGCAGAGAGCATCGTGTCTTATTGCCAGCTATCCTCCTCCTTTATTTACTCACGGCAAGTCTGAGCCTGCAGTGTCAACGGAAAAAGAGCTTGGAAATCTGCGCCGAAGGCTGGCTTTTCGTTCTCCAGCCGATCTGTCTGGGGCAGACGATCACCCCCACAAATGTACAAGCTGATAGGTAAAATATCGAGGTTTTACGTTCCAAAATATTCTTATAAACCTCAAAAAAAAAAGGGGGAGATAAGCGCTTCACCGAATATTTTTTTTTCACTTCACTCTCCCAATTAAGTTGAAGTTTGAAGAATACTCTCTGTAAGAGCGATATCCTTTTAAGTAAGTTTAAATTAAAAAAGACGTTGATTTTGATGATGTTGATTATTATTATTAGTATTATTATTATTATTATTATTATTATTTTATTATTATTATTATTATTATTATTATTATTATTATTATTACTGTTTTGCTAAAACTTACCTCCGATCATCGTAGCTACTAATTTTCTGTAAATATATATCCTTTAATACTAGAACTTTTCCTGATAATATTCAGTGTAGGTTTTATCTTCTGTATGTTGGTACAGTACACATTTCCAAAACTGATATATGCGAAATTTTCTCATATAGGTAGGGGTACCCCGCGAACCTTATCAAAAGGTATCTATTTCGAAATATCCAGCTTACGTCCAATTTCGCACCAACCTTCCAATACATTCTCAACGGTTTTAGCTTCATCTCTTATAAGCATATACTTTTAAAACATCATAAAATAAGCAAATTTTTTTTTTAAAAAGTGTAGTCTTTAAAGGTCCCATTCATTATCAGTAGGAAGCGAATTCTAAATGTTTCAATGTTCTCACTATAATGCCATTTTTATATGTAAACAGTCCAAAATTATAAAAGCGTTCAATAATAATAAAAAAATTTTTAGATGTACGCGTGTTTGTAAAAAAAAATGCATCTATAATTAAAGATTCCTTTTGTAATCACGTGATTAAACTATTTCCCTAACTTGCCTAATCGAGTTTACTTCGCCGAACAAAGCGTAGAATTTCTGTGAATTCATTTTTCATAAATGTACGGAAATACAAATTCCCTCCAACTTGGTTTCCTCTCGGTCCTATTCAACAGCCACGCACGTGGCTTATTTTCCTGGGATTTCGGTTTTCTCCCACATCTAAGGATGATAAAGTTTTGGCAGGGGACTTTCCGCTAACCCCTACTGATTTCCAGCTCACTGCCGTGGAATGTAGTTAAAAACCAGGTCTCCCTGAAGAAGTATTGCTTTCCCAGAAATTGCACAACTTAAGAGGTTAATAACATCATCGTTTAGATCCAAATTGTGTTGTTTTGTTTTTTTTTCATATCCGCCAAAGTCTACATGCAGCGATAAACATTGAAGTGATACAGAGAGAAATCTTGAGTCGTACATTCCTGTCGAGACTTTGCCTTCAGAGTAAAAACAAATGGTCTAAAAACAGGAAATCTAAAAAGTAAAAAAGTAGGCTTATGCGAAAATTCCAGTGAACTCTCTCCTCTGTTTTTCTTAGTCTTTGGCCTTCTGCCCTCGTTATCTTTACTCCATACACATTTCTCTATATTTATCATCATCAGTATTGTATATGCTTCTATCAGTAATTAATTAAAATTTGGCAACCACCGCCATGCCATCCTCACCTGGTGCAAAAGTTAATAGAGAAAAAATGGAAGTGAGCTAGTGGTACTGAAATTTTCATGAGAGTTCGATTGGGTTAATAAAATCATCATAGTAACATTTGGTGATAAATTTAATGGAGTCACATAAGGTGAATATGGCCATTCTAGTAATAATGTTGGCTGATAAGTTTAAGGGAGTTATATGAGATGCATATGGCCATGCTAGGCGCAGTTTCCTTTTTGTTCAGGACTTAGTTGGCGGAAAACAGAGAAATTCACATGGACGCCTTTGTTCTCCGGTTTCCAAACCGCCGAAATTTCTGCGCCCCTTAACCCTCTGAAGAGTAAGTTATTTAAGTAGCCGCTCTGCTTACGTGAGTTAGTGCTACGACTGAAGCGGTTAAAAAGAAGAAAAAAAAATTCCGAGAGCTCTCGATAGACGGCGCCACCAAAGCCCCGGCCTTACAGAACTGCTCCGCTAGGACCAGACTCTCTCACAGCCAGTAAACGCTCGTGCGCACTCCTCGTAGGTTTGACAAATGACGGGATTTCAGCCCCCCATTTTGGGGGGAGGGGGTGAATGGAGAAAAATTCCACCAAAAACATAAGAATCGAATTTCATTTTTATTTACGGACGACGAACTGCCAACTACAAACGCCGGACCAGCGGCTACTTCGAAGACCGGAATCCCCCCCTCTGTTAAATTTAAATACATAAATATTGTTTGTTTCTATTTAAGGATAAGAGAACAATGGTCAGAAGATGACTCACCAAACCGACTTTGTCATACTTTTGTTTCACCATCCCCTCCCAATACTCCCGACGTTTCAACTTCGTATGGCGCACGTGGGCTATTGGAAAAAATATTAATCTTCCTTTGGCTCATTAGCATCGCGCATGCGCGGGAATCACTTAGCCAAATCAGCGTTCTATCACCAAGACGCAAATTTATCCGCTTCGACTTGTCATCAAACCAACAATCTGTTTAGATTAAATAAAATCTTTTTTTTTTTTTTTTAACTTCCTTTTTATTTTTAGGTGCGGGGCTGTTGGTCGCACACTTCCGGCGTCCGCCTCTGTTCACCGGTTTTGCGCCAAAAGGTTTCTCTTCGCGGTCAGAGTTCACCATTATGTCCATAGCCAGCAGGCCGTTGTTCACTGTCTCCACAGATCACCGGTGGTGGTGTTTACCGAAAGCATAAAGAGAAATATGTCATCTTCAGGCGCAGAAGAATCTCCTTTCTTTTTGCAATAGACGACACGCCTTGCCTCCTCCAAGAACTAGACGAGTACAATAAGCAAAAGAATACTGGCAGGTTCTTCTTCGGACGTGCGAACCGACATCGGCACGCACGCGATGTCTTCACCACCGTCGTCTGATGCTTCTGCGGGCTGCACGGTGGTACAGTGGTTAGCTTTCTGAACTGCCGAGGCTGAGAGCTTTAGTTCGAATTCCGGTCAAAAAAATCTACGCAGTGAAATTCGGAATCTTCAGTTGAAAAAAAAATAAAAGCAATTTTAATTTAAGACGCGAAAAGTACACAAAAACGGGGTTTAACAAAGGGGAATACTTGAAAAAATCCGAAATCTTTTTAACCAGACAAAGTTCACGGATCACCAGAGACAAAATTTAGATGAAAAACAGCCAGAGTTTGCCCGATCTATATACAGCGAGATCACGGCCGTTTCTACCCATACGGTGCTGGAATGGGGGGCGTGGACTTATTTGATCAAACCGCGAAAAACCTTAAGCATATTACCACGTGCAAGCTCTGGTATTACTAGGGGTGTCATTCGGGATCCTCTGAGAGATAGAGGCGATGCTCCATGCGCCATGTGCCATGCTAGAATATGTTGAATTTAGAAAAATACGGCTCAACCACCTGTTTGTTGAAAGGGATGCTTCCGACCACTACCGTTCCTAAAAAAATATCTTTAAGCTCGGATTCTAAGTAGTCTTTAAAAAGTTGATTTAGCAACAGATTTACTTCTTGTATGCTTCTTCTGCTTCATGCACCCGGTCGAGCACATCCGTATGTTACTAGTGCATGCATATGAATTTAAAAAACGGTCAAGTTGCAATTTTTTCCCTGCTATTCCCTCCTCCCTTAATAGGATTTGAAAAGATAAACTCATTTCAACCGGTAGCTTTGTCTTGGAACATTATTGGCTAAATGTAAACCAATCCAGTTCTGAAATCTGTATGGAAACCAAATTTTCACAGACCGGCGTAGCACCTCTTCCCTGACACACGGCTTCTGCTAGATCTTCTTCATCAGCTGGTCGAGTGGCTTACCTCCCTTATCTAAACAAGAAGTGCTCTAGTAGGGATTTTCCTGCCGAAGTTGGAAGTGCCCCGTCCCCGAGAGGATAGTCATCTTTCCGTAAACCACGAGGTCGTGAATGGCCGAAGTGTCTTTGAGGATTTTCGAAAAAGTATCCCCCCCCCGCCCGCCGCGGATCTACCCTCCCACTATTTTGGCGCTTATGGCGATTTGGAATCGTTTCTTGAGCAGAGAAGCCAAAGCCAAGAACATCCACGGCGAGTTCTTTAGTAGGTTCATTCGGGTTTGTCTGATGCCTTCTGTTTGCATCGCGAAGAGAAATTCCGACTTAAGATCGTCTATATTAAAATTTGTCTAAACGCCGAGCAGACTCAGTCTTGCCCAGATGGCGTCCGGTGTAAAAAAAGGGGGGTGGGTGGGAGTGGAGAACGGCAACGAAACAAAAAAGAGAAGAAAGAAAGAAATGAAATCCTGCATCCCAAAATGTTACCTGCCTTTCCCTTTGTTTCCTACACCAGTCGGTCTTTAAATCTTTCGGCAGCTGTGGTCACGGTGACGAATTCCAGTTATTGCTATTAGTGGCAGTCAGTTATTCATCAAAAGATGTGATGGGCACAGCCTGGCGAGCCCCGTTTGTTTTGTAAATGAAGATTCACGGTGGATGATTCCGAGGCTGATCGAAATCGCCGACGTTAGGATGAATTTGGCTCAAATAAATATAAATGTACATAGAAAGGTGAAACCTACTTTCCCACACAATAACCTAAGTAGAAAACTCAACAGCAAGGATTATCTTCGATGGAAATTCTATTAGATCCTCGGTGGACTATCATTTGTATCACGAAAGGTGAGAGGAAAAAGAAAAATAGGCATTTTACGCAATTATTTGCACGCACACACGTGCACATGAGATGCAGTTACACGCCAACAACATACACAGGTACTTGGAGGACGAGAGAGAGAGAGAGGAGAGAGAGAGAGAGAGAGAGAGAGGGGGGGCACATATCTACGGCGCGCAACTGCTCGGACACACCCACAACAATGTCGGACATGACCTTGGTCTCGCCAGTAAAATATCCCTAATCTGATTTATAAATTCAATTTATCAGTGCCTTTTGTTACCCACAAGTAAGCACGCGGCTGTTAGAAGATGCATTCAAGCTCCTGTCACCAATACATCCTTTCTTATCTTTGACGAAATACTTTATTGGTAAGTCCAGGTTTATGGAAGCCAGTGTACCTTTAAATATTTCCGTACAGAACTGTAAATATCTAAAACTCGTCTTTACTCGGCGACATAAAAAGAAACAACAACAACAACAACAACCCAAAATACCAACGGACTTTTACGTAACACTGAAGATAGAAGAAAGTAAGCGCCACCTTTGGGTTCTTTATGTCATTCACCAGGAGAACTTCACTTCCGATGTCTGTCCTTCAATAACCATGCTCAGAAATTCGAGGATACTGCCTGCGCCATTAATTGGAGTCTGAACGTAGCTACAGGGGTTCAAATGAAACCTGGCCGGGTACGACTACGGCGCTACTGCTTTGAGCCGGGTTTCGTCTGAACGTCCCTATAATTCGTAATTTCACACAATATTTTTTCTCGGGGTTTAGCTAAAAGATGGATAGGATATTTGTAAACGGAATTCATTTAAAAACGAAAGTGGGATAAGGGATATGTACATGGAAATAGATTTATCAGGGAAAAAGAAATGGAAATCAGTAGCATTATCACATGCATATAAGATGCAGACAAAACGCTCACTCTGTTAATAAAAGACATGAAAATTTGCACACAAACAACACACACACACACACACACACACACACACACACTTAAAAAGAAATATGGGATCTAAAGTTTGAGTCGGCCACATTTTTGGGGGATACCTGTATTTCGATGCACCAGGGGCTGTAGTTAAGGTCTGCTGTCACAAGGCGGCGTTCAGTAGTCGAGGCTCCTTTAGGGGTTGGGAGAAGAAAGCGCGAGAAGGGGCTGTGCAATCTCGGGGGGGGGGGGAGAGAAGGGGTTCCGCCCAGGAGTTGTAGATGAGAATAAGGTGCCGAGGAATTATTTTGATAGCGGGGGCGCCTTTTGTCAGGTCAGAATGCACGCGGCACCGGGGTTCTCCCTGAATTCATTGCTGTTCACGGATCACTGCTTACGGGAAGAAAGTTTCCCGATATTGAATACATCTCACGCTAGGATAAGAAAGAGTACAAAAAAAAGGGGGGGTGATTATTTTCTTGGATGTGGAGTCGTCTGGCATAAATATTTGCTTTGCGTCTAAATAACTTACATCAGACGGAAGATAACAGAGTGTAAAAGAATGTTTGGCGAGACTTCCGCAGGGGTTTTGGATCGGCTGCATTCCCCTCCCATTTACAAGGGAAGAAAAGGGAAAATTGATTTGTCTCTCTGCGTTGGCACTCAGACAACGAAGTGTACTGTACCTGGCTGAACGGGGCAGGATAAAGGGATATTGTTGCGCGCCAACTAAAACAGCAGTAGGCATAAATACAGGTGAATGCAGAGACGGAGCCAGACAGGTGAGAGGGGGGGGAGGGAACGAGGAGGGAGGGGGGAGAAGGCGAGGGAGTGAAGAGAGAGATGGAGAGATAGAGAAAGAAGAGGGAAGAGAGAGAGAGGGGGGAAGAGAGAGAGAGATGGAGAGAGAGAGATGGAGAGGAGAGAGAGAAGAAGAAGAGGGAAGAGAGAGTTGAGAGAGAGGGAGAGAGAGAGAGAGAAGAAGAAGAAGAAGAGGGAAGAGAGAGGGAGAGAGGAGAGGAGAGAGAGAGAGAGAGAAAGAAGAAGAAGAAGAGGGAAGAGAGAGTGGAGAGAGAGAGAGAGAGAGAGAGAAGAGACGAGAGAGAGAGAACGTGAAACAAACCGACAGGTACAGAGAATAGAAAGATCGTGCGGGCTCGAGCGAAATAATAATGACAAAAATAATAAAACATAGGCAGGTGTTTGTTGTTGGAGCATTTGGGAGAACCTGAAAAAGAAATTCTCCCGCACTATTTTAGAACCATGGGAAAAGGCTACTAATAAAGAAAACAACAATAACGTCAATATCACAAGGCAGTGTAGCTATGTATGGCTGATACTAAGAAACAGTTTTGCCGAGAATATAAAGAGATTTTTCGAATGAGAATCGACTTTTTCCTTTTGTCTAATAGCAGATGTTTTTCCTTTACTCTGGGCTTTTTTTTCTTTTGACGTTACAGTGATTTTGTCTTTCTTAAAACATATTAATCTTTGTTAAATCACCTGCACTTAAGTTATTTTATCTTTGCGTTTTCACGTAGGACTGCAGTAGATTAATTTGAGAAGCAACAAAGTTATCGCCCTAATTACCTTTAAAAAAATATATATATATATATATTTATATATCATAAAGAACCTTTATACAAGAGAATAATGTAAGCAGAAATTCGTTAACACCCTATAGTTTTTATCTTAAACAGTTCTTCGCCCTTTAAGATTTTTATTTCCTCCCTTCCCGTTCCTGCTATAACAGACCGGCTGCGCGTCCTCCTC
Organism: Nautilus pompilius; assembly: GCA_018389105.1. NCBI lineage: Eukaryota > Metazoa > Mollusca > Cephalopoda > Nautilida > Nautilidae > Nautilus > Nautilus pompilius. The sequence continues at coordinate 21,173 of JACATO010000687.1, forward strand.
CCCTGCAATCTCTCTCTCTCTGTCTCTCTCTCTCCCAATCATCCCCCATCCATCCTCCATCCATCTCTCCTCTCTCTCCATCCATCCATCCATCATCTCTCTCTCTCTCTCTCTCTCTCTCCATCCATCCATCACCATCTCTCTCTCTCTCTCTCTCTCTCCTCTATTCCTCTTTTCTCCCTCTCCATCCATCCATCCATCTCTCCCATAATCTCTCTCTCTCTTCTCTCTCCCATCCTCTTCGATCCTCGAATAGTATCCATCATCTCAGATCCTCGCGCTCTCTCTTCTCTCTCTCTTCAGTCTCCATCCATCCATCTCTCTCTCCTCCTCTCTCTCTCTCTCTCTTCGTTTTCTTTAAAGTTGACATATTGAAGAACGTAGGAAACAGATTCGGCTTTTTTTAAAAAAAAAATAATCATGAACGAACAAACACAGATAAGATAAGAAGAACAAGAGACAGACAGAGAAACAACTTCTAGGAACATTGAAAAAGAAGCAAACACTAGCCCAAGGGTGTCCAAGTTAACCCTTTCCGCGTTGTTTTCAAATAGATTTTTTTCCCAGGCAAGACTCAGTTTTCAATAAGCATAACAGCCTGGACTTGTATCGCAATTGTTTGCAATATTCTAAATGTATAACACTGAATTTTACATTATTGTTCGGCTCCGTTCATTCTGTATGTGGAAGTTATATCCGATAAAGAAGAAATACCTCTTTATACCACCACCACCATCACCGTCTCAGGTTTTGTGTACTTTTTTTAAAGAAAGCTAGAATACAAAAAAAAATGGCTCAACTACAACGGTCTATCAGAAATTATGTTGTACAGCTGTGAAGTAGGCCGAGTTTAGCAGTCTTCTTGACAGAAGAGCTCTGCCCTCAGACATCCAAATGTATACAGTAATTATAGTTTAGTGAGGCTCCCACGAGAGTTAGTGATACAGGTTTGTCACTAAAAGACAAACTTGTTGGTGGTGGGGGGGGTAGGCGTGGTCTTTAACAAGCTAGTCACGTGTACGTCTTCGTAACTGGCTCTTTTCGCGCGGAGGGGGCGGAATCGGTGACTGGATCCGCGTCGGCCGGAAGATGGGCAGTCGTCGTTTCCGACCGGGTGGCAAATAGCCGGATACAGAAGACAGGTTCAATTATCGATTAGCAAAGAGACACTTTTTTTTAAAATCCATCTCTCTTTCTCTCTCTCTCTCTCCATCCATCCATCCATCTCTCTGTTTCTCTCTCTCTCCATCCATCCGTCCATCTATCTCTCTCCTCCCTCTCTCTCCATCCATCCATCTCTCTCTCTCCATCATCCATCCATATCTCTCCTCTCTCCATCCATCCATCCATCTCTCTCTCTCCATCCATCCATCCATCCCTCTCTCTTCCTCCTTCTCCTCCATCCTTCCATCTATCTCTCTCTCTCTCCATCCATCCACCATCCATCACTCTTTCTCTCTCTCTCCATCCATCCTCCATCTCTCTCTCTCTCTCCATCCATCCATCCATCCATCTCTCTCTCTCTCTCCCTCTCTCTCTCTCCATCCATCCTTCCATCTCTCTCTCTCTCTCCACCCATCCATCCTTCCATCAATCTCTCTCTCTCTCCATCCATCCACCACCATCACTCTTTCTCTCTCTTTATCCATCCTTCCATCTCTCTCTCTCTCCCTCCCCTCTCTCTCCATCCATCCATCTCTCTCTCTCTCCATCCATCCTTCCCTCTCTCTCTCTCCCTCTCTCTTCTCCATCCATCCTTCCTTCCATCTCTCTCTCTCTCTCTCTCTCTCCATCCATCCATCCATCCATCTCTCTCTCTCTTCCCACGCCGCTGTATCCGACAGTTTCCTCGCTCGGCTGACGCGAGTTCTTGATGTAATCTCTCTCTTTTTTGGACAAAAGCACGTGCCGCGCATTCTGCACGTCTGGCAGATGGCATAAGGGCGCGTCGAACTGGCGCGTGCTCATCGTCACGTGACTGACCCCCCCCCCCACCCACCACACCAGACGACACTCACCTGATCTGTTTGTGTTAACGCCGACCGAGTTCTGCGGAAGGCTCTGCGCTGTGGTTTTGTTGTTTCCTTTTCCTCCTCTTCTGGCCTCCCCCCACTTTTCTATCTTCTCTCCAGGTCTTCTTCTATCCCCTTCGCCATTATTAAGGGCTCTGCCCGACTGAGGTACGGTGTGTGGTTGGGGGGGGGGGGTAGTGACAACTTAGATCCGCTCTTTCTTTTGTCAAATCCCCGCCACTCCCCGCCTTCCGCGCGACAAAAGTGTGCCGACTACTACAACAAATAATAGTAATAAAAAAACAAAATTGGGGGACAGCCGATATTTGTTTTCACTTCCCTTTTTTTTTGGTTCCCGTTGTCTTCACAGATCGAACTCTCTCCCCCACCGAAACGGAAACACGTTTATGCGCGCGCGAGGAAACCCATCATGGTGGAGGGAGGGGAATTGACTGACGTAATGGCCGCTCCGCAGTGGCTGTTACGAAACAAAGATAAGCACATGGGTTTTAAAGGGATTGTACTGAAGTATAATTTTCTGGTTACTAGGTTAATAACGATACGCACAGTCACGTCCAAAACTGTTAGCAACCATGCAAAATTATAAGGGCCATCAGTTACTGTTACTTTCCGTCGAACATTATGGATAGTTGTGTAATATGTCAATGCTCAAATGATCTGATAACGGAGAACTACTGCTTGTTAGATTAATATTGGTATTTGGTGTTTTAGGGGCCTCATATCAGCTGTAGGTTCTGAATGCTTTTTTAGTGATCTCCGAGTCGTAGGGATCGTTGGTTTATTACGCGACCAGATCTACTTTCAATTTGACGTAGCCGCGGAGGGAGTCGAGGCTGTGAGACTGGGCAAAGATGAGGCAGGAAAGGGAAAATTGGAGCAGAGGAAGATCAATAGACACGGGCAAGCCGCCCCCCCCCGCCGCCACACTCAAGCGAGGTAGGGGGGGGGCCGGTCACTCGCGAGCCGAAAATTCTCCCAGCAGACATGTTGTGGGAGATATGCGGAAACCCACGTGATCTTGACAGCAGAGCTGTACCACAGCATAGTGCAACACGACGCAATTCCAACATCAGCGATCCAAAGCATACGGCCCCGAGCCGCGCAATACATTATTTATCATCGAGGGGAAATCAGAATGTGCTCTAAGTTATGTTTTGGTGTCCGCAGTCTCCAGATCTCAGTCTGATTATAAATTCGTGGGGGGCATGTTAAAGTATAGAAAAGGAAGGAAACACAAAACACAGAAATTCTGTATGATTTCCGGACAACCGCGGAATGGCATTGGACCGGAAGTATATACGTATTTCATGGAACCACTGTCCATACAAATCCAACTAGTCTTGAAAGCAGAAGAGAAATAGCTAAAACATTAAACAGCGATGATGGTGATTTCAGCGAATGTCATCGAGTAAATCTTGTTTTTTCCGGTGACCTGACCTTTTCTTGGTAGAAGCACCACAACTATACAGCAGATGCGGGAGGACACGCGCTTTTAGTACGATCTGACGTCTCGCCAGGCTCTGAGAAAGAACTTCTGATAGTCGAAGGTGCCGTCCATAGCTTGTCGAGGACAGCGTCAGCTTGGCTTCCATTAAGTTCCTTTAAAGTTCTCCATTGACGATAAAACAGGCGAGAATCCGCTTTAGGAGTGCGCAACACAAATCGGCCGACGTTCGCAGAGTAGTCAGGGGATGCTGCCATTTCTTCTAAATCTTTTCACGTTCTTCCTCAACAACAGACTTTCTGTCACCCCCCCTTTTTTACCGTCTCTCGAGGAGGAAGGGAGACGACGCCCTGTTTAAGGATAAAGCTGATGTCCCGACAACGAAATATTACCTTTAGAATTTCGCAACACGAGTCCCGGAAACCGACCTACATAAATATAGTCTACCAAGATCGTCTTCAGACACCTGAAAGTCAACGGGAACAATGAAAGAAACTCTATGCAGTTTTACCACAAGCTGCGAGTCCGACCTAAGGCCGTCGAGAACTCAGTCTCAGGCGGAAAAGGCATGACGGCATACTGTTAGGGATTTAATGGGAAACAAACGGGAGCCACCGAGCCAGGAAGCAGGATGGGATTATGACGAAGAATCCAAAAGAAAATGAATTAGAAGTTTTCAGTAGAGGGTGAGGTCTCCCCTGACGAAGCTCATGACTCACAGCAGTTTTGCATATGAGCCCCATCAACAAGAGCACTAGGCAATAAAGTTTTCAGTTCTTGGAGTGCTTTTTGTGGGGTGGGTGGTGGGTGGTGGTGGTGGAGTGCCCTCAGACCATTGTAAGTTATTAAAATGAAATTATCTCCATTTGCACCTGTGCAAGGTCTGACATACGGATCCAAAATCCCGTCCTTATGCTTCATTTCAATCAAGGTAACCTCGGTTCTGTACACCCACCACCAGGTGAAGTTCCTGCCCGGACCATCACACCTCTATCACCGTAGCGACCCATTTCGATGACGTTCGTGGGACTGGTTGCGTGTTCCACGCTCCCTCCGTATTAAGTCCGCACAGTCGGGGCTAAATCTTAAGTATCAGTAAAGAAAGCATTGGCTCCAGACACCTGCTGTCCAAGCCACACGTTCACGCCCCTGTTTAGACAGAGTCAAGGGGTAGTCCCACATACAGCCCCCCTCCTTTTAACTCAGCCTTCTGCGTAGGGCCGCGGCTAACTCCATCCAACCTCCCCAGGTGATTGCAGAGAGGTCAAGAAGCAAAGTTGCACGGGCGCTGAAGCTCTGCTTCGCCGAGCCAAAAGTAGCAAGATAGCGACCATCTCGGCGTCTACCTTGAACGGGTCTTTGGGCGATATCTCCACGCACCGAAATCGTATCCATAGCCGAGAACAGAGCCAAAATCAACGTGAACACGACACAGTTTTTCTAATTTGTATGTTTTTTTACTGGAACTCATTTGCACATTTCTTGGACGAAAAATTGCGTTTCATGAGAATGGGTTTGTGATGAATATTTGATGAATAAGACGTTAACGATTTTTAAAATATTGTTTTCTGTTTGTTGCTTCATACAATCGTATATAGGATTTAAAGAGAAGAAAAGCAACAGCGAACATCCAGTCATCACTAAAATGGCCGGGCACAGGTTACAATACGCAAGGAGAAGTACTAATGACCTCATCACTTCCGGTCTCTACAGACGTCAGTGCGCGAGAAAGAGAAAAACAATGTTGAATTTACCGTTCATCTGTATTGTTTATTATCTGGGCTGATTAGATAAAGAAGCGAATGTATGACATCACATGAATTAATTTCTGCATTTATTAACTAAAATAGACGAACAATTCAGGTGAAAAAAGGGGAGCTCAGAAACACTTTGTCTTTATTCTTGACGCCTCGCATTCGCGGAATTCGCGCCACCTGTTTGAGTTAAGGATTCATCCGCTTACAGATTCCGTTAGTAGGTATGCAAAGTTCCAAGGCTAAAGGGGATTGCAATCCTCTTTTAAACTTTTGAAGTTAATTATAAACAAGGAGAATCTTCAACCCGAGCTTTAACGTACTGGGATGGGAAAGGAGAGTTTCATCAGAGAACTTACGTTAGGGATGGAGTCTACGTACCTCGGCTCGTCAGGGCTCCATGCTAAATGAAATGGGTGATCTCCTTCAAGTCATAGGGGACAGAAGGTTAAACATATGTTTAATTGAGTGACCAACTATTCTCTTACCGTACGTTTCCTCGTAATATAGCGTATAGCTGCAATTTACTGTATTCTGCGAAAATTCTACGAAGCTATTCGGTGTGGAGCTAGAGTTGTTCCGTATAAAGACAGCAACGTTTAAATACTTATTGGTCTCCAGCGCCCTCTAGAGTATATATTAATCTCTTGATCCTCTTTTTAAAAATAAAAAAGTACGGCGAGTGAACCGACGGCGGCGAGAGAATTGACAGTCTGTAGATCCAGTTGCCATCAGGGGAACTTGGAGTCGACTGAGTGAACACTAATTTGCGTTGTTCTTGCTGAGAACAATACACAGGGAACCAACAACACAAAACGGCTCATCAGATACGTTTCTCTTATTTCTGGACGTGAGCTGGTGAAACCGTGACATGGGTGTGTACGTGCGTCTGTTGGTGGAGAGGAGAAGCATTATGAAGTGAGGAGAAAAGAATTTTTTTGTCTTCTTTTTTTTAAACAAATAACAGCACGTGCCTCGTTTCTAGGCGGGTCGCCAGGCAGCATAACTCACGTGGTGCACACGTACATAGAGCCAGCCAGCCGCGACAATAGACACCCGTGTTTGCTGAGTGGATGGACGAAAGAGCAAAAAGACCCACCTGAAAATTAATTAAGTCAGGTAAAATAGAGAAAATAGACGAGTAGGTCGCCGTCTGACCCCAGTGTGTGTGTGTTTAATCAGGTAACAAAGAGAAAAGTAAAGGTGTTTTTCTTGTGTTTCTTCCCAGTTCCGTGACAGGGAGATGGTTATTAATGAAAAAAAGTAAATACGTTTTATTTAAATAATTTAAATTATAATATATATTTAACTTTGTGTGTGTGTGTGTGTGTCTGCACCACGATTCGTCTTTTAAAATACCTGTAAACTAAATATATCAAACAGAAGTCTTCGGTTTGGCCAAACCTTGGAGTAGAGATCTCGCCGTCTAAGGCTATTAAACTTACTAAAACAACGTAGAGTAGATTTCAGCTTTTAGGATGAGATGAACGAATAAAAATATATCAGTTGTCTGCTTTGAATCTTAGACGTTTAAAGAAAACCCACACGACGATTCCAAAATAAAGAATTCTATACAACAAAAAAAACCATCTTCGCCTCGTATTCAGCGGCTGATATGTAAGGAAGTTCCGAAAGTCCGTTTCCACGCGATATTTGCGTGGATAAGTATCGTTTGGCAGTCGTAACGAATGAAGTAAATAAGGACGGATTTTCGATCGGTGGTTCGGGTTCTGAGTGGTTATTTGTCGCTCATCATTCCTTCACCGACTGACTCGCAGTCTGGTTAGGATTTCGGTTCAGCTAGATATTGGACTGCGGTATACGGCCGCCAGAGAATGGAATCAATAGCAAGCAAAGGCAGATAACTGTAAGGGTGGAAATGAATTTTAAAATCGTGTTAGTATTTCTCTTTCTTGGAGGCCTTTCATGAACCATAATGTCCTTCTGTCTCCTTTTAGTCTACAGAACTATGACATCTTCAAGGAAATTAAACTGAAAATCAGAGTATAGTTCCAAAATTATATCAGCCGATCGCAGCCCGCATATCTTATACTTAACGCTGGGAAAAGATACTATATAATCAGCAGGCTTCTGTCCTGTCCCTCGCTCCATATTATCACCAGATGCCATTTATACAGACTCACTATTTTTCTGTGGTAATTTGACTGATTTGCTTAAAAAGTGGTAAAAGTCGCTTGTGAATACCAGGTAATTTACCACAAAAAAAAAAAAATATATCAGCCAAAATTAAGCATCTTTCATGTATGTAATACGCCAGTTTATCTCCAGTATGAGGATCCCTATGGGTCGAGTGGTTACACACTGAATGGGTTGTGCAAGATCTTTCCTCAGCGTGGAACTCGAGCGGCCGGATAGTGAAGAAGAACGAAGAAAAACCATGGGCACACCAAGCCGCACCAGCCTCGATCGGGATTCGAACTCACGGAACTTAAGAAGTCCAATAGTTTTTTTTAGTTTTCTGTATGTCGGCGATCAGCTAATGAGGTCTAATATTTCGCTAATAGTATGTCAGTAAAGTCCGTCTATCTTAGTATATAGTTGGTGGGAAAAAATTAGAAGAGTTTACTTATCTTTACTGACTTATATTGGATATGCGGCATTTACTGTCCAGCTATAATCTGTTTCAGCGTGTTGTTATTACGATCATATAGGTTTTTAAACTTTTTATATAAAAAAGCACGTGGACACATATTTATGGACGTAATCGTACTGACTGGGATTCTTACATATGATTTTCTTAGTAAAAGATCGATGACTGCTAACTATCCACGTTTTATTAATTATTTTATTTTCATTTAGTTACGGATTTTTTGGAATATATGCCGTGTTTTGTTACATCTATAGCGTCTAAAGAGGGTTAATCAACAGGGCTTAACTCAGAACTTTGTTTTTCGAATATTATTCAGGTGAGGGCACTTAACAACTTACTGAGTTTGAGAAGCCATTATCAAAGTCCAAATGTCGGATCAAACATTAAAGGTTCATCTGACTACTTCCGAAAAATTAGACATTAGCTTTATTTAAATTATTCCTGCTGTGATGGATCATACTCTAGCGTGGCTTGGATTACTCGTGCTCTGATGGATCATACTCTAGCGTGGCTTGGATTAATCATGCTCTGATGGATCATACTCTAGCGTGGCTTGGATTAATCATGCTCTGAAGGATCATACTCTAGCGTGGCTTGGATTACTCATGCTCTGAAGGATCATACTCTAGCGTTGTTTGGATTACTCATGCTCTGATGGATTATACTCTAGCGTGGATTACTCATGCTCTGATGGATCATACTCTAGCGTAGCTTGGATTAATCATGCTCTGAAGGATCATACTCTATCGTGGCTTGGATTACCAACGCTCTGATGGATCATACTTTAGCGTGGCTTGGATTACTCAAGCTGTGATTGTTCATACTTTAGCGTTGATTTGATTACTCATGCTGTGGTGGATCATGCTTTAGCATAAATTAGTTATAATTAAATGGATCAGATGGTAGTGTATGTCTTGGTTACTAAACAGGTAAATAAAATTAAATGGAAGTTGTCTCGTGTGTTGACGTCAGATTTCTTGTTTGGATGTCTATGTAACGAAAAAAGTAATTAATAAGACTTTATAAAGTAAAAGAGTCAGGAAACGACGTCCTATTATCTCTATTATTATCTATATTTTTTAATTTACCAATATTAGTTTAATAAAAATTTTAAGTAGAAAAGAGGCTGGCTTTAATTTCTCGCACACTTCTGGAGGTCAAACTTTTCGACGAAAGGTATAGCGGCAGGTATTTTTATAATAGAAGAGACGCACCTGCAACTATGGCAGGTCATGGCTCACCTGTTTGAGATCCATGCATGGTTCCTAACCCGGTTTCTGACAAGACTTCAGAACCAAAACTGGCCGAGAACTTCTCTTTAAGCGGCCTTTCAATCGTTTAATGATCATTTTTTCCTTTCTTATTTCAAAATCGCGCAAAGATCGAATCGGCTCTCTCAGAAGACCTCTCTCCTCTCCTGTTGTCTTCGTCTGCCTGCCTGCCCCTTCCGCCCACGTTTAAAACTTTATCATCGCGCTGCACGGCAACCATTTTGAGCGACGAACACGCGAACTACGGACAGATAATTTATTTATTTACCGTCTTATTGTCCCCCCCCTTTTTTAAAAAAAAAAAAAAAAAAGATTTCTTAAGTTACCTTTGTCCTTTTATGGTCGAATGATTGGTCCTGCTGAGTCGTCTCGCGCCGATGGATGACGTCTCACAAAAAAGGGGTGGGGAGCACAGATTACTACTAGAAGGCTGGCTCGCATTCTGTCGGCAAGAACAAAGGGGCTGAAGATGATAACGGGTTTCCGTCCAGGTGCTACTCGCCTATGATGACATAAGGAACTTCGTACCTTTTTAGCCAGCGGCTTTTGTCTGCCTCCTAGCGGCGGCCCGCATGTGTGAAAACAGCGTGAAGCCGGTGAGCGATAATAGTATCTATCCCTCCTTTCTTCTCCTCTTGGCGCCCATCTTAAATGAACAGTGACCCATTGTTGTTGGACGGCCGAAAAACCCCAGAAACTCTTACTTTCGTTTATATATTAAAAAAAAAAAACAAACAACAAATAGGGGCGATTACCGGGGCTCCCGTCATTCATCGAAATTGGTGAGGACGAACACAAATAAGTAAAATCAACTTGCAGCAGCTACGACAATAGGCAACAGTTTGACGAACTATTCCAGTTGTCTCCCTCTTACACGAAGCCAACTTTATATTTCCCGGTTGAATAATATTTATATCGCAGACTTTTTGAGGCCGTATGAAGGGGAGAGGGGGGAGGGGCAGTGGAACTCGAGTAAAAATAGAAAGAAAGGAAAAGTGATAAATTTAATAAAATACATAAAGCTGACGTTTGATCGAAGCCTGTGAAAAGCGTCGGTTCTTTGGCCTTTTAAAATTATCAGATCGATGATATTTGTTTGCTGGTTGATGGATCGATCGCGGATAAGAGTAGGCCCCATATGTTCGCGTAGATATTACTGATAAGTAATGTCTCTCTCCCCACCACTCTCTTCCTCCTTTTCTTTCTCTCTCTCTCCTCGCACCCCCTTCTCTACTCCCTCCGCTCTCTTCCTTCCTCTCGATCACTCCCTGCTCTCTCCTCTCCACTCGCTTCCTCCCTCTCCATTTCTCTCTCTCTCATCTCTCTCTCTCCTCTCTCTCTCTCTCTCTCTTCTCTCTCTCCATCTCTCTCTCTCTCTCTGCTGACATCATATCTCTCTGTACTGACGTCATCTCTCTCTACTGACGACATCTTTCTGTACTGGACGTCACATCTCTCTCTCTCTCTCTCTCCTCTCTCTCTCTCTCTCTCTCTCTCTCTCTCTCTCTCTCTTCTCTCTCTCTCTCTCTCCCTCCCTCCCACCCCACCCTTACGATTAAGCGACGCGCAACTTATCATGGAAAGTGACGAAATCCGGGACCGCACACTAATTATGCTGATCAACGTCGGGCCGATATTTTGAGGGCCGCGTGCCAGCGCCATTAGCTAGGAAACCTTTTGCAGAAGGGAAACGTGAAGAAGGGGGCGGACATTTGAGGTTTTGTTGTTTCTGAGAAAGAGTAAAAAGTGTCCTCCACCTTGCGTCAGGTGGGTCTGGGACGTATCAGAAATAAAACGGAGAGCGACACGTGAAGTGGAAGGATAGCCGAAGTCATGCAAACAAACAGGAGAATTCTCCCACCCGCAGCTTGTCTGGCCGACCACACCCGCGTCCGTGCGCAGATCGAGTGGGTGGGAATCAATAACCCAAACACAGACGGGTAGGCTGGGGTGTCGCACCGCTCGCAGCATAGGTTACCAGACACGCCCTGCTCACTCTCTTCGTTAACAGGGGCCAGCAACAACTTTCTAGAAACCGGAAGTTAAAACAAAAAAACACACAAAACAATCAAACAACGGACAGCCATAGATTTCGGTTTTCCCCGGTAAAACAACCAGCTCTCTTCGGAACTCGGACTCTTGTGGAAATTCATGCAAAACCATCAGCAAAATTAGTTTCTGCGACCATCTGCATTCCAGACTAATTTCCGTTTTTTTTTAGAATCAACCCGGAGTATGTCAGCTGGAGCAAATTCTCGCTCACACGACCGCACAAATAATTATTTACCTGATATTAACGAGCAACAGTATTCAGTAGTAGGTAGTGTGAAGGTAGGAGGGATTTCTCAGGGGAATCTTCTGTTGTAAAGGAGAGAAACGGTTCCCCAAAGTCGTCGTTCTTTCTTCCATCCACTTCGTGTCCTCACCTAATTAGCACATTAGTTATTAATAATAATCTTGATTTATGAAAAACACCTGAGGCTAACTTAGGCAGAAAAAAAACCCATCTCTGGCTAGTTTATCTGTATCTCTAAAACAAGACGTCGTGCGTGCGCCGTTTTCCCTCACGTCACCAGTCTCTGAGACATCCGAGTAATCCTGCAAACGGAAAGAGGTCAGGGCTCAACCAGTGTCGCCCTCTGCCGGATGGGCAAGCCAGATGCTGCAAAGCACGATCTGCGGTTCTTCTGATACAGTCTACTTTGCTGATATAATTGCGGTATTCACGAAAATGTAATTTATTTATGTGTTTATTTATCGAAACCCGGTTTGGAAATAAGAATTCAAGAGTTTTTAACCGGGAAAGATGGCCAAAAACGTGCTTCGAAAATAGAATAGTAAACGGTATTAGACTAGATACCCCTAACCACACACACGTGACGAGCGGAGTTAGGGTATTAGCAAATTAGTCTCAGTTAGTGGAGATACTAGTTACCTACCATTATTATATATTATTATTATTAGTTAATAACTCGCTCTAGAAGTAACTGCCTTGGCGAGAAGCGGGACGGGACGAGCCGTCGATAACGGTCCAGTACATCTATGGAGGAAAGAGCCAGATCGAGATCCAGCTCCGGTGACGTCCTACTGCCAGGGGCTGTCGCATCAGGACTCAGCGGGTCTCTCTCGTCTCTGAACCGTCTCGAAGGGAGCGCGCGTGTTCGCATCCGACGTCACTGAGGCTAGGTTTATTTCGTAAACCGACTTCTCTCCCCTCCCCGCCCCGCCTTCCGGCAGCACAACACTCCCATAGAAACCCGACAGCCCGCTGGGCGTTCTCTCTTCCACCCGGGCTCTGGAGTCTATCCGGTTACGCACCCGTCTACACCGCTTGTTGGATATCCCGAACCCGCCACCCTCCACCTCAACCGGATCATGTGACACGCTGCTTTCGGTACCCGCAGCTACTATTACACGGGCTACGCCGATAGCGTCGCACGTGCCGCCGTCTCCCTCAGGTTAAAAGCGCTCACAGTCAGGTACGGTCGTAAACCCGCCCCGTCCCAGCCGCTGACAGGTGGACTAGCAACTGAGGACACACAGAAGGCCTGCATGTGTTTGCGGTTTATTTCTAGTAATACAGTTCGTGTACGAAATACCAGATTGCCTGTCCTTCTGTAGAGTTACCCCGGAATACTTTAGTGACAGCAGGGCTGCTGATGTCGGTTCTTGTAATTCTGGTTTGACACCGTGCCGATTTTCGGCGACCAAGGACGCTCTCACAGCAGGGAGCCCGAAAGGGGTATGAGTGGGGGGGGTGATGTGATTTACCCGGCTACGGTCTGAGGTCTCTTGACCGGTTTGTCAGCCAAGTTACGAAAGTTACCCGCTGAAGCTTTCTTTGCCTTCCGGAAATCCTCATCAAAACTCTTCGCTTCTCATATGTGAGTAGAAGCTCACCTGGGCTGCCGGCGAAGAAGAGCTAGGAGAATCCAAGCCAGGGAGAGCGTACGCTAAACTTAGCTGATCCGATCGGGATTCGAACTCGGACTCTCCACGATAGCAGTCTAACGGTCTACCACTTGGATCGCCAGCCGCCTCCAACTTTTCGCTTAAACTCGAGACATCCAATTCGCTTATCAGTGTAAATTCTAATAAAAAGAAAATAAAATCTTACTTTTACATTACATAAGATTTGGCTATTGTACATTAATTCTGTAATCTCACCCCCAGGGCCTGTCCGTGGATCACTTTCTGCATGCCTACTCACTTCTATTCCAAACATTTATTATTTATTTTCAAAAAAATACTAATCTTAATCTCGAACTTCTTTTTCTGCCATCTTACCGACGGCTGTAATCTCTTTACCACCTGGTCAGTAACCGTCACTCACTGGATCTTTTACGCTGCCAAAGACTGAATTACCATTAATCGTTTCCTAGAAGAGCGGGATTCGGTCAAACATAACAGCCCGCGCGTCGTCATAAGTTCGCTAGGTAGACTCTCACTGCGATTCCAAGCAGATTACAGATTAATTTCACTGCTAATCTGATAAACAATGATATTCTGATAACATAAAAAAGAAGCGTATCGTTATTCATTCCTTTACGATCGTTTTTCTTTCCATTCTTCATCCGGAAACGTGTATTTCTCATTACCCAGGGTTCCAGGCTCTAAAAGACCTCGATGCGCATGATCGGGAAAGACAAACAGAAAAGTAATTATGGCATCAGCAAAGCGATTGTTAAAAACAATGGCAGTCGGTATAAATGAATATTGAGGTTTTAGGATTTCGCCATTGATCCCGCGAGCGTATAAATACTTTAATGAGAGATACGGACTTGAACAGTTTGTCACAAAAAAAAAAAACAAACAGAAAAAAAGAGAGGAAAGTTGGCTTAAAAGTACACAACAAACTTTTAATAAGTTTTCTCTACTCGTGTGGACATTTATATACTGTACATTAAAATTAATCGAGTTATTATAATCGCCGTTATGTTTGATTTATTAATCTAACTGGAAGTAACCAAACAAAACCGTCCCATTAACAGACGGAGAGAGAGAAAAAAGGGAAATAGATGGCGCTGAATACATACATAAATAATGTCTTAAAATATTATTCAAATTTTTTTTAGATGCAATTACTTTATTATCTATATCTGTTGCTAACGAGCGAATGATACATTTTCTTATTTGTATCTTGCAAAACACTACATTCTCGCTTAATCGATATTAAATGAAATTGCTGAATTTATTTGTAATATCCAAACAACAGCTAAAATATGATTAATGACTTTGTGATAGTCATCCTCACAAATTATCTGTAAGGGAGACAACTCGAGATGGTATAATTTAACAACTGGAAACGACACCAGTAATTGTGTGAAGAACCGAATCTGCGAAAAGGGTACCTGGGAGGGGGAGTTTATCTTTAGATCACTGGCCTACTGATATTGATGATCCGAGTTCGAATCCAGGTCGGGATTGGTGCCATTTGGCAACGTACGGTCTCTTCCAGCTCTTAAAGAAGTTTTCCAGTAGGGACTTTTCTTTGTATATGCGTGCGGCCGACTCTTGTAGCCCCGTTCTGTCTTCCACGCTTGGTTTAGGAAACTAACACCAAGGACTTTCATCTGCTGGATTCTCTATCCGGCGATGAGCTGGTCAAAAAGTTAGTTCTCCGTGAACAACAATTTTGGCGACCCCCTCGACCCGACTTTCGTGGTCTAAGGACGGCGTCACGCAGCAGGGAGCTAGACGGAGAAGGGAAGACAACCCACCCACGTAAGTACTGGAAGGAAATCCCTGCGCCAGTCTGGCGAAGAGGGGAGAGTAGAACCCAGGTACTAATTACTTGGGTGTTTCATATCTCATCCTCTTGAAACACTACAGGTAGTAGGTATGTCATTGAAACTGTTACAGATATTATAATGAACGATTTACATCACTGAGATGATTTATTTATTCGTATCCTGTTATGTTTTAAGATTAAATAAAACAAAAAATATATTTGATAATTCGAATAAAAACTGAAAATTATAAATCTTAATTTGTTATTAATAAAGTGAATTTAGAATCAATAGTCTATAATTAATATTATTTTATATAGCTTAATTAATTAACAGGAAGATTTCATGAACAATATTGAAAGATAGCTTAATCCATTTTTTTATGTTTTTAGTTCAATAAAATTCTTTTATAAGCTTTTTTGTTGTAACTTTTTGTTGTTATTTACTTACAATTTAGAAATATTTTATTTTAATAAAAAGTCCACACTTCGCTCTTTGTTTTTCTTTGTAAAGATTTCCACTACTTTGATAATATAGGGGAGAGAACTCTACCTGACAATCGGCAAAATAAATGTAGCAATTTTTGCTAATGATAATATGTGGCTAAAAATTTTTTGATTTACCTCCCTTTAACTAAAAACCAATATAAAAATTATAATAATAAATTTAATCAGATAATTAAAAATTGAACATGCTTTTGTATTATTATTATTATTATTATTATTATTATATATTATTATTTACTGAGATTTAAAGCATTTTGTAATTTTGTTAGTATCAACACAATAAAGAGTTACGAGTTGTTTCCCTTAATTCTGCTTACAAATAAAAAATATTCAAATTACGAGATGAGAATTTTGTTAAGTAAAACTGAAGAAATGCTAAGAAACAATTAATTTTTCATTACGGTTTAAAATAACTTACACAGAAGAGAAGGAAGATTCTTATCCGAATGATTTTTTTTAAAATCTAAAGGTCGCTGACATCTTTAGCCTTCTGCATACCACCTGGGGAGGGATGGGGGGGGGGTTGTCTCCCTCTAGCTCCAAGTCCGTATTACTCGCCACCACAGTTTCTCCTTTACCAGCCAACAGCGTGGGTTTCCTCCCAAACCTGAAAGTAAAGGGCCCGTGACTCAGAATTACTTTTATTAAAGCTCCAAACTCACTTTTTACTCTTGAAATTGGTTTGTGACGATTTGTATTTTTAATAAGAATTATTACGCGAAGAAAGAAAGAATCTGCAGAAGGGTCAGGTAGATAGGAGATGGTTGGGGGGGGGGAGAGACCGAACGCAGGCACTACGCCATCGAATTGTTCCGACAGAAATCCCGGTAAGTGACCGTTTTCCAGTCCGTTCTACCACCCGCCGGTGATGTCTGCAGGCTGCTGGATGCGGGAGTAACGCCAGTACAGCCTTCAGAAAGTAATGTTATACTTCCGGTGAATCTGTCCTCGCAGAAAGTGGAATTAATTCAGTATATTCTACTATCAATCCCCCCCCCCCGGCGGTCGCGTGATAATCGTTGGCGTCCCACACTAACGGTTTTCCTTGGAGGAAATCATCCGACAGGGGGCGCAGTTTTACCAGATTGGCTCGGACAACAATATGGCGTAGCGGACGAATGGATCTAGGAAGCCATCTCATGGTTCTCTTCCTCGATTTGGTTTACATACCGATGACTACCATCTGTGAACGATCGCCTCTAAAGCAATACGCCGTTTTATTTCCAAAGTCTTTTGAAGATTTCTGCACAAGCGTCCAGAGAATGTATTCTCGCATTTGTGTTTTTTGTTGTTGTTTTTTTCGTAAATACCGAATTCCGAGGTTAGCCGGTGCACGAGACGTTTCGCTATATCCACGAAGTTGTGACGTCATAAGCGAGAGACTCGGTGGAAATTCCTACTTTAAAGAATCGATCATCAGCGGATGATTCCAGTCCTTGCGGTACCGGTCGCTTTGGTTGGCCGTAGTGCGCGGATCCATCACGACGTGGCGCGCCAACGAGATGTCCAGGTATTTTACTGAGAAATACTATTAACGCAGTGTATGGAGGGTGGGGGTGGGTTCCTCTCCTCGAAAACCGGGCCCTGACCTAAATCTCGTGGAGTAAGTGCAAGGTGATCCTAACCGAAAGACCTCGAATAGAATGACCATTTTTCTGTGGTGATAGCGCAATAAAGGCGACACTAACACAGCGAACGATGGGCCAAGTGTTGATCAAGAACGGGTAGAGTACCGCGTGTCTTTTAGAACAACTCTCTTGGCTTTCTCTACTGTACTCATCTCTTCCACCTTCAGGATTTTCTAACAATGCTATAGCAATAGTGAAACTGCTATCTAAGTTAACAGCAATAGATAAAATCTGCATATCTCACGTCACTTCACGAGAACACTAAACTGATTCCTCCAAGACGGCATCTTTATACAACACAAGCCGACAAACAGCTTCCCTTATGGAACCGGTTTTCTCCCACGTGTAAAACTGAAAATCCTAGTTCTGAGCCCATCGAGGCGCAAGACTGGCAGCGCATCCTAGCAGAAAACGACGACACTACGTTGTTTCCTCTCCACCTGGATTGTCTATCTCGTAAGGCAACAACAACGGATTACTACTTAGAAAAATTGACAGGATGCATCTGTTAAAGAAAGTCTATTTACAAATTTCGGAAAATTCAAAGGTAAGTAAGCCTACATACAGGCGTGTGGTCGAGGCTGTGACGTCACAGATAGATACGCTGCTACCTTGAACTCTTCTCATACCACTGATAAATTTCAAACGTTTTATTATAATACCCCGTGTAATATTTTTCAAAACCATGCGTACTGGATGAAAGTGCACGGAAGTTTTTCTGGTAATATTACCCAAGGTGCTTGCTTGCCTAGTGATTCTTCCCTTTAACGTTTCAGAGTATCATTCTCGTGATCTTCGGTAATAATTAGAATTTGGCATTGGTCGGCCAGACTGAGTACCAAGGTGCTCACTCCTGGTGACTCTGTCTCATTCCAGGAAAGAGGACACCGGATCTACTCTTATTGCAAACACAAGGCTACTTTCAGATTTTACGAAGACTGAAATAGACCATTCTCTTTTTTTTGGTCTATTTAATCGAGCACCTGCTGTCATGAAGAAGCGGTTTGTCAGCGACGCTACAACCGGAATCATTCGCTTGTTTCATTCTTATAGACATCACGAACAGGGCGAAAGATGTCCCGACTACTGATCCCAATCCACCGTAATTACCCCTAATATTAGATTAAATTCCTGTCAGACGGGATTAGAAATGGCAGATTATTAACAATTCACGTCAGCATTACGTCCATTAAAATTCTTCTGAACAGTTTCGTACTTCATCTCCTTGAAAGTAAAACCAAACTTATTCGTTTGTCCGCAGTAAACAGAAAAGAAACTACCGAAATCAACCCTGTCGGTTTCTAAAGAAAGTCCAACAAAAATTTCCAATTTAAATGCAGATTTGAAGTTATTCATATAAATATATTTTTAAAATTCAAGTTAGTTATCACGATAGCGATTAGTTAGGATAGGTTTCCACCGGTTGTAGTGCACTTTATTAAAGTGACAAGTTTATGAAAGAGAGAAAAGAAACCCAATCAACTATTGCATTATTTGATTTTTAACTGTAGTTTGTCGAATGGCCAGGATTAGTTATTACTGGACACGGCTCGAGCAGAACCGGCGTCGCCATCTTTAATAGGACATCGCCAGGTCCGGCCACTAGGTATACAAACTGCATTAAACCATTCGCCGGAATCTTTAACTTTCTTATTTACAAATCTGTAAAATTCTTTACAAAGACTCCGTGTTTTTTTTTTAGAACTAAATTAATTCTGACATTCACAACCCGTAGCTAATCCCGTCCCACTCCCTTTAACTGCATCTGTCCCATCTGCCGCGTCAACTAATATCTCCTAGTTTCGTGAGTTGTCGCCCCTTCCCGCCTTCCTCTTCCGCGGAGCTCGGACCCTCCGACGGCTGGCGGCGTTCTTCCGTTGGTAGGGAACATTGCGGCCTCACAGCCAGAGAACACGAATAGTGGTCGAATCAAAGGGTTAGAGGCAGGCAGCGAACGAGAGAAATTAGCTTTACATCGAGATTGTCTGAATGCATTTTGTTATAACAAAAGTAACCGGGTTTTGACACTCCAAAACGTGTCGGGTCATTTCCGAGACACCGTATGTATATCACCCTTGACTACTTGTAGTCGTCAGTCAGGTTAGGCGCCAACTTCCGTTTTACGAGCTGTGAGAATGGATTTGCTGCTTACCTCCCCATTACGTCAAAGATATTCATGGCCGCTTTAAATCATGTGGGTTATGAGATAGGTTAATATTTTTCCATCAAAAGTATTCGTGAAGTACCGTCCTATTCCCCCCTTCTCCCACCTAAATTTCCTTTCTCCAAAGAAAATCCGTGAAGAAGATCGGAAAATTGCAGCAGAAAAACGGACGTGGATTCCTCACCGAAGTAATAAATGGCGCCCTTAGGCCAGTCTCGAATGCGCATGCGCGTGTAGGACACGAGTTAACGTTGAGTATGGAAAATATAATCCTCACTAATGGCGACTATATTTCTAAATTAAAAAAAAAAAGAAATTAGGATATTTATTGCTTTGATCTTTTTTTTTTTTTTTAGTTTTCACGCTTCAGTTCTCCGAAGCTTTCTTCGAACAAATGTCGAGTATCGCCCCTAAAACAACAACAATAACAGATTCTGAAATCGCTTTTATTTCCTTCCCTTAAGGATCCAAGAGAACCTAACTTATTGCCGTAACTTACCCGTATTTATCCCATCCAGTGAGCGCCCTGGGTCAAATCATTTACCGTTCGTTACACGTACGTCTTACTTAAGGATATAAGCGACCCCAGCCTACAGAGATAAGAAATTTACGCTACCACATCAAAAACAGTTTAACATTTTTATTTTTTTTGCTTTTACAGTAAAAATTTAACAGAATAATTTTTATCTACTAAATTATGCGACGAGAAGAAAAAAAGACAAGCAAAAACGTTGTTTTCTTACCAAGGATTAAAAAAAAAGAGAGAGAGAAAAGAATTAACCTTTCAACGGACGGAACGAAGATCCATCTTCATTTCATCTTCAATAATTGGCATATAAAACCACATGACCGTCTTTACGTCATGTGATTACAAACGTAAAGACGGTGCTCTCCTCGTTCTTGTTCTTCGCGAACACTGATCCGACTTTCGAGATTCCGAAGACGTCTCACAGCGGAGAGCTAGAAAAGGGAAGGCGTCGGGTATCAGTTCTGGGGACCGGTCGAAGGTTACCTGAAGAATCTTCGCCACATGTACTCGGAAGAGTGAGGTGGGTGCGTCAAACCGAGTTGGTCTCGGCTGGGCTGTCTAGCCACCAGATGGCAGTGTTTCGGTTCTTTATGCCAATTCCTAGAGGAATAAAGGTGGGTTTTCGTCCGGCGAAGTAACCCATGGCAGAAGCTCGTAGTGTTTCTGTCAGGTAATAATTAGTGAACCTATTTATGGAACTATACGAATCGTTGGTTAATGTTTCTAACTGTTCGAGGCACAGTCAACAAAATCATTCTAAATTAAACAAAATCGAAATCTGAGCAGCCGGGTGGGTATCTTGTTACCCGTCGACCTACAGTCAGAAACCTGCTACTGTCCGCTTAGATACTAGAATTTCGTCAATGACTTACATAAAAGTGTTGTTTTGTTAATACAATTATATACAGCCTGCCTTTTGATTATTATTATTATTATTATTAGTATTATTTTCTTATTATTATTATTATTATTATATTATTATTATTATTATTATTATTATTATTATTATTATTAGTATTATTATATTTTTTAAAATATTTTATTGTCCATTTTGTCGTGGTTCTCATTCTATACACCGGAAGTACACGTGCAGATCCTCTGGGAAAAGTACGTCCCCTTGGCGCACGGCATTTTTTTCCACCCTTTCTGAGGCTCGTAGACCCGGTAGGACTCTGGGTCGCCAGGGACGGAGTTCAGCAGGCACCCTGAAACAAGATGGAGTAAGATTACAAGAGAGAATCCCATCGAAAGTCAATCCTGGAGCCCGGAACAAAAACGTGCCTACTGGGACAAAGCAAACACCGAAGTAATATTAATGAAAAGACTCATTTACTCGATAACTAGAATTAAAACAAAAAAACCCAATTACTTATAATAAATAACTATGTCACCGAATCTAAGGACATTGAAGCATATGTAGGAGACGCCATCGCTCTTCTGTCAAGAAGTTTACAAATAACGTCGTGCGCGTCACAGTTGTGCAAAACGAATGTGCAAGGTTATTAAAAGAAATCCTTCAGTATGAACGACAAAAGTGAACACCCCACACACCCCACCCGGGTAAATGGCAGATAGAGGGTTCGAGCCAGTTTATCCGCACGTGTTTTGCTGCTGTCACGCGTAACAGAACCTGGTGGGCTGCCTGAACGAACGTGGCTTGTCGTCGTCAAGTTCGCTGTATCCTGCACCGTATAACTGATGGCAAACACGTTCTGCAGTCGCTCATAGATGTTCGGAACTCTGCCGCATCTCTTTGCTACAGCGCTAATAATAACTATTGTTAATGGGCAGAAAAGGGATTATAGACTGTTTAAATGAAACCATAGATTTTTCTGAATATTGATCTTGTGATTAATGAGGGTTCATTACCACTTTCGTTACGGTCCTTTATATATATTATACCTGCGTGGAGTGGAACATTAAGCCAGGTATTTTTGGCTTTACTTTACAGAATGTCACGTTTCAGCGCGGAAACATCAAATGCATCTTCTATCCCAACTTCCACCGCACTTAATTTCTCAACAGTAACCGATGTTCCTCCCGTGACGCCATCAGACGCCGCGATCTGAGAACCAGCTGGTAAAACAACAACAACAACAACAACAGCAGCAGCAGCAATGCAAGACGGTTTCAGTCGAACACCCCCCGATTGTTCCGCGCACGGGCGGACCGGCTTACCCACAAGTCCACTAATGCATCCGCAGGCGTGTTGACTGAAAAAGGTGGTCGGAGCGCATGACATGGAAACTGGACCGAACGGCGCTACTTTGTAGAACTTCGACGGGCTGTCCTTGTCAACAAACAGATCGCAGTCTGCAAACAAAGACAGAATAGCATCACCAGCCTAGAAAACAACAACAAATTGGTTATTTCATTCTCCTTTTCTTGCAGGCCAAGGAAATAGAAAAAAGCAAAGGTGAAAAGCTGTTATGTGTCGAGCAGTACTTTTTCATGAATAATATTTGATGAATTATATTATTTTTTGTTTACTTTTGTCGTGTATATATATATATATATACACACACACACACACGCAAAATACTTTTTCCCCTAAAGAGTGATACAAAAAACAGGTCCTACTGCATAAGAAGATACATTTACGAAATGAAACAGAAGAATCAGTCATCTGTTGCCTTTGTCGTCCTTTCTTTTTTTTTCAGTTAGAGAAGTGATAGGTCAGGACAAAATCAAGTGTTTTATACGGAAGAACCAAATAAAGCATCTTCCCTTAGGATTCGTCAGTCAGTGGACTACAAACATCGCTCCATTACCGGGATAAGCAGAGAGGAAGTGCTGAACCTTTTTGAGAAGTGCGTGATTGGCCCAAGGGTTGGGAATATATTTTTCGTGGCGCATCTACTGAAACTGTTCCTCAATCAAAGTACAAAGATAAGATGGAAGAGATAAGGTTGAAAATCGCAGAAGACGGGTTATTTTTCAAATACCGTGATTCTCACGAAGGGCAGGTAACTCCATTAGAGCTCTTCGGAAAACTGACGGGTCCCGATCACATCACCGTCCATGACGTTTAATCTCCACGAAGGGCTCTATGGGATATCGTATTAAAGGGGTGTGTGTGTGTGTTAGTGCGTGTCCTCTGTATCAATAGAACGTTTTTAGTAGTGCTCGAATAGAAATTAGAACCGGATGGAATCTCAGTTTGCAAACAGATTAATCAGGTTTTGCAAAGTGGCGGATGGATGGTGGAAGAGCTGAGACCAGGTACAGACCGGAGCGAATGGCCGGGTCGCGCACGGCGATTTGTATCGAACCGCCGGCCGGCAAGGATGTGGTGGGTTTGTCCGTCACCGGGTCGTGGGCAGCGATTTGGATCCCGGTGAGGTGGCAAATGGTGGTCCGCGAAAAAAACTGTAATTTCCGAGAAGGAGGGAACAGAACATCTCAGCTCGATCTGAGCCAAATTTGCAGCCTTCCCCCCCCCCCTTTCCCCGTAGATCCGCTTCCCGGAACTCCTTAATACAGATTCTGCGCCAGGGGAGAGATGTACTCCGACAGAACTCGATCGCTGATATCATCGCCAGTGGATCAGCGCCCTCCTGGTGGGGCTGCTGCACCGTAAATCACTATTCCCATTGACATTTTGCCAGTGCCATCATCGATGCCATAATAAACAGGTGTTCTTTCAAACTTGGGTGTCCGGTCTTTTTCTTTACTTGTGCCGATTCCCTGTAAAGGACATTCAGGCTGCTGTTTTCATTCAAACTCTTTTCGAAATTTTCATGATTGAGAAAAGAAAATGTTCTTTTCGCTTCTGATATAAAAATCCTAAACCTTTAGCGCGAGCCCCCCCCCACGGCTAACGAATCATCGGATGCACTCCCTCTACTCTAAGAGTTTTTAACTTTTATCATCACAGAGATAGATGGGGGAGGAAGAGAGAAGAGAGAGAGAGAGAAGAGAGAGAGAGAGAGAGAGAGAGAGAGAGAGAGAGAGAGAGAGAGACCTGCGTTATCACATAAGGACAAATATTAGTTCAGATTGCAAGCAGGTCTCTCTGTCTCTCCATCTCTCTCTCTTCTCTCCATCTCTCTCTCTCTCTCATCTCGTCTCTCTCTCTCTCTCTCTCTCTCTCTCTCTCTCTCTCTCTCTTTCTACTCTCTCCTTCCTCCTTTTGCGGAAACAACTCGAGTCTTAGCCGAGACTGCAAGCAACGTTTTTGAATCTCGAAGTCAGGCAGTCATCTATCCTCGCCGTCCGTAATTTGGCCACATCGGCCCCCAACACTTCCCCTCCCTCACTCACTCCGTTTCATTATCAAATCATTCATCAAATCCATTCTTAAAAAAGAAAATCTACAAAAAAAAAAAATTTTTTTTTTGACATAAAATAGGGGAAGCTTTTTTTTTGACATAAAATAGGGGAAGCAGTTTTCTAATTTAAATTCTGTATTTATTTGCCTGCATCAGAATTATTACATCTGCCTGCACGCTGACGCCCAAACAGATCTCATCTAAAATACGGAGTAAGCAACTCGCCGACTCCCTATTTTCGAGTATGAGGCTGCGGTATCGAAATAACTTCATCCCCCTTTTACAAAATAATTCTTGCGGCTGTAAAGCGAAATCCCGAGGAGATTAATCAAATCCTAAAATTCCTGTCGATATAAATGAAGGCAGCATCTTCTAAATTGCTAACTACCGTACAAACTGCCTACCACTTACTCCTCGGTTATCCGTGCGAGAGATAATTACTAATTATTTCGTTTACTTTCCCTATAAAAAAAAAAAACAAAAAACAGCAAAATCTTGGCGAAAACAAGAAGTTAAGAATAATAATAATAATAAAAATAAGGAAAAAGACCCACCTGATTTTTGCCGTGAGAATGTTCTCCTGCCTGCTGCATCGTCTTACGACGAATTACAAATTGCCTGATTCATCTCGGAGACAGTCAGTAATTTTCTGAGTGATCAAAGATCATCATCATCCTGGCTGGTGAATAATCGACCGCTTCGAATCTACTTTCCGCTCTAATGATCTCAAATGCAGACTTTCCTTCGTTTTTTTTTATTTTATTTTCTTGCTTCTGTATTCTTTATTTAATCATTTCATTGGAATTGTGCGGCTACCTGTTGCCTAACTGCAAGTGGTAAGCAGGTTAATTGGGAGGCATCGCTCTTTCTGCGGAGAGAAAAGAACGGAGGAGAGTATTCGCCACGACTCCTCGCTCAATAGAGATGGGGGCGGAGGAGGAGGAGGAGAGAAGGGAGCAGCCATTTTCCCCGACACCGGCCAAGCGAAACGTGCGACCCCGATTACCGTTGTCGTTGTTTTTCGCGACCGAGAAGTGACGCTGCCACGGTACAATGCTCCCATCGGCAGGCATGCGCAAAACGGTTGGCAGAGGGTTAAGGGCTGGGAGTTGGGGGAAGCCCTCCTGGGAGGAAGAAACCGGAGCGTCTCCCTCTCCCACCTCCTCCCCGGCCGGACAGTGAAGAAGAGCGAGGAGAAAGCGCGTCAGGGAGGTGTGGCGAACCGATACGGTCTCGACCGGGGCTCGAACCCGAGCTCTGTCACTGCTGAGGCCACAGGCTATTTCGGAAGACGTACTTCCTTTCTTATCAGTGATTCGGAGACACGCCACGGAGAAATTAGACTCCGGCCGACGTTTCGAGAGCCGTGGAGCCGCCGGTGCCGAAATCGACCGCGTGTTGGGGACGTGGTACCGACCGACTCCGGGAACACGAGGTCGTCCTGACCACGAAGGCATCAAAGCCTGACCGTTCCGGCAGTCACGTGGACTTTCCGCCTCACGGGGGACGGATATGGGCGGAAATAAAAGGTGCAGCATTTGCAGGCCCCATCACCGGTCCTTGCCGGCAGGGATGCTTCCCCATCATCTCCTTCGTGCCTCCGTTTTTGCTCCCGACGACCACCCTCACGTGTTCGCTTGCCTCTAATGGGCGCCTAGGGAACTTGCAGCGGGAGGGAGGAGGTGGGGGGTCCTGCAGATGAATTTCTTGTGGGTCCAGAGAGACTACGCTGAAAGGTGACACCTCGCGGCTCGGCCCAGGCGGGGTCCCTAGACTGATGCCCGCGGGGTGGGTGGGGAGAGGTATTAACGCGAATGCAGCGTATAAAACGACCACGATAGCACAACGATGGCATAGAGGCGAAGTCTATCTCTGTCCGAGAAAGAGCCCGAGTAACCCGACGCTCCGCGTCTGTCTCCGCCGCCGTCGCCGTCTTCAGGGCGGTCTGGGTTATCGGTCCTTAGATATCTGAGAGACGACGGCGTCTCTCTATTCTAACTTGACACCATTTTAAATATTCGTGAGTTAATCGCGTTTTGTTTATTCGCTGCGCGCGGTGTTTCGGGTGTTCGTGAGGTAGCGAGGTACGGACTACGAAACTAAACACTACAGGCCGGTCAATTCAGCTTAAGAAACTGGCCCGGGGATTATTCCATAGCGCATGCGTGAAGCATAACCGTATCTTTAACATAAGTCTAACCGGCCCCTCACCAGCCAGGTCGTCATTGCGGAAGCACGGTGATACTTGAATCTGACACGTCACACAGATTTAAAATGTCTTTCAGAACGAAAATGGAACAAAAACGAAAAGGTTAAAGGCATTTGAGTTTTCAGCAGTACGCAGTACAAATGCACACCACAGTATGCAGATATAGTCCTGAAGCAATGCAACATGGGAAACAGGCAGCACACGTGATCAATTCTGACCTACTGCTGTGCGCCGCCTCCTGCGCTTCTGCTTCAACGAGCTGATGAAGCTGTTAACTTAATCATCGGTAGGAAAGCCGCTCACCTGACTGTCTCCCTTGAACGTCACCAGCGCTGCGGCGGGACTAATCGCGTAGTAATTCGACGTACTACTTTCGTTTTACCAGACATTATTAACGCTTCACTGGAGTATCTACCTAAGAAGTTGGGGAAGAGATTTTTCAATAATTTCTCACGTGATGCACCGAGAATGAGAGAGAGAGAGAGAGAGGCCGGCAAACGGCTTCTCTCCGCCCCCCCCACAATGACCTGGTCTTCTGTACCATCGAGGAAGTGACAAAAAAATACAAATAACTAAACTCACAAAAAGTGGATTCTTATTGCCTAAGATGCATTACCTCCTTTTTTGTTGTGAATATATAATTTTTTAAGAAACCTTATACAACAAAGAAAACACAACCTGTGTTGCGCGGTCTTACCGGAAGAAGCAGATTTGACAGCGACAAGGCACGAGGCAAAGATGGTGGTCAGAAGAAAGTTCATTTTCATGGAAGCCTAGAAATAAAACGAGACTAAATATTCGGAAATAATTGAAATTCACAGAATTTATTAATGGACAATTGCCACCGACTACGAAAGCATCTTATACAATTTTTTTAGAGGACATTTCGTTACTAAGCGCTTGAATTAATAACTTTAGACAGGATGATACACAAACACGTACAAGGCAGCCATGACTGGGAAATGCCCAATACAAATAATTCATCAAGCATACACGAGGGTATCACGATAAAGATTTTCTGCGACAGAAGTTTAAAATAAACTTTTTTTTTTTACATGTGTATTTTCAGGCAGTTATATACTTATGTACTTGTAATTATATGCATTAGTAAATCGATTAATGTAGACTTGCTGAATGTTTCATGGTGCGTCCCCAGTTACCGCCCTTGTGCCTGTGAGTGCACCGTTTTTCTGTGAAGTATCTCGGTTCATCGCGGTATTTAGTAATTTCGCCTCCCTCCACTATTTTTGTTCAGTTTTGGTTGGGAATCGTTTTAGGCCACGGTTCACGGTTCACCAAGTGAGAGAAGAGAGAGAGAGAGAGAGAGATGGGAGAGAGAGAGAGAAGAGAGAGAGAGAGAGGAGATAGAGAGAGACGAGGAGAGAGAGAGGAGAGAGCGAGAGAGAGAGAATGGAGAGCGAGAGAGAGAGACTGAGATAGAAGAGAGAGGAGAGAGAAGAGAGGAGAGAGAGGAGATAGAGCGAGCAGTCTAGGAGCTATACCGTCGAGAGAAAGATCAGAGTGCGAGAGCGAGCTTGCTCGCTTCGCCTCTCTCGAAAATCTCAGCGAGCTCGCGCTCGAGAGATCGCGCTAGTCTTCTATCGTCTCGCTCAGCTGCCCTCGAGGACTTCCTACAGCCTCCCGCGAGCTGTCGCGTAGAGAGAGCCTGGCTGCCCGCACGCGACCTCGATGCGATAGAGTCGCGCAGCTCTCCTCGAGGCTCGAGAGCGCTCGCGCGCGCCTGCGCTCCAAGTACCTGCTTTCGTCGCGCTGAAGCGCGCGCGCTATAGCTTTTCTCAGCTCTTCGAGCGAGGAGAGAAAGAGAGCTGAGATCCCAGAGATACGAGAGAGAGAGAGAGCGAGTTCGAGAGAGATGGAGAGAGAGAGAATTAGAGATAACAGAGATACCAAGAGAGAGAGAGGAGAGAGAGAGAGAGAGAGAGAGAGAGTACACCGGAACTAACAACAACGTCACCCAAATGAGAAGACGTAAGCTGTGACCACCTGACAGGACAAAATAACACGCATGCGCACTGGAAGTCGTAAACCACCGGAACAAGCAGACTTCAGCTTTCGCCGCAGTTGAAATCAAGATATATTTTTTCTCTTCGATGCCAGTTACGAAGCTGTTATTTCATTACTGATTTAAGATATTTTTTTTAAAAATTGGGTTACGGTAAAAAAAAGACGTAATCTGCTTATTTTTCTTGAAATTATCGAGATTTTCGGGACATTAATTTTTAAAATAAACCATCTATGGAAGCGCAAAGCGAAGCAAGCCACACTGACAAATGAAAGTAGTTGTGGCTGTAGCGTGTGACGATGACTACAGTGCGATGAATATATCCAACTATAAATATTTACGTCTTTTCGTCGATGATACTTCAAAAGAAAAAAAAAAATGGCAAACGAAGAAGGAGTTTAAGTAAATTCACTCATTAAAAATGGCGCCCACCTGAACAAGGACAGCGCTGAGAATTCGGCTTCGGTCACTTCAATTTAAAAAAAAAAAAGAAGAAGAAATTATCATTGTACTCATCTGGTCGCCTAAGTGAGCGACTTTTTAAAATTTAATCAGTAATTTAAACGATTTTTTCCCCCCAAACATTCCGCTGCGGCCAATTTTATTACTGACGTCACTTGAAAGCGTTAGGACCACATGCAACCCTCTTATAACGAACCTCATAAGTTCCTACCTTTCCCGACAAACATTGTGTGATTTCGCAAAAAAAAACAGATTCCAACTCGACACCGAAGGAAAGACGAGTGAGCGGTACCACGCCACGGATAGCAACTCATCAGGGCGGCGCGATGGTCGGGTGGTTAGCCGAACCTCCTCACCGTGCGGCGTTTTTGTCGCTGTTCTTCCCCAGAATTCGAAAACGATAGAGAGTTCCAGCGGGGGACCTTTTGTTAGACCAGCCGGAAGTCGGCCCACGCACCGGGCTGATGGTCATGGTTTCCGGTGTCACGGCCGCCAACATCTTCGTCACCTTTACTATTTCGCGACTTGGCACCCGCCGCCGACTGCTTTCGGCTTCTTACAGCATCCGACAGCGCGGTCCCCGACGGAGGAGTGTTAATTTATTTTTCTCATCGAGGGGCGCTGCCGACAGACGTGATGGATGACGGGCAGATCAGACACACCCATTACGTGCGAGACAAGGTCGCAGCTTGACGGACGGACCCGATGGTTGGTCGGTTCGCTGTCTTATTGAAATAATTGCGTTTATGCGAAAAACGGCGTAATGACTTTCAAAATATTTTATTTAGAGGAGGATTTACAGTCGCTTCTGCCCGCCTGTTGACCGTAGTTCTGTTTATAACTCTGAACATAACCCTGCCTTAGCGCACAGCTAATCTTTTCAGCCTGCGAGCTCGTGTAGGCCGGCCTGGCCGCGTCGTGGCATCGCACCCAGCCAGTCTGTCAGGTGTCAGCGGTATTCACATGCCAGCCTTTAATAAATCACCAAAACAGAGCTTTATATCACGCTAATGCATAAGTATTTTTAATTTTAATGTCCTAAATAGTATGACATCCACCTACTTCTGGAGCACAAGGGCGGACAACTCTATGAACTTTTGAAGAGTATGGGTCTTAATTGTAAGCGGACTCCCTAAGGATGATAGTTTAGTTAGCAAGAAGCGTCGGAGAACCGAGATAGTTGACGTTTTTGAGAGAATATGGCCGTGTAAGAAGAAGACTGGCATTTCTGAGACCGGAATCGAGCAGAGTAACTGATAAATTATCTCATTTTCATTCCAGACTTTAAAAACTTGGCTTAGCTTTGTTGTAACGCTAAAATAAAACATATTTAACTTTAACCAAACCCTGGTTTTGATTTCTAACTTATTATTCTAATCTTAAAGGTAACCCCTAAATATGGTCCTGTCCTGGCATTCAGTGACATTCCCGCTGTTATTACCCGTTCTAGTCGGGTAGTCTTGAACTCGCGCTCTGCTGGAATGGTAGCCAGGTATGTATGTACAAGATGCAGACCGAAGAATGATTCTATTGATTAGATAGCAACAGATCAAAGATTAAAAAAAAACAACAGAAATATATTTTGCTTGCTGAAAAGCTTTCAAAAAGTAGATCTCTCTTTTCTTGTTGTTTGACGCTGAGAAAACGGCGTCATTAAAAGAATGGCAGCCGGTGAAAGTCTTTTCCCCCTTTTGTTAAGCTTCGAAATCCGTTCCCAGGTATCTGGCTTCATGAAAACAAAAACCCCAAATTATACCATGGCAATAAATCACTTGCTTCACTTAGGGGTAACGAATTTCTGTACACGCGTGACACAGACAGACAGACAGACAGACAGACAGACACGGACAGTAAACACACTTAACTTAAAACGGTGAATCTACATTCGATTTTGCTTCAGATTGTATGAAAGAAAGAAATTAACACAAAACCCTATATATATCGACTGCATAATATTATGGTATAAGTGCCAGGAGTAATTTTGATAATCAAGGCAACAGATTACCATCATTCACATTAATACGTCAACAGGAACGGGTGGGCTGTATTAGAAGCGTACATTACGCAGGATAAACTATCCAGAACCCGTTTATTTAAAAAAAAAACACACACAACAGCAGCATTTTAAATATAAATATGATATCCAGACAGATCCGGTTTAGAAGCTAAGCGACAAGTTAGGTCGGCAGGCAGGTAATGTAAAATTCTCATTTCTCTTTGTCCACGCATCCCTTCCTGGTCACCTCGTTCTATCTCGATCTGATGATTTAACCCCTAAAATTCCAAATAGTGGGCCACACTGATTAATGGCGAATTTGCCACATTCCCGAATCTTAGCACCAAACCTGTAGCAATATGAACAGTTCCTTTCTTTTCTTTCATCTCGCAGTCTTGGCTGCTGAGATTCACCAGATGAAGGTTCAGATAAAAGCCGGTTATTAAAGTTAGTTTCTTTTTTGCCAATATTTCGTGCTTGAACCCCTAACGAGAATCCACGCTATTGTGTTTCTAAGTCATATTTAATATTTCGTAAGTCGGCTCTTTTCTTACCATTCGCTGTGGGGAAGCACATAAATAGGGGGAAAAAAAAGATTAGAAATACACCAGTTACCTTGAGGTAAGCGTTCTGATGATGGCGTCGATGCACCTGTAAGTTCCTTTCCTCTTTGCTGGTGGTGATGCTTCTCCTAACCGGACTGTTTTCTCGAAGAACACAACCCGCTGAAGTCGGTCCCACCCAAAGCTGACTGTCGCCGTGATTTATACAATGTTTTGCCGTGACAAGAGTCGTCGACTCTGACACCGGGCGAGGTCAGAATTTCTTCACCTGAATTTTACCTGTGTAAATAAATGTGTTCGTCACTATACGCTGAAGCAAGCGGCCGGGAGGAAAAAAGGATGAGGTGGAGAGGAGAGGGGGGGGACGGTGTATTCCGGCGTACCAGCCAGGTATGTTTTTCGCTGGCCCCATACCGACACGAACAGGCTGACGTGACGGGGGCTTCCTTCACCCCCCCCAACAATAATTTATAATTTAAGAAAACATCCTGTGGAATTTCGATATCAGAAACAGGAGCGAAGATCAAGGGGAGGGAACCCTCCCAGTCGGTGGTTTAGGAGCTAAAAGTTTCAAGAACTTGGAAAGATGTTTCCACTCCGCGAACTGAGATGTTTTACCCTCGTCAACCAGAAACGGTACCTGTAGTGGTCTATTGGGTTCTTTAAAACCACCACTACCTGGTCGCTGATTAAATAGATAAATACGTTCATTCTCACACGAGGGACAAACAGCGTTTTAAAACGCGAAATCAAAGAATCGCGTTGAATGTAAAGCAGGGGTTTTGTCACGGAAGATTGAAACCTCGTCGCCGGGGATAGATTCCGAGCTTTGTCAAGCGTATTATTGGAGACAGATGATTTGTTCCGATTAACGGTTGGCCTTTAGAAATGCCAAGTTAGTGTTTTGTAACACTAATACGCAGTATATGTATATGGAGATGCTTTAAAACGCAAATTCAAAGATAATGATACTGAAGGCAGTTCAGTGCCGACGTCGTGTTATTTCGTCATATACGTGACATTCAACTGCCGACAGGCTACCGCGAAGGTGAGCAATGTTTGTGATAATTCATGATGCCACGGTGATCTGATACAGGGGAGAAAGATAATCATCTCTTGACGGGACATGGAATGAAGGCCCACGTGTAGTCGTCATCCAGACAAAGACGTCCGTCCGGCCTGAGCTGCTAGGATGGTCGTTCATCGGTGATCCAACTCCGTGTCAGTTCGGCAACTGTCCGATGGTGGGAGAAGTTGGACGTGCAGTCGCTTCCGGGCGACCTAGCAGACCTCATTGGCGCTCGATGAAGATCAGTCGTTGGATTTAGACCGCTATCTAACCACCTGCACGTTGAGACCGTCCAGAAAGCCTTAAGCCCCATCCTTGGGCATCATATGGTTCCGTATCTAGGCAGCGGCGCAGGTCGAAAGACGTTGATGGTTTTTCGTGGTATCGCCAAAGAACCTGGAATTAACAAAAGCCCGCGCACTATTACAAAACTGCTCCAAAAACAAACGCGATTCTGAGCAAATTCCCAATTTTAATTTTTTTTTTTTTTTTTACGCCCACATCACGGCGGCCCCGGGGCCCCTATCCGCCAAGCCCACACGAAATCGGTCACCAGAACAGAAACCGTCCATCCAAATTATCTCGACGAGAGAAACCCCAGCTCTGCTCCACAACCGACGACGGCGGACGGTTCTGTTTGACCCCTTAAAGTCTAGAATCGATCGCAAATATGTTTCCATGTCGCTCTAGGAGGCAGCTCCGGAGTAGCTGCACGCGGCGGATCGATGACCGCCCTCTGGTGTTCTTACACGTCGACGGTAGACGGCGCAGTGTCGCTGCTCGACAGCGTCTTGATAGAAACGCATGGCGTTGCAGGTATACGGAGATATCTTTGGTTTTCCCGTCCATCTTTACAAGTTACGAACCAAACAAAAACAAAAAAGACCCATACTTTCCACCTTTCTACCGTCGTTTTTATCTGTTGTGAAACCCCAGCTCTCCTTATATATATATATATATATATACTTTTTCCAGACCTTCCTTCTGTCTGAAACACTTCTGTAGCATAAAATCAGATACTTCAGTCTGCCCTCATCGTGACACCAAGGTGGAGTCCTGATGCTGTTTAATAGCCGCCAATCGGTTCGCTTTTCCTTGTCACCACGTCTAAGCGACATCTGTCAAACTGCTACTCGTCTAATTAATCCAACCTTTCTTTCTTCTATCTGGGGCGAAAGCTGAGATGCTAGCAGTTGTAGAAAGACTTGGTTAGAAGTCAACTGACTAATTGTAGAGAAAGAGCTTAATGTCTCTCTCTGAGATGTACAAAGGCACCGTTTACTTACCCCGTGGCATCAGTATGGTTCACAAGAGGGGACCTATAAAACTGTTCGCTATTTTACGGACGGCTGTTTAAGATAAAAGAGCAATTCTCAGTCGAATAGTTTTTAGTTAGCATCAACTTAAGTCAAGGATTTTAAATCCCTGGGGACAATGATCATGAACTGTGTTCGTGGTGCCTTATCGAGGACACGCCTGCAGTGAGACGAACGAAAGATGATTTTTTTTTTTGTCTTTAATGACCGTCATAAAGAACATAAAGTACTGACATGGAATCTAGTGTCTATTATCATATTTAATATCGCATAAATACCACACAAAGATTGATTTCCGTCGGAACACCACGTTATCCACGACCACGCATTCTACGCACGTTTTCCAGAGCTGTAAAACCAAAGATAATAGCTTCCGGGTCGATAATCGCAGAGGAACAAATAGACTAAAACTGCTGTCAAATGATGTGAAATTTCCGTCTTCCATCTCAAGGTTATTGGTGGTGCCATCCGACTTTGAACGGACGTTCGATATCGATCTTTTAACAAAGAACAGCCGGTTAGTTCGCGATAAGATTCCACCCACCTGACATTCATTCAGATTCCGTCAGCCAGTGAAGGGTTGGCCTTAAACGTGCGAGAAATATGGCGTCGTAAAAGGGTTTCAGCCTTTAAAAGCCAAATAACCGCCGATATTTCCTTTCTGCATCCGGCGATACTTCTTTCCTTACTGCGTCTCCCGTCGCCTTTGCTTCTAAATGCGGTTCTGTCTCAGCCGCATGATTTACTTAATTTTTGTACATTTTCAATACCCCCGCCCCCTATTTTCCATCAACATCGGGTTATTTGCCACCGACAGACATATTCTGTATTTACTGGTTTTTTAATTATTCAAATGTTAGCAGAATATTTCCCCCCCCCCCGGGCTGAAAATATGTTAAACGTAAAATACTTTTAAAAAAGAAACATTTTCCTCGCACTTCTCGCCAAGACAATTGGATCACAGACTCCCGAATACAGATAATAGAATTACGCTATATCTGGAATGTCAAGCCGATTATTACTACGTTCCTTACACAAAGCAGCCAATCTCCCATCCCATATCTTGTTTTAATTGAGTGCATGCTCTTACCTAGACTGGAGATGATTCGGAAAGCAGATAAAATTCTTCGGATGTATTCATTCCTTCGAAAGATCATTGTATCTGCGATCGAGATCTCCGTTCTATCCGCGAACAGAGTTCCCCGCGCGACAAACCGGGGCCTGATTCCGAAGGCATTAATGCGCCCTGGCTTTCATTTTCTTGGCGGGGAATTGGCAAAGGGGGACTCTGGTGAAGAAACGTACCTCGCTCACTTCCATAGATGGTTAGCTGCCATTATGTAACGGCACCAAGCCGTCTTGGCCGCTCGAGTAGCTAGTCAAACAAAGCGCGGACGTGCTGGTCTCGACACGTCGTGGACATTTCTGAGTTCGGACGTGCAGCAATGTTGGGGAGAAATCAAAGCTTTGCCTAGAACCCTGGACTGGAAATTAAAAGAATCGGTCGGTTGAGGATTAGAATCTGTTGTATTGTCCTCCCCCCTCCCTGCTGCCGATTTTGGGTGATCAAATATGTTTAAAGTAAAGCGGATTTCCCGAAGAAAAAAACAACATCCGTTAATCCATGTTTGCATCCGCTACAATAAGAGATTATCATCAAAATATACCATTCAAAGTGCGATATAGTAACAACAGTATTTCCTTTAGAAAACTGCTTCTTAGTATCAGAACGAATTATTGGTTTTGTTGTTTTATTTTCTTGAGCTGAAAATAATCTTGGAATCTGTCGATTATCGGTGTTTAATTCCGTTTTTTTTTTTTAATTTTGTTATGTCTTCTGAGGCTATTGTACGTTCCCAAGCAACAGAACTCGCTTAGATGCAGCGAGTGTTTCAACTTTGAATAACGTCCAAGTTGCGCAGCTCCATCAGACTTGCTTCAGCAGCTGCCCGGATGGAAAGGGAGGGTTAAGTAATGTTCGTAATGAAACTCTGTCTTCAAATCGCTTTTGGCTCTAAGTATCTTTCTCGCGACCAGACATTGTTTTGGTTACAGAGCGGGTGCCACTCCGTTGGAGGTGAGCAAAAGACAAAGATCCGATAATCTATAAACGGTTCGAACACTCTGCTAGCAGAAGACCTGACAAGAGTGGCAGATTATGCTTGGGAAACAGGGAGTAGTACCCTCTTCAGTACCATCTTCCCAACGTAGTGTGGGAGTAAGGCCGTAAGGGTACCTGCGTGGTTTGACCGTGCTGTCGGAGAGTGACAATAACAGGTCTAATCTGGCAAAATGGAAAACACCTCGGTCCATCTTCTCCGAGATTTCTGAGATAAACACCCAGACAGCTAAATAGGTGCTCAGTAATCCGAACTGTTTTCCGTACCGTACTTCTTGGTGCAGAAACAAGACTAATTGTCAAATAATGCTTTTTTTTTTTAAAAGAAAATCAATTGTGTATTTTAAACCATTAATTCGACGGCAGTTTTTGAAAATAAACTATCCATCTACTGATTCTTAAAATAAATTCCCTCTATAAATATCGCTAGAAGAGCTTCGAGGCTTGGAGAAAGGGCCAGATAATCATAAGGAAGTTCATCGAAACTCTCAGGTGCCAATCAAACGGCTTTTCGAAACTTTCCCAGCGAGATATCTGTTGAACTTTTGGTTAATTTAAATATAATATGAAACAACATGGCACAGATCTCCTTTCGGAATTCTAGCAGCAAAAGCAAAAAAAAAGATACTTTTAAATACACACAATGGGAGATTTTACACAAACTCTCCTCATGAGAGCGAATAAAAGCCGAAAGGCAGAACAATTCATGTAGAGTAGCCGAGGGGTTTTGGGAAACGGTAAAAAGTTAAATGTATCGAAATCATATTCGAGAAAGAATTATGCCTCCAGTAAACCCACTCCCATCGGCCGGTACTTTATACACGATTTCCTCCCTTCTCTTCTATTATTTTTTTTTTCTTGAGGACCAACAAATCATTTAACTTACTCTTTCAGGTGTAAGTCTGACCGATTTCCACATGATTTACAAAAAAGCACGTGTTGTTTTTACATTCGAGCGTAAACTTATCACTGAAGACGTCATCAGCCCCTTCTATGACAACATCTGCTTCAATATTTCGATGTATACGGACCCCGAAGAAAGAAGTGTTGTTTCCTTCATATTAGGCACCGTATATCACATAGAGAGTAAACACTGTTTCTGAGACAACTCACGGGTAGATCGTGCCACTAGTCTTGAGTTTATCATAGCAGATTTAAACACACGTGTCATTTCCGGTCCGCCTGTGTGTGTGTGTGTGTGTGTGTGTGTGTGTGGTGTTGTGTGTGTGTGTGAGGGGGGGGTTCATCTGTCTCGGATCACCATCCGTGATTCCGGATAGAATACTGGTTGGAGAGGGGTACTCACTCGCCCGCTGAGCTCCCACGATTACCTTTAAGAAACTGATTTGTTTTTACTTTTGTCTAACTTATGTGCCTCCGACTTAACATATAGAGACTTCACAAAAGTAAGTAAACACCCGCCTTCC
This sequence comes from Nautilus pompilius, assembly GCA_018389105.1. Classification (NCBI taxonomy): domain Eukaryota; kingdom Metazoa; phylum Mollusca; class Cephalopoda; order Nautilida; family Nautilidae; genus Nautilus; species Nautilus pompilius. The sequence continues at coordinate 58,297 of JACATO010000687.1, forward strand.
CCTGAGATTTAAACAGGCGATTTAAGTAAAATGATAAGCCCCACTATCGCAAGCTATAGGAAGAGGCGCAGGCGGAGAGATGCCTCAATTTGCAGACAGCCATACCACGAGAGCCGACGGGGCAGACTACGAAAAGGGGTACATTGTTGGGCAATGGTACGTTGGTTGATGCCAACGAGATTTCTCCAAAGCACTGGATAATCCTTTCTCGACTGTTAATGGGGCGACGAATGTCCACTTCAAGGAAGTCATGAGAGAGCTAGCCCATGTGTATACTGGACGCTCAGTCAATCGCTCCCGGAACATTTCGTGCTGTACAGAGAAGTAGGGAAATCAGAACCAGGGGGTTCGACCAGAAACAGAGAAGCATGGAATCCGTATCGATTTATCTAGTTCCGTTAATTTATATCTACTTACTTTTTACCGGTTAACATCTTGGTTAAGAAAGTAAAGACAAGACATAAAACTGTTCCCTAAAACGTCTACATTGATTACCGAATTAATTCGATTGCATAGCTACAGTGTCAGCCGGAAGTGTGGGCTACCCGCCAAGAAAAAAATCCAATATTCCATGTATACAGTACAGTAGTCGCATATATGAGAAAATATACTCAAAGAAAAAAAAACATTTCGCAATAAGCATAAGACTTTAAATCAAGATTATTTTTTTTTCCTTTTCATTGCTAAGTCCGTAATTGTACCCGCCTTCCTATACAGACTATTAATAGTAATAATAGGATCTGGGTTATGTCGATTTCAGCTGAAACCGATTACACAAACGTTTGAGCCCGTCCCTCTGGCTACGGCCTTTTTTACGTTTTACTACCAGAATCGCGATATCTAAATAAATTATTTCAACCTGAGAAATAAAATGCTAATCTTACTTCTATGATGGAAATAATTCAGACTAATCAGTGCTGGTCTACAGCAGGCTATTCTCGATGTAGCACATCTGAAGCAGCGACGTTATTGTAAATTTCAGTTCAGCAAAGATTCGCTGAAGAGACGGCACGAGTGCCAGTTCTTATCGGTTACCGTTGAAGGTGTCTCACGGAGCTCAGAAACTCGACCCCTCTCTCTCTCGAGGCCGTTAGCTGCCTCTTCCCAGCCCTTCAGAATCCCTTACCAGGAAAATAGAAGACTTTGTTCAGCAATAAATTATTTACTCCCTACTTTATGTAATCGTCATAGATAATATGCAGAAGCGTTTTGAAAACTTATGACTTTCGCTTAACTGGTTTATAATGGTCTGAGATATTCATTCATCCAGTTGCACTTTTTTATTGCTGGCTCATGTTTTTAGAAGAAACAAAAAGGAAAAAGGAGAGAGAGAGAGAGAGAGAGAGAGAGAGAGAGAGAGAGAGAGAGAGAGATAGAGAGAGAGAGAGAGAGAGAGAGAGAGAGAGAGAGAGAGAGAGAGAGAGAGAGAGAGAGAGAGAGAGAGTTCCTTTAAAAGAAAAGAATAAATAATAATAACAATTTTATATGATATTTGATTTTAAGGTTTGTGACAGTTGTCCTAACATTTATGTTGTTTCCAGATTGCCAACTGTCTTTAAGAGAGTCGTGTATCTTTGGCATCTGCGCGCGATTTTTCTAATTCATCAGTTGGTACGCAAAAGTATGATGCCAGTGCAAGGAAATAATTCAAACCTTTATCGAAGCGCACTGACGCTTTTCTTGATTTTGGTACAATTTATCTTAATGCCAAACCAATTTGGCTAGACCAGCTAATTCTGGATGCAGAATCTTTGATTCATTATCGTTTTCTGTGCTCCGGCCAGTCGAATATCTGTAATTGAACTTTGTTTTCAGCAATTTCGTGAAGGTAAAATTAAAGAGAAGTGAATCGGACTCTGTGACCGTTTTTTTTTTTTTTTTTGGTAAAATGTGGGGTTCTGTCACTATTTTTGAAAATCGCAGACAGAGATTGCAGTACGCTTGGTTCATTTCCAATAAATTCTAAAGCAAACAACCCCCATTCCCTTAATTCTTTGTTTCCGCTTGTATTTCTTCCCAGAACGCGACCTCCTGGGAAAGCAGACACGTCAGTAAGTGGTCGGAGCGACTCGCTCTCGCCCCAGTATCTACTAGACTGCTATAAGAGTTAGTGCGAAGGGCATTTAAGCAGCCATTTCTAACCGGAAGCAATTGTAACAAACCGGTAACTCTTGTGACGTCAGTTCCGGCGTTACGCGTCATTGTAGACATCAGCATTGCTTTGCGCTTATGTATATCTGAAATAACATTTCCATTGCGGCCATTGTCGAGTGTTCTCTGAACAAAGCGAATCATTTCTGTGTGTGTGTGTGTGTGTGTGTGTGTGTGGTGTGTGTGTGTGTGTGTGTGTGTGGAAGGGGGGTGGCCCCAAAAATTTCACCTTAAAAAAAGGGAAAGAAAGAGAAACAAGTGAGTTAAGGACCATTTCGTGCAGTTAACTGGTCGGTTTTCCATCACGTGGTATATGGAGACGTAAATGGTTGCCAGTTGTATCCAGAAAAGGGCTTTAAGAATGGATTCTTCTCTGAGCAAGAAAGAAATGATAAAAAATTAGTAAAATGATTTAGTTTAATTTTTAAGAAAAACAACAACAGAGAACCGTCCAAATAATTTCCGGTTTCTTTGTTTTTTTTTTTACAAGCAGAGTGCGGATTTTTTGAGACCTTTCGCGGTCTGAAAGCGAGAAAGAAAGAGAGAAGAAAAAGCCAATTACTAGAATTCTCGTTCTGAGACCGGCGAGGGAAGAAATCAAGAGGGTATCGCAGCGCGAGGAACCAGGATTGACCGGCGAGCTGATGATGACAGGACGGGTGGGATCCACCGAATGACTGGTCGCCGCCGCTTGGCCGCGTCCACGACGGTTACAACTCCAACCGAACCCGCCGAGAGTTAATTAGCAGACACACAGATGCAGAAGCAGAATCCCGGAGTCGTTCTTAAAGTTCCTTCCACACTGGGAAACGAAGACTGATCGCTTGTCCCCTTCTCCTGAAAAGTTGTTGTTGTTGTTGTTGTTGTTGTTTTAGTTATTTTTTTTTTTGTTTTTTAAATGTAGAAATTCTATAACACGTAACTAGGGAAAGATAATTTCACGGGAACTGAAGCAAGGAGCAAACAAGGTGGTTGGGGTGGGGTGGGAGAGAAGAAAACTCTACTTACTTACGAGAATGAAATTAATCTCTTTATTCCTTTTTCTTCATGCATGACAGTCACTGTTTGTCGCCGTGCGAGGGCAGCACCTGCTCAGTGAACTGATTTAAGCGAAGATGGTTAGAGCTGAGTTATCCTTTCAGCCGAAGCACCACAATTTATTATTCTAATTAAGTGTAAATAAAATTGTACTTTGCTGGCTGACGTGATGATCTGATCTGATCTTTTATTTATATAAAAGGCGCACTTACAAGTTGGTTTATATAAAAAAGAAAATAATGTCAGCACATAAGTATATATATAGAGAGATTATTAAATTCTAATTATTTGTTTTTAGAATTTGAGGTAGCCATGGTAACCGATTTTTATAAATTTTAACCTCTAGGCATGTACCACTAATCGATCTGTACTGCTCGAATCCTTTCTCTTTTTGGACCGGGTAGAATATGTTTTGGCTTTTTTTTGGCACAATTTCCGCAAAAAGGCGAGACAACTCTAGGTGAAGCTTCAAAGCAGCTGCTACCGGTAATAACCGCCCATCAATCGGCAATTTCCCGAACGTCTTTTACGCAAAGAAAAGATGTTGCTGATTTTATTAGTTTGTAATTATGTATTAAAATATTGATTAATTTGATTTTTTTAAAACAATAATGAAACATTGTAAATATGGCCTACTGATTTAAAAAAAAAAAAGTAGAGTATCGTCCCTTTGTTTTAAGGATACGCCACGGTAGCAAAAATCATTTCTTGATAATACACTAATATGATCATAGTGTTTCTTGGCTGCCATCTAACTGACTTTTACGTAAGTTTGCATTATTTTAATTCAATAAAGAAAACCAAAAGGTAAGTTTACTTCGTTTAGAGAGGTATCAATTTTACCTTAAAATACTATTCGAAGAAACTAAATAACGAAAGGCTACCAAAACAGCAGAACTTCTTGTGAATTCTGTTTACATACAGTGGCGGACAGAAGTCTAAAAGCTCCAACGTTCGCCGCTTATATTCGAGGGGTTTTCGGAAATCAATGGAATATAGTAAATTTATGCATAATCTGTTTGCCATTCTAATACGAGCCAAAAAAAGAGAGATACAGTTTAAGAGCAGTGCGAGTACAAACTCTCATACTCCAAGATTGCAAAGTCGGTCAGGGGAGGTAAGACAGCCTGGGACCCGTACAAACAAACGGTCGGCCACAATGAATGCCAGCGAAGTGGCAGACCAAGGAAAACTGACGCTTGAACCGATCGGAAAATCCGAAATTGACCGGATGCAAGACGTCTGTTGAAGTTTTAATGGAATTGGAGGACCTATCGATCTCCGCTGGAACTTTTCCAGGAACGGCTTTGTGTGTTTTGGAAATGATGGAGCGCGTTTCCAGAAAGAAATCTTCTGTTTCCTTGGAGAATCGAACGCTCGACTTTAGTTCGCCAAGGACCATCTTCAATGGACCCCAGAAATGTGAAGCCGGGTGTTTTAGTCCGATGGACTCCGGTTGAAGAGATTTTAACCGGATGGTCGGACTTGTGTGCGGTGAATTATTCCGTCGGAAGTGCACCGAACCGGCGATCAAAGATGGAGACAGGGTCTGTAGTAGTAATAGGCTGTTTATTACCAAGGACACAAGCCTATGGATCAGTTTGTTTATCTGGACACTTTGATCAATACACTAGAACCATCTTCTGAGGACTGCCTCATTTTCAACTAGATTTTCCAACAACATGGTCAAGTTCTGGGCCGCCATCATCAAGCAGTATCTCACAGATCAGAAAATGGCAAACTTTAATCAATTGTTGCAAATTATTCACTGGACCTGAATCGATGATTGCACAAGCCTGGATATTCGTATAGTGGACCCCGCGTATCACCGCTTCCGGGTTGTAATTGATGTTTATGGCTCTGCGACCAAGTACTGATGCTTTCCTGATCTGTTCATTACAAGTTATCTCTAAAATTTGGGCTTTTGAGACAAAATTTCGAAAGTTTTCTGATTCGTTTTCAAACCTCTGTCGTCATAATGCATGAAAAGAGAACGTATGCAAAATATCTACTACCGGTCATTTTAATGTATGGCAAATGAAATAACAGGAAATAGGTTTTCTATCAGGGCTATGCCCGTGATGGGATGCTTTGCTTATTTTCACATATTTTGTGCGTCAATATATATATATTTAACTGTTCAAATGGTCTCGTATTTTAATTAAAATATGCCTTCCTAAGTGTGAATAAACATTCTAGACGCTAAGCACAAACTTACTTTTACATGGTTTTATTTTCAACCTGTTAATAGATATTTTTTGACGATGAACCCTATAACCTGTGATCTGCATGGTACTGAACAGAATCTTTGCCTTACAGAAAGCACTGAGTCTATTAAATGAAATAGGAGGACGTGAGTGCGATGAGATGTTTGTATCTACGTGCACGCATGTTTGTGTGTGTGTGTATTTATCTACTCTTGACAAGTCTCTGCAATTCCAGACTTGCCATGATTCATGACACTAGATAAACCAAGCTTAATAGAAAAGGAATAATAAAAAGATTAGAATACTTTGAACGGTTAAGTGACCTCTATCGATCGGTGTCAGAAAATACGTAAAATTCATCGTCGTCGGTAGACACGATTGTTGCTTCACAAATGAAGTTTTCAGTCGTGTGATGGCTGGTGGACTTCCGGTCGCCATGTTAGAAGGATTATATTACTGGAAGAAAAGCTTTGGCAATAGTCGGGCAGAGTACCGTTTTAGAATTTGACGCTTGCAAATAAGGAGTTCTGCGCTAACGTGTTAAAACATTGGCGAGCGCTATGTTTATTGGGGTAGCAGCAGGGAGAGAAAAATAAACGAAAGAAAAGCCTTCTGTGGCACAAAACGAATAGTAATATTTCTCGGCAGGTGTTAATCACTTTGATCTTTACCGGTAAAATTCATTTTTATGTTCATAAAGAGAGCCGCAACTGTTTCGGATAATGCGACAAGGAATGGAATTCGTTTGAGATACCGAGATGGTCATCTGTGATACCTAAGGCAGAGTTTCTCCCTGGTACCGTCGTGACATTTAGCTGCGTGGACGACTGGACTTTGTGTTGCAGCAGACGAATGCGTTAAGCCTAGTAAGAATTCTCGCGTGCATGATAAGTATCTTCGGGTTTAAGTTAAGGATACCTGCTCCAAACGGCACTGAATACGAAGAATCGCCGTTTTTACAGGGAGTTCGAGCTTTTAGTCGAATATTCCTTTATTTTGTTTTTATTTTTTTTTCTTTCGTTTCAGTAAACATTTATATTTCTTCGGAAAAAAAACCGAAATTAAAAGAGTATCTCCATCAGACGAGGCGGTGACGCTTGACTGTGCTCAGCGCGACAAAGGATAGCCGACATTCTTTGGACCTCGCAGATGGGTGCCGTTGTCTTTCGAGGATCAAAGATAACCACCCCGACGACCTTCCTCAGACCGACAGGGTTTAGGGCGTAAAAAGGTCCTGCTAGAATTCTTCAGTTTTAGAGGTGGAAACACCCCCCCCTCTTTCCCGAAAACTCAAACAGTGGTGACCGAAAGAGAATCGGCGTGGCCGGCTGGCGAAAAGGAAGAACGCGATGAGACAGGGGTCTCGACTGGAAATCGAACTCGGTATTATGGTAACTATTACTATTAATAATAACATTACGCTCAAATACCGTTCCAGGCAACTCTGCATTGCTCACTAGAAACAATAAATAGCGTTAATATTAACACATTTTCTTCAAAAGAATTCAAAGTGGAAAAAACCGAAAAAAACATAAAAACAAATCAAAGGACGAGGATAATTTATTGAAAATAACAGATTTACGTGTTTTTCTGTGCATTCTGGAGCTGGGCACCCCCCAGTATATCGGTAGCTCGACAAGAGCTGCTGAATTAAGACCTGTCCGATGACACGCACAAAGGGTTTGGGATCAAATCAGCAGGCAGATTCAAAACAAATTTTACTGGTATCAAAGTGCAACTGCCATTAGACATATTTATAAAAAATATTTGTATTATTTCTAATTAAAAAAGCTATTTTACTATAAAACACCTGTTCACTTACGTTTTTTTTTTTATTTAAGGCCTTAAGAAGCAAAAACGTGAGGAGCCGAAGACTACTTCGTTTAGCGAACGATTCTTTCAAAATTACTCTGATAATTCCACCTGCAATAATATTGTAAAAGGTTTGTAAGCCGGATGCAGGCCAGTCTTTGTCCTTAGACGTGTGAGTTCTTCGTCTTTAGCTCTAAATACTTCTTTGAAGAGTTCATCATCTGGCAATAAACAATTCAGAATGCCTTTTAAAGATGAGGGCGCTTCCGCCCTGGAAGTAAATTTCTCTGAGTAAGTTCCGGGTGCAAGAGAAATGATTCCATCAGTAGTATTGCGATTGTCGAGACGCATGAAAGTCGCTGGAACAGTTGCTCACCAGCTTCTTTTCTTGACGCGACACAACACGTAAATCGCTCTGATCTCGTCAGCTAGTTAGCAGATGAGGGCGAGAGAGTTAAGTATTGCTTGGATATCCGAGCTGGTCGCCGCGCGAACACCTCACCAGACGAATGGCTGCGATTTTGGATATTGTGGACCTTTTTTTTTTTTAGCACTATTATTTTAATATATTTGTGTAATTGTTTGATAATGGATTTTCGCCTGCTTCGTTTCGATAGCTTTTCTGATTTTCTCCCGAAAGTGAAGGTTCCTTACTTGCTTATAGGTCCTCGTAAAAAGGATTATTACCTTTTACGTGGCCACGAAAGAGTTAACCGTTTTGATTTCAGGCGGCACACTAAGGAAAGTTCACCTTTAAAACGGTTTCCTAAAATAGTTTATTTGTCGCTCAATAAAGTCAGAAACTGATGACGGTTTTTCCTGAACCCATCACCACGCGGTGCTCTGGATCGAGATCATTGTCAAGGCGATGTCCATAACGTACCTGGCATATTCTCGTTAAAGCGACCTCTGGCGTCGTTAAAATCTGCGGGCGAACTAGAGGAGAATTCGCAGTGAATTATCTACGCTAGGCCTGTCATATCCAACGTTATCAAATAAGATCGACCGGCGATGAAGACAGAAGAAGGTATTTAGATTTTTTCTAAGTATTAATAGTTTTTTTTTTTTTTAAAACATTACCGGAACCGGAAGTTAATGTTTCACAATTCAGAAACTAATTGGTAGCCCTGTAACTAAGCAATTCTGAGCCCAGGGCAAGATGCTGATTTTTTGCTCTCCCTCCCACCGTAAATCATATATTGACTACCACCGTTTAAAACTGTTCTGTTTAGACTTTGGGGGAAAAAATTCCTTTATGTGCACAGAATACAACTTTTGTTTGTTTTTTTTTTTTTTAAATTTGTTTTATTTAGGTGTTTAAAACAAAATACAATTTAAAATAAAAAAAAAAACGATCTTTAGAATTGGGACGATGATATCGGAGGGAACTACAAGCGGACTCGTCAACCACGCCACGTTCGGCGCAAAGGACTGTCAAGTTGGAGAGCCGTGTTCTTGGCCCTCAGTTAACCCGAGACGGCCACGGCTACTGGGAAAGTTAGGTACATGCGCAGAACTATTTCGGTCGGTGGAAGCTAGCGAGGCCGCCAGGAGGAGACGGCGGGGCTTCGTTCAGTGAACCCGCCGCTAGGATTCGCCGAAGGAGGCGAACGTTGGAGGCGAATCCTCTGACGTCACAGATCTGCAGAAACAACACACCCCCCACACCAAAAAGTGCTGCGTGGTGGTGCGGCAGTTAGTCTGCTGGACTGCTACGGTCGCGAGTTCGAATCCCGGATGGTACAACAGGCTCGGATTGGATTATCTCTCTTTATTTACCAGCCGTTAGCATGGATTTCTTCCACGCACTCTAGCTTCTTCCCACCCCTGAAAAAAAAAAAAAATAGAGTTTTGGTAAGGGATTTTTTTTTTTGCGTTAAGCTCGCGGCTCACTTCCGCTTAATTTAGAAAACTGGCACCAGAGAGGGGAGGATGAGTTCTCCTGTTAGATGCCTGCCCTATGGGCTGACGTCGACGCTAAGGTTCGAGAAAAGAGAAATACACCAACTTCAGCTAATTTTTTAAAAGAAAATATAGGATATTTTAAAATATATTCTCGTTGTTTATCTGTCAGTAAATATATATCTTTGGGGATGAGCCAAGAACAGGGTCTGCAGCCGCGGCTAAACGTTTAGCACCATCCATAAATCAAGGATTGAAAAATCCATTTAAAACGGATCATATGAACAGATATTGTCTTTTATTTAGATTCATTTAATCGCGGAAACCGCAGAATGATACCCCACTTGTACATGATTTGTAGAGTATTTAAAAAAAAATCTTTTATTTCCAATATTGTAACGTTTCCCAATTCTGGTCATTCCCCCATCACGTACACGGAGAACCACAAACCGGACCGCACGTCAACGCACTAGCGTGTCGTTATTATGCAGATTGAGCGGGCTTGATTGGACTTTAACAAACCAGAATTATAAAATTATAGGATATGTGAAATATGGCTGTACATAAAACAGCAAAAAAAAAAAAAAAAACGGAAATTTGTTTAACTTTTCAACTTCGTTCATAAAGAAGCAGCAGAAATTCTCGACATGCTTCGATTCGATTATTTAAATTGGTAATAAAGTTCTTCAGACCGGAATTCCGAGCTAAAACCCGGGCAAACAAATCGGCGCTTGCAGACAGTTAACCGAATCTTTTCTTCTGGCTCAGAAGTTTGTTCGAATGAAGGTATTCTTGACTCGGCGGGTGGCATTATTTATACACATTAGTAAAAGTATCGAATATGAAAGCATGAAGGAAATAGCTAACCAGGGTGGGTTCGATTCAGTCCACTTCGAGTGGTCGAGAGGCTCAGTCGAATTGGATTTATCCACCCTGACTTGGTTCTCGCGAGTCCGTTACTTTTTCGCTTTGGCTGGAAAACGCGACATCAGCCCTACGGGGTGCAATGCCATTGAAAGAGCCTCGTTCCGAAGTCCGACTCGCTCAACAACAACAACAACAACAACAACGCGACATCAGTTATAATCTAAAACGATCAAAGATCAAACTAATCGAACTGATACAACCCTGGCGGCCTAAAGTAGCCTGACTCTGCGTAAGTCAGTCGAACGCCTGCACATTCTTATTTTGCGCTATCTCGGTTTTCAGACTCTGCTGTGGACCTGTAGCGCTTTCACTTTCGGTCACCCCTTTGTTGCTGTTATGCCGAGTGCCGCTGTAGAGTCCGACACAGCCCGGGCGGGATGAGCGCGTCAATAGCCGACAAAGTGTTAATGTTCAAATGTCGATTAGTTTTGCAATTTCCAATTTTAGACACCTTCCAGTATGCTAAGTATTTACGCCAGGCCTGTTACCGAGCTACATAAGTCTGAGGTTATTCGAGTTACTCGTTTTCACACAAATTTAGAGAGAAAAAAAACAAACTTAAATGTTTTTTGGACCCCCCCCTTCCCTGATTTCGAGGTTAAGGGAATCTCACGTAAGTAAGCCACAAGAAGGAGTAGAACCTTTGTCTTGGTGACGGAGCGAGTTACCTGGGTGCGGCTGCAACCCCGTCACCCACGTGACTGCCCCCCTCAGTACCCAAAACACCGGAAGCTAACCGGAGAGCCCGGGAAGTAAATCGAGGAGAAACCGAGCTACTGACATGCGCCAAATTGTGCCGTTCTCGACCTGTATTTGGAGTTTAGGAGTCCATTAGACTAACCACTGCACCACTGAACTTATCGTCAGCAACGTCACTACCGGCGCAATTACTTGAGTTTCGTGTCACGTTGATTTTCCATCGTTATCACGGTCATAGCTTATTCCACGCCCACGTGACTGTTCTTAAAAAAAAAAAAAAAAAAACTTTAAATTTTCTTCACCTTTGCCGAATGACCGACTGCTGATGGCTGTCTTGCTTTCTTTCTTTCTTTTTAAAACCGCAACTCGCGGGACGTAAGGTCGGCAGCTTACTACTCACTTTGTTATTATAGCAGAACCGTCTCGCTCAGAACTACTGCAAGAAAGGGATCTTCGTGTTCCAGCATAAATTCCCGATAACCCTGCCTAAATCAAATGGCATCGAGCGGAATTGAAATCATGCTGTGTCAGTTATCGATAGAATATAAATCGAACAAGTCTGCGCATGTCTCGGTTGGTCTGGGCGACCCAGTTTAATATGGTCCGCTCAGCATACTCTCTGAGCATCGCTGGAGTGTCTGCAGCGATTGTTGATAAGCTAAAAGGAAAGACAACCGGGACTGCAACCTTTTTTACCGTTGATTGAAGAGCAATACAGTCAGGATAATATTTTTCGTGCCATGGTTCTTCTTGGGACTTTTAAAACTTGCAACGGATAACCGCGCTTGTACTTTCTCTTGTGTCAGCGTACGCCGGCTGCCAAAAGTATGATCCCTCCAATAGAATTAATCCATCAAGCATTTCCGCGGAAAAAAAACAAAAACACCCTGAGACCGAAGTTTTGAAAAATAACTTTCCCTTTTTCTCTCTCTCTCTGCCACATACGCGTATGGCGGGGATGGTGGCCCCTCTGTCTACTGATCTGGTGTCGGGTATTTCATTCGTGTGCTCGCGATGGTGTCCCCATCAGTCCGCCTGTTAAGTAGCTCAAGCTTAGAAGTCTTGTGAGTGATGGTTCTATATGTCAGTATAGCGGCACTCTCCCTTCTTTCTTTTTACGTGGGTTTGCTAAATTCCAGGAGTCTGACACTCGAACATCGAGGCTAACTGGGGGTTTGTGGACGTGGGCCATCAACAGCAGCTCTGGTTGCTGTTTCTATGGAAACAGTCTGAGCGTGTTCTATCACTTTAATTAATGTCCGGGGAGTTTAAAACCGCTGTTGCGTAAATGAAGTGAGCGCGGCGAGGAGTAGATTGGAATTTGTCCTGCTTCAGCGAAGCTGGCAGAGAACTGTCTTGGAAGCTGCTAATGCGGCCCCACGACTAAAACAAACTATTGGATATCTTCGCCGCTTTGCCCCTGCTACCCTGAGGCGCCCACACCGTCTGGTCGGCCGCCAGGGGCTCGACTGCTCTTTGCCCATCAGTGCTTTGTGTTCGCCCGTCGTGCTCTCTTATCGAGAGTCGACCCGGAATTTATTTCTCGCGATAAAATCTCCAGATGGATAAGTTGGCCCCTGAAGTCTTCGAGAGGAAACCAACAAACCCTTATTCCGTAAACTAACTCGAATACGATAGCGGTCGGGCTTCAGTTTGATATGCGAGGAGAGTCAGGGAAATCTGTAGTAGACTGAGAGCGCGAAAGCGGATCGTTCTGTGTCTCGGTGAGGTTGATAACACTAGCGAGTCAATCAGTTCTTTAAACATATGCTACGACACTGTTTCGGGAACAAGACGGATATTTACAACAAAGGAATTAAGGCAGGACAGATCTCTGGAGCCATTATTATTAGTTAGTATAACTTCTAACGACACGTGCATTATTAATAGGAATATACTGCATAATGATGTTTCGTATATTTCCCAGTTTACCTAAAGAAATCAATCGTTACCCTTGCTAACACACCTGTTTACATATCCTTACGGATTAATATTACTATCATCATCATCATCATCATCATCATCATCATCATCATCATCATTAGCACGCCTTACATATCCTGATGGATTAATATTACTACCAGCAGCAGCAGCATCATCAGCACGCCTGTTTACATAGCCTGATGGTTTAATATTTACTAGCCAGCAGCAGCAGCATCAGCACGACTGGTTTAATATTACTATCAGCATCATCATCAGCATCATCAGCACGCCTGTTTACATATCCTGATGGTTTAATATTACTACCAGCAGCAGCATCATCATCAGCAGCAGCACGCCTGTTTACAAATCCTGATGGTTTAATATTACTACAAGCAGCATCATCATCATCATCATTAGCACGCCTGTTTACATATCCTGATGGATTAATATTACTATCAGCAGCAGCATCATCATTAGCACGCCTGTTTACATATCCTTACGGATTAATATTACTACCATCATCATCATCATGGGCCATGTCCGATGGAACCAGGGGCGGGAGGGGATGCTCTATAACCATGACGGAGACGAGTCTCTTACGACAAGGAGAAGTCAGCAGAATAAACCACTGCTGAAGACGGATGCACGGGGCCAGAGAGCGCGTGACGAGTGATCAAAGAAGAATATAGAACTTTTAATACAAACAAATAGCACAACAGCGACTAATCTATCGGGTAGCGATATTTCATTCCTATAACCGTTGCCTTTTTTTGAAAATAGAAAATAAGTTCGAAATTATCTGCCTTGTTGTGAATACCAAAATAAAAACAGAATGGCGATAAACGTTAGCATTTTATAAGCTTCTCTGGTAAAGATAAAAAAAATATATACATACGCACAGTATAGAAGTAAATAAATGATGTGGATGAGACTTAAAAAATGTCGATTAAATTCTATTCCGCCGATAGACACGAATTTTTCTCTTTTTGTTGTTGTTGTTGTGCGCAGAAAAACAAAAATTTTCGCCTTTTATGTTTGAATTTCGTGCAAATATCAGCACGAGCCTAATCGATACTGACAGACTCATCGTTCTTATCGGTTATCATTAGAGGGCGTTTAATCTGGAAGTCTCCTCCCGATCTCTCGCCGGTTTACAAGCTTCATTGGCTTTCATATACTTCCCTTCATCATCCCGACGTGACCCCTGTCGAGCACCACGGTACGCCAGCACTGTGCCTAAAGCTGGGCATCCATGGAGAGAGTTCGTGTATCTAGAGAAATCAGTTTACATAATTGTATTCCGATCCGTCGCCACAGCTCGGAAGTTTTAATTACTTTGGAATAAAAAGCTCGGGGTTCTTGTCCGTTAGGTGACACTTGAGTAATTCGGAAGACATTCGATTTAACTTGGCAGCATTAGAAAAAATCTTCTACTTTTTGTTCATCCCTAACTTTATTTGAAGAATCGTTCACCGTTGGCCATACTTAATTTACTGCACACACACACACACACTCTTATCGGAAACACTACGCTAAGAGTAGAGGCCTGTCGGCAAGTTCTATGTCTTTATATTAATATCTAAGATTATCCTATATTTTGCAATTTTACGGAGCTTCTGCGAGAGAGATTTTCTCCTACAGGATGCGCTTTACTTTTGATTCTGTGACGCGAATGGCGCGCAGCGGTCACGTGACACGGTGACGTTCGGGTGGCTGATTGGCTAACTTCAAACTGCTCCACAGTGTCTTTCGGATTCAGTTTTCCAGAATCCTATACAAACTTTGACCTTTTCACATTCGGGGGAAAAATGTGGGAATAATTCACGGTATGGCCGTATTCCAGAACGCGACAAAGAAGGAAAATTAGAAGTAAATAATTACAAGACGATATATGTATAATCTTTTGGAAGGACTGCGCAGTAGATCTATGTAATATAATGCAAAAAATGTGAAGTCTCATTGCAACTCATTAGCGTGGAAATAAATACGTGTGTATTTTCTGTTAGGAATCTCATAGAAGACGGAGGAGTTTGCGACTGTCTCATTAAACCTGAAACGTTTTTTTCCGAATTCTTGTTAGTTTAAATATAACATTCATATTTATAAATGTACCACTGTATTTCTCCGCATCTTTTTATTTGTCGACAGGCTATACGCGTTTCTTAAACAGACATTTAAAACATTTCGTAAATTGCTTCACCCGACAGCGGAGCGGGTGACCTATGCTAAACTGACAAACACTGACGTCATTGAAGTACGATGGTGGTATTTATTCAATCTTGGGGTAGAAAGAGAGAAGAGAGATTGTGTAACTCGATGGTTATTACTTTAGCAAAATAGCCTGCATTGTTTTACGAAATATCAAACTCGCTCCACCTTCTCCAGCTACACAGGAGTTACGCTTTGATCATGCAATCTCCATTTTTTCATGGGTTGGCAAATTTCACAGGACGGAAGAGGCACGGGCATATATACACAAACAGAACACACCATATACACACAGAACACGCACAAACAGAACATACCACATACACACAGAACACGCACAAACAGAACATACCACATACACACAGAACACGCACACAACATACATACACAGACAGAACACACCACATACGCACAGAACACACACAAGCATAACACAAACAGAACACACACATACACACAGAACACACAAACATATATACACAACAAACACCCATACACACAGACACGCACAACAGACACACACCCATACACACAGAACACGCACACAAGCATATATACACAGACAGAACACACCACATACACGAACACACACAAACATATATACACAACAGACACACCACATACACACAGACACACACAACATATATACACAAACAGAGCACACCACATACACACAGAACACACACACAACACATATATACACAAACAGAACACACCACATACACACAGAACACACACAAACATATATACACAAACAGAACACACCATATACACACAGAACACGCACAAACAGAACACACCACATACACACAGAACACGCACACAAGCATATATACACAGACAGAACACACCACATACACACAGAACACACACAAACATATATACACAAACAGAACACACCACATACACACAGAACACACACACAAACATATATACACAGACAGAACACACCACATACACAAGACACACACAAACATATATACACAAACAGAACACACCACATACACACAGAACACACACAAACATATACACAAACAGAACACACCACATACACACAGAACACACACACAAACATATATACACAAACAGAACACACCACATACACACAGAACACACACACACATATGAAGGCCATAAAGGTTGAGTCACCTTAGGATATCTTATATTTAATACTGCAAGCAGGATATGACTATTAAGAATCGATACTATAAAATATAGATAATTTTCTTTTGTCACTGTTTTACCCTTATGATTGATAAATTAATTTCGTGGTTGACAATTAGATCCCCAGTGAATACATAACATAATTAATTACCTAAAAGATATATCGTTTAAAATTAAATATATAAATTTTGTTTTTTTAAATATTCTCTTTTAAAAATTCAATTTAAATCTTGTAAATAATTCTGTAAAATTATAAAATTTGGAAGCAAATATGACTGAGAAAAAATGTATTTGATTGAACACTTTCTCGGATTCCCTGACTGATATCTTATAGCATTGCAGACGCAGAAGCTTCGTGTATAATTTCAAAAAAAGTCAGGGTCTTTCAACAAATCGCAATGGACTCACCGAAGAATCTGCTATAAATTATTTGCTCCATACAAATAAGTTAACGGCCTAACCGCAAGCTTCGTATCCAATAACAAAGCTGAGTTTTGTTAAAACAAATTAATTATTATTAATGACGTGAGATATAATTTAGATTCAGGCTGAACTCAGTTCACTAGGGAAGCTTCTCAAAACACCAGCCGGAGGAGATGAGAAACCCATCACGAATCATTCAACCTTTAGACGAAACTTTGAGTATAGATGGTGTAACCTTCGGGCGAAGACTTGTTGGAGACGGTGCAGAATCCGTTCCGCGGATTTAGCCTTAAGCCTCACGACAAGTGAACGGGCAGGACGAGGATATATTTTGGCAGTTGGCAGTAGATAGTGCGCGGCTATAATAAAAAAAGAGGAAGGGGCGGGTAACTCTTGGTCTTTTGAAGAGTGCGCGCGCTATGTCGGGGGCTGACCGTTCGCTTTGCCAACCCAGTCGTGTACTGGAGTAATGCGACTAGGGAACTGTAGCCGACTCACCACCCAAACTGGCGGTGCCATCTGAATACAGGGAAGGGTCGAAGGTGATTTCTATTACTCCGTCTCACAAATCTTCGGAGATTCTGGATATCTGATGGCAGCTCGATAGGCACAATTTAAAAACGGCCACAGTACACTCGCCGGTGAAGTGACAGGGATGCCGACGATGTCGATAGACAACATCACGTTCTGTTGCGTAAATAAAATCGCCCGAATGATGCGCTCTCACGAGGGCTCATTACTTCCAGTTCAGCAGATGGCGCCAAGCGAGCCGTTGCCCTGTGAACAAACAATCCGTGTGCTGAGTTCTGCCGTCGAAAGAACGTCATCGGCAGCGAACTCTTCACCCTCGAAGTACAACAACAGCAGCAACTTTCCGTATTATACGTAAAATAAGTATGGGATTTCGGAATGACACAACGAAAAGAATAAATAGCCACCATCAGACCTTTAAAAATACAATATAATATTTAATTTTTAAGAGTGGAGAGTATGTAAATGAGAGACATAGAGATATGACGTCAGTACAGAGAGAAAGAGAGAGAGAGATGGACGTTAGTACAGAGAGAGATGACGTCAGTACAGAGAGAGAGATGACGTTAGTACACAGAGAGAGAGGTGACGCCAGTACACAGAGAGAGAGATGACGTCAGTACAGAGAGAGAGATGACGTTAGTACACAGAGAGAGAGGTGACGCCAGTAACACACAGAGAGAGAGATGACGTTACACAGAGAGAGATGACGCCAGTACAGAGAGAGAGATGACGTCAGTACACAGAGAGGGATGACGCCAGTACAGAGAGAGAGAGATGACGTCAGTACACAGAGAGATGACGTTAGTACACAGAGAGATGACGTCAGTACACAGAGAGGGATGACGCCAGTACAGAGAGAGAGAGAGATGACGTCAGTACAGAGAGAGATGACGCCAGTGAGAGAGAGATGACGTCAGTACAGAGAGAGATGACGTTAGTACACAGAGAGAGATGACGTCAGTACAGAGAGAGGGATGACGCCAGTACAGAGAGAGAGATGACGTCAGTACAGAGAGAGATGACGTTAGTACACAAAGAGAGATGACGTTAGTACAGAGAGAGAGAGATGACGTCAGTACAGAGAGGTTTGGGGAGGGAGAAAGACAAACGTTTTTAAATGAGACTTCAGAACCCCACAGTAAAAGATGGTAAAATTATTTCCACCTGTATATAAAGAGTCACACCCAGGTGGGTCATCCTTTCATATCTCACATGGATTATCTGATGGATATAAAAAACGTATGAGGCTCTGTCAGATCTACAGTCATGGCCAAACATTTTGCGTCACTCTATAATTTTCTAATTTTTAAAAATAAAGTCGAATTACACCTTATACCGAATATGTATGTATACCTGTGTTAGGTCAGCGTGTCGAGGTGAACATCGCGTTGTGGTTTTTCGCGTATTTAGCTGGAAAATGACCAAATGCTGAACATCGAGACAATTTAAAATCTTACACGCGTATACAGGAATTTCAAAAACACCTACCTCATCAACCATAACAACGAGAGTATTCAAAAGCAGACATTTATAGGAGTTCATGGTCACAGCGCCGATATATAAGAGGATAATCTAAGAATTTATTTTCTTAGATTTCCATCATGATGAAAACCTTTTGTCGATGGCTGACCGTGTTGTCTCAGGAACTGTTCACGAGTACAAACTTCTGACGTGTTCTTGTTTAAATTCTAAAAACAATTAATTTAAAACATTCTAGAATGTACAATTTTGCTGCAAAAGCCTCATTTGCTAGTTTTTTTTAAAAAAATAATGAGTCATTGAATCTACACTACCTGCTTTACTTTAAAAAGTAATTAAAAGAATTACGCCTGTTGCTCGCTACCACTAATTTTTCTTTCACCTGTCAAGGTGAGCCGTATGTTCGGTCCCGTGTTGTTCCCGTCTTGACAAGTGCATTTTTCTGTACTACTAAATAACAGATTATCTCCATTGCCGTTATTTTACACGTGATGTCGGAGTGATGCAAGTGATATTTCTAAAATTTCTGATGCTGAGACTTCAAGTATTCTATGAAAACTAAGGTAGATTGTCTGGTTACCGGTTTCGGATACTTTGACCGCTGAATGATGATGCGGAGTTTTCTAACGACACGGTTTGCCGTAAATCTACATTTTAACGGCCAGAAAAATATCTTTTGTTTCTATGATTCATTAGGAACGTTATATTTACGCTTGTCCATTGGTGCTTGTAGAATTTATTCTTCTTATAACGATTTTAATAAAGAAATCTTATTTAAAATGCTTAATAACAAACACTCCATTGAATTTTCTGGCAGTCAGGTGCTCGTTAACAAGATTGCCCCAGTTCTGTTAGGGCGGTTAGCCGATTCCAAGAAGGCTATCGATCTTTATTCTCAGGTACTCAGAGTGCTCATTTCTTCTGCCTTCACTATCTTGACTTTCAAGATCTAAGGATGTCTAGCAGCAGCGTTCTAGATGGGTGGAAATTCTGGGGTATCAGCCTTGGTGGCCGAGCGAGTAGTTAGTTACCCAGGTACGGTTGGGGAAGAAGGTCTCGAGTGCTGATCAAGATACAAACCAGTCGGGACTTACCCGTGCACCCGGAAAACTATACCAGAACTCTTCGTTTTTTTTTATTTTTGGCAGGAAATCGGATATTGGAGAGGTACGAGAAGAAACCACGCCAGGAAGGCACAACAAACAGAGTTGGAACCCGACGATATTTTTGGCCAGGGTTCTCGGCCGCAGTCATCCGCCGCCAGTCCGCTTAGCGTATGGTTTTGTCCGGCGACGTCGATCTTCGTATTTTGTTATATAACTTTATGCCCAATCATCGAAACTTTGCTTGTTAATTTCCCGTGAGACCATAACAAAACGAAGGCTCTTAAACCTGATCATGGTTTTTTTATGATACTTTTATTCAGATTTTGTTGCCAGTGGTAACACTTCCAGCCAATTCGCCTTTAAAGATCGTCTTAGAGAATTCAAAGACCATACATTTTTTTAAAATTAAGCGTCATGTAGGTTCCAGTTAAAAAATATCTTTTGGTGTTGTATTTAAATCAATGAAGAATAAAGGATCACTTTGTATTTAGTGTCTTGCTGCTGTTGATGTAACTGATGATGTAGTTGATAATGTAATTGTTAATGGTTTCGATAGTTGATGTAGTTGATGGTGTGGTTGATGATTTAGTTGATGATATAGTTGTTAATGGTTTCGATAGTTGATGATGTATGTAGTCGATGATATAGCTGATGATCTAGATACTGCGGTTGATGATGCGGCTAATAGTGTAATTGATGTAGCTTTTGAACATTGTAGACATAAGATAAGTTAAACATAGAGCTGAAGATAAGGCGACAAAATCAATAATTAATAACAGCAAATTTTTTTTTTTAAAAAAAAAGTTATGGCACTAATGAAAAAAATAATGAAGAGTAAGAAACAGATTAACTAGAACTTCAAAAAGTAAAAACACGCACGGATGCTACCCAGAAGTAGGTGGGGGATGGAATTACTCTACTCGGAAAAAGTCATTAACGCTAAAGTCGTGACACAAGATTTATCTAACCGTTTACGCATTTCCTGAATTATGCGATTCGAGTTTTTTTTTCTTTTCTTTAAAGATGCTCACAAACTTCAGCCTTTATATATTCAACAATTTTCAAAATTAGTTTTCGATCTAAACTTCTGGGACGATACCAAACTACGCCAAACTTTAGCAAATTTAAAAAAAAAAGAGAGAGAGAGAGAGAGAGAGAGAAAGAGAAGAAAAGTACGAAAAGCTAAAGTGGTGACTGATTACAGCAGCTGCTGATAACACGGTCGATCAAATTTAAGCACCGCGGACTTAATTCACTTGGCGGATTTCAAACACCTATTGGCTCTAATCTTTTATCCTAGCGCCGCTTCGCTCTCCAGACAATCGAAGGTAATTAGCTTTTACAGTCTATCAAAATCCAAATTACAACACAGCGCCAGCAGCTTCGGGCGGCGTGGGTGTGGGCTGATTCGTTACATTTCCAAGCTGTTTGACTATCAGACTTCCTGCTCTTCTAACTGGCAGAAATACTGAATTTAAAGAAAAAACGATTTAGAGCCAACAGCTTTCGGATTTTGTCAAAGCGGTAAACAAAATTTGCATTCCCCCGCCGGCCCCAATCTCTCCCGAAACAGAGAACAGCGAGATTACCATCTGTTTGTGAGATACAGCGAAAGTCCTGAACCCTACCATCCGAATCCTGCACTGGCTTCGCGCCGAGTCGTGGACCCGGAACTCTGGCCGGGCGGGGATATCTGCGCGGGCGTCACCGAGAACTGTGGGCCGAAGGCGAAAGTTCACAACCCTGACTCCAACTTTGTCAACCCTATCGAAAAGAACAACTAGGAGCCTAACCCGCGGTGACAGGGGTGGGGTACAGCCACGCGGAACTGGCTGGTACAGACAGCGAGAGATGACACTAGTCTTACTTCTTGAAGCATTGGTCCAAACAGTTCACCTGCCTTCGTATCCGGACTCGATGTTTCCTAAGTTGCATTTTATGAAGAATCATTGCGAAAATTCCTTAGAAAATCGTAACTAAAAATAATGTAAAGGTTTTGTAACTTAAAACACAGCAACAAACAAATAACAATTTTACGTTAGAAAAGGTGGCTAATGTTTTTCCTTTTTCCACTTTTGGCCTGGCCATCATATTTCTCTCTTTTAGCACTTGGATCCTATTGCTTTTTATTGCAGTTTATATCTTCCCCTGTACATACAGCCACGATCAGAAGTTTTGGGTCACCCTAGAATTTTTCTAAGCTTGCTGTATGGAGGCGAATCGAACTCGCTGAATGCGCATAACGATGTTACGTTATCGTGTTGTCCGCCGTCCTAAGAGGCGGAAATGATCAACATCATGAAATGTAGCGCGTGAACACGCGATTTCCGGAAAGATCACGTGACAACAGGTGAGACCCGATTATAAGTACTTAGAAATGGGCCTTTGGTACAGTACCAAGCTATATGAGCAAGATTTGAAGGTAGATTTTAGACAGTAATTATCATGCTACACGTAAATGAAACACAGAAAACAAATAAATAAGAGACAACAGGTCTGGAAAAGTTGTTTTACTGCCTGACTCTGATGGCATCGCCGGGTCCGCCAACCCGACTGAAGGCGATTCCGTGACGTGTCGAGTTACGTCATCTGACGACTTGGTTGTTTTAAACGGTTTTTCAATGCGTCTTCTGTTCTAAAGCACAATGAATAAAACTCCATGGATACGTGGCCGTTAGTTTCGTGACTCTTACATCAAAGCCCGAATGTGGGGAAAGGAAAGATGTTCATTCGCGAAAAGTTTTATGGGCGAGAGTTTGAAATAAGTGCGGAGAAATCAAAAATGGATCGCAAGCAAATTGATCTTCCTCCTTTTTCTTTTACACTGGCTTAATCCAAGCAAATCACGGAACCATGGAACATTTAACATCTTTGAGGGATTTTATCTACCGATTTCTCTCGGCGAGCATGTTAATAAATTCTAGGCATGTATCGGCCAAGAAAAACCAATATTTAAACCTCACGTTCATAAATCAATGTTGTACTTTGCTGTTTATCTAATGAGGAATCCCCATTCTAACAAATGTGCCTCATAAATCTGGCTTTTAATTTGAGTGGGTCAATTAACCGGTACGTACCGGAAGAAAAATGTCGGTTCCTGGTAATTTATACAATATTAAGGACAAGGGTTACAGATCATGAACGTTCTTATTTCTTTGTAGCCTGACTTATTGTAGATAATCAGATACATATAGGATATATCTGCTTGTTATGAGAAATAAATCGGAGCTTTGGAATGTCATGTAGTGACAGATGTTAAATTAATGGATTGCGAAATTGATCGAAGCTTCTCGAAACCACTGATCTCTTGTAACCAAAATCCTAAATGAAACAAATAATGCAAGCCAGAAGTAAAAGTCTGTACAAAAAGGAAGCGGACTTATCTTTAGACGTATAAGTCGGTGAATATTACCAAAGCCATAAAACAAGGAATTATAATATTGTAAATATTTATATTAGAAGACAAATGTAGAATCTTGGTTGATTTGTGTAGAACGTCATAAGCTAGCACACGTGTTCATGGCATCAGAAAAACATCGGAGAATTTAAAAGATTCGTTGGAGTTTTGGTTTTGAGCTGTAATAAGTCACATAAAGAAAGCTCTTTGAACATCTCGCATTATTTGTAGCCTATAGAATTTGTATTACTTGATTGGAGAGAACAACGTAACCGACCGAAGTTAATGTGGGTCTTTCAGATGTGTTTCGGTTTAGATGTACAGATTTTGAGAAAGTTACAATTATTAAATGTGAAAATGGAAGTTAACTCGGACCAACTGGGATTTAGCCCGGCATGAGGAAATTTGTTTTTGTCATTGTCAGCTAGTTTGACTTGGTCTCTCTTTGCCGCACGAAAGTATTATTTAATCTAAAAGTAACAAGAAGTTAAAGAAGCCCAGTTCGTGCTTTACACATCTTTTTATTAGCAGTAATACAGCTAACTAATGAACCCACGTTCTGACGACTTTCCCCCAAGTTTAGAACTAATGTGGACCGTGAAGGCGTGCAATATCGGGATTTTCGTGAAAGCGGTTTGTTTTTGAAATATTACCGTTCTAAGCTTGTCCTGAAGAGGTGCGCCACCTGTTGGGCGCCAAGCGCGTAGATGTCGTAATCTGTCTAACTTTCTAGTCCGCTAAGCCCTGGACGACGGCGATCGGCAAAATTCCCTAAAACGAGGGTAAGCGTTAGTTGTTTTTTTTTTTTCCAGTGATAAGGTGATGAACCCATTATCCAACCCCCCCCTCGTTGTCGCCCTTTTGACAGTAAACGAGAGCTGCCTGGTAATACGGAACCTCCTGTCGACCGAACCGTGATACCGTTTGTTTAGAAACAGTAATGGGAAACGAGAGTACTGTTCCGATTCTCCAGTCATCGTCTACAAGTTGGACGTTTACGGAAGAATTCCAGGCTCGGAAGATTCATCTACCCCATCAAAAACAAAATGAATCATTTTATTTGCTTGTAACAAGAATCCACAGATTGATTCAGCATAATCTCTTCTTTCTTTTTTTTTCTTAAAAGCTAAATTAGAATCTTCCTAAAAGTTCGCTTTTCACCATTTTTCAGCTTTCTTAAATACTCGCAAAGTAAAATAAGGTTATTAATAGAATCGGGATTTCCCTTTGTATAGTACTAGAAATAATTGTGGAAACAGAAGAAAGACAAAAATAACTGGGTATAACTGCAAATAACACGTGACAGAATCACATCTCGTGTGTAAAAAAACTACTAAATACTCCATAGTCACGTGTTGATATGGTAGACTGTGATTGGCCGTCATGCAAGTAATTAAAAAGTGCTACACCTGCAAATAGGTTATAGGGATATAGACAGTGATATCAATGCAGTGCCGAATGTGTGGTGAATACTAGATTTCCTTCTCAGGGAGCATCATAAAAATTAGCTAGTGAAAGCTATTTCATGCGTCAGATTGTAGCCCAGCTTCATATTTCAGGAAGAGATTTTGTGCAAAACTCTGACAAAATACAAAACTGGTACTGATGATAAAAGAGGCAGTGGAGCAAGAAAGCCCAAAGTCTTCAAGAGTGATGCTTGTACCTTAGGGTGTCTGCTGCACGTGACAGACCACGGACCATGTAGCTTCCAGTACAGGTGCTCACGTTTCTTCAAGAACAGTACGGCGCACATCAGTGGTTTCTATGGATGTGTAGCTTTTGCCCGAAAAGACGGCAAGAAAGAACTGAGCAGCAGAAAGGAAGCAGTGGGATGGCCAAACCTGGGCGAAGATGTTTCTTTACAGCTGAGTCCAAGTTCGAGCTGTCTGGAACCCACAACAGCTCTCGTTCGAAGGCGGACCGAAGAACGGTATTCGGTGTGCAAGAGCTACGGCGAAACATCAGGTTTAGTTCGCGATTCTTCGTGTTTTCGCTCGAAAATACAAATATTTTATTTCGACTGATTTCCTTTTTTTTGTCTTATATTTACATGATCGCTTTAATATTATTCTAAAATTACCGAGGACATGTTGAGTTTGCTGATAAAGACTGCACTTTGAATATTTTCACCAAAGCTATCAGGCGAAATATTGTGGGATAATCTTTCTCCGCGTGCGAGAGCCTGGAACACGTGGACGACAAAAGAAATCAGTGAGCAATTTCCCCCCCCCCACTTATGATCAAGGTGCAGGAAAAATATCGCGCATGCGCACACGGAGATCGTTCAGGAAATACATACTTCCGCCGAGTAACGATGAAGGAGACCAGGAAGCTTTGATGTAGGAAAGAGGGTTGATGACTACAGAACAACAACGTTAGAAATGGATTTACTCTTTTCCTTCGAAGAAAATGCTTCGTTATTTAATAAGAAGCGACTGGGCGGGAGGGTTCGACAGCCAGGCCCAGCGGTTAACCCGGTGCTTCTGGAATCGAGTCAGTCGGACGAAAGGGCTGCACCCGGGGGCCAGTTCCCGCTGGGGGGGGGGACACGCCCGGTAGAATCGCCTGCCGTTCATACCGCGGGAACCGGCCCCAGAAAGTCGCCAATTCGGTCGAACTTAAAAAAAAAATATATATATATTTAGTCATTTTTTTTGTTTTTGTTTTTGTTGTTGTCGTCGTCATCGAAAAATTGGTCTGGACTTAGACGTCCGCGAATTATCGTCGGAATAATCGGGTTATTTATTCAAACCAAAAACTAATTGAATAAATATTTGCTTTTCCCTTTCTTGGTGCTAAAGAAAAACCCTAAGGGAAACCCAATACGCCAGTTCCTTGTCATTAAAGTGAAAGTGAAAAAGGAACCAACAGCTCGAAGTTGACACTGCGCCGACCAAGGGAAGTCTTTCTTGCAGGAATTGATCACAGACGGAACCCTGCTTTGAATAGACCGAGAACAATAGGAAAAATCAATCCGTTAGGATAATAAGTATGAATGTTAATTATTTCGCTATTGCTCTTTTCCTTTGTGTATGCTGTTTCTTTTTAGCAAAGTCGGTAATTGAAAATATTGATTTTGTATAAATCTCACTACCTTTATCGGTCTCAGGGTCTGCGAGCGCGTGCATGTCGAGGAAGAAATAGGCGCACTCTTGTAGTAGATTCTGCTATTATGGAAGGAATTTATAATTATCATATTCTGTATGCGTAGAAATAAGAATGAACTATTTAGTCCTCGGTCTTGCAGAACCTGTTCCAAATGGATGTAGATGGGGGAAACATTTCCTGTTGATAGACTTTTCAAGTTGTTTAAATTACGAAATATATATATAGTTATATAGGCACGTTCCATTGAATAAATTTACCATTTAAAAAATGATTGTTTTTTGTTTTATAACTTAATTTAAGGATTAATGGCAGCTATAATTGTGGACATACCAGTGACATATTTCATATATAATTTATTAGTTGCATGTGTATGCTCACGGTCCTGATAAAAGTACCTAAAAGAGAGCTAATTAGAGAGATTGTTCTCTGATTTAAAGCTAAGATGCACATGGAAGTAAAGAGATTTTCAAATTTTTCTATATATCGTAACTTTTACTTAACGATTGAAATTTCCTCTCAAGATGCTCATAAAAGGTTTTCAGTAGAATTTATAAGAGAATTCTCTAAAGTCGATGGAGACCTTGTCTTGTTTTGCATCAGTTGTTCGAACAATATGACGTTGGTAAATTTTTCTGAAGAATGCTTCATAATGAAGGCGTTTCTGGATAAATGATGGTGGGTTATTGGCTGAATGAATTTCCAATTAGTGTTCTGCGTTGACTATCTTAGAAAACGGGTTAATTAATACATTCAGAGAGAAATTTATTAATTACGTAGTCTGGAGAAGATGTCGGGAGGTCGAGACCAGCAATGACAAACGACAACGGCAAGAACCCTACGACGGATGAGACGGGAGGAATTTCAGATGCAAGAAGGACAAATAGATAAGTAAACGAGGGACTACACAGACGGGTGATCGGCTGGAAATACGGGCCGTGTCAGGCCTGTGAACAGTCAGTTTATTGCAGTTGTACCAGAAGAGATCCGGCTTTACCCTGTGGTGGTCGATCTGGGGGACTGACAGCTCATTACGATAGGAGGTCTCTTGATTAAAGGCCGTGTCTGGCGCCGGAGACTCCAGCGATGTTTGGCTGATAGGTGGAGGGCACAACTGGCCGAGTCGGCGTGACGTCCACTAACGAGTCAAGTGCCGGCTTCAGTGGCAGCAGAACGCATTACCGTGTGGAGGCGAACCGATCATAAGGCATGGCGGAAGATCACTGATGGGGAAGGGAGGGCATTTTAAGAGGCATGACGGAACTGGGGTAATCGACACCTGAGAACGTGTAGAAGGGGCGAATTATGCCTGGAAACACCTCCTCCCCCCTCCGGCTTGAGACCCGTCTAGCAAAGCGACAGCGCCCGTCCCACGGGCTGCCATCACCACAGACCTCCTCCCTCGATCGAACCTTTGATGGTGTCTTTAGGAAAGTTATTCATAGTCGTCCAAAAATGCAACAAGGATGCTGGGCGATCTTTAAGCTTCATCGGCGAGGGAACAGTACAGGTTCCGCTCAGGATCCATTCAGATGGTGCGCGCACAGCGCGAGAACTGCGTGAGCGGCAACACCCGCGGTCTGGGCAACGTGACGTCATACGAAAGTAGATAAGTGGTTTCTTGGAGGCTGACAACCTCAGACTTGTGACCAGAATAACTTTGATCAGTGACTATTCTGAGAAGCTGGTCTAACGGGATATACAGAGATCGCATACCTTTAACCAGTGGTTTAGAGAGCTTACACAGACACAAAACATCATTGCACAGAAAACCATTATTACCAAAACCTCAATACCCACAATGCTACAAAAACCCAGTCCCCACAATGCTACAAAAACCCAGTCCCCACAATGCTACAAAAACCCAGTCCCCACAATGCTACAAAAAACTGTCCCCACAATGCTACAAAAACTCAGTCCCCACAATGCTAAAAGAACTCAATACCCACAATGCTACAAAAACTCAGTCCCCACAATGCTACAAAAACCCAGTCCTCACAATGCTACAAAAACCCAGTCCCCACAATGCTACAAAAACCCAGTCCCCACAATACTACAAAAACTCAGTCCCCATAATGCTACAAAAACTCAGTACCCACAATGCTACAAAAACCCAGTCCCGACAATGCTACCAAAACCCAGTCCCCACAATGCTACCAAAACTCAGTCCCCACAATGCTACAAAAACTCAGTCCCCACAATGCTAAAAAGAACTCAATACCCACAATGCTAATATAGGCTCTATACGGTTCTTCCGTTCAGCGCCAGTGTATATATCAACCGTACGCCAGTTTGGCAGTTATGTATGAACATTTATACAGACAACAGTTTTTCCAGTTCATCTTGGTCCTTACAGATCAGGTTTCTCGATCCCTCGGTGGCCTTCATTGGCAGGTTTTATGATGTTCTGTCTATTGCAAACGTTGAAAAGAATATGCTTGTTGTTTCAGCCCAATGTCGACTGCGCCAGAGATTTTTCCTGACGTTCTATGGTCATGTCCTCTCTTAAACCTCTCCAAGCGCCCTCTCCTATCACAACTGGTTAATCTCTCACACTTCGGCCATTTCTATTCCAAGACCCATATCTTTTGACAGCTTCTGTTTTCTTAATGGATACGCTTTTTTTTCCAATAGTACTGCTGCTTCTACTAGCAGGCAGATCGTCTGTTTCTGGTCCTTGATTATGATGATTTATCGTCCAATCGCCTGCATGTTTCATCACGTTCCGCCGTAGGAACGTGATCCTGTCGATTTCTAGCACTGTTTCTAGTGTATACTCTCGATGACTTGAAAAGTTCCAGTGGATACACCTTATTGCCTTATCGAGTCTACATAACCAGAATAAGACATCTAGAGATGAGACGGTCTATTTATTGTCTTTTATTATTGTTATTATACTAAGTTCATGAAAATGTATTTTAATTTCTGAATTTCTCTTTAGACTAACTCGTAACTCGTGGCTGTTAGAAAAAATACTTTATTTGTATTGAACTTTCTGACTGACTCCTTTAGAAAGATCAGTATCAAGTGAAAAGGTTTGCTTAATGTCGTTTTCATCACCAAGCTTTCGTTCTTTACCTAAATAAAGCGACTGGCCAGTCGCCGGTATTTAGAGATCGATAGCTAAAGTAACGAACCTCGCGCCTAGCGGACTACAGACAACGAGGAACCATACATTTGGTCTCGCTCAGTCGGCCGAAAGAGGTGATTTCCATCTCGTTGCGATGCGACAAGTGCCGGCTCAGCCGAGATTATCAGTCAGTTTCCTGACGGAGTTTAAAATGTCCAAACGTTGGTCGTACTTGTTTCTCCAGCATCAGTGAGTCAGGGAAGTTGGCCGCTTGGACCTTCGGACAAAGAGAAGGATGTCCAGTTCTAGCCCCGTCTGGGTTCATTCTGACTGGCAAGAACAGATGGTGGCGCTGTCATGGGTACTGCGCTCGGAGGGAACTGTTCGGTCGAGGATTAAGGTCCATCTGTGTAACGTTAGAGACGGCGGCAGGCGGAATACAAACTGAAGGGGTCAACGAAATCGTGGAATTCCATCTGTCTTTCTGAAGAGGAGCCGGTTTTAGACACGAATAGCGCTCACTTAACGAGAGCGAACCGAATGAATAGCGGCGTCTGGACCGACGTTTGCGTTAGGTTAGTTAACGTAGAGAGAAAGCAAAGTAGCCTAGGAAGCTTTTAGGAAACGCAATCAGGAAAGATTATCATGGTAATTTATAAAATATAATAATTTTGAAATTAAAGGGACGTTTGGACGGTATGTGGTAAATGGAGGCGGCAAGAAACTAAGCCTTGTTCTCTCCCTCTTTCTCCCTCCCTCTAGGCGGAACGACTCTGGTAGAAGAACCTGGTGAGGCGGTTGTCCGCTAAGAAGTTCTGTCTGCCCTGCGCCACGACCCGGAAAATCCTAAGCAAAACACTTAATTATTAGATGTGAGTGTGGGGGGGGGGCACCCATAAAAAAAAAAAGCGAACGAAGGACTGGTGAAGAAGCGAAGCCAGAAAGGTGCGTCCAATAGATCAGGTTCCGAGCGGGAATCGAACTCGGATCCTCGACCTTAACAGTCCGGTAAGCTAACCACTGGGCCATCGCGCCACCATACTAGGTAGGGGGGGGCGTCAAAGTTAAAACCGGAAGTGTACTTCTGCGTCAAAGCCGGTCGTGCTATGGCGTCGAAAACAAGAAGTAAAACAGAGGTAGGACTCGACCGATGTTAATTAGCCGGGACGCTAGAGTTTATCAGACTACTTGAATATGAAGTCCGTCGGACGTTTCTGACACTATCTGCAAGTTTATGCCAGACATCGGCGAATTTCCCATGAATAAGAGTACAGAAGAAGAAAACAGCGCATGCGCAGATTCGGTTCTTTAAATCAGTGTCAGCTGGACGGCGTGGGATGAAGTTAGAAGCGACGCCCAATGAGCCAATTGAAGGGAAGAGTGGAGGGGAGGTAATATGAGCTTTAACCAGTATTAGGGAAATTGTATTCGAGCCTTAAAATAATAACCGTGTAAGTAATTTATCTAACGAAGCATTATTGATTAATTTCAATGCAGAAATTTCCGCAGTCGAGTAAGTTAATTGTAAGAGGACTGTTATTAATAACGACACGCAGAGAACACATTGCGATTGCTTCTCTGCCAGCTGTTTTGGAAACCTGACAAAATTACTGTCGACGTCCAGAAAAGTCCGCCCACCAGTAAAGTTAACTTATTAGCGGTTCGAGATCTTCGCGCTGCCCTGGTCCCATCATCACCAGTTGTCGCTGTCTTTAATATCACTATATCTCAGGCTAGCCGCTGCGTTAATCTCTTTATTCCGAAGATAATCCCTATTGTCTAAGCACCAGCGAGGGGTTTTAGATTGTAGATTGTTTCTGTCTAACCACCTGGAAGCCGACTGTCGTTGTTTTCATGTTCATACAGTTTAAAATCGTAGACTAATTAAAATGTCGCTGTTTTCTCGTGGCTGGCTTTTATCACTACGCCGAGAGGTCACTCCAGGAACCGGCTTTCGGAGGGGAAAATAACCACATGCAAATAGCAGTTTTCTGTAGCAAGCCGCCGCCGCCCCCCAATCAAGTAAAGTACAGGGCGATCGCCGTAATGAGACAGTCGAGAGGATAGAGATGATCGGACGGATGTCACATCCGCGAGCGTTCGCAGGCTCCTCGATCCCGGGCCGAGCGCTTCAGGGAAATGTATGAACGTGCCCGAGATCGCGGAACGTGACGAGAGCCGGCGAGAACTCGGAGGCAATTCACTTGGGGAGTAATCGACAAATAACAGACTTGCGTCCCGTCGGATTTCTTTCCCATTACGATTCTCTCCCTCGTGCTTAGAGTTAAATCAGAGACCACAAGTCACCCGTGGATTAGAAAAGGAAAAGAAGAACCAACAATTTGGGTTGGAAACAACTACTCGGCCATCTTCTTTTTTGTGTGTGTGTGTGCGCGCTTCATTTTATTAGTTAAAACTATAAAGGGCTAGTAGCTGTGATGGATGTCAAATTGCGTGTGTGTGTGTGAGGGGCAGCCTGATCGGGTCCACGTTAGCTGTGTGTAAGTGAGGCCTATCTCCGACTGTGAATTTGTAGTGTTTTTTTTTCCTATGTGAGAGGAGCCGGCTACCCAACTCCACCCACTGGGTGGAGAGGTAGGATTTACCCAGGTGCTTGCTCTCGGAGTAGAGTTTTCTCTCTATTTCGCTAAGCTGAAAAGGAAAAAAAACCACGTTAGTTGACAATCTTCCTTCGGCGTAGTGGAATTCCGTAGTAAGCACGTCGTCGACCTCTGACCTCCTGCGGTTTTCCTGCAGTCGATGAATGGCCGCTGTCCGGCGCATTGTTTGTTTACGTTACTAGATTCGTCCGGCCTCTGCTTCTTTCTTCTTTCCGTCCGTAGCTGAAAAGGAAGTTTTCCGCCGGTGGGTTCCTCCGAGGTCGGAGGTCTTTTTGTGTTTCGAAGCACGTTTTTTACACGTGACTAATTAGTTTTTTGCCATCAAGGCGGCCCAAAGCCTGGTTTATTAGCCAGGTGTTCGGAGAGAGATCCCTGTCTGTCCAGCTCCCTGGAGGAACTGACCGGCGGTAGACGGTTCCGGCTGGAGCGAGTTTTCCGCCCTCTAAAGTCCCCCCGACTACTCCGAGCCACCTGCTGGGCGGTGAAGATCAGGGAGTTCGAAAGACGGTTCTTTTTACAGTGGGGATTGAATCCAATGGTGCGTCGGTCGGTACAGATTAAGTCTGTGCCTGCTGACGGCCTTTTACTAGTTGTGCCAAGACTTGGACTAGGTCCCACAGACCTTCCTGCTGCGGACAGCCGAAGATGCTGTGGACGACCGTGTCATCCAGCCTCCTGTAAATGAGGCATCTGGGGGAGTCTATTAAATTCCACTGATGTTTGAGTTCCCTCGAAGGGAGTACGAGGCGTAAAATCTTCCAGTGGATGTCAGAGGTGTAGTTGTCTATTAGACAACCTTTGGTGCGTTCCCAAAGTGTCTTCCATGGAAGGGTTCTTGAATGAGGTCGAGTCTCCCACTTCCCCCTGTAGTCGGGTTCCGTCACCGGAGACGGCGCTAGGTGGAGATACACGTCACGTTGCGTAAGTTTGTTTAGTGGTTTAAAAGTGGTGTCTGGAGCCGACGCTAGGTGGAGGTACACGTCACGTTGCGTAAGTTTGTTTAGTGGTTTAAAAGTGGTGTCTGGAGCCGACGCTAGGTGGAGGTACACGTCACGTTGCGTAAGTTTGTTTAGTGGTTTAAAAGTGGTGTCTAGTTTAACTTGATTTCCCACCAGGGTTATTCGGCTCTTACTCCAACTCTCTGTGCTGAATTTGTGGAATCTGCTGAGGTTGTTATTAATTTTTTGGTGCATTCTGGACTTCTCGCGTCTGGTAGCCATTCCGCTATCAGCGCCGAAGGCCTTCTCTATCTGTTGGAGGGGGGGAGAATACTTGCCATTTTGGGATGTCTATGCTGTCTCCTGTGATATCTAGGATGTTTTTAATTCTTTGAGCGCCGTATTTTGCTCTCTATGTTTACAACGTTTAAACCTCCGCAATTCCGGGGAAGTCGGATCGCCTGTTTATTGACGAGATGTTTGCGTCCTTGCCACACGAACTTGTCAATTTCAGCGTCAATGGCGGTGCGCGCCCACCCCGGCATCTCTATCACTTCACTCCTATACCATATAGGGGCGGTGACTATGCTACTGATCACGGTTTCCTTACCTACATAACTAAGGTTATGGGCTCGCCAGCCCTTTAACTGTACTTTTATTTTCTCAACAAGCTCGTGACAGTTGTCACTATCTACGTTTATGTACTTGCTAAGGGGATACACGATACCCAGAATTTTTATTCGGTCCCTAGCCCAGCTGATACCGAAACTGTCCGGTTGGTGGGGTGTTTTCCGAAGAGAACCTAACCACGCCCCCCTTGGTTTCGGTTCTGTTTATTCTGGCACCAGGTGCCCGCTCGTAAAGGCGAAGTTTGTCGCTCCGCTCATCACGGACGAAGGTCGTGGTGTCGTCGGCGTACTGGATGATTTTAGTCTCTACCTGATGGCACAGTGAAGGGGTCCCGGAAACCGTGGAATGGTAGTCAACCTACCGGTTGTTTTTTGCAGTGAAATTGAATGAAATAAGGTACACGTCAGTTGTCTCTACTACTGTAGGAAAGATGCGCTTCAGATCTAAGCCCCCCCCCTAGCGGCGGTTTCGGCGGATAAGTCGTAAACGAAAACTGCAAGTACAAGACTCCAGAGAGGGGAATTACGTGTAAGCTAGACGACTGATAACTGAAAGAAATAGAAAAAAAAAGGATCGGGTGTGTGAAACGGTCGGATAAATCAGTGTTTTGTGAAATTGTCTGGTTTAAAACGCATTATTATGTTTGTTCAGCGATAATTATGGTGAGCGGTCGCCAAATCATCGTACATGTTCTTGAAGTGAACCCAGAGCTGGTGGAGTTATTAGTTTGGGGCTTATTCCGGTATCTACAGGCCCCGAGAAAGAACGCTTAAGGGGTCGATATCTCAACGTTCTCGGTATATTCCGTACCCTGTCACAAAGGTTACTGAGTGACGTTTCTTTTTTCCGAAACGGTCCCTAAACATTCCTCTAAATTATCAAAAGGCTACATTAAATTCTTGAAATGCTAAAGTGTTTTGCAAAAACAGAGCGTGACTGCGACTATCACTGAAACATTTATCACCTATTGAATTTATGGACTGTAATCAACAGGTGCATAAAAGTTCTGTCAGTGAATTTCTACAGCTTTGAAAGCGATTAGTTTTGTTTATCCATTCTCGGAGTACATCCGCTCATATCTACGGGATATTCTCCGCTACTCGTTGATGGGTTACAGTACCGTTATACCAAAAGGTTCTCACAGCAAATCTTATTACCATCTAAAAATGGACAATAGTGGATAAGATGTAAAGTCTACGGATGAAGTATATATGTATGTATATCTTTATTACCATCTAAAGATGTCAAAAAGAGTTTGGGTGGATAGAGCTTCAAGTTCGAAGTAAACATGAGAGAAGTGGCGGACGACAGGAGTATCACATCACAGTTTAGCTGGTTGGAAAAGAATTACCAGGAAAGGAGTATTTTGTTCAAACAGTTCTAAAACATGGATAAATAGACATTCCATGAACTGTAGTTTGTTGTCCGCTGAGAACTTTGGCCGGCCTACAGGTTCTCCAAGGAAGACTGAGGCGTAGAATTCACAGCCAGGCTCGCGATCGTTTAGAAACGGTACTTAATACGACAAAGTAGCTGCGATTTTTTTGGAGGCTGCTCCTTGATGTTCCTCTGAGATTAAATGAAGCCATTGTGTGGTTACATCCAGGGAAAAATCTAAGTCTAAGAATAGAGTTAAAGACAAATTAGAATGTAATCTCAAAAGTTAAAACTTTTTTTTTTTTTTTTAATTCTTTTGGATAATATGACAGCCCAAGTGAGGAGGAATGGCATAAATAGTTGGGAACAGTATTTACCATCGGCATATCATACTGCAGGGTCGACAAAACCTTAAGTGTGTCCGTGTGTAGAGTTAACTTTAACAACTTCGTCAGAGAGAGAGAGATGAGAGAGAGAGAGAGAGAGAGAGATGGAGAGAGAGACGTGATCGCCTATTCCAACTAAGAACAGACACCGTGGCTACACGTACCTTCACTATAGACGACACTCTATTGTGGTTTATTTATTAACCAGTTCTCTATCATTTTGTTTAAAAAAACAACAGCAACAAATTCTAGGAAGTGACGTTGAGGAAGTCACGTTACGTCACTCTTGCGCGAGAAGTTCTTCTCCGCTACCCCCCCCCCCCCTCGACCGGAGCCTCATCTATCTTCCCGTTAACTTGAGCAACAGCGAAAGTCTGGAAAAGAAAAGGGGGAGTTTACGTAACGTGTTTCCTTTTCTAAAATTCTAAACTCCTCTTGAGTGGAAATAGAAACAGCGAATATTCACGAATGCCCCAAATTTGTCTTATTGATATTTTCTCTTGATGCAGACGTTTCCCAAACAATATACTAGCTGGCTGGGTTCCCGGTCAGGCACCCGCGGTCACAAGATGATTTTGCATCACTGAACTTTGTTATCTCGGGAACTAATTCTTCTGTTCTTCCTTCTACATCTGTACCTATCTGGCGTCTACAAAGACCATTTAAACTGTCAAAGCATCACGGGTTGAGCGTACGGGCATAAGATGAGGGAAGCTGAGAACATTCACCCCACCGACACATACGATGATGTACATCGCTGTTTCGTAATAATGTTCGTAGCGATATTAATTAACTAAATTAATTCCTTTCCGCGGGGTTGCTGGGAATCCGTCCCCAAGTTTCGCAAAGAGAAGACAAAGAATCGTCTCCCCGGCTCCAAAAAAGGGCCTCGGTTTGAAATAAATAATTTCGATGTATCGCCGCCCGTCAGCTAACTTATATTTCTAACAGTAAAAAGAACGAAAACTAAATGAAAACCGCATAAATAGATGTTGGCTTCGCCAAAAGGAGGCAGCCCTTGTTTGTTTTTAGACCCGCTGGCATCACGACTAAAGTTAATCTTGATTACCACGGGGATTCTTTAAAAAAAAACACAACAAACTCTTTGACCGTCAAGTAAATGGTCCTTAGGTATCTATAATTAAATACCTCTCTACGCGGTAAGATAAGACTAATTAATTTCAGATTTCTAATTTCCAGACAGCTTTAAGGCTAACGGTGTAGTGGCGGACACGTCGCCGTAGATCATTTTCCAAAATGCACTTGCGAGAGGTGCGCCATCTATCTGCTTCCCTGGTGACCTGCAGACGCGAGTTGTTTGCGAAATAGCTTGGACCTCTAGTTCCCGGAAGAAGGAATGCACAATGCCCAATGTATTATCTGATTCTGATCAGTTTCGATCTATTCGGGAAGCTTCGCGCGTTCACACTGAAAGAAGATCACAAAGATGTCTTCTTACCCTTATAAATAAGAAAATATTATTTCATATCGATGTTACTACGGGAGACACTTTGCTTTTGTCTTTATTCGACATTTTTTTAAAAATTTCAAAACGAACTTGTGCTCAGCTCTGACGTTAACTCTTCTATTTCCTGATGTTCTATTGGTCCGTGTA
Organism: Nautilus pompilius; assembly: GCA_018389105.1. Classification (NCBI taxonomy): domain Eukaryota; kingdom Metazoa; phylum Mollusca; class Cephalopoda; order Nautilida; family Nautilidae; genus Nautilus; species Nautilus pompilius. Next base: position 95,009 of record JACATO010000687.1, read on the forward strand.
TCGAAAACCCCGTATCCCGGTTCTTTACCCTCCTGGTTTTACCTGGAATATTACCAAAAACTACTTCTGACGTTTGGTTGTTGCTCAATAGCAAATTGTATATATATATATATACAGCTGGAAGGGATTGCTTCGGGTTCTTCTTTGGACCCCTCGGAGAAAGAGAAGAAAATACTTTCCCTTTTAACGATAATACCGGCAATTCGGCCCAAGGTCACAAATTTCCGTTGAGCAACGTAAGGCTCCTGACCAGATCCTATACAAACTTGAGGATGCGAATCACAGAATTTGTGTTAAACATTTAAGAAAAAAGAACTGAACAAAACGAATTTTTATTTTTGTTTCTTCATTTTTATTTTGAATTCTCCAAAATTCATTTACATACCATTAACCACCTCCCCCCCAGTTTATAATATATATATTAAGTTCAGCTTCTGTAGCACTTTACGGATTTTTGGGATCATTTCTGTAATTCCTTTACTGTAGCTAGCACTGAGCTTTAGCTATTCCAGGTGTGCGGGCTGTTGGCTGTTCCTTAGAAACACCGCAACATGCGCAGCATCCGGCTATCTGCCAGTCAGTTCTACATTTGCATTTGAAATCGTTTTTCTGAATCTGAAAACCCAGTCCCCAACACGTGACAGTGACTGCCATCATCGTTTAGAATTTAACCAACCTGATATTTAAAATAAAACAGGATAATTTAATTTAACTCCCGAGCGACAAGAAAGACGATCGAAACGGTGTAGAGAATGATTGTGAAATTTGGGCGCCTGGGACATAAATAGGCTCTACGGGAGAATACAAACAATTCTGCGACTCACTTCTCCCGCCAGAAAAAGCGACGACAAAAATATTAAGTGATATACACACTGATGTATGAAATATTTACTTTTCACGTTCTGACACGTTACTGGTTAGCCTGATTTATCGGGGTTTTTTTATAAGCAAAATCAATTTAGCCCGGACATTTCGGTAAATGTGTTTCTGTAAGTGTGAAACAAGTAATGATTTTCCCCAACAGGTAAAAGACTTTCTTGACCGCTTCTGCCGATGAAAGCTACAGTTCTTCGATATGGCAAACAATGGGTGCTCCACGACGCCAAAGTTTTCTTTTTTAAACGACGATCGATTTTTCCTCCGTCAGAGAGAGAGAGAGAGAGAGAGAGATATGACGTCAGTACAGAGGGAAGAGGAGAGAGTGAGAGATGGGAGAGAGATTGCAGAGAGGAGATGAGAGGGAGAGAGATGGAGAGAGAGGGGAGGGAGATATGACGTCAGTACAAAGGGAGAGAGAGAGAGAGATGGAGAGAGGGAGAGAGGGAGAGAGATATGACGTCAGTACAAAGGGGGGGAGAGAGAGAGATGGAAGAGGGAGAGAGATATGACGTCAGTACAAAGGGAGAGAGAGAGAGAGATGAGAGAGAGAGAGAGGGGAGAGAGAGGAGATGAGAGATATGACGTCAGTACAAAGGGGGGAGAGAGGAGAGATGGAGAGAGGGAGAGAGATATGACGTCAGTACAGAGGGAGGGAGAGAGAGAGAGAGAGAGGATGAGAGAGAGAGGAGAGAGATATGACGTCAGTACAAAGAGGGGAGAGAGAGGAGGGAGAGCGAGAGAGAGGGAGAGAGAGAGATGAGAGGAGAGAGCGAGAGATGAGAGAGATGATGATGATGATGATGATGATGATGATGATGAGGTGAGAGAGAGAGAGAGAGAGAGAGAGAGAGAGAGAGCGAGAGAGAGCGAGAGAGGGAGAGAGAGAGAGAGAGAGAGGAGAGAGCACCAAAGTTAAAGTAAGCTGTCATTAATAAGAAAACCAGCGACGTTCTAACAGAGACGAAAGCCGGGAAAAGCCGGGTGTGTGTGTGATGGTACCATAAGCGACCTGTTCCGAGCAATAAGCAAATCTCTGACAGGTCGCGTTTCTTTCATCCTTTGTGTGTGTGTGGGGGGGGGGTGCTAGTGACACCGAAGAGAGGCGACACACTCTAAAAAAGTCGTTTTTTTTTAAAAAAACAACAACAAAGAAACAAGCTGATAAAACAAGAAAGATGGCCGATCGAGCGAGTAGCCGTCCGGTCTAGGTCCGTTAACGGTCATGTCCTGAAGTATTCTGGCTCCAAACGTCACGCTCTGTTTCCCTCTTGTATTTTTAGCTGAAATCAGCAACCGCCATCTTACGTCACGAATAACGCATCACGGCGGCTATGAGTGCAACTAAGGTGATCGGCACCTCTTCGACCTGTTAGCAAGACTGTCGTCGCTGCCCTCTGGCGGCAATAAGCGGAACAGATAGGTGACTCGCGTTAGCTATAAACCTTAGAATAATAGCCATCGTTTAACATTTTGGAAAATTTCTGGACTTTTAAAGTTTTAAAATGATTATTTTAAATGATAATTATTACGAAGAGTAAGTATTAATTTTAAAAAAAGAGAGAGAAGAGATAACGGCGTGTTTCGTGAATATAAGCAGCAACAGGTTCTTAGTGTAAATCGGTTTGTTTCAAGATTATTCTCTTAATCCAGAATATATCTGCCGATTTTCTGACTCAAGAAATTAGGAGGTAACAAACGTCAGATGGAGATATAGAGAATCCGTTGCTAGGATACGGTAGAATTTATTTGCATCTTCTTCATTTACCGCTCGCGGTGAAATTTTACGTAAACGTGTTTCAACGCACAGAGACATTTCTAATTGACCCTTTTAATTCTGAGTAAAAATAAATAAGTAAATGATAATAATAGTAATAGTAATGGTGCAGAAGTAAAGGTAGCTGTGACTAAGCTTGAGATAGGCGTAGAACCACGAAGACAAAACGTCTCTCGTCCATGTCGCTATTCCAAGCTGTTGCAGCCAGAATAAAGATACAGAGAAAGTGCGGAAGTACATCGAGCCGCGAAGTGCGGAAGGCGGATAATTAAAGGTAGGCATAGGTAGCGCCAACTGCAATCGGAAGCACTCGCGCTGTAAACACGGCCATGGCATATAGAGAAAATTGCCGGCTTTGGAAAGCAGTCCTGATATCCAGAAAGTGGCGGTCGGAGGAGGAGGGGGGGGGACTCGGCGCCGACTTCGGTCGAAGACTAGACAGAGCTAAATCGAACCCACGACCGGGAACAATGCGACCACGTTCTCTATAACCCCGCCTCCCGCAATCGATCGCACTGACAGTCAAGAAATTCCTGACGTGGCAAAGCAGGTACGAAATGATTTTTAACCGCCGCACCCCCTTTAATGTCTTAGAATTTGTCGGCGTTATCTGACCGCGAAGCTTTAGGAAGTGACTGGCAGCTGCTGGGAGACCCGGAACAGCCCAGGGAACTAACGGAAACGGGCTGCATTAAAGTCCGAATCATTCGTCAGCGTCGTCGACGTCTTGTAAATTCTGAAGCGAGAAAGGTTTCGCTCGCCTGTTTTGGACACCTACTGATCCGTCGTGCAAACTAATAACATATCTTGATTTATTTATTTTAAAGGCGTCTGAAGATTGTTTGAATCTTTGGACAAGACATTTCAATCGTAAAAAAAAAAAAACTACGGACTTTAAGACGCTAAAGCAAAAGAACGACACTAAGTCCGATTCATCAAGATTGATTCTCTAGTAAACGACAATTTTATGTCCCTGGTCCCGACCGGATAAATTGATACTTAGCTTGAATTCATGGGCGATAAAAAGTGATTTTTCACTCATAACTCCCCGAAGAAGTGAAATCATATTTTCCTTCTCCGTGAGCGGACAGATGAATTATCTATTACTCAGCTGTGATGGAGATGAATCATTGAGCTCTCAGATCTGTCAAAATATTTTCCATCGGTTATTCCCCGCTGACGGCAGGAATTAATTTCTAGTCGGTGTGTGGCGAAACTCCTAAGTCTTATCAATTTAATAAGTAAACAGATCAGGAAAGTCGTCTCTTTCTGTGAGGAAATCCACCGGTTGTGAAGAAAATTCGAGTTAAGCTAAAGAAAATCACACACACACACCCACACACACACACACACACAAACTCCCTCCCGCCAGTAGGAAAAGTAAACTTGCTGATGAGAAATTCTCGGCCAAGTTAATGCTATCAGGGGCTTTTTTCCTCTCTGTTGACTGAGAAAGGAAGGAATGAAACGATAGCATAGGTTTTGAGATAATAAAAAGGCTGGGAGGAGTTTATAATGAAAGTACAACCCGAAACGGTCTGTTTACCGATTCCCTACGGCTAATCTGACGCAACAAGAAATAGGGAGTCGGGCTGGATTATTGGGAGAGCATCCAACAGATGCGTTCAATGGTTCTGTTGTCACGCGATAAACAAACTAAAAGGGCCGCTAGTTGGCTAAAAGGCATGACGTCACCGCTGCGGTTATCTAGGGTACCCAAATAGCATTTATACCTGGAATTAAACGGGACCAGATCCCCGGTTGATTAAGTTACCTGAAGCTAACAGCTGCAGGGCTGGGCAGGGCTAGGACGGGGGCGCAGCGGTTAGCCTACCGGACTGCCACAGAGTCGAGGGCCCGAGTCGGCTGGGGGGCCGGGGGGCAGCAGGTTACCGCGGGAGTTTACTCAGGGTCCTCCCCTCTCCCTCATTTGAAGAAGGGGGGGTCCTGTTTGGGATTTCTCTACGGGAAATCGCTAGTGCCGGCCTGTAGCTCGTGGCGCGGGATAGCGCTCTCTGGCGGTCAACCGCGGCGATAAAGTTCGCCCACCGCGCGTCAGATTACTCTCCCTTGTAAAGACTGGAGATCGTAAAGAAAAATAAAGTGAAACAGACAGGAACCAGCTGACAAGCTTGCCTGAGGTGACGTTCAGCGGGAGGGAGAGTTACTAGGCTACAGAAGACTGACGAGTCAGTCATGAGGGTCAGCCCCGCCCCCAGGAAGTGACGTAACGAGGGCGAAGTCGGAAAGGCGAATTTCATGTCGTAAACCGCACACCGAGGGTTGAAGGACACTGAGCCGCAAACAGCTGCTACAGGAAACCTACGAGCGTGAGGAGTTTATTGTTGCCACTTAGGGGATTAAAGGCTGCTTGGTTAGCATAGGAGAGAAACACCCAAGATAGGGAGTCGTCAGGTGAAAGAGAGGACTGAATTAAAGTAAATATAGTTGCGCCACAGACAGCAGAAATCAGACTGCCTGTTTTTTTTGGCCCTCTATTTAAAATGTTGATTTTTTCCTTTTAGAATTAACTTTACTAAGTTCCCATTTAATACTTAAAATAGTTTTATTTTAACTCTCGCGATGCAGTTTAAAAGATGTAATTATTTAAAACAGTATATCTAATCTTATACTAAAAAAAAGAAGAAAAACGACTGCTTACAGGAATTGGCTCATTTTCCCCTGTTTGCACCCTAATTTACGACATCTAATAAAATCGTCGATGCTCCAGTGATTCCTTTTAAGAAGGACGGGCACTAAGCTTCCTAATTAAATCCATTCCAAAGGTTTTGGATTCAATTTTATACAGGTGTACCGTGAACTTATTTCTTAATTCATGAATAATTTATTATTTCAATTGGTTACCATTTACTATAGCTATCTTTATTATAATTTTTTTTTTTTTTTTGCTGACAACTTCCAGGCAACTCTCTGGAATATCAGTCAGTATCCGTCAATATGTTGTTAAACAAAATAACCTCCCACACAGCGGTGCTCCAAGTATATGTGAGAGAGAGAGAGGGGCGAGGGAGAGAGAGAGAGAGAGAGAGAGAGAGAGAGGAGAGAGAGAGAGATGTAGCAGCGGGGACGGGATGTAAATTGATCTTTGTGTCACTTGCTCGATTGTGATGCAGCTTTGGTGTCTTTGGAGCGGAATCTCGTAAATTTTTGTAGCAGTGAAAATTGTCATCTAATGAACATCTTCGTCTGCCACAGGTCACTGAATTCTTTTCAAAGACGCGAGCAACATCAGAACGCTTGGGATGACGCTGGGAAGATGAAGAGAAGACCGATAGATTTAGCGCGTAGCTTTGTGGTCCGTGACTTTTATTGAATCTAACTAAATCCGAGTGATCCAATGTGCCGGCCCTTCAAACAGAAAAAAACAAAATTTTATGCTGGACTGGCAAATGCCTTTTTCTCTCTTTGGATCGGCTCAACCAGTGACCTGGTTCCTACACTAAGAAGAGTACGATTATTTTATCTTTTTATCATATTTTAGCGAGCCCGCTGCCAGGTTTGACCGAAGCAGCATCACGGTGTGGGGAGGCTTAATGCCAACCTTGCTTTTATGTCGCTAGTAGCCATAGAATTCTTTGAGCGCAGATCAGAAGAGATTTTCGTCTGGAAACAGTAAAACGGCTAAGACCTATAGAATTCCTCAGACCCATATTCTGAACTGGTAGACTGGTTTACAGCACACCATGCCCCTGTATTTAAATTTAAAAAAAGGAAAACAACAATTTCCCGCAGCCCATATGTCACCAGAAGCGAACAAAGTTTGATTATTTAAAGCTGTGATGATACTGTGCACCCCCTCGCTTCCTTTTGGAAAAAAAATATTAAATGGTGGTACATGTATTCTACCTTTAGATTCTTTAAATAAATAAGTTGTCTTTTGTTTTGTTGGTCCGGTCTCAAAGATTAATAACCCTTCCACCGGCTTTCTTCCATAAGGAGTCGGACCCTAAAACCGTCTTTACTGGACAAGGACTCGCACTCGACGAAACTTCACCTCCGACTTGTCGCCGAAAGAGCGAATTAATAAAGGCTGTCTTTATTTGGCATTTACCAGCTCTTACAGTTAGTACCACGCAGCGACGACCCTCTGTTGTTGCTTTCATGGCGAGTTGCTGGGGAGGGAGTAGGAAGATGGTGCCTTTGTCCACTGAAGAAGAAGGCGGCGTCTTAACCTATCAGGGTTAGAAAAGTCACGTGTTAATTTTCTCTATCACCAGCACTTGGAGTAGTTCACCCACATAAAGAGAATCGCCGAAAATAAGAGAACGCACAAAACCCTACCGACTTCTACACAGCGGGTTGGGGGGCGGGGCTGAGGAATCCGCTAACCAAATCTTCGTGCAACTTACACCAATGGCAGATCAACGCTTGAGTGTCAGTTTTTCCTTGCATTGTAAGAGGATGCCGTAGCAGAAATATCCAGAATAATTATCAGGTCACGGCTTTATTACACGACCGCTGCCTTGTAAGCAATGGCTTCCATTTATTATCTTGAAGAATGGAAATCATACAAGGCTTTCATACGTCCTGCCACTGCTGAGAAAAGGGGGCAAGAACAAGAACACGAAAGTAGTTCGGAGTGACGGCCGGCACTGGTACTTGCGCTAAGCAGAGACCATTAATTGAATTTCTCACAGCTGAAGGACTTTCATTGATCGTGGTTATCCTGCGTGAAGATTGCGCGCGGACAGTCACGCGCCGATGTGAGAGCGGAGAATCCGGCGGCCGCAAGTCTGCTGCGGATGAATACAGTCGAGAGAGCGATCCGTTCACGTGGGGGGGAGGGCAGAGGTCCCGTGAGAGCCTCGGTATCGGCCACAGGTCTACAGAGAGAATTATTAACGATTTCGGTTTCTGTAAACTCTGTGCCACGCGAGTCTCCGGTGGTGGTGGGGGGGAAGGAGGAATCGAAGACCGACCGCGCCTGGAACTATGGTCGCACTCGTGCGCATTTATATAAGAAAGTTTTTGTTGTTGTTGCGCGCCCTGTTCAAGATTTTGAGAGAGAAATAGAGGAGGACGCGTGACTGGTCTCGGTGTTCGCGACGCGGTCCAGCTGGAGCCCGAAGACCGTGTCGTATACGGCTGGACTTCCGTCGGATGACACCGCGCAGTAGCCACCGATCGTTTCCGGCTTCCGCCAGCCAGGCAGGAACACGGGGAACGCGCTGGATGATGACGTCCGGTTCCTCTCCCTACCGATTTTTAATATCGATTAATTCGTGTTTGTTCATAAGATCGAACATACATCGGTATTTGTGGGGTTTTTTGTCGCGCGCCGTAACGGAGAGAAGGTCGGCGCCCGCGGGGCGCTTTCCCTTTAGGAATCGGCAAATAATCATAGAACTCTCTAGAATTCAGTCGTGAGGTTGTCGCACGACCGGCTCCGCAGAGAGATGACGACTGAGTGCAATATCGCCGAGTGGGGGGAGCTTACTGGCCAGCCCCCCTTTACTGAGTCCTATACCTGCTGAGGGAGTCGGGCCACCTTCTTCCCATCTCACCCACCACCCTCGAGTAACATCCCTGAAACAACGTGGTATAGAATGCGCAAAGTGGCCGTCTGAAAGATACTTTGCCCATCCAGCCATAGCGGTGTATCCAGCGAGAGCGGACTGCGACGAAGAACGTGTCTTTTAAGCTTGTTCCACAGATGCTCGGTTAGGTTGAAATCCGGGAACTGTGCCGGTCACGAAAGATGCCTGAAATTTAAGTAATTTTCATCAAAACCATGGATGTACAAAGAGGGCATGATGGACGGGAGCCCTGCTGTCGTAGAGGTGGCTGTTGCCATCAGGGCACACGTGAAGCATCGATAGATGTGCTTGATTAGAAGTGGTGCCGAGGTAAGTATTGGCATCCATTCACTCTCCTAAAGAGATCAGTGGGCCAAGAGTATACCAGCCATACGTACCTTAAATCATGCTCCACCATTAGACAGACCACACAAAAGGGGTCGAATGATTCTTTGGCTTTCGATAAATCTGTCTGCTCTCATCGTGCAAAAAAAGGGGTGAAGTGAGACTCGTCTGACCCCGTCAATTTTCGCCTGTCCTTAGTCCAATGTTTGCGCTCCTTGCACAACTCGAGCCTCTCTTCGTGTTGATATCCGTGATCAGTGGTTTACGAAATGGGCTCCCACTGCCATAGCCCCCTAACTGCAAAGTTCTTCGTAAGGCACAGCTAAGGGATCGCACTGTATTGAATGTCTCTGTCAGTAGCTACTATTGGTTGATGACAGTTGGACTTTACCATCCTGTCTAACTGCCTTTAAGCTCTTCTTGTCACTACGTGTTTTAGCTCACAATTCCCCATCCCAGCAGACATTTTGCCATTGATGACAATAAACTGCTGTCTGTTGTCTTGGAGCAGCCCACCAGCAAAATTGTCTTGGCCACTGTGGCACCCGCTAGACGCGCACTTACTAAGGGCTCAAGTTGATTTTGTGTTGCAGGAGCCACCTGTTACACTGATCTGCAGCTCAGACCAGGTCCAAAGCACCTGGGTCTTCGTAAAATGGCCACCTAGTGTGCACGTGTGCCGTGTCCCCGATAAATATTATGGGTTATTTTACAGCTCTGCTGCCTTAGGTGACGAATATGAACGAGCACCAACCCTCGTTTCACAGGCAATAAAAGCACCGAAGAAATTAAATTCATCTGCTTTTTTAAAAATTAGCCTATATTTTGAGCGAAGAGAAGAAATAATTCCCAACAACTTCGTGTTCTGAGAATCTAAACAGAAAATAAAATATATAGCGATAGTTCAGCCATTTGATAGAAACAAACTTGAGTGTAGCAGCCATCGATCGCGGCACCCTGAAATATCTGCGGAATTTGTATTCAAAGGGCTCGTGTCTTGCGACGTTGTTTATAGGTTGTTTTTTTTTTAAAAAATTGAAATTCCTATAAATCTTCCTATGTTTGATTAGTCAGGCGCTTCTCAAATTATCAGAGAAATCACGTGATCGATTAGTGAGTGATGACACTTTTAGAGTGAAGTTCAGCCGAAAAAGACGCATCGAGTAATCTTTGGATAGTATATTACGCATCGTCAGTTTTCCATTGATCCTGCCAGCTGACTGATGGTCCGCTAATTCAAATTCGTGTTAAATATTCATTAAATAATTGATCTCGTTAAGAAAATAATTTTCGATTCCGCATCTTAAAAAGATTCTATGGAATAATGGAAGTAGTCCCCCACAGTTTTTCGCAGCTACTGTTCGTGAGTTTGATGTATCCCCATTAGATTTTCTTTCAGCAAACCTCAAACGTGCCGTCGAGCAGGACTGCTTTCAATTTTGGCCGACGAGTTGATTACTCTGCCATCTGAGTAACTGCTCTTAACGCTTGAATTAGGCAGAGCTGCCGAGGTGAGCAACAGGGGAGTAGTCAGCCGTGTGTTGCTGGTATTAGCCACAAACCAGCACTAAGCACTGTTGTGCCCAGTTGCTATGACTCTGCTGTTAACTGGTGCGCTCCGAACGTCAGAAAAATTAACAGCTGCCAAGAAGGAACAGTCAGTCATCAGTGCTGGATAAAACACTGGTATAGAGGACAGCGTGACTTCGGTTTCTTGGCGACACTGACAAAACTAACTGTCCGATTCGAATTTGAACCGTCTCTCTCTCTCTCTCTCTCTCTCTCTCCTGCTCTGGCACTGGACGTCATCTCTCCCTGTAGTGACGTCAACTCTCTCTCTGTACTGACGTTATCGCTCCCAGTACTGACGTAATCTCTCCCTGTAGTGACGTCAACTCTCTCCTTTAGTGACGTCAACTCTCTCTCTCTCCCTCCTCTCTCTCTCTCTCTCTGCAACTGACGTCATCTCTCCCAGTACTGACGCAATCTCTCCCGATCTCTCCCGGTAGTGACGTCAACTCTCTCCCTGTAGTGACGTCAACTCTCTCTGTACTGACGTCATCTCTCCCTGTACTGACGTCAACTCTCCCGGTAGTGACGTCAACCAACTGTCTCTCTCTCTCGCTCTCTCTCTCTATGATAGACCGAAAACCTAACGACTAACGAAACCGAAGAGTCCAATTAAGACAGAAGAAAACGTCTGTCGGAAGATCTGTAGGAATATTTTTAATTTCTTGTTTTTCTACGTGATTTAGCTGTTGTTATTTCCACACGTTTGACACCAAAGTCGCATCTTCCTTCTGCATTAATTAAGGAGAAGATCGCAAAGAGACGAACGTAAACCGTTTTGGTGATTAATCTATTGTGAATATCCCCGAACGGGCTAGCGAACCCTATTAGAGCTATGGGTTCCTGGTCACTGCGCGAGTGGAAGGGAACGGATTTCTGTGTACCTGTTCTGTTGAGTTCGGAGTCGCTCCGCTCGCCGTCATCACGCACCTGACCGCCCTTAAAGCAACTAGTCAGAGGCAGAAACGACAGTCGGTGGTACAGAGATATTCATAGTTTCTCGACTGTTGCTCGAGCACCCCCCCACCCACCCAGGGACGTATGGGTGTGGTTCGTAATCAGGTAAATTAGCTTTCCGAAATTTACGAAAAGTGATCGTTTTAGGGGTGGTTACAAATTCCGATATTATCTTGACGCTATGGTAGAGAACGACTACAGATGGCGCAGACGGTGTTGGTGCTGTGCCGTTCTGTCTCCCCCCCCCCCTCCGCAGGCTGTCTTCGCTATCAGCGAGCTGGGCTGGCGGACCTTCCGTTGAACGCACGGCTGTATTTCGGAGGCCGACTATCGGTAGGAGTCGTCAGGAAGGAATGGATCTGTCTACCAAAATAGCGGGAGAGCGTTGGGGCTGAATCCCGCGTCTGGCTCGCAGACATATGAAATCGGTAGAGAGAGAGAGAGGAGAGAGAGGGAGGGAGAGAGAGAGAGAGAGAGATCGGTGTTCTCTTTTCCGTCCGAAAGCTAGAATACCGTGGGATGAGTGGGGACAACTGCAGCAAAACCTGTGCTCTGGAATTTCGATCATTCCTGAATATGGCCAGAAAAGGGATCTGGAAATCACGTGATAGAGAATGTTCTTTCACCTTATTATCGCTAAGTTTTGTAGTAAATTTCCCGGAGATTAGTAAGAGAACACAGGACGAGCAAAATGTACTGACACAGAAGAGAACGAAATCTGATTGTGTGAAAGAAGATAAAAGAAGTGGTAAAAGAAGGGAATGGAGACAGAGAGTGAAAACACGTTAGCCTAAAGGTGACTTTCACTTTAGCTTTAGTGACTGACGTAAAACGCCGAATTATGGTATTTACATAATGTAAGCGCGAAATTAAATAAGAGAGAGCTAACGACACGTAAATACAATGTAAAGGTGGTAATTTGGTTCTTTACATCAATCTTTGAGGATGATGGGTCATCGGTTCCGTGTTAGATGTCAAATGGTATCAATTTATAGAGGGAAGCTGGTAGAGAATTGGCAGGAAAATAAAAGAGATAAACAGAGAAAAGACAGGAAATTAAAAAAAAAAACAAAACGGTAAAGAGAAAAGTATGTGAGAAGAAAGTAGAAGCAAAGTAAATATAAAAATTTTAATAAGTAAATAAGGAGAATGGACAGGATGTGCGAGCAAAGAAAAGAATTCGCTCTATTTCACCATTAGTTGTTATTTCATGCGTATTTTGGATATTTTTTATTTACTTCGTCGGCCTGGAGATCCTCGACTTTTGTTTCATTCTTATCTTTGGTTTTCGCCACAGCAAGCATCAACTGATGGAGATAGGTCTCAAATAAACATAAATGGAATAGAAACACTGCCAAGCAACTTATTACAGTACGATTAGGAGTGACCGACTGCAGAGAGAGAGAGAGAGAGAGAGAGAGAGGAGAGTTATGGCGTCAGTACAGAGAGACAGAGAGTGATGCCTCAGCACAGAGCGAGAGGGAGGTGACGTCAGTACAGAGAGTTATGACGTCAGTATATAGAGACAGAGTGATGACATCAGTCAGTACAGAGGGAGAGTGATGACGTCAGTACAGTAGAGAGAGAGTTATGACGTCATACAGAGAGACAGAGAGTGATGACGTCAGAAGTAGCGAGGGAGGTCACACAGAGCGAGAGGGAGGTGACGTACAGTACAGAGAGAGAGTTATGGCGTCAGTACAGAGAGACAGAGAGTGATGACGTCAGCACAGAGCGAGAGGGAGGTGACGTCAGTACAGAGAGAGAGAGAGAGAGAGAGAGAGAGAGAAGTTGTATAGGAAAATTTAACTAATTTATATAACCTGCGTTTTCTCAGGTATAACTCGTTAGCTTAATTGAAAACCACTTCTGAATGCCCAAAGATGTAACGCGAAGAAATACGCACGAGGATTTATCTCTGAAAAATTCTTATTAAAAGCTTTAATGGCGATGGTGCGTCTCTAGACGCTTCCAACACAAATAAGCTGCTCTGATTAAATTTACCACGTTGAATACCTCGTTTAATTTATGGGCAGACGGTCTTCACACTTAGAATGGAAGTTATTAAAGCAATGTTACATATCCGCTGCGGCTTATTTAACTCTTCATAAATTGCTAGCGTGATCATCTTTAAAAGTTTACGAGTGATCCGATGTAATTGGAGACTGCAAGACCGAGATAGAGAGGATGAAGACCGGCTGCTGATTTCCCTCGATAAATGTTTTCAGCACTATCTTCTGACGAGAGTTCCGTGTTACACGGTCCTCCGCGCTCTCTCGGAACAGTAAAACCTCATGAGTCTCTTTCTTTCTTTTAAAAATGTAATTTAATGAGGCGATTCGTTTAACCGTGATTAACTAATATTTATAGTTGACGGCTGATGGCCGCTTTCCATAGAGAATACAAAAAGAGGGAAAGTCTTTGCAGGAAGTTTCTCGTAGGTATCAGCTGAAAGTTGGTAGCTTGTCGACCATCAGCGCCGACTAACAAAGGTGTTTGTAAATCTGTCGGGGTGCTCAGAGTCTGGCGAGCATCGGCTCGTTAGATTTCACCAATTGGAACGTACTACTCGGTCTGCCCGGTCCCCGGGTTTGTCTCGAAGTTATCTAAGTCGATCTCGCTCCGGGACTGCGACAGGAACTGTCGACTGGATGGACGTGGACCGAGTGTTCCACGGGTTCGATATCTCACCGTTCCTTCTGCGGCTATGACGCTGTCGACGATGTCGCATATTTAAGTTTAATTAAGAGTCGATATCGATACTGTGCTGTCCTCCGCGGCGGACTAAGCAGAGGAACCGCTCGCAGGGCCCTATGCAAGTTTGATAAAAAATCTTTGTCTGCCTTCCGGTTGAGCTGCCCTCGATATACGGTTGATTAAAGGGGTCAAGCACGGTCTACCGTGGCTAGCTTCTCTAGCTTTCCAAGTCGAGTTGCCCTTCGTTCTGCAACGGAGACTTTCGCAGGTCTGTTTGCTTTGCCGAAATACTGTTTGCCACATTAGATTGCGTGCTTAGCCGCCACCGTTTCTCTCCTAACCCCTCCCCACACCCCTTTCTCCAGCAGTGCAGCCTGGTCCTGCGGTTAACGTCACCGTGAGAATGGAGAAGATCCGAGCGGGCCGCCACTCGCAGAAATCGGACGGTTAATTCGGTTCCTTTACACCACTTTGCCAGTGAAACAATCAGAGTAAACAAGAACCCACGTTTGGCCAACCTTCCCCTCTTTCCATCAGCATGGTGAATCTTCATAAATGAGACTGACCCATCGATGAACCTTTGATGCGTGGTATGAGGATGTTGCTATCGGAGCCCTCTTCTCTGCTTCGCCCCCCCCCGATTTTGGTTAATGACCTTTGAAGCATACAATTATGAATATTCAGAAGTCATGTTCCTTCTCTACATACATTTCAAAGACTTACGTACGCATTGTACCGTTCCCCGGACACGAGGCAAGCGATCGTTCTCCTCGGTGGTAGTTGGAGGAGTTAAAATATTATTCTGCTTGTTGCTTAGAAATGGTCTTGGACGAAAACTGGATGGCAGTTTCCGAAAGCTCGCTAGTGCATCATGACAGAACCTCTAACGATTTCAAAAAAAAAAAAAAAGAAAAAAGAAAAATGCGAGTAAAACTTTAAGCACACGAATCAGACTTTTCCTCTGGTGGAGTCCGAATTTTCCGAAGACATTTAGCGAGCCTGGGACGTCGAAGAAACACCAGATCATGAATCTTTCGAACTCCCCACGCTCGCGTTAGTTTTACCTATGATTCACAAGCTTTCATCTCATTCTTCGGTATCCTCCCAACCGAAGGCGGTAGATCTCGTGCGAGGCTTGGCTACTTTTCACGGCAAAGTTGTCCTTTGACCCCCCTTTTTTGTTTCCTTCTCATGATGGCTACTGCATCATTACCCTTGTCAAACGGGAAGAATACGATGTCTATATTTCTCCTGAAATTATCCGATAATATCGGTTCCTCCCTTTGCAGTATTGGACGCCGGCGATCTTGTTCTAGGGAATCAAGCTTAGATCTAACGTTCGATTCGTCAACGTCCTCGGGGCTCCTCCCTCTTTTGTTTTTTTCCCCTTTTTTGCTAATGCCTCAACTCCCACGACTGTCGGTTTAGAGTAGTCAATGCTAAGTTCACTCTCGGCCGATACTTCCGCCTCTCGCTCCCTTGCCCACTCAGGTTCATTACGCTGTCTTGACTGCCGTCTTCAAAGTTTGCAAGCTCAGATTATTGGCGCTGTACAAATAGTGATAACCAACATATAGCTTCCGTAATATCCATGTAACCAAACGATTATCACCCTTACTTAAACGCTTTATTTGTTCTGAGGACTAATCCGGTGAAGCGGTCAGATTACAGGCTCCAGCATCGTGAGGCCGATCTAAACACGCGAACTGTCACCAGTGGCTGGCAGCTGTTAAGAGAAGGGTAAGAAGACGCTGATAAACGATGTCCTGGCCTTTTATTTGAAGTGTTAGCTGAAAGGACTGGACAAATATCTTCCTGGGAAGCTGACACCAAAGGGAGATGGAACTACTTTCCAACAGGAAAGTCAGACGGTGCATAATCGTGAGCTAAAAGTGTCCAGTATTTCTCGGTCAAACGCTTGCACGTTACGGTTTCCAACAAAGTTTATCTTCAGATCGATTGCTTCTCTTAACCGATATCATACGATTTCAGACAAACAACTTCCTCTAAACGACGTTGTGCTGAACCGATCTTGTTTACTTCTCGCATCAGCTGGCTCCGTGAGTTATCTCCTTCAGCTGAAAAAAAAATAAGGAGTATAGTAAGGCTTTATCTGCCGAAGTCGGAAGACCCGGGTCTCACGTAACGAAAGTTTGGCAAAACTCCCTAGCGGACAACAGCGGCACTACGTCATCAGAGTTCTCTCCCTTGTAGGCGTCACTGTTCGATGCAACCAATTCTTTTATGCACCGTCCCTTGGTCATCACTAAAGAACCAATCATTTCCAATAATTTAAAATTTTTATTTGTTGGGGAATTTATCGTAAGTCATCGTATTCACAGATCTTCCAAAGCCGACTTTTTCAGAAAATTCTTTTTAATAGGAAAACCGCACATGTCCATGATTATCTCTAACAGAGTCCGAGATGGAAAGAGAACGTAGCGAATTCACTTTCTATAGATAAAGCAGTGATTATATTTGACATAAAACGTATCAAGCTTCAAAATAGATACTGGAAAGGAATAAGATATCATCGACATTACGTGTTAGTGACGTGCAGAGATTAAGTCACGTGTATCTGTGGTTAAACTAAAATTAAACTATACAGATGTCAGTAAATTAAAAATCCACATAATCATTGCATCTCCGCCATACTTACTTCCTTTCACTGATAATCTTTAAGCAAAGATGGATATAAATGCGCATTCAGACAAAAACTAATTAACTAAATCTGAATTATGAATATTTAGGAGAGAGAGATGGAGGAGTGGGAAGGATGGAGAGAGAGAGAGAGAGAGAGAGGATGAGAGAGAGGAGAGATGGAGAGAGAGAAGTTTTGAGAGTTAGAGAGGGGAGAGAGAGAGAGAGAGGAGGATGGAGAAGAGAGAGAGGAGGAGAGAGAGAGAGAGATGGAGAGACGGAGAGAGAGCTGGAGAAGAGAGTAGTGGGGAGGGAATGGAGGAGGAGGAGTAGGGAGAGATGAGGGAGGGAGAGAGAGAGGCAGAGGAGAGAAGAGAGGCGAGAGAGAGAGGGAGGAGAGGAGGAAGAGAGGAGAGAGATGGATGAGGAGAGAGGAGATGCAGAGAGATGGAGGGAGAGAGTGGGGAGGGAGAGGGGGAGTGGGGAGGAGAGGAAAATAGGAAGGAGAGGGGAGGGAGAGAGAGGAGATCGAGGGAGGAGAGGAAAGCTGGAGAAAGAGAGCCGGAGAGAGGGATGGAGAGGGAGATAGCTAGTAGAGGGGAGATAGATAGATAGAGAGCGAGGAGCGAGGAGAGAGGAGAGGAGAGAGAGAGAGAGAGAGGGAGAGGAAGAGAGGAGAGAGACGAGGAGAGAGCGAGAGAGAGAGAGGAGATGGAGGGAGATGGGGCGGATGGAGAGAGAGAGGGCGAGAGATGGCGAGATGAGGAAGATGGAGAGAGGAGAGAGAGAGACGAGGAGATAGATAGAGCTGGAGCGATGAGAGAGGGAGAAGGAGCGAGAGAGAGAGAGGAGAGAGAGCGAGAGAGAGGCGGAGAGATGAGAGCGAAGAGAGAAGAGAGAGCGAGAAGGGAGCGAGGAGAGAGAGAGAGAGAGAGGAGAGAGGAGGAGAGAGGAGGGGAGGAGGAGAAGAGGAGAAGAGAGGGAGGCGGAGGAGAGAGAGGATTGGGAGGAGTAGAGAGAGGGACGGAGAGAGAGGAGGGAGAGAGGGAGAGGAAGGGAGAGGAGAGAGGAGAGAGAGCGGAGAGGGAGGAGCGAGCGGAGATGCAGAGCGAGAGAGGAGAGAGAGGAGCAGAGAGAGTCGAGAGAGAGGAGAGGAGAGAGGAGAGGGAGATATAGAGAGAGGAGAGAAGAGCGAGAGAGAGGAGAGGGAGAGATGAGAGAGAGAGGAGAGAGGAGAGACGGGAGAAGAGAGGAGAGGAGGAAGAGCGAGAGAGGAGGAGGGGAGAGGAGAGGAGAGAGAGGGGGAGAGAGAGGAGAGAGAGAGGAGAGCGAGGAAAGCTGGATGGAGAGAGGAGAGGAGAGAGGAGAGAGAGGGAGATAGATAGGAGATGGGAGATAGAGAGAGGGAGAGATCGAGAGAGAGGAGAGGAGAGAGAGGAGAGAGAGAGAGGAGAGAGATGGAGGAGAGAAGAGAGGGGGAGAGGAGGCAGAGAGAGAGACGAGATGAGAGAGGGAGAGGAGAGGAGAGAGAGAGAGAGAGAGAGTCTGTGCTATGTGTTCCGAAAATAAAATAACGATTTGTATCTGACGAGATGGAAAATAAATGTACCATTTGTGGGAGGCGGGTAACTCAACTTAGGCATCATCTCCTGTCTGCTGAGACAAAAGAGTAAAACGAATGATGATTAATTTCCTTGGAGCTAACCCTGAAACACTTTATCAATCTGAAGAGACTTTGCTGCAGCACTCGGCTTGATAATCTCGTCGCTTCCCACCACTCCATGCGGAAAACAGTATTTTCCTTGCAGCCTTTAAAAAAAAACACCTTTTATTTGGATATTTCTGCATGTTATTATTGCTTTATAATACACATTGATGCGGACTGCAGTTTTTGAATTTGAATAGGATTTTACATGAACATTTTGAAAAATGTTTGAAAATGTATTTTAAGCTGTATAATATAACCGACACAGAACTATTGCAAGTGAGGCAGGCGGATAGTTGTTTCATGAATCAAATTTGTCTTCGAGAATAATGACAGCTTATGCTTAGCTATCGTTTGTCTCTAATATAAGAAGCGGTCGTGTATATCACGCAAAATGAATAAATATAACAATAGTTATGGATATAGGCAGATTTCTCCTCCAAAACAAATTCAGTTTTCCTCAATTGAAAGTACAAAAGAACTTTCTATCACCTGCTTAACGTTATGCGAGAACAATTCGGATAGCCAAACATTTTTTAAGTACCAGAGAGGTTTCGATCTAAATCCACAATAGGAGGAAGATGAAACTTGAAAGATACATTTTACTCTGTTCTCATAACGTCCTCTTGTGATTTTTTTTAACGTATGGCCGAGAATGTCGTGGTGGTTTACCGTTATGACCGAGGTATCCATGGGGTTTGGAAATCCGTGTTTCCTGTTTAGGAATGGTAGCGGAATGAGAAAGAGGGAAAGAGCGAGCAACTCGTGGTCTTCAAGCAATAATAACTCCCACAGGCGGCCGAGAGATTCGGATCCGTGAGGTGTTTGATTTTGCTTTGGAAATTAATAATTAATTTCTTTTTTTTTCACGATTTTAAGATGTTTACGTCTTTTTAATTCGGCGTTTCTTTCTCGATCGGCCTTCAGGTGAACTCGTCGCTACGGTAAATAAAAAAAATTAGACACACGGCCGTAAACGAACACAAGAATTCGTACGGCTCCGCAATACGTCCATTGTTCCGATCACCGCGAACGAAAGCAAAAGGTTTTTTCTATAACATAGAAGCTTTGTGATTATAAGAAGGCAAACTAGTTGGGATATTGTCAGAAACTAAGAAGGACTGAAGAGAGCTGGTCAAGGGTCTTTTCACGAAGGGAAACAAGGTAAGAAAGCCTTCATGAGAGAAAGGAGTAAGAATGCAAATTAGAATAAAGGATGGAAACTGAATATTCAGTTAAAAACAAATCGAAGAACGCGTCGCAGACAATAAAAGAATGCCTGAAAGTGCGAGACAATGGAAATGAATAAATTCAAGTCTCCCCCGATTGAGATATAAGTGGTTATGGTAAAATAGGGAGAAAGCAGGCTGAGGGATTAACCATCTTTGCCAAACAAATCAAAGCTGAGGTCATGTAGCTCCTCGACGCCTTCTTCAGGAGGTGAATGTAAACCGTGACTAAAGTTGATATAAGAACAGCTAATGGCGCCACCAGACTCCTTATATCTTCATATAAAAACAGAGAGCGCTGCAGCATCTCAAGTGTAGCATAGGGCCAGGACCAGATGAAATAACTAACGAAATGATTCTACAATTGTCGAAAAGCATGAAACTGGGGCTTTAATTTCTCAGCGGATTAAAGTGAAGGTAAAAAACTATGATTATTTGGAAAAAAAAAGAAGTTTTTTCTTATTCCAATTTTAAGAAAGGAAAGTCTAATTAACGAAGAAGACAGCTATTGACCAATTTCCCTCACAAGCTGCCTGGCCAAACCCATGGAAGGATTTTGACTTAGTGTCTAACTTTATACGGCCGCCGGCAGGATTCAGTGTAGCTGGCTGGATATGTGACCATCTGTCAAAGTCAGTATACGACATATTTTGGCAGCTTGACCTGTTTCATAATCTTATTAACTTAGCAATACCAATGCGAGAAATCAAACTAATTAAATCTTACATTGTTGACAAGTATGCAATAGTATAGATCGATAGCTCTACCTAATTGCACTTTACATCGCGCAAAGGTATACTTTAGAGATCTGTCTTGTACCCTGTCCACTTTATTATTTATATCAAGTATCACAAAGCTCGTACAGCATGCTGATACATACATTTACATATTAATGCTATTATTATTTGGACTTCTGACACCAAACATTCTGCAGCGAAAAAACAAAACAAACAAGTTAAATGGAAACATGGACATAGTTGCAATGTTGACAAGATTATGGAAAATCATCTTAAATATAAAGAAGACAGACTATTCTCTTTACAATCGACATTCGTAAAACAAACTATAAGTCTCATATATTTCATACCAATCTGTTCTTCTTCATGACAAGACAACACCTCGATATATAAAAGTTACATTAAATACTCAGCTCATGTTTGGAAAACTTTAACGATGATGTAGAAGTAATCAGGAAGAAAATGAAGATCATATTATGAGTTGCAGGCACTACTCGGGTACTATAACAGAAGCCTTCGGACAATCTGAAGGGCTTATATCTTGTTAAAGGTGAAGTAATGGGTAGTCTGTATTTCTACAAAACAATTGAATAAGCATACTGCTGTTCAAAAGATGCTCTACACAGCATACCTGTCAAGAACTTTATAAGAGAAGCTGATTGTGCTAAATCGCCGCACACTACATGATAAGGAATTAAACATTTGTCGACTCAAACTACCAACATCACGTTAGAGTTACAAGCATCTAAGTGAGAGAAATTTGCAATGAATAGGTTGACAGAGAATTAATAAGAGATACTATGGCAGAATTTCACAGCGAAAAAGTTTAAATTCTCATATTCCGAGATTGCTAAGGGGATCGAATGCATTAAAATGGTTGGTTACTTGGCCTGGAACCAGTACAAACGATCTGGCAGATACAATGAAGGGCATAGACGTGGCAGATACCGATGAGACGGATCGAGAAATGAAACTCCTTCCGAAATGGACTGGCACAAGACGTTGACATTTCCAAGGAATTGGGGACCTATCGATCTTCAATGGAACTGTCCAGAGACGGCTTTTTGATTTAGAATTGGTGGAACGTGTTGCCAGGAACAAACCTTTTGTTTTGTTGAAGACTCGAAGTGCCCAACTTTAGTTCACCAAAGAACATAGAAACAAATCTGTGTTCTATTCAAAAAGACTGCAAGGGAAATTAGTAAATAAACAACAGAAAAGGTTACAGAACGAAGATGAATGAACCAATATTTGAAGTGCAAAATTTCAAAATATAAATCCTTCTTCTAAACCGCGCCTGTCTATTCTGATAATTTTCAGCTTGAACAGGTATTGCATTATTCTAGTAGGTACTTTCCCACTAAAATTTGGGAGCTTCAACCTCCCTTTACGGAGCTCAGGTTCGGAATACCAAGTGATAAACAACAGACCATTTTATCAAACATGCATGTGCAATAAACATAGTATGTATAAATACACTACATCACTAAGCTTATTACAATAAAACCGTCTATTTTTATATTCTCTATTAATCTAGCATTATTATTATTATTATTATTTATTATTATTATTATTATTATTATTATATTATTATTATTATTATTATTAGTAGTAGTAGTAGTAGAGTAGTAGTAGTGGTAGTAGTAGTAGTAGTAGTAGTAGTAGTAGAGGGAGTTAATTTAATATAATAATACTAGTAATGCCTTCTAAGATGCTAGTATCAGTATATTCGAAACAAATACGCGAGAGACGTGTAAGAAGTGGGCTGGTTTCTTTGTTCCGATGAGTTACCATTCCAAAGGTTTGCATCAAATGTCCGGATTTATGTCCATTATGGTATAGAGATTTTTTTTCTCTCCTAAAAAGAAAAAAAAAAGGTCTGCTCATCGTAATCCGGTACCAGAACCATATTCCTCCCTTTCAACTGGATGTTCCAAAATAAAAAAGATCCGAAACATTCGGCCACACCATCAAGCAGTGTCTCGCAGATCAGAAAATGCCAGTTCTAAAGTGGTTGGTGCAAAGTCCTGATTTGGATCCAACAGAGAATCTATGAAGCGATATAAAAAAGTTATCAAGATGAAAACAAAACCCGTTAATTCTGATCAACTATTTCAAATTATTTAGTCGACTGGGCCGATACTTGCATAGACCGGTCTGCCCGTCTTGTAGACTATATGCGTAAGCGATGTCAGTGTGTAATTGACGTTTATAGTTATGCGAGCGAATGCTAATACTTCCTTGTTCTGTTTATCTTCGTGTAATCTCTAACGTTTTGGTCATTGTGACAAAATTGCGAATGTCTGATTCGTTCTTGAACTTTTGTCGCTATAAGTTACCGTTATACTCTAAGAAAGGTGAGCGTATGTAAAATGTATACCGCCGATCATGTTGTTGTATATGACAATCGAAAGAGCAAGAACCTGTCTTTCCATTAGTGGAATACAGCTGGAATGTTTATTTTTTCGTATTTGATGCGTCAATTTGTTTTTGCTATCGTTCTTGAACTTTTGCCGACCAGTGTATGTACGTGCGTACGGGCATGTGCGTGTGTGTGTTTATATATATATATATATACGCGAGTGTGTATAAAGTAGGTTTACCTGTCTGTCTGTTCTTTAAACATCGCCTTTTAAATTTATTTATCTTTCTTTAATTTAGCGGATGGACTTTTCTCGCCCCCTCTCTCTCGGTGTTGACGTCATCTCTCTCTCTCTCCTCTCTGTGTGTTGACGTCATCTCTCTCTGTGTTGACGTCATCTCTCTCTATGCTGACGTCATCTCTCTCTCCTCTCTCTCTGTGTTGACGTCACCTCTCTCTCCCCTCTCTCTGTGCTGACGTCATCTGTCTCTCTCTCGCCCCCTCTCTCTGTGTTGACGTCACCTCTCTCTCCCCTCTCTCTATGCTGACGTCATCTGTCTCTCTCTCCTCTCTCTGTGTTGACGTCATCTCTCTCTCGACCCCTCTCTCTGTGTTGACGTCACCTCTCTCTATGCTGACGTCATCTGTCTCTCTCTCTCCTCTCTCTTTGTGTTGACGTCACCTCTCTCTGCCCTCTCTCTGTGCTGACGTCATCTGTCTCTCTCTCTCCTCTCTCTGTGTTGACGTCACCTCTCTCTGCCCTCTCTCTGTGCTGACGTCATCTGTCTCTCTCTTCTCTCTCTCTGTGTTGACCTCATCTCTCTCTCTCCTCTCTCTCTGTGCTGACGTCATCTGTCTCTCTCTCCTCTCTCTCTGTGCTGACGTCATCTGTCTCTCTCTCCTCTCTCTCTGTGCTGACATCATCTGTCTCTCTCTCCTCTCTCTCTGTGTTGATCTCATCTCTCTCTCTCCTCTCTCTCTGTGCTGACGTCACTCTCTCTCCTGCTCTCTGTGTGTTGACCTCATCTCTCTCTCTCTCCTTCTCTCTGTGCTGACGTCATCTCTCTCCTCTCTCCTCTCTCTCCTCTCTCTCTGTGTTGACGTCACCTCTCCTCTCCTCTCTGTGTGCTGACGTCATCTGTCTCTCTCTCCTCTCTCTCTGTGCTGACGTCATCTCTCTCTCTCCTCTCTCTCTCCTCTCTCTCTTGTGTTGACGTCACCTCTCTCTCCCCTCTCTCTGTGCTTACGTCATCTGTCTCTCTCCTCTTCTCCTCCTCTCTGTGCTGACGTCATCTCTCTCTCTCTCTCTCTATCTCTCTCTCTCTCTCTCTCTCTCTCTCTCTCTCTCTCTGTGCTGACGTCGTCTCTCTCCCTCCCTCCCTTAAGTTCATCGCTAATGATGGGCCTCAAATGCCTGCCGGAAACAGCAAACACGTGACTTTTCATCAACCCTTTAAACACCAGTCGCTCCAGGAAAGGGGAAAAAAACACCAATCGTGGAACCCTTTCGGCGCAGACAGAATTCTCCGCGTAAAAGCCTTCCACAGTCCGTCCGAAGGGGCAACAGATTTTTAAGAAGGGATCCGTAAAAAATAAGAAGCCTCTAAGCCGCGAGTACCCCCCCCCCCACGCGTCACTTTTCCCTGGGGAATCACCTTTGTAATAGCTCTGCCAGGGGTGGGGGGGTCAGAAAAAAGGATCCAGCCGCCGTTATCCGGGAGCGAGCGCCGTGTTCCGCTCTGTCCGGTTTATAAAGACCGCTCGTAAAACGATTTCTCTTTTTTGTGTCCGCCCGCCGTTTGGCTAATTTCTTTCTGAATTATTTTACTTGTTTATTATTATTTTTTTTTTTTTTCAAATTAAGTCTTCCTTTCTCCTTCTCCAGCTGCTGCACGTCTCATTTAATTATGTGCGTGGCTTCTTTTTTTGTTTGTTTGGACTAATTACATTTAAACAAACCATGGCTCCTTTTCTCTCCACTGCGGAGCCTGGGAGGAGGAAGAACGCGGAGTGGGGAAACAAGGGGGATATGGATTAAGCAAACAGGGTAGATAGCCTCAATACCGGGTCATAATGTAAACCAAATGATCGCATGCATAGTATAGCAGCTTTCTGGAATTATTCGGGAGTCTACGGTAAGAACCAATCACGTTCCGCCTGGCGTCTTTCCGATGAGGTTTTTCATTACACCCCGGATACCGGACAACGCGCCTTCACCGCCAGCCCACCCCGACCGACATATTCGCCCCTTCCAGTGACCTTTTGGAGGAAGATATAATAATAATAATAATTCTAAAATCTAACGATGTTCTTTATTCTGCAACGATCTTTCAACGTCTTTGCTCTGTCGCGCGCGCGCCCCGCCCCCCAACGAAAAAACAGATAAGTCTCCGTTTCTAAGAGTTCACGAGATTCCACTTATTGTGATCGTTTATCTTTTATTGCTATTTCTTTGTATCACGTGACTCTTTTTTTTTCCTTCACGCAATCGCGGCGATAATGGTTTGTCTGTAGTTCCACCGCTTAGCCAGGAGGGGGCGCGCGCGCGCGGCCGGCCATCGTCGAGTGCTTGCAATCGGTTAGCGAAGTCAAGGTCGTCTTGAAACATGACGCGGACGGCCTTGCGCGTCGCAGACCGTCAAGCTCCTCCTCTTCTTATTCTTATTGACAACGATTTCTGATGCAGACTTTAGCAGAACTGTCCCTTTACTGAGAGTTGGGGACTTAAGTGAATAATATAAAATGGGGAGAAAGGAGAAAAAAAATCAGTAAATGGTTTCTTTTTGGAGTCAGCACCGACTGAACAGACTGGAGATGATAACTGGATCGGTCGGTCAGCCGACGGACACAGCTCCACGACCAGTATAAATGAGCTGAAAACGTAGAGGGGAGGAAATACAACTGGCTCATTTTTGTTAAAAAATAAACCTGAAACATCAGTCAATAGACTCAGACGTCACGCGGCCGGACTCAGAAGGACGCGTGTAGGACAGATCAATAGTTCAATCAGACACTTTTATCGCCAGAGTTTCTTTCTTAATCTCCAGTGTCCATTTATTTTCTTCTCATTATCCTTTAACTCTTTACCCCACCCCTTTTCCCCAGGAATGAACGGTTGAAATATCAGTAAGATCTTAGGTTTTCCTGAACGTCTCTCTCTAAGTTCCGAGTATTTAGACCGCAACACTTGAGTGGGAGATAGGCTGGCTCTTCTTCCTGGCGAACCGCCCCGTCTCCACTTGGAAGGTCTAAGGACGTCTCAGCAGGAGAGCATGGGAGCATCACTTTGACGGCAAAACGAATTACCGAGATACGGTCAAGCGCTCTTGAGCCCTTTGAGAGACTTATCTGCGGAACATCCATCGCATACATCCAGAAGTCGTTACGAGAACTCTTCAGTTTCGGACGTAGAAGATGAAATAAAAGGGCGAAAACAAAACCGTGTACGGAAGATGCGACAAACCGGGCGCAGCCGGTACCGACCGGGATTTGAACCAGGGTCCCTCAAATATGGAGGGCAGTCCACTCGTACAGCTAAATAAAACAGTTATGAATTTAAAGCGCCTGGGACGGTGGCGTTGACTCTCTCCTGCAGTTACAGTTGTTCCTGGATTTGGTTAGTGACAGATTTTTTCATATCAGAAAAAGAAGAGATGAACTCACTAGCACAACTGTAAGTAAATGGAATGAATTTCTGGCAGTTTATAATGGCAAGGTTAATCATTTTAAGAAATGGTAAATTTCCTGTTTTCTCATCAACAGTCCTTATAAACTTAACCTATCGCTTATTTAATTATTAATCAATGTAATTTATTCAGATTGGATTCTTTCTGCAGGAATAACTTAGCTAGGTTTTCAAATTTAGAAAATTTTCTGTAAACAGCCAGCCAGATGCCTTTTGCATTATTTTGTAAAGTTATGATTAATATAAATATACATTGTATACAAAATCTCATTCTTTTTCATAGAGAGAGAGAGAGAGAGAGAGAGAGAGGGAGAGAGAGAGGGAGGGAGAGAGAGAGAGAGGAGAGCGAGAGAGAGGAGAGAGAGGCGAGAGAGAGAGAGAGAGGACGTCAGTATATATATATATATAGAGAGAGAGCGAGAGAGAGAGAGATGACGTCACTACGAGAGGAGAGAGAGAGAGAGAGGAGGGGGGAGAGAGAATTCAAAAAACACGGAAGCCTGTTATTATGAAAAGCAGAGAAAAAAACCAAACAGTTAATCCCAGTCTGGACTATTTAGCGTGACTCTGGTTTATGTTTTGTATCCAACTTTCCATAACATTTCAGAGACCTCCCGCTAACTAGGTTCTAGGCTCTTTCAGACATGGAAACAGCAATGAAACTATTCCGTGGTCTCCTGGGCTGTGTTATCAAACGTCAAGCAGTTCGTTTATCACTTGCAGAATCGATCTGCATTCATGTGTTTTCGCCTGGTCTTACCATCTTCAGCAGCAAACCCGAGAGGTGCCGGCAGATTTTATTCTTGGTTTGGTCTCGACGCGCTGTGAGTTTAAACTGTTTCTATTTACTCACAGCCGTCGACGCACGGACTTAGACTCTAAGTGTCGCCACAAATCCGTTATAACTGTTTCTACTCACCTACAGACGCAAGAGGTACCTCCATCCACTCCCCACCCACCGAGCTCCATTTAAACGCCCGCCCCTGTCGCTAACCGCATTCGCATAAAAACAGACAAAAGTGAACTGGGGGAATTCTTGCTAAAAGGTAAAGCAAACACCAATAGTTTCTGTTTGGTTTGTTTTGGATATCGTGGTCCTCGAAACAGTTCAATTCTAAACCTCTGTGTATTCCAATATACGAAGGTGAAAACCTGAGCCAATTTCTGACAGATGTTTGACCGTACTGTCGGTGGAACGAGATCTGCGGTCTTAAATCTGAATTTTAATTCAAATCTTAAGTGAGAGTTCGTTGTTTTATTCTCTCTCTTCTCTCTCTCTCTCTCTCTCCTCTCTCTCTCTCTCTCTCTCTCTCTCACTATTACGATTTTTTAAAGTACCACGAGCATAAACTACGACTTCGGTAATCGCATCCACTGAGTAACAAGTTTATTGCTAGAAGATATTTTCCCACATCTATAACCGAGCTGGAATTGAGGATTATCTGCATTTATGAGCCCTTTCGTGTTAGTAACTTTAGTTCGCCGAAGATATCTGTCCCTGTCAGCGCACACACTGACAGACCCCTGGCACTTCTCTCAAACGCCTGACGATTAACTGTTATTAGTTTTGTTTTTGTCGACGGTATTAACTCTCCTGTGCTTTTAAAATTTTGATTAACAATTATCTCGAGTGAAACCCCCTTTTTTATACGTTAGTGTCTCCAATTTAATAATGATTAGAAATATCTCTATTGCCATTTTGGATAATTTTTACTCTCTTTTTTTTTTTTTTGTTTAAAACATACATTTAAATTTTCACCTAAATGAACGTTCCATTCAATTGTTCGTCGGATTTACCTGAAAAATGTTCATTCATTTAAACTGAGATATTTCTTATTATCACGCGCAAACTGTTTCAAGTTAGCGTCTACTGCACCGCCAATATCATTCATATAGATTCAGAAAAAATAGAGGACCAAAAACTGAACCCCGACGCACACTCGTTGATGTGCCGACGTGTTGGCTGTTTTCTAAAACTTTCTCTCGCCACGATAAACGTACACCCGGCACTCACGTATTTCCTTAACTTTTCCTATCAAACTCCCGTGTTGTTTGATAGAAATAAACCAAACCTTTGTACTGTTTCTCGAGAAACTATTTCATTCCCAGTTACGCGAAAATTAAAATTGTAAAAAAAAGAAAGGACCGAAGGAAGATTGCATATTCGTTTATTTTCCCTTAGTGTCTGTCAACAAAATTAGCAACTTTGTTCTGTCGGTTTACGTTTTATTTCCGGCGCAGATGGGTAAAGTTTTCAAATTAATCGGATCAAAGAGAGAGAGAGAGAAAAAAAGAAATCGGGAAAACTTAATAATTGGATTAATTCTGGTGCCAGTCGCCCGATATCGATCCGGTTTGTTGACAAAATAAAGTCGACAGAAGATCGCTAAATTGCGTAATTGCACAGAGAGAAAGAGAGAGAGAGATGACATCACTACAGAGAAAGATATGACGTCAAAGATGACGTCAGTAGAGAGATATGACGTCAGCAAAGAAAGATATGACGTCAATACAGAGACAGATGGCGTCAGTAGAGAGATATGACATCAGTACAGAGAGACGACGTCAGTATAGAGAAGACGACAGTAAAGAAAGATATGACGTCAAAGATGACGTCAGTAGAGAGATATGACATCAGTACAGAGAAGACGCCAGTAAAGAAAGATATGACGTCAAAGATGACATCAGTAGAGAGATATGACGTCAGCAAAGAAAGATATGACGTCAATAAGAGACAGATGGCGTCAGTAGAGAGGTATGACATCAGTACAGAGAGACGACGTCTGTAAAGAAAGATATGACGTCAAAGATGACGTCAGTAGAGAGATATGACATCAGTACAGAGAGACGACGTCAGTATAGAGAAGACGCCAGTAAAGAAAGATATGACGTCAAAGATGACGTCAGTAGAGAGATATGACATCAGTACAGAGAGACGACGTCAGTATAGAGATGACGCCAGTAAAGAAAGATATGACGTCAAAGATGACGTCAGTAGAGAGATATGACATCAGTACAGAGAGACGACGTCAGTATAGAGATGACGCCAGTAAAGAAAGATATGACGTCAATACAGATAAGACGACGTCAGTAGAATAAATATGACGTCATTACACACAGAGAGAGATGACATCACTACAGAGAGACATGACGTCAGTAGAGAGATATGACGTCAAGAGAAAGATATGACATCATTACAGAGAGAGAGTTCATTTTACAGACATCATAGCATTTCTTGTGTTTGTTTAAAGGATAGTGACAGAAGAAATCTTCCAATTCCAGACTGATGGAGAGATTATGACTTGAAGGCAAGCTATTATTACGAGTTTTTCTTTTGTGCCTTTTGTTTTGTTATAAAACACGAGCATGGGATAAATAAGTAATCGATTTTTAAAAAAAAAAAGAGAGAGAGAGAAAAGAAAAAAATAATGGGATGGAAATCTATGTCTATAAAATGTTTAAGAACTAAAAAAAAATGAGAAAATCGATGTGATTCAAAATGCTAGCAGTCAGTTTGGAAGCTTACCTAAGACTAAGCCATAATACCCTAAATCCCCTAAATCCTTCGACAAACATATTTCCTCGGTACTAACACAGACCCATGCTAGCGTAGAGACCTTTCGAGGAAGAACTTCTTCATCCTCCCACACCTATATATTATCTTCCTCTACTTTATCTTGTAAGGATATTCTGCTTAGGCGGTAACTACGGAATTTTTGCCGGCGTTAATTAGACTATGAAAGATGTAATTTCTCGAGCTGTCATCAGCATGCCTGTAAATTATTATTATTATCGATGTCACGGAAACGTTTCTTGTTTCGATAGCCTCGACTTTGATGGCGATGATGATTACGACGCTAATTAAAAGTCTCGAATTTTGATGAGAGCTGTATTCGAATCCACGACCTAGTTCACAGCCGAGTTTTTTCAAAATACCGACTTTGCAGAAGAGCTGACTGTCAGGTCTCTATGCATCGACATACTTATGACATTTAAAAAAATTTTCAATTTCATTCCCTTATTTTTAAATATCTGTTTTAGGGTTACTAGTGGGGCCACTAAGAACTGATCGAGCAACCATTCAGTAGGTAAGCGCACAATTCGGAGAAGCGTACGGGAAAAACTATCAGAGATTCCTTTAATTCAATTCATTTTTAAATATTGCTGAATCATTGATAATTTTAGTTTATGGTGTCCTGAAATATGGCGACGAAACACCCAGCAGTACACGCTTTCTCTTTGTTCAGTTTCCTTATTCTTGCCACGTCAGTTTCTTTCACTTTGAACATACATTCATTACATATTTCTTAATTATTACTGTGCATGTAGTGTATCTGTGGTACAAGTATGAAGTATCCTACTACTGTGAAAATGTACGTCTACTATTAAGTGGTCAGAAAACTTTTCCATTTCGCGCAGGAAAGATGTGATTTCGCCCAGGTGCTTGCGTCAAAAACAGAGTTCTCTCTATATTTCTTTCCCTGTAATTTGAGTAAATAAAAGATTCAGCTTCTGGGTAACTGTTGAGAATCTAATAATCATTTACAGTGTTTTAGTTCTGGTCTGATTCGGTGTCTTCTGTTCTGAGAAGACATAAATAAGAGAAAAGTGTTTTTCTCTGTCGCCAAGAACCAAACGTTCTTGGGTCTACCGGAGACGTGTGAGCCCTTACTCGAATTTCAGTGTGGCCTAGTAACTCTGTTAATTAACCAGCGGTTCGAAGAGTTCTCTCGACCAGTAGCATTGGACTTCTGCTGAAGAAAGTAGAAATTCCACAACCTTTTTAACGGAAGTACTGCTTAAAGATAAATTCGAATGCAGTGAGGTTCCTATTTCCTAAAGCCCCGTGGCTACCGGTCTAAATTACCTGCTAATGGCCGAAAAAACTGACGAAGTTTAGGATGCTGTCCCAGCTGTTTGGTGTAGGAAAAGCCATAGATGCGCCCGAACAGACTAAGTCTGGCCGGACGTGTCGTGAACCAAGCGTCGAACACCGGGTACCCTCGGACGTAGGAAGATGGCAGGGTAGCCGTGTCGTACGCTTCCAACAGTGTAGACGTTACGGTGAATTTACTAGTTCCCGGTTCAACTCGAAAACCTCGTGTATTACCTCGCGGTGTATATCTGAAGTATGGTTTTCAATCAGACAATTTTGACTGTTTTCCACAAGTTTCTCCAGGGTAGTAACCCCTAGTTCAGGTTCCTTCTTTGCCACGCAATTTCGTATCAGAAGTTTACTTCTTCTTTTTTTGGGGGGGTTTAATTAATAAAAACGAAGTCGATCAACCCAATTTCGATGAAGCGAAGAGCCCCGATACCACGGGGCGGGGGCAACTATGTCCTTTCTTATCGATTCCTTACCCACTGAACTAAAGTCACGGGCTCGCCGGCCATTTAAGGTTTTCGTTAAATCCTCAAAGACCTTTTTGTCAGTTGTTCTTAGCTGGGAGAGAAAATTACTCAGGATTTTATCTAATTCCGTAACTTTAACCGGATGGGTGTAGTTCTGAAACCATCGGTGAAGCCAAGCCTCGTTCACGGAGTTTGCAGCTGCACACAAATGTGTCCTATCGGGGTTGTGAGGGTACGCAGCTAAAGTCTTCTACTTTCATGGCACCGTTTGCAGAGTAGGATTTTACTTCCTCTTCTAAAATAGTAAGGTTATCGAGAAACTGTATACGGTTGGGTGTAAATGAAAACCTACGAGTGCCTGTAAACTCTTAGCTTTGGGATTGCTATAATTATCCGTCCGTTGTTTTCATGAGCATTTAGAATGAACTGAACAAGTATACCTACAACGGGTCTACGACCAATGGAATCTAAGCTGATGAGTTTCTTTCTATTGGCAAAATTTAATTGCTTTTTTGGTTTTTGAGGTGGAGTTCCCGCAGACAGAAAAAAACTTAATTTGTTGTTTATCCATATTTCCCAAGAAGAAATCAAGTCGGAGTTTCACAGGGTACACCATACATTTAGAAAAGATAAAGTTAAATTTGTTTTATCAATTGTCATTTTTGTAAAGCGCAAGTCCGTGAGCGTTATTTAAAATGGAAAATGGGGTGAGGAGACAGGTGGTGGATAACTCAGGTTTCATCCTTCATATCGCCTACGTTTGATTCCGAGAGTTTATCAGCTTCGATGGACTCCGTCTTGAAGTTCTTCTGGGATTTAGGCCGCTCTATTTTCCCCTTAACCCTGGTTTAGGTCATTCGAATAATTCGCTTTGGTAGCAGGTGTTTCTTTTTCAGACTTTGCTCCAAAGGTTTGATGATGTGATGAAGATGCTGCCGTTGCCAACCTATCGTTAGATCAACCCCTTTTCTTTCTTCTGCCTTTTTGGCCCGACAACTTGCCAGATACCGTCGGAGGAATCAGATTCCGGCTCTATTCCTCCATCACCTACAAGCCTTGATTTGAAAGTTTGGCATTGGTCGATACTTCGACTTTCTTGGTTGCTTTGTTTCTGACTTCCATCATGGACCAGGAATCAATGGTGTGTCCTCGTAACTTAAATTCCTGGCAGGAAGTGATCACCGGAATACAGAACTTGCACTTTGGTAAATACGCTGTCTACTGTACCCTGAAGGCATCTCGGAAACTGGCTCGATAATATAGCACATTTGAGAGCGATTACGGTCTTCTCGTATTCTTCCAGTAGATCATCGACGACCATCATGGGGATCGAACGGACCCAGGCTACTTAGTTGACTATACTAGATTGAACTTTCTCCGTTTATTTCTAGGCAAATCCCAGAAATCATGTCGGTAGCTTGGTCGTTCTTGCTGACTATCTCAGTTGCCCCTCGTGGTTTCGACGGTACAACGTCGACCACGGCTAGTATGCCCCGCACGCACTAACGATCATCCTCCCGTGACAAGTTTAGATGAAGAGCAGAAAACACCCCCCCCCCAAAAACAATCAGTCGAACGGCTTGGGGGCTTCTCGACCGACGACGGTTGCTTTGTTTCGGGAAACACGCTCTGTGAAATCGACTGTCCCGTCTTCGGCGGAATAGTCTGGGACGACCGGAGTGGTAGTTGGACATGGCGAGGCAATCGCGGACACCTCGTTTTTTTTTGTTTTTTTTCCGAACCGCTTCGGATGACGATGATGTCGCTGTCCGGTTGGGTAGAGCCACACTGGGACCGCACCTCTGACGCCCAAGTGGTTGAGGGTGCGTATCTGCGACCCCCCAGAATATGGAAAGATAATCTCGTTCCGCGCTTTATGTGACAATTCGAAATTTCTCAACGACGCTCGAGATAACTAGAGACTCAGAGTCCGCTCTCGCAAATGGGATCAAGCGCAGCAAAGCCGCACGTTAGTTAAAAATACTAAGAGGTATATATAAAAAAAAGGGGGAGTACTGGAATAGAATAATTGTAAATGCATTTGGAATACCCAGATCGAGTTCCACGATCGACTGTTGTAGCTGTTTATGAGCGAGGAGGGAGTTTTCTCTCCGCGGATCCCCTGTATTAGCTGAAAAATAAGATATCAACGAGTTTACAACATCGGCCCCGTTTCCAAATCTCGCTCTCACGGAGGTTACTCTACAGTTTTTAGTCGGAGGCAGTCGTCGGCTTTGTTTCATAAGCTATCTGTTGGAGAAGAGTCGCGAGGGCTTCAGGGCTGCGGCTGGAGAGAGAAAAAAAGGCGGGGTATAATTTGTTGGCGACAGATCCGACCTGCAGCCTGGGAGGGGGTGGGTGGGTGTCCATTTACAAACTTGTACGGATGCTTTCGTTGAACGTTTCACGGAGTTCCGTTAATCAACTGGCTTTTCCGGAACCCCCCCCCTTTGTCTTTCCGACCGAGACTATTGATCCAGTGGACTTAATTCGTCCGAAATCTCCGAGCGCTAAAAAAAACCCAGGAAGTTCAGAAAGTTATCCAGTGAATGGCAGAAGAAAAGTAGTTTGAATGATCTCGCCGCGGAAGTGGAACGCGAATGAGGCACTTCCGCCGCACCGGGCCTCAGGTCCGCAGCCAAGCGGAAATACAGGTGACGTCACGTGACTTTCTCCATCGGTTTTATTTGGCTGGTAAATTTAGCTACGTTCCCAATTAAGGGGCTACTTTGCTCTTATTTAATGCTGATAAACCATACTTATGATATCTATTAAGAGATTTGTTGGAAGAATTTAGGTGGCTTGCGTAGGACAACTGTATTAAACGCCTCAGCTGCTTTACACTTCAGTCTCAGCCAACAGGCTGAGAAGACTGACCTAGCAACTGGACAGAAACTACACTAACACAGTTAAAAATGTCACCTAGTCTTTTAAGACTAAATTCTCACTTTTCACCGAACGGATAGAGAGGGAGGAGAGAGAGAGAGCCTTGTAATTTTTCTACAAAACCAGCCCTGCCTTTAATAATTACCATTTTATTTGTAGCACAATTTCGATAAAATGCCATCAGATTCGTGTTTCAAGCTCAGCATACATTTTCATGTTTTTGCTGAAGGCCAATTTTTAAATTAAAATCTGGAATAAGAAGTCTATTCTTTTTCACTTTAATTAACCAAAAGCGTAAATAAATTAAGAAAAAAAATTATTTTCTTTTCATGTGAAGTCGTATATTTTTCTAAAACTATACAATTAATTTACATTTTAGGTTTTAAAAACATTCATCTTTTATACCATAATTTTTTAAAAAGTTTTTAATTTTAAACTTTTTTAGCAATGTGTTTACTAGTGATAAGAAGTTTATTCTGAGATACGTAGGGGAGACCAGGGATAATTATTACAAGATGAAGTTGTTCTAGTAATATAAATTCCTAATTAAGCATACAGATGAGGCTAAATCGACGTTGTAACTAACACTCTGGATTGATGGTCAAAGCATATGCCGTGGATTTTAGCCTCATCTGTAGGTTTAATTTTGAATTACTGATGCTCTAGCAACTTACCCCTGTAACAATTAGTCCCGGTGTCTCTTATATATAAGAAGTTTGTATTAAAAATGCTTAGGATTTGATGGTTGGATGTCATCGAATGTTGCAGTGAATCTCTATTTTATTTAAGTTTACTTGGTGCACTTCATTACTTTGTCCGGATGATTTAATACTATAAATTCTGGGAGAAATATTAAAAATTATTTTCTGCTTTGTTAAAACAATGAAAATACTTTATTTACTTTATTCATAGAAATTATACTTTTAACTTCGTTTTATTGAATACTTTACGAAAATTCCTTTGACAAGACATCCAAGGTCAAGACTGGCTTATTGTTCTCTCGATAACTACCATCTATAGTTATATATTTTCTACAAATCTCAACTGATTATCTATTGTAAACAGTATTTACATTTAGACAGTTTAAACATCGCTTCTTTATTCCTTATTATTTTGCTTTAATCACAGAGTAGGACAGTAATAAATTCAAGAGGTTGATTTACAGCAAATATTATGACGGTAGGTAAATATTATCCCACTCGTTCCTTTTCAAAACGCAACGTTTCTGGGACATCAGAATGAAGATATTTCTTTTTTTTTGTATCTTTCTGAAATGAGATTTCTTCTGTAACATCTGAATACCGTTGGATGCGAAAAGTCAGAGTTGGTCGAGTCTTAGCCCAAGCCAACCAAAGGAAACTACCGACTCTGCTTTTATCTTAAAAAAAAGAAAGAGGGATCCACGGCCTTCTGACCCTTTAATGGGGAAGTGTTCCACCAATCATTAATAAATAAACTAACCGAACGTTTCCGTTATTTGAAGATACTCTGTTTATTGATTCCTTCCCCGATCAGCCATTTTACTGAGCAGGGAAGTCCTTCTCTCACAGAGCTGATAAGGAACACGGAAGAGACTTTTAATGATGATACCACTTCATCGTTGTCTTCGTCAGGGCAGACTTCGGAACGTAGTTACATGGTTGATCTGGCAAGTGAAAAGTCTAGTAAGTTTCTAATCTGATCTTTTCACAGTTAAACCACGCAGAAGAGCTTTTTTAGTAACAAGGAAGAAAACAGGCAAATATCCACGAACGTGAATTTGTTTGTAGGTACAAACAAACCAAAAAAAGGGGGAGCAGGTCGCCATCACGCCTTCCTGAAGGTTCTTCCAGGAAAATGGAATCTATGTTCGCCAGTGAATGACATTTAAATATGAAATTATGAGCAAGTTATTAAAAAAAAACAAAACGAAGCGTTATTTTTTTTTAAAAAAAATAAATTTTTATCGATATCCGATGGCAGAAAATACTGTCATTATTGTTTCATTAGATTTATTATACTAATCATACAGATAAGTCAGTATTGACTCTTCAGACTAAATTTAGAAGAAAAAAACTGATTATTTAAATATCCGTCCTTATTAAGTATAATAAAACCGTTTCTATGTCGATTATCTTAAAGACGTCCGTAAAACAATATAAACGACAGTTTAGTTGTTTAGGCACACAGTAAGAACGAGCTATTGTTGGCTGGCACGTTGGATAGATTATCTGATACCACATGTACCATTTCGAACTGCTGAAGGCGTCTTACGGGAGTATTTGTTAACAGCATAGGAGAGATTTCGTGAACGTCATCTTAGATTAAAAACTTTCTCCTTTCACCTGGTTGTTGGAATAAGGCTAATGGTAAAGCCTTTATTTAAAAACAAACTGTGCAGATTTCATAAGAATTCAAGCTTAGAAAAACTCTGTGAGAATTCCGAATAGGTGGAGGGAGGGTAGACTTACAGCTGAGAAATCAAGCCGTGGTAATAAAGATCTCAAACCCTAGCAACTTAACCGCCAAGTGCGACTCCAGCTGATTGACGATGAAGCAAAAGCAATTCATCTAAATAATCTTTAGATACAAAATTATCAAACATGCATTTAAAATATCAGATGTTGCAGTAAGACGGAAGAGGCGCTCAGTGTTACTTTGAAAACCTTTAGGCAAGAAATGCAACATGTATTTACTGTTTTATTTAAAATAATTTGTTATAGGTTGATATACAGTGCCCTGCCATAACAATCGAAACTTGTTAAATGTCGGTTTGCTGCATAGA
This sequence comes from Nautilus pompilius, assembly GCA_018389105.1. Taxonomy (NCBI): domain Eukaryota; kingdom Metazoa; phylum Mollusca; class Cephalopoda; order Nautilida; family Nautilidae; genus Nautilus; species Nautilus pompilius. The sequence goes on from JACATO010000687.1 coordinate 132,127, forward strand.
ATGGCTAATGAAGAGAATTGGTAGAGCGATATTCTCTACGTTAGTGCTCGGCTGAGCCCCGTTTCACAGCACAAAAAGAGCCTCTACCCTTCTCGAATCAACGATTTTCTGCATGACGGTAATCGTCTACGACTCCCACCAATCGTTGCGGAAGCTTCTTCTAACTTTAATTATATTGGCAAGTGAAGGTCTGGTTGGTTTCAGCTGACGATCCTGATGTTCCCACGAGCAAATGCTCGATCGATTTCACATCAAGAATTTCCAGTACCTCCACTTCCATACGAATGGTCGCACACAAAAAAAAGGTGGGGGGTCGAAGCGGGGCCATCATCCATCTGAAGAATTACCGAATCTCGGTGTACCCGGTAGGCGCGTTAGTAGATGCGTCTTTAAAATGGCCAATATACCCTACAGAATGTGAACGATCTTCGACAAACGTCAGCTGGCCTTTCACTATGTTACCACATTGCAGCTTACGCCCCGACGCTCTTGCCTCCTCCCCCCCCCCTATGCGTCATCGTGGGTTGGATACAGCGGACTTGAACGTCATCTCCAAACCCGTGGGAGACTCCCAAACCCGAAGTCATCAGCGAGGAGTTACGAGCGCTTTGCCAAACAATGTCCACTGACCGGACCTCTCGACATCCTCCATTCGTGCTGGACAGGGTGCCACGTAACCAAATCCCTGGAGACTGCGCTGGACCATTTCTCGGCTTATTTTCTGTGGCACGGGCGACGTCAGCAATGGAGTGCCGACGATGGCCGTTTGTAACAGGATCTCGACTCCATAGAAATATCGCCGGACCCACCATTTCGACCTGGTGGCCCTAACCGTGTCTTAGAACAAGTGCGCGATCTCCCCTCCCTGCTCTCTGACTATTAAGTTAAAAGCATTATTTTCTTGTCTTTTAATGATGGCCAGCTCCACCTCCTTTTTTTCTTATCATTATTCTAAAACTTAAGCCGTCATCCAGGCGAAATTTGCCAGGTCCTTATCAATCTCTTTATTTAATTAAATACTTCTTACAACGTTCGGCGATGGTTTTATGCCATTTTCCCACCAATTTTTGCTGCCATCAGTCTCTCTCAATCCGGACCGTGTTTAGACAGAACCCGGAAGATATTGATGTAAAGGTCGGCATAACTTTCTTTTCAAATTTATTTCAGGTCAAAAATGCCTCCAGCAGTAGATTAATGTTTTTCTGTGAGCATCGTCTCGCAGCGCTGTTGTTGGTGGTGGTGTTTTTGGGAACTATACATAAATATTCAAAAACGTAAAGTCTGCTTAGCTTCAATATGGCCGCGTAGCTTTCAGAACCAATTACCACTCCAGCCTTCTCTCCACCATCCCGGGGGATAACAGAATTGTACCGCTGAACGGACCTTTTGTCTTGAAATCACTGCTGGGAACCGTCACTCTGAAAAGGGCGAAGTTTGAATAAGAACAGGTGGCGAACCTCTCGCGAAGGTTTCGAGTTACATTAGCGAAGATGTCGCCTTATGTGTAATTCATTCCAAGCGAGGGCAGAGGAAAAGATACCGAAAGCAGTAGTTAGGTCATACACGAAGATCTATATTTCCTAAGCTGGCCTTTAATCTAATGTGACAGTCAGGGTTGTATTTATACTTGTAGTCTTTGTGTTTGGAAGTAAACACTAACAATCAGAATAAAAACAACTATTCGTTATTTAATCGTTCACTATCGATCTATCGATGGATGTTTTTCTCATCTGTATCATTAGTAAAGGAGCAATTATTTAACATGGCAACTGATAGAACTGAGATAACTACTCATATATATATATATATATATATATAACTTCTAAGAACGAAATTATATTATAAGTACAATCAGAATAAGGCAAACTTTATTTACCATTTTACAAAACAGAATAAAGAAAGATTTTGGCCTTTAATTATCAATAGTTCGACGCCAGGAACCTTTCTAGGGGTTCAGAGAAAACGATGGGAAATATCCAGCTGGATATATTCTTGAAATAATCGTGATTAATTTTTCTCTCTTTTTTTTTTTTTTTTTCCTCTTTCATCAAAAAAGTAGAAAGCCTAACAGCCGTGTTTTTGGTAGAAATTCTGTCTCTCTTTCTGTCTGTTTCGAGTCAGATCAATACTTGGGAGGGAGGAGGGGAGGCAAGGAACTCTATAGAAGAGACCAACAATGTTCACTTCATCATCGGAGCCAAAAAGGAATCAAATCTCGCAGGGTTTTCTTACCAGAAGAGTCGTCTGGTAACATTTGGAAACGGTTTTCGTTTGATAAGAACGGGGTGCGCTCCCATTCGATCTTTCAATCATATCCGCGAGCTCCGAGCCTACACCGCGAAGACTACAGACGCCAGCGGTGAAGAAATATCCCATGGCCGAGACAACTTCCGGTAGATCCCCTACTTGTTAGTACAGCCTGCCCTTGGCGAAATTTTTGATAGCTGGAAAGTCTAAAATGGTCGAGAGTAGTTCCAATCGTAGGAGGACTCTTTTAAATGCGTCATTAACCTCCGAATCCCAGCTTCGTCTCCAAGGATTCTTCTCGGTGCAGTAAGTGCCATTTTTATTGTAATTATCAAAAGATAATTAAAGTACAGAACGATAGAGATTTTAATAGCGTTAGCTTATTATTATTATTATTATTATTATTATTATTATATATTATTATTATTATTATTCCCGCTATGACCGCTCCTTATTGGAGACTTCACGAAGTTGTGTCGTCCGTACTGGCGGCCGATCAGATGCATTTATTTCCACCGAGAACATGAAATGGAAAATCACAACAAAAGCATTTAACCGAAAACCCTAAGAACGCTTCCGTTCGCGAACACGAATAGAAAAACAGATGTCTTGAGTATCACTTAAGCTAGGAATCCGTCGTGACGGCGCGGCATCTTCTTTAGTAAAGCAGCCCTCCTTTTGATCCCAGTATCTCGCCCGCAGAGCTGGGAGGTGCCGCAATGTGAAAGATGACACCAGTATATCTGTTTTCGTGACGTTCCAGCGTGAAATCGCGGGCCTGAGGTGCGGGGGGAGGAGGAGACGGGAAAAGCTTTTTAAGAGGATGTTGAGGTTTTTAATTTGTGCGAGCTTTCTTCTATCTTATATCTTCAGGGATAATTTATTGGAAACCCATCGTCGAAGAAACTCGAAAAGAAGACGCTGAAAGATGCTAATTACTAGTCCACGTTATATAAATGCTGAATTATATGAAAGGTTAAAAGGAAAGTGAAAGTATATACTCTGATGTTATTTATCCAAATTGAATTTTAATTATTTAATTTAAAAAAAAAACAAAATAAACTACAACCTTTTAAAGATGCTAAGCAAGCTGCATTAATCTTCAAAGCTACTGAAAGCCTTTTGGTAGAATTATCTAGATGAAGATTATCTGGAACACGCTGATTTGTAAGACGCAAAGCCTACTTTCGTTTTTCTTCGGAAAGAAAAACCGGATGTGACGTCATAGTTGGGGGGGACGCAATCAGCGAGCGGTCTTTGCGTATCCTGACTTCCTGTAAAATGATGGCTGGGTGCCGCTTGCACTGTTACGGGATAAACTGAAAAGCGATCACATTTTTTTTTTAAAAAAAAAATTTGATTCATTAGAATAAAGTTTACGGGGTTACCAGTTTTCACAGTTTATCATGCAAAAGAAAGAAGCAAGATCCCCGCAATATTTTCTTTGCCATCTCTTTAAAAACGAAGTCAATGGAAAACCTTTCAATCAACCAAAAAAAAAAAAAAAAAAAGCTGCTGCCCGTTTTATTTCTTTTTTCAAATCTTTCTTTTGAATAAAAATGACAAATAACAAGAACAATAAAGTCATGTGACAGTAAACCTGTCGAAGCCGGTAGTGTACAGCAATGTCTGCTTTCGCGAGGTAAATACGTTGTTCTCTCTGATGCCTGGATTCCGCGTCTTCGTCAACAAAGACGTCTTCACAGGAAGCCAGTCTCGTCACCGCCAGATTAGTCAGGATACTTCGATCTTTCCCGAGTGTTTGCTGTACTAATAGCGGTACGTCCCTCAACAGAGTCCATTGTAACACGTCACGTTCTGAACCGGAAGCCGACTTTTCGGTCAGTTATTTTCGTAAAATGAAGCTTGCAAGTCTTTTGGGTGAAATAGTTTGCACAAGATTCTTATGTTTTGATAGAATTTTCCTAATATACGCATTTTAAGTACACGGAGATGAGTATATCGCTACAAAATTGGTTGTCGCGGGCTGGAATTGTGTGCAGAGCTCGAGTCTGTTTATTGGATTGAAAGCGAGTTCCGTACAACGGCCGCCAGACTGTGACGCGAAGTCTGGAGAGAGGAGCCCGATGGATGTTTTGTGGAATCGTTCGAGTTGTTATGGGCAACGACCAGGAAAACTAACAAGCCAGGTTTATCACAAGCTTACCGCGTTCCTTTTCTTTTTGTCGAGGCCACACAACCGGAGATTTATATCCTTTAATTAGTAGAAGGTGTTTCCATTTTGCCTGCCGGGGATTGATGGAACAATTTTTCCGGCAGGCGTCTAACTTAAAGTTCAGTACGATAAAGGTTTAAGAATATGCTAATTGCCCACTAGGACTATGCGAAATCTCTTAAGTAACCGTGTGCCACTGAGTGATATACTTCCTTAAAAAGTAAACACATAGCCAAGTATTTCCATGATTTTAATATTCAAACGTTTATGGGTGACATGCTTCACCCTGACATCAGTTCCACTTGTGACTACTTACCTCCCGTCGTGGAGGGGTAGTAGGCTGTACATGGGCTGCTCCGTTCCATCACCTGAAGAGGACACCTTACCGCTCGCTAAACGTTACAGCTGGCGTCTAATTCACCAGATTTCGGTCTGCAACCCTCCAGGGAAATCGCAAAAGAGACATTTTACCCCGAACTCTGTGATTCCGGCCTGAGCTTTATTGTAAAATCCGATACCCTCGGGTATTTTATGAAGCTGATACGAAAAGCACCCCAGCCATCTATCCAGGCAAGTCCCTAGAAATGCCTAAAATGTCTGCATCAGTTGTTGCAGACGTTTCGACTAAGGTGGCCCCATTTTACCTTTTTCTTGGACACGGAAATGCACATCTCTAGCGCGCGCGCGCTTAGCTCTATAGGCGTTGATGGGAAGGGGGGATCTGGAAGTCGATATAACCTCGTTAAGTCTACAAAAAAAGGTAAACGCGAATGCTCGCCTGGTCGGACAACGTGGGAGCGGAGGCAAATAGTAAGTGATGCAGAGGCCAGTGGTAAACCCGTAAATGGCGGGGTTAGGGTGCGCAGGGTCGGTGGGGATGTCAACCGCGTGCCTGAAGAATCGGTCGGATAATTTTAAAGAAGCCAAATTCGATAAAATGTTTGGTTTTCGCTTGAATCGCATCAGCAGAATCAATATAAACCGCGGAATTTGCATCACGGCCAATCTATCTTCGGAAGAACCGTCGAAAGGCTTCCTCACGCAGACCTAATAATTTTTGCCACGTTCAATAGATTTATGCAAATGAGGTCGGAATCTGCTATCTCCCCCAAACACACCAACCACCAGCAACCTTCCTCCCTGACTTCGGAAATTCTGTTCTGGTTCCATCCCCCCAACATCAACGGCCAGCGAGATGCTGTGGCTGACGCCAGTATTTTTTTTTTCTTTTCGTCTTTCGTTCAGAGGTTAAACGCGAAATATTCAAATTTATTCAAATATTTCGAAATCAGCCGCAACATTTTTGTTTCTTTGTTTAACAAACCATCTGTTCCATTTTCTCTCTCCCAACTCTAACTATTCGATGTTTTCAAAAATTTTTTGCCTCTTTGGTTTACAATATTCTATTTTTTAAAATATTCTTTTGTTGTTGCTGAGTATTTTACGGCTGAGTCGGGTGGAGAGGTGTCTTTTGTTTTTGTTTAAATTGAATTAAAATTCTTTCGTTGTTTTCTCATCAGCCTACGTAATCGATCGTTCAGTTGTCTAGCAACGGCGGGGCTATGAAACTGACACGCGGCGATACGAGTAGCGAGGCGTCGCGCCGACAAGATGGGGTAATATGTAGCGGGACTGCTGCTGCTGCTGCTGTTGTTGTTTAGTCACCTCAAGCGATTGAGGATTAACCTCAGAAGCGCCAAAGCTGCATGTGGGAGGCGCACCAATTCGTCGAGAGAAGAGCCCAGTTGGCGATGATGACGTTCACACATTAGAGCCGCAGCGGATTAAAGAGATCAGATCAGATACGGAAAGCCTTGCTGGATCCCGAGCCTGTTTCTTCGAGACATCCTCTAGAAGGCCATGGTTGCAGTCAAGATGAAGCTGGTTGGCGAGTGGTGGGTAGGCAAGTTTTAACAAATGTAAGAATCACGACGCTGAGTCAGATTTTGTTATTATCTTCTTTTTTCCAATGTCGGTGTTGGCCACTTTGCAGTCAGGACGGAACTATCCACTGTAAGCGTTTTCTGGCTTCAGTTCGTCTCAGGTTTCACGGATATATTACTTACGTGTGCCCATGAGAGAGAGAGAGAGAGATGACGTCACTAGAGATATGACGCTAGTACAGAGCGATGACGTCACTAGAGAAATATGACGTCAGTAGAGAGAGAGAGACGACGTCACTAGAGATATGACGCTAGTACAGAGCGATGACGTCACTGAGAAATGACGTCAGTACAGAGAGAGACGACGTCACTAGAGATATGACGCTAGTACAGAGCGAAGACGTCACTAGAGAAATATGACGTCAGTACAGAGAGAGAGAGACGACGTCACTAGAGATATGACGCTAGTACAGAGCGAAGACGTCACTAGAGAAATATGACGTCAGTACAGAGAGAGAGACGACGTCACTAGAGATATGACGCTAGTACAGAGCGAAGACGTCACTAGAGAAATATGACGTCAGTAGAGAGAGAGAGACGACGTCACTAGAGATATGACGCTAGTACAGAGCGATGACGTCACTGAGAAATGACGTCAGTACAGAGAGAGAGACGACGTCACTAGAGATATGACGCTAGTACAGAGCGAAGACGTCACTAGAGAAATATGACGTCAGTACAGAGAGAGAGAGACGACGTCACTAGAGATATGACGCTAGTACAGAGCGAAGACGTCACTAGAGAAATATGACGTCAGTACAGAGAGAGAGAGACGACGTCACTAGAGATATGACGCTAGTACAGAGCGAAGACGTCACTAGAGAAATATGACGTCAGTACAGAGAGAGAAACGACGTCACTAGAGATATGACGCTAGTACAGAGCGATGACGTCGCTAGAGAAATATGATGTCAGTACAGAGAGAGAGAGAGTGTGTGTGTGTGCGCGTGTTCTAAGGTACAAACCTCACCCCACCCAAGTCAGTCTTCGCAATTTCTCGTTTCCTTCCATAGTCCCGTTTTTTTGCCTGGATTCACTTCCAGTGTGGTCACGTGTCTCCGGTTGGAACCTGTCTGAGAGCGTCACGTGTTACCAAGGTTTCAAAATAATCGTACTGTTCTAACACTGCTGATGGGCGCTCAGAGAGTGCTGCCACCTACTTTTCAAAAGATTAATTCCTTTAACCGCTACTTGAACTTGTCTTCATAGTGCAATGATCTCCCACCACCAGCAGTGTTTTAAAATTGTTTTGATAAATATTCATCCCTAACGTCTCTTATAACCGGGAAATCTCTAAAAAGATTCTAATTATAAATCTTTCTTAAAAAGGGTTTAAATGGGGCTGGTAACTTCCAAACAAAGGAGAAAGAAAGCCTAAAACTCTGATTAAGCTCAAATCTGTAGAGATTGCGCTTAACATTGAATACAAACTCATAAAGAAGAAATCAGTGTTTTAATGTCTTACTTTGAATGCATCGTAATGTAGAGATAAAGTGCAGATAAGCAGAAGATGGTATAAACTCGGTAATGAGATCCTCTAACTGAAAGGAAAGGAAAACAATCGGCTGTTACTATTTCCGTTTTAAATCGGGAGATTAATTGTAGTGTCTACATGTTTTGTCTTATTAGCCACGATCGATAGGGTAATTATCGTAAAATATCGATAAAGATTATAAAATAAAAAAAACAGCCATAAGGATGACACGTTTGCTATCGATTATTTGGCGGAGAACGAAGAATTAAATTAAAACAACAGATGTGTGGATTCCTCAACTTCAATGATAACTTGTTTTTAAGAAAAGATTATCTCGCTATCTCGCTCCGTTGCGATGACGATTTTGGTTTTAACGAAGAGTTGTAAATTAAAAAAAACTGAACCCTTTTTGTTTTTTGTTTTTTTGTATTTCAGGACTTAACTATTTCATTTCACTTCTGATGAAAAATGTCGTTTGAGATTTTCCAAAATAAGATAAATTAATTATTTTTTTAAAAAAATGTCTTAATCTCCGGAATTTTCTACCAGAATAAAGCATCGTTTATTTAAGAGTTTGGTAGCACTATAGGCAAAAGATGTACATCGATTTTGTCACTCCGTTCTCGAATTTCTGTAGATGACAAGATTATGGAAGAAAACAAGAAAATATCTGATCTTAAATTGTTCCGTGAGACTTCATCCTGGTAAAGTAGTGCGTTCTTCTGATAATTCTAATGCATTTTTTTTTTTTTTTTGCTTTTAATTTTGTGTTCTCTATCGTAACGATTGGGCCATTTAATGACTTTTTGCTGCATCTAGCGTTGTCGATCTGGTCATTTCTTAAGGAACTGCGCTGTCTGAAGACTCGAACTCTTAAAACAAGCAGGAACATCGTCTAAAACCAGTTTACTAACAGATGCATTCGTATTTTGGAACTCACTATTTTCTGGATGTCTTCGATTCAAAATAAAATTCTTTGTTCTCTATAGCCGAAGGAAGATCGGAAAGATCTAACCGGAAGTCCATAATTAAGAAATCCAAGGTGCATTTCATACTGCTAACTAACAGATAACTTCTCGTCGGTTATATAACATAGAAATAAACTTAAATAGAGTATCGTCGCGTGTACTTTCATTTTAAAGCAGTATTTTCCGCTAAACTTAAATAGAGTATCGTCGCGTGTACTTTCACTTTAAAGCAGTATTTTCCGCTGAACTTAAATAGAGTATCGTCGCGTGTACTTTCACTTTAAAGCAGTATTTTCCGCTGAACTTAAATAGAGAATCGTCGCGTGTACTTTCACTTTAAAGCAGTATTTTCCGCTACTGATGGCAGCAGCATCCATCCATCCGTGCGCTTAACCTTTACTGGTCACCAGATTTTTCAAATGTAAAACAATTTATTTTCTGTCGTTTATTTTGCGATGAGTTAGTAAATACCAGAACGAAGACGAATAGAGAAGCGCATCTTTTGTTTTAGGTTACTGCGGAGATGTGGCAGTCGGGGGAGAATCCAGCAACCGTGGGTTCGATGCAGTTTACAGTAGAACACCCCCTCGTTTTGTAAGACGATAGCATAAACAGCTGGATAACGCAAAATCAAAAACTCTCCAGCGAGACTCGGTATAATTTATCCGTATCAGGGATAATCCCGAGATGTTATAGGGAGCGGACAGCAGACACGTTAGCATTTAATCGGTACAACTAAATCGATACCAGCAAACCGTTACCCGAGTAAAAAAGAAAGAACAACAACAAAAATCGATTAAAAATCGATAATGGCAATCGTACTTCCACGTCGTTTTTAATAAAAGACGATTTATCGGAATCAATCGCATAGTGGTTAATTAAGCAATAAGGACCGTTTTGTTTTTCACCTCTGATTTCCTTTTGGCAAACGAGACGCACCGAAAAACCAGTAGAAGTTTGCTGATTAGTTTGATTCACCGGCCGATTATCACCGCAGATCGAAACTTAGTTGTCTGATCTTTAAAAATAAAATACAATTCTTTTACGATAAGGACCGCGTCGTATACAAGTAAACAGAGGGCCCCCGCGTCGATGTCATTATTCGGCTTTGTCTATTAGATCTCTATCTGTCGCTGTCCTCTCAGGAAAGCGGTTGACGCGAACCGAGGGTATTCCAAACAAGATGAAACCGGAGGAATTTGCAATAAATGCGCTCTTAAATATATATATTTTTTTTTAAAAAAAAAAAACGTGGAGATTTAGGTCTCTTGATGTAGATTGAATTACTGCGAGATAAGTGCGGTTCTTATACACCAGCAGACCGGTGTTTTCTGAATCACGCGAAGCCGATAGCCGCTATAATCTCGGCATTAATGCAGAATCTTTAACTTCGGCGATAAAATTCTGATGATAGCAGTCGGATAAATGGCCGGAAAAAATACGGCGATAGGTTCCCTTAACTTTTATATGAAATAACCCCCATCGCATATTTTGATTGCAAATGCCGAGCTAAAAGAAATCCGACACATGCGATCATACATTAAAGCTTTTGCCAGTTTGATTTGTTATCTCCTTCACTCAGAAAGTAAATGATACACGGGTAAAATGAAAATAAAGCTAAGTTAACCAGTTTCATTTCAAAAACTAAGTGGACATGCAAGACTCACAAACATGCTTAAAATTCGAGATTTATCGTGTGCCTGTTTTGATAGCATTCATTTATTTGATAGCATTTCTTTCAAAGTCTCTCTAAATGTGCAGACAAAAAACTTTTTACAGTTAAGGGAAGACTTCTGTTCAATCATTACAAAGTATTTTATCGCCTGACTACCGGTTGGCTAGTAATTGCGTGTGGGTAATCAAACAGAGCTTGTATTTCAACTGAAGAGAATTTTTTTTTTTTTTGTAATCTCTTATCGGAAATATTTAGAAAAGTTAACCATCTTAGGCCTTACAAGGTGGCTGCGGTGCGAGAATTATAGCGAAGACAGGTGAACAAGCACCACGTCATTTGTGTCTCTGTGTGTACATGCGCGCATGCACTGTCTGAATGATCCATGTAAGCTGTTACAGCACCAATAGATTTTAATTAAGTTTATAGATGAGCTATAACTGACCTCATATGCTTTGACCTTCGATCGATTATCAAGGCATATAATGTTGATTACAGCCTCATCTACACGTAGACATGGGACGTCGATTACAGCCTCATCTACACGTAGACATGTGACGTCGATTACAGCCTCATCTACACGTAGACATGTGACGTCGATTACAGCCTCATCTACACATAAACATATGACGTCGATTACAGCCTCATCTACACGTAGACATGGGACGTCAATTACAGCCTCATCTACACGTAGACATGTGATTTACACTTTATTCCGAATTATATACACGTTCGAAAAACACTCTAGAACTCTGAGACCATTTACATGTTAACAAATATAGTAAAACTACAGATAATAAATAAACTATAAATTAATGGTGCGCCGCAAACAAAACACCAAAAATGTTTAATACATTTATTTTCAGATATAAAATTATGCATCAACATAGTGAATTAAGTTAATACTTGGTATTTCCTCAATTTTCCTTGAGAAGAACATCAATTTTGCGGAGCGCTGATTCAATAACTTCAGCTATGGCACCTTATACTCAGACATTACATTCCAAAACACGTTTAAGGGGAAGAATTGTGCATCGGTTTCTTTATTTTACTGATCTCATGAGTGCTTTGTGTTCTTATGGTCAGGAGACTGAAAAAAAATTGCATGGTTTTCAAATCGCCTGTTCTTTTTTTTCTTCGAAAACATGATTTAAAAGGGTTTTTTAGTTCACTATCCTGTTGAAAAAAGAGAAGAATAACCAATTAAACTTAATCCAATGAGGATATAGCCTGACGCTTAAATATTCAGAAGTTTATCTCCTTTTCCAGTACAAAATAAGCTTCGTGAATGCCACCAACTTCGCTGGAAGTGAAATAGCCTCAGCCTTCGATGCGAATTCTAACCTGACGTACTGGAGGTATTACCCAGTTCTTTGCCGATGTTGCTGTAGATCGGCGCTTCACATATCTGCCTTACGGTGGTACCAGTTGTTTTCACGTTTCGATTCATCTGTCGATAATAAACTGGCTGGCCCATTTATTAGGACCTATATCTAACAGCAGATCGGTTTATCTTTTTCCTAAATAACAACCATGAAACGACGTGTTATAGAATGCACGGTGTCCTGAGAGATATTTCACCATCCAGTGATTAATACCGTCACCAAATGGAACGAGTTAGGCAGAAGATCGTGTTAGCGAAAACAGCTTTCAAGTGCATCTGACAGATGCTCAAATGGATTCAATCCTGTTCCTCAAAACATGAACGCACAATGCTCATGGAAATGGTGGATGAGGGGGATTAACGTCTTAGAGATAGCTGTTCGCATGTGGGTACGCATGAAGCATCGCTGGATGTATTTGGTCAGAAATGATGCGGAGGTAAGCTTTGGCATTCACTCAGCCTTCTAAAAGAACCAATGAGCCAGGGGTATACCAGCAATACATGCCTCAACCTATAACTTCACCACCAGAGGACTAAACAGTTGAGACTACACAAAAGGGGTCGAATGATTCTTTGGGTTTCTCTAAATCTATCTTCTTCCATCCAGGAAAAAAAGGGGAAAGAACTTGTCTGACCCCGTCGCCTGTCCTTCTTAATCCAATGTTTGCGCTCCTTGCCCAACTCGAGGCTCTCTTCGTGTTGATATCCATGATCAGTGCTTGAAGAAAAAAAACGTCTTCCACTGCCATAGCCCCTTAACTGAAAAGTTCTTCGTAAGGCACGGCTAAGGGATTGCGCTATACCGAATGTCTCTGTCAGTCGGTACTTTTAGTTAATAGCAGTTGGACTTTACCATCTTGTCGCTTTGATATGAATTGCCAACGCAATTCTATCAAATTGAATCACCAGCGTCAGAAATAGGAACATTGGAAATACCTGTCATCCCTAGTAAAGTATATGCTACCTTTCGTTTGAAATGAACATCTCGCTTAAACCGGTTTGGCGCACGGGCAGGTCATTTATAAACTAGCTGTCGAATACATTTGAGTTAATCCGTCTTCGTGGATATTCTCTGACAGCAATTAGTCAGCTCTGGAAAGTAATGTATGCACAGTGTTTCATCAGCGCAAGATTAGATGTGATTGAGATGCAATACGATCGGTATGGGCACTTGATTGATATAAACGCGTAGTGAATTAGAAGATGGTTAATAAATACCTGGGCAATACGGATATGAGGGTAGTGAGGACTCGTTGGCTATGTAAACGTGGCCTGTTTCTGCGGTGCTACGAAACTGTAAACGAGAAATTTATAACACGGCAGTTGATTTCTAATTACCTAATGGATTATTTTCTCTCGCTGTATCGCTCGCATTTCTCTGTTCTCCTTTCGGTATTCGAAACTCTCTGTAGATGCGGAGACGGGCGCATTGCCAAGTAACAAGCATCAGCTCTAGTTTATTAGAGCTAAGTGACATCATGTTTTTATGCCTGGGGCTGAAACAGAGATTAAGCAGTTTTACTCGATATCTGCCAGTTCGCCTTTTATCTACACTTCGGTATTAAGCACTTGAAAAGAAACCCCTTTTTTTTCATGAATCAGACATCACGGTAAAACCCTGCGGGATCTACACAGAGCAAAGAATGAAACGATCGGTAGCCAAATAAATCATTTTATTAACGCAGATTGATCTATTGGAGTTAGATCACCCTGATTAGTGGACTCTGGAAAAGCACCTTACAAAATCCCGGTGTCAGTAAATTGCGATGGACGCTTTAATTTTCACTGCAATATATATCGATCTGCCACGGAAGGTGCCTTTTTAAAAAGAGAAATAGTAGAGTTCAGTACAAGGTTAGTCTGGTGGGTTTGTCCGGTGCTTGAAAATTTTGTCTTAAATTCTGGAAATAGTAAAAAGAGAGAAATAAGGTTGTAATTTAAATCGTTTTTACTCATAACTGGTTAATTTATTTTTTAAAAAATTGTATTGAAAGTGAGTTGTTTGCAACTTGTTATCCATTTATCCCTTTTATTAATAGAGATATCTGCTTCACATAGTAAACTTTCCCTAGCAGGTTGCAGAGGTGAGATAAATTAATGTAGATCTTTACATTGGTTACATTGCCGATAGTAGTATGTCCTCGGCCTTTTGAACCAATAGGAAATTTGTATTAATAATGCGGCGTTTTTCAATAAAACTAAATAAGGTGCTAAGCGACTCGGTCTACTGTGAAGGACAATTATATTTTTATTTAAGTGATACCCGACAGTGATCCTTACTTATCATCGATATCATCAAGACAGGAATCAAGCGTTCGCAGTAAAATCGGCACGTCAGACTCAACGCCGGAGTGGTCTATAAAGCAGGTTCTGCAAGAGCTACTGCTGCTGCCATAAACACAAACCCATAAACATTCATATGTTGGTCCGGTCAGGGTTATTACTTGGCGGCGATAATAGCGATCGTGTTGCGAGTGCACATCTGCATGCAATTCTGTCTCCCTCAGCTGACGCGTAATGCTTTCCGACCTGTTGGTTTACCGTCAGACCCTAACCACCCCACACCTTTTTTAATCAGTGAGGCTGATTTCCTTGAAATGGAGCTGAGCTTCCGTAGAAAGGAACTGCTCAAAGGTTCTATGTCCGCTCCCTCCCGGCACGAGAAACGAAAACCGCCAGGTAACAGAAGTCTGTCAAATAAACGACAGCTAAGAGTTGTGTTCGTTTATACTTTAGCAGATAAGCCGCGATATACCATAACAACACGTTAACGTCAGTCGCCAAACACGACACACGTAATACAACTTCAGAATAGTAATAGACTTTTTTTTTTTAAGTATACCTTTCATTAAATTATCAGCCGTCAGTTATTTTGCTTTCTTATTTTAAAAAGTGTTTCTGTTTTTCCTCGATCTGGTCGAACACGCGGATAATTGATTCTCTGTCGGATACCCATTGTTTTCTCAGAGACGAGAAGGGGGGACACGGACTGGACGCGGAGATCTCTTCGGATAAAGGTGGTCTGTTTAGCCACCGGGCAGCTGCTTGCAGGTGCGCGAATAACCAGTTACTTAAAGCCGTGCACCAGCCACGTAAGGTGTCAGCTTCGGAGGGAACGTTCATTCCGCCTCTTTACTCGACCATTCCGCTCCGTCGACCTGGACCAAGAATTGCCTACTCGGATGTCCGCTGTGAAATTACTGAGCTTTAGTTAATTAATTAATTAAAGATTAATCGAAAAAGTCTTTTAGATTTTATTCAAGTTAAAATAATCACGACTCTTACTCGCTAGCAGGACTAGTAGTGTCATCGTTATTCCTCAGAGAGAAGCAAACAATAATGCGATAAGAGAGAGAGAGAGAGAGAGAGAGAGAGAGAGAGAGAGAGAGCGAGAGAGAGATGGAGAGAGAGAGAGAGAGGATGAGAAGAGAGAGAGAGGAGAGAGAAGAGAGAGAGAGAGAGTTCTCAGGAGAGCCCACCAAGTGTAAAACGGTGGTCTTTACATTTCGACAGGAGAAATTGCGACACTGAAGAAGACAAGCCGCGTGCAGGAAGCCTCGCCAGGTGCTTGTGACACCTGACAGCAAAAGCGCGGGGCGAGGAACTCAGTCAAACACCGGCTTCTTCGGAGATTTTCCTAGCTTTTCCATAAAGCGTTACATTTTCGTTTAAGTAGAATCTCAGGTTTGCAAGAAGTCCTAGCCAGCCCCCCCAAACTTTCTCCTCAATTACTTTCGGTACAACCGCCAGCTGGTACGAATCGAACCCGCTGAATGCGCTTAACGGTGTTACGTTATCCTGATTTCCGCGTCCTTAGAGGCGGAAATCACCAACACCGTGAAGTCCTACAATCTGAAATCTGGCGCGCCAATGCGCGATTTCCTGAAAGACCACGTGACAACAGGTGCGAACCGGTTAGAAGAACTCGAGTGGCCTTTGTACAGTACCGAGGTACATGAACGAGATTTGAAGGTAGGTTTAGTTACGTTAGAACATTCAAGAATCCGTTGAGGTCCTATTCTAGCATTTACTGAATTCTTATTGAAGTGTTCGGGTAAAAGAAAATGGGCGAAGTAGATTGTGAAGTTGTGATGTAGACTTTATTCTGAGAGAGGGAGAAAGGAACGGGCTTCATTGCATCGCGACTGGTTGGTAGGGAGAAAATTTCCCTCTTTGACTGAAGTGGTAGAGAGACAGCGCATCCATCCGGAATGTCCTAGCACCCGGGTGCCTAATGTCTCTTGTATTAAGATCGGCTTGGAAGAGAAAAAAGAACTTTCCGATTCGAGTTTACTGGAGGGAAAGCTCTTTACGCTCAGCTAATTTAAAGTCCCGCGAGCCAGTTGTTAGTAATTTGTTAATGGTAACTATTTGGAAACGAGAAGCGCTGCCAGCTTTGGAGAAACATCCCTGGGCTGAGTTAAATCGTGGAAAAAATCTCAATCTTTATGGATTTAATTCTATAATACATTCCTTCCTCCGCGGGAAGAGCGAGCCGATTTCACCTTTCAGACGTATACAGCGACCCGCTGCACTGCCGCCAACAACAGTAGCCCTAACTTATCCGGTGGGGTCGACGAGCGAGGCCCTGATTGAACAGTCATTGCCTGCACGTATCGATCGGTCGATGTTCTCTTTTACACGCCACCGCGACAAATCAGCGCACGTATCTTGGTCTACAACAGTCACTTGTTTTCCTGTCCTTCGTTGCAGGTCGACAATCTCTCCGTGTCTGCGGGAATGGGTAAGCGATTATACGGAAATGAGAACTGTCTTCATCAACTAGGTGATACAGTACCGACCGGTGAGGGTAAGTACAGCTCTCTTAACTGTCGCAGTTGAATCCCAGTCGCTTACCATATCTGTATCCCCCCCCTGCTCTTCTTATCTGTTATCATTATCATCAAGAAAAACCACCACTTACCGTAACTTTCTCTATCAAACAACCGGCTAAGTTTGATATTTTTGGAATCTTTGTTTTAATTCATATTTACCTATAGGTGCCGACTCGGTGGTAGACAGACCACTGTACTGCTGAAGCCGAGGAGGGTCCGTAGTTCGAGTCCGGTCAGGGCCGGCTCCCGGTTTCCTCTTCCCTCGTGTTCCGTGGCCCTGCTCCACCGTTAAGGAGTTCTGCTAGGTGATTTCCGATACTGACGTTGGAGGTCCCGCGGGTACCTGTTCACTGAATCGCAGCCTGACTACCACTTCTCTCCACTCCCTACGGTCTCGGTACTTTTCAGCCCTTTTCTGATTTCGAAAAACGTAATATTTATACATAGAGAAGATATTTAAAATGCCGGTATTTTTAACGGCACGACTTTAACTAATACTCACAACGGCAATGCCACCCTTAATAATTCCCCTCCAGTACCCTTACTGAACCCCTCCAGCGCGTGCGCGTGCCTGCTTGTGTGCGTGTGTGTGTTTAACAGTTTTACTTAAAAGTTAAGGCTCGTATTTCTCGCGGCTGCGTCTACGACCAACAAATTCCACAAGGGGATAAAAAAGGAAGGGGGGGGGAAGAGAGAGAGAGAGATAGCGAGCCTCGAGCTCGAGAAGGTAGGAGTAGCGAGGAGAGAGGCGAGAGAGAATAGATCGCGAGGGATGGGGAGGGTGAGCAGCTCGATAGAGCGAGACGAGCGAGCGGTTAGGGAGGGTGAGCGAGAGCAGAGAGAAGAGAGACATCGCGAAGAGAGAGAGCGAGCGCAGAGAGAGATTGGAGCGCGAGAGAGAGGAGAGAGAGGGAGGGGAGAGAGGGAGAGAGAGAAAGATAGAGATCAGAGGCAGAGAGAGCGAGCTCGAGAGCGAGACATAGAGGCTACATGACGCTATAGAGAGCGTAGAGTAAAGCTCTGCTCTAGCGCTACAAGCGAGCTCAAGGAGGCGCTAGAGAAGCTCGACAGCGCAGCTCGAGATAGCGAGCGCGATAGAGCGAGCAGAGGCGAGAAAGCTCGCTATCTCTCTCTATCGCGAGATCGATAGAGATCTATCGAGATCGCTGAATAAAGGAAAGCGAGAAGAGAAGGGGAGGAGCGAGTAGAGATAGATAGCATGAGCTAGCTAGAGAGAGCCTAGATCTAGCTGGTCTGGACGCTGCTAGACGATAGAGAGATAGATTGAAGTAGACGCCGAGAGAGAGCGAGCAGCGCTGGAGAAGAGAGAGAGCTCCTGGCGGTCGCGCTCGAGCAGAAATATCTCTGCTCATCGACGCGCGATCGCGCTAGCTGAGAGCTAGAGAGATAGAGAGAGCATCGCGAAAGATCGATATCAAGTCTCGCGCGCTAGAGAGAAATAGAGCGCCAGAGATCAGATCTCTCGAGAGCGCCTCTAATATCTAGCTCTCTAGCTGATCTATCTTCTCCATCTCTCTTTCCATCCGATCTCTCTCTCTCTCTCTCTCTCCCTCTCTCTCTCTATCTCTCTCTCTATCTCTCTCTCTCTCTCTCTCTCTCATCTCTCTATCTCTCTCTCTCTCTCTCTCTCTCTCTCTCTCTCTCTCTCTCTAACAATTAAAGCGCTAATATCAGGTATTTTGTTCTCTTCTCTCTCTCTCCTCTCTCTCTCTCTCTCTCTCTCTCTCTCTCTCTTCTCTCTCTCTCTCTCTCTAACATTTTAAAGCGCTAATATCAGGTTATTTTTTGTCTGTAAGTTTTCCCATCTACACCAGACTGATGTCATCTCTTTCCGCGGTCTGACCGAAACCCTGTGCATTTTGTATTTTCCCATTTCATTCAGGAGTGGATTTCAGGAGACCCTTATTGAACTCGCGCAATCCAGACCCTGGCGCAGTCTGTTCGCAGTTCCTGGGCCCTTGCTAAAGTAGCCACCGGGTTATTGTGATTTTACGTGTTTGAAACTGTCGCGTGGGACTCCTCCGATTAGATCGTGGAAAGCTCTGTATCCGCAGCTATGGGGAAAACGTCTCGCGTGTTTCCAGTCTGTGTCTTCATACGACGAGGTGCCATTTCCAACTTTGCTAAAGATCCCGAAAACCGCTTTCACTTAAACTTACATCGACGCCGAAAATATCGCGGTTTTACAAGGATTTTTTCTTCTAATTTTATTTAAAACAACACCAAACAAAACAACAACAACAACAAACACATCGCCCTAGTGACGAGTGGACAGTAAGATGGCGACACGACGATTAACCATCCTCGAAAAGCACTTAACGTATTTGTGACGCCGGACGATCGCGATACTTTAATCGATCTGCGGAGATGAGAGACTTTCTGTCGTGGAGTCAGACTTGTGACGAGCATCGTATATATTTACTGTTTTGCTTTACTTTCCGCCCGCGGCAGCAAACAGTTAAGGTTTAGAACCGTAATTTGTACCGACTTGCTATCTTAACCAGCAGCAGCAGCATCAGCAGCCCCCCATCCCATCCCCTATCCCGTTTTTAATGCGTTTTCATTAGACTTTGCTGACCGGGGCGACCATTAACTGAAAGAGCACCTATCGACCTGTCAAAAGGAAAAAAAAAAACAAACAAATAGAAAGTAAAACAAAAATAGTCTGCGAAACCGACATCTTCACTTACAAACGCGGATCGAACCAAGCAGAGTCGATAGCAACCGCTTTTGCGTGCGTTCTGATTTTTAGCGGGTGGGTTAGGGTTAATCGATGAGTAACCGT
Source organism: Nautilus pompilius (assembly GCA_018389105.1). Classification (NCBI taxonomy): domain Eukaryota; kingdom Metazoa; phylum Mollusca; class Cephalopoda; order Nautilida; family Nautilidae; genus Nautilus; species Nautilus pompilius. The sequence continues at coordinate 151,632 of JACATO010000687.1, forward strand.
CATCTTAAATATCACTCCGTGGGAGATTTTCTCTCTTTTTTTACTTTTTACTTAAGTGATAACTTTTACCCGCAGAATTTTATATTAAACGCGGAAACCGAAAGAAATATCTTTATATGAGACTTTGTTGTCAAGCGGAAAACAGGAGGGGGCCGCAGAGCCCGTCAGTTAACACGAGTTTGGTGCAGATTGATGGAATGTGATGTCAATCCATCTCTTCATTCAGCTTCGCGATCTGTTTCCATTTGGTGGAAAAGGTCCGTACGGACTCTTCGGCGTCGTGATCACGCGCGGCAGCAGTCAATTTTAGGGTAACCTTTGGGCTTATCACCCGGAACAATCGGCAGGAGAATGCTTGTGACCCAAGACCGTGTCTTCACGTACCTGTCCCGCCCCTGTTTTTTTGTCCGAAGCACTCGGAAGTTGCTGAGTCTGAGAAGAGTAGAATTCGGTCCGCAGCTGTTCCGAGCGAGTCGCCTCTACACGCCAGTCCCTTTCCTGCCTCTACATACAACTGTCTGCAGTTGGTTGGAGAGACTTCCATGGAATTCTATCCGGTTTCTCAGCTGCTCAAACGCAGAAGCTCGGGCAGCGGTCGCCGAACGATAGCCCAGACCCCCGGTAAGCCGGGCGACGAGTCCTAACCCGGGCCCCGCCATCACTGAAGTCCAGCAGCCAGTGTCGAGATAAACAGCCAGGTGCCCGCCGTTTACTTTAAGCGATCGTCACAACTTCTGTGACAAACGGAATTCTTGCAGCACCCCCACGAACGCTGGGAACCAACCGTCTGGCGCGTTCAGAATGTCTGCGCGACCCCAGCGACTATAGCTGGTCAGCTGACAGTCATATTACGGCGTCGCTCACGTCCTTTCTGCCTGTTTGACCCCTTTGGATACGGGTGATAGAAATGTCGTGGGATCCACACGGTTGTAGTGTACACCAGTTATTTGATAATTAGACGTCCAATAAGTACATAGTCACATGTAAAATACGTACATTTTAGTCACATACACTAACGTATAAGGATATAGTAGAGTCCCGTGTAATTTTGAAGGGCAGGCATATCAATTAGACAGTCGTAAATTTATGAAACTTTCTAATAAAATGTAGCTAGATTTTGTTTAACCCTTTGCTTCTAGTGCATCTACAATGTAAAGTTGCTTTTGTTTTGTTTTGTTTTTTTTACATTCTGCTTTTAGAAATAATTAATAAGATATTATTACTGTCTTAACCATCGGTATATCATGATGCCATTTCATTACCTCCCTTATACAACCGGTCCAGCCCACTGGCTGTGTAGCTAGGCAACACACCGTGATGCTAAACGCGTGTGGTTGGAGATTTCTCGTTACAAAGGTTTCATATGCTAATAATAAAGACGAGTTGCGTCCCAACCGCTAGGGCTCAACCCGCGCTGAATAACACAGCGACAAAAACCAGACGGTCATGGTCTCTTTTGCCAGCCACATTTCACGCTAAGATAAACTGGAGGTCGTCATCACGATGAAAGCGACTTATTCGGAGTACTTCTTCTTCCTCTGCTTACCTCGGGGCACTCTTCCCCCCCCTCCCCAATACGGCTTCTAGAACAAATGTCAGTAGCGGAAATAAACTGAAACAATGTGGACCAAAGCGAGGCAAACAGGAAAGACTTTTTTTTTTCTTTCTGTCGAATAGCTTTCTCCCAACTTTTGAAGAAAAACAAACAACAAATTCTACGGGGCCGAGAAGTGCCAATAAACCGAAGTAATCAATCAGAGATGCGTGGCGCAGCCTGGCGTAGACACGTACCGAAGCTGCACTTTCGATTTTCGATATCCTCGGTGCTTGTTTGAATGACAGCGCCGTCTGACGAAGACAATAAAAAACACAGACCTTTTATCGGGGGACCGGAATTCGCTGATAACCACCATGGCAGGCCTCCAGCGCACCATCCCGTGAATGCTGAGCCTACTTCGCCCTATATATTTTTTCCTTCTTTCGCGATCGCTATTCATCTGACCGTTTTCCCTTCGCCTCGCCTCGTTTCTCGCTCTTCGGCAAAGAATATATTCTCATTCTTGCCAGAGCTGCGTCACCGGAGCGATTCCCCCCCCCCCCCGGCCCTCGTTCCTTGGTTTGGAAAAGACCAAAAAAACGAAGTCGATAGCAGCCGATTGCCCACCCCCGACGGGACCCAACAGAACACAGACACCCCTTCCAAAACATCGTTGAAAGCCGGGGCTCCACTGACTTATCGCTGACTATTTTATTCGGATTTACAAAGCAGTCAACCGAAAAGATAAAACGACTTGTACTAATTTAAAACCGCGTCTGGCTTAGTTATTTCATTTGGCGAGGTTCGCTTGCTTTTTGTTTGTTGCCTAAATAGTCTCCAAGGTTTCATGGAAACTTATCCATTTGATTAAAATCACTTATCCGTGTTGGCGGCGCGACTGTTCTCCACGGCTTCCAGAAGCAGTTTGGTCTTGGTGAGCTGTATTTGCGCGGCCATCGATCCGCTCACCTTCTCTCTCCGCTGTTCCTGATTAGGGTAAAAGGCTCAGCTGAAGTCGGCTGTGCATTGACCACGTAACCGAAATACCGCGCCGGTAAGCTGCCACTTATGCAAGCGGCGATACTACCCTCGTTCGGTTCTGCCCGAGCGTATGTGTTTGTTGGCAAATATAAGCTTGATCCCAGCGTTGTGTCCTCTCTCTTCCGGTGCCGAGTGTTCCGGTCACGTGCCCGCTCTACCCGCCGGTGGGCGAACGCCATCTTTGGCTTCCTGCGCAAGGAAGTGGTTTCAGTTGAGCTGATGTACCTATCGAAAAGGATACGTCTGAGTGGAAGAAAATCCCGATGTTCGCTATCAGTTTAAAAACGAAATCGAACACTCGTGAAACGACAGATTAAACGTTAAAAATTAGAAATGTTGGCGAGAAGGAGAGATTAATTAAGTCTTTAGAATGGCAGAACAGTTCCGCTCCTTACAAGAGTTTAGTAAAAAAACCGTACGGAAACTGGCAGAAGTCGGCGAGTTTCGCCACACTCAGGTAACGACGACAGAAGGTATATCCTGGTGCTGAAGAGAAGGTTTCTCGTCTTCTCGTGGAATTTACGAGAAGGTTTCCCAACTCGGCTCGGTGAACCGGCCCCCGTAACAAATCTACCAAGGATGGGATAGAATCGCGTCTTCAAGTTTTTTTTTTTATAACAACGGTTTTTAAGGTCGTTGTAACCGATGTCCGGATAGTAGAGCCCTCTTAGATTTACCGGACATAATTAAAGACCGGATAAACAATGAGAAAGGAAAACTGAAACAGGCGGTTAGGTGATATAACTCTAAAACAAAGAAAAACTGCAACAGCAGCAAGGTATCTTTTTTTTTTTTTGTTTTCCCTTCCCTCTTTTGGTTCTTTTCGTCCCTTTCCCAAACTAGTATTTCGCGAAGTATCCATCCCATAATTTCCCGACCGTGCGCGCGCGTGTGTGTGTGTCTCAAGCATCAGCACGGATCGGACAACCGTAATCTTCCGTTATTCAGCATTCGTGACAGAATCGCGATTCACCGTCCCAGATCTCCTGGAGGGGCTTAGACCCGATTTATGCCGCAGAATAAATAACGTCTCATCTCCTTCAAAATTATTAATATTTTTTTTTTTAAATTTTAATTAAAAGAATCTCTAATTTGCCTTATAACCTCCACCAAACAGCTGATCCGGGTCCTGCTCTCTGGACAGGGATCGCGAGAAGTTCTAACTTTTCATTAAATAACCTAAAAGTCCCTCTTTCTATCCGCTCTTTTCTGCTGGTAGCTTTCTTAGCGAAATTACGATTAATTAATTACTATAAAGCTACAAGTACATTTATTTATTCGTCCTAAACCATTAATGGCTTGCGCGAGAAGAAAAAAGAGATTAGACAATAGATTATAAGCTCACTGATCGAAATGGCGTCTTTATTTCATCTTCGACTGATTTAAAGACCGTGTTGTCTGTATCACGGCTGTTTAGCGGCACATGAACACCACCTATTGTAAACCATTAAAGATGACCTCTAAATGGTGCTTGAAGTCTTTACCGTTCTAATTTATTCAGTTTTTATCGGAATTCTTTTTTTACTTAAAATAAATAGTTTAGATTCTCCCACCATAACTACTCATCAGCTTCATTCAAGTTTGTCAAGGTTTTTCATCAGAAAATAAAGGTTGTAAGTATAAGACAACTATTTATGCATACGAGGTCTGTCGAAAAGGTATCCGACTTTACTTTTTCCCGTCGGAAGTAATGACGTTAGGGAGGCAAAAGTGTGCATAGTGGGGCCGCACGCCTTCATGCCCATGCGTGGTTTTTGGTGGGCTTGCTGGATGCGTCAGTCAGTCAGGCAGCCAGCGTGTGAGGGGCTGTACTACTTACTCGTCGCATTTTCATTTCGCCCGTGATGACGGAACATGTGGAGCAACGATCTTGCATCAAGTTTCGCCAAAATCTTGGAGATACCCAAGCGGAAACAATTCGCAAAATTCAACAGGCTTTTGGTGACAATGCCATGGGTGTTACCCAAATAAAAGAATGGCACAACAGGTTCAAAGATGGCCGCACATCTGTGGAGAGTGACCAGCGTTCCGGGAGGCCGTCGACAAGCCACAATGCAGTTGTTATCGAGAAAGTGCGGACCTTAATAATGGAGGATCGTCGTTTGATGGTGCGGGAAATTGGTGACGAGGTTGGGATCAGTAAAGATTCTGCACATGCAATTTTAAAGGAGGATTTGGGCTGGGGCTGAGTGGCAGCAAAATTTGTGCCCAAGCTGCTTTTTCAGGAACAACAACAACTTCGTCTTGAGGTTGCGCAGGACCTGCTGGATACTGCCAGCAGGGATCCTGAGTTCCAGAATACCGTGATAACTGGAGATGAGACCTGGGTGTACGGGTACGACCCAGTAACCAGAGCTCAGTCATCACAATGGAAGCAGCCAACGTCAGGTCCGGAGCAAAATCAAGGTGATGCTGACTGCTTTCTTCGAATACCGAGGCGTTGTGCATCACGAATACACATCAGAAGGACAAACAGTTACAAAGGAGTACTATCAGGAAGTCCTCCGACATCTTCGTGATGCAGTTCGACTCAAGAGACCGGATCTGTGGGCCTCGCAAAACTGGCAGCTGTATCATGACAACGCCCCGGCTCATTCGTCGTAGCTGATCCAAGGTTTCTTGGCAAAGAAAGGCATTTCACTAATTCACCAGGCTCCCTACTCTCCAGACATGGCTCCTTCTGACTTCTGGGTGCTCCCAAAAATGAAGATGCCACTGAAAGGTTCCCTCTTTGAGATCCGAGAGGACATCATGCGGAATGCGACGGCGGAGCTGAGAGCCATTCCGGAAGAAGCATTCCAGACGTGCTTGGAACAGTGGAAGGATCGCTATGCTGTGTGTGGAGGCACAAGGGGCCTACTTCGAAGGGGATTAGTATTTGAATCCCACAAGTACGTAATTTTTTTTCCCAGCCTTAGGTCGGATACTTTTTCGACACACCTCGTATAAACAAAGTAAGACAGCTGTTTATACATATAAACCAAAAAAAACTACATAATATCCATTTAAACACGAATTAGAAACTTCTGTTTTGTTTTTAAGGAAGGATTGAAATTAAAACTTGTCTATTCAATTAATGTTTTTCTCTAAAGGTTTCTCCTTTTGGGGAAAATTTATGGAGAAATAAATAAGATGATTACAGAAAATATAATAGAATTATCTCTTTCGTTGTTTGCCACGAAGGAATATCGGTGCGACGACAACAGTATGGGTCTCAGCTGAACACTATTATTAGCTTCGTCTTTTATTTGTTGTTAAGGTTGATCTAACTTTGTTTTCTAAATACGACAATGAAAATTACTGGCTGCAAAATTAAACATTCTGCTGGAGGCGGTTTCTCTCAGAAGAGCAACTACACTAACTGTGGACAAAAGCAGGCAGCAAACTTTGTTAGGATCACAAAGCGGTGAAAGAGATGGTGGGTAACAAGGGCAAGCAGCTTTCTTCTCCTTACGATGGACACCTTCCATCGTGCGTTAGTTCATAATAGTGAACATATCCTTTTGGGGGGTGGTGTGGTGCAATTGTTGGGACATGTTTGTTAAGTTTGCAAGTGTATGTGGTGGGAGCTGGGTCGGTTCCACGACCGGCCGCCTCAGCTGTTTATAAGTGAGGTCTTATTTCGACCTTTATTATTATTTTTTAATGTTAGTTAGCCAACGTCACTTCCGTGACAGCTAACATTCTCAGCCAACGTCACTTCCGTGACAGCTAACATTCTCAGCCAACGTCACTTCCGTGACAGCTAACATTCTCAGCCAACGTCACTTCCGTGACAGCTAACATTCTCAGCCAACCTCACTTCCGTGACAGCTAACATTCTCGGCCAACCTCACTTCCGTGACAGCTAACATTCTCAGCCAACGCCACTTCAGTGACAGCTAACATTCTCAGCCAACCTCACTTCAGTGACAGCTAACATTCTCAGCCAACGCCACTTCAGTGACAGCTAACATTCTCAGCCAACCTCACTTCCGTGACAGCTAACATTCTCACGCTAGTTTTTTGGTAGCTGGGAATGGAAGTATCCAAAACTATGTTAATTTTTTAGAAACTAACGATGAATACATTTAAAGCTACATCAATTCTTTGGCAGCTAAAGATGAAAACATTTGAAAATAAGTCAGTTCCTGAACAGCTATCGGCAAGAACGTCGATGTACCTCGATAGTTAAAATAATCAGAGCTACGTCACTCCATCGTTAGCCATGGGGTGAAAACATCTAAAGTTACGTCAGTCCTTTAGTAGATGAAACTCTCTAAGAAATGACATTAGTTTGATCAATAACGATAGGGACCTTGACGTATTTGGATTTTTTTTCCGTCTGTGTCTACCTACTTGGTAATATCTAAATTGCTCATTACTACGGCAACCGCCACTCCTTCCCGTGAAGTAGAGGTCTGTAATAGGTTGTTTTTTTCCTCTCTTTCTCCTTGAGAGTCAGTTTCACGAAACTCCCAAATATGCCTCTGTAATGAGAAAGTTGGGTGGGAGTTGGTTTGGTTTTTAGACGTTTTCCTGTTGGAAGTGGAGTCCCACTTTCTTCACCACCGTGTCAAACTTTGTTGTAGTTTTTTTATTGTTGTTTTCCTGTCGAAAACTTCAGTTTAAATGGTAATAGGTTTCGAGCAGTTTTTGAAGATTCTTTCCTTGTTCATCACTTTTTGTTTCGTCTTTTGTTTTTGTTTTTGTTTTTTTTTTCGATATGACCGTCGTGCAATTAATCGAGAAATAAAACTGGAATTGTACCAGAGGGGCGTCGTAGCCATAAACAACTAGGCAGGGCGGCTATACATTACCCAAGACAGTTTAACATAAATTATGTAAATTATAAATGGAGATTTTTTTTTTTTTTAAAAAACTTACTTTTTCGGAGTAATAACAAAAAGTATCACGAATTTTTGAAAGCCAGTATATTAAGAGAGAAATAAGTAGATCTTTTTTTTAATTTTTATTTTTGTTAGAGTTATAACAATAAAACAAAATTGGCAAAAGTACAACGTCGACCCACTCGCGGTGGGCGTCGGGATAAAAGAACTGTCAGCCTTCCGCTTTAACACTTTGCTCATCAATCCCGGTCTTCGGTGTCCGCGTATTTCTCGCTGCTATGGTTCTCCTTCAGATGCCTTCCGGCATTTCGGCTTTTGAGAACAACAATGTTATCGCTGCACGGGCGCTGTGCCGACCACAATGTCCAAGAATTCCATTACATAGCGATTTTGCTGATCATAATAAACTGCAGTTAATCTGCACGACGCTGGTGCCAACCTCGCTACAGTAAAACCTTCCACGACGTTACACGGACGCCAGCACCACCGCTGCGTATTCACTGATTGCCAATGCTGTCTGGACTGATAACATGCCTTTATTATGGTAAACAGTTCATTAAGTTGGTTATTTTGATTAATTGTATCTGACAGGTTTATTTATGCACAGGTCTTAAGGCGCACTTCTTCTCCCTTTTTTTTTACGTACCAAAAAAAAAGAGAAGGAAGCAGGGACCAGGACTCCGCCAGCTGATTTTGTTTTTGCTCCATAGCTCTCGCCGGTTATTAATGTTTTGTGTTTGTTGTTGGTGTTTTTTACTTTGGAAATGCAACCAGGATTTTGGAGATTAGCTTTGGAACCACACCCCGTAAACTTCATCTAGTTACGACGTCTAGCACTGAAGTGAGGGAATCTGCCCCCCAGTGTAAGACACCGTGTCACGACGTCTGTCACTGACGTGAGGGAATCTGCCCCCCAGTGTATGACACCGTGTCACGACGTCTGTCACTGACGTGAGGGAATCTGCCCCTCAGTGTAAGACACCGTCACGACGTCTGTCGTTGATGGGTAACGATCTGCTCCCGATCTAAGGCACTGGCATAACGCGTCAATAAAGTAGCAAATTCGATTTCAGATCTGACCACTATTCCAGATATGAGCTGACCTTATTTGCGAACTCCACCAGTAATAGATGTTAAACGTATTTTAATGGTTCTAAGAGAGAAATCACTTACAACAATTTTTAGTCAGCAATCATTTTAATTAACTATGATTACCATGCTATCGATCATTGATGCTTTTTCTTTGACGCACTGATCTTACCCCAGCGTAGTTTTATTTTATTAAGAAATGAAGGCTACAGACCTAATATCTTTATTGCTATACGTCGATGGCCATGGACGGTCGTCGATTACAGTTTAAATAGCTTTCAAGCATAGTTGGAACCGAAACTATAGAGAGTCATCGTCCTCTTGAAGTACAAATCCAAGGCGTTTTCAAAAGCACTTACTGTGCTAGACTGCACGTCAGGCACCCACTTCTTCTATTAAGGAATAAAGGGCTAGGAAGAATTTACCATTATCATTGATGGCTTACCTAGAGGTTAGTAGGTCCGTGTGTCTCATAAATACTGAGGTAGGTTTCTCTCTCCTACGACGTTCCTTAGTGTTTTTCTGTCCTCCCCTGTTCTTTGAAAGCGTCATAGAACCTTATAGTATTCGAAACCATTGCGTTACCTTAGAAGAAAACGTCTATTTTCATTAATGGTAAATATACAGTAATTCAATGTTATTAAGCAGACGCATTTTCTCAGATCTACCATCTACATATCTCCTTTGTTAAAGTAACTTTCTTTTAGTGAAACCATACGACATGTTTCGAGTTTACTGACGTTTATTTCTTTGCCACTCGTTTTGCGTGCGGAGAGTTCCGCGGTAATGGCTTCCTGACTTTCGGAAGACTAGAACCCACCACTGATTTAACACCGAAGCCTTTCGCCTGGCGCCGTACGATATCTAAACACAAAATATATATTATGGGATGGCGCGGCGCAGTGTATAGTATATACAGATCATGAATAGCCCGGGTGAATGCGCCGGTCCCTATATACCACACGTTAGAATCGTTTGATTAACAATAATAGATTATTAGTTATGTAGTTTTTTTGGACAGCCCCCTTTTTTCTTCTTAGTTCCCTTGTTTGCACGCAGTTCAACGACCAACGATTGGGTCGCTGTGCAAGCTACCGCTGCGCTACCTGGTGGACTTTGTGATCACTGGCAAATCTTCGGTCTCGGAGAGCGTCCTTCAGGAGTTTAAAGAGGTGAAAACAATCGGATGGGATGCAAGATCTGGGCTGTAAAGTGAAAGATGCCGGGTTTGTTGTTGTTGTTGTTTTTCATTTTATCAAGCAAGATTAACCTTCAGTGCGTTTCAAGACAAGGTAATCCAGTAATTGTGGCTATTACTTTTATAAAAGTTATTCAGCGAGAAAGGAGATTAAAAGTTCTCGTTCCTCGCCTATAAATCAAATATAAATTATGTTGCTTCTTCGCGATTTCGGTTTTTACGTACCTGGCATAAAACGTAGATTGCAAAAACAAGGCATAGAGAATTCCAGTGAATAGAAAAGTGCCCTTGAACTATTTTAAAAGATTCAGCCAGGACAGACGGAATACCTAGTTTCAGAGTTTAGGTGGTAAGGATTTTGTAGATGGTGGAAAGTCTTTATATCACCTCTTATAGCGTGGTCTCTTATAACGCTCTTTGTCGTGGGAGAAAGCTTCACCTGTCATAATGACCTCCTATAGCGTTCTTTCATACAGCGCTCCGTTTACCAATGACGCCTTATATCTTTGTCATCCAAGGGGGACAGCGGAATGCTATCGGCAGTGGTGCACGTACTAGCAGAGCCGGCATAGAGTCTTATAAAACGCCATTGCGGACTGAGAATCCCGAAGAGTCGAGGGTCGATTGATTTTTGCCGGTAGTAAGAAGGTTAGATCAGAACTGTTTGGCTATCCAGCAAGCCGAGATATTAACCGTGTGTCCTTGTCAAATGACGCAGTAACTCGGCAAGCTGATGGTATTCAAGGTCAGCGGTTGGAGGATTTAGAATCATTGAAATACTTCTTACAAAACGACGAGCCAAAAGCCACGTAACAGATAAGGAAAACCCTTTTGGTGTACGCACGATACGGCGCTCACTTTTCTCTCGACAAGAGATACGAAACCCCATTTACTAAAACTAACGTAAGTACTGTTCAGGGAGATGCACTGACTGAGCTTTCCACTGACAAGAGAGCCAGACGCACGTTTCCCAAGTGAAGTGGCACTAACCTAAATTCCGGATCAAGGTTTCCCAAGAATGCCCAAAGTCATGTGACCTTGCATCGAGAGAGCGCTTCCAGTGTTTCCCCCCTCCAGGTGTCGCTGTAAAGGTTGGGTCTGAGGTCAGTCCCCCCTACTTCGCTGGGAAGCGCCGCATTCCTTTCTGAGCTTGTTTGTCTCAGAGGAGCGGGCACGCGAATCTCACTAGGACCAGGTAAATCATTTTTCTTTTGCTCGAGATTTTGTTTTTTACCAAGTTTTGAAATCTTTCTATTATTTCTTTTATCGGATTAACTCTTTACCCGCTGCTCGCGTATCTCTTTTTGCCGGTGTAACGATATTATTTCAGTAAAGTACTCAGGTGCCCGGTATGGATTGGGGGGGGGGCACCTGTAGATACAGTACTAATTTTGCCTTTCTCGGAGAGTTAGAAAGAAAAAAAGGGGTGCGCAGAAGGGGGGGGGTAATCTGTTGTTCATAGACTTTGTCGTGTTATTCCGATTGCTAGAATTGATCCTTTTATCGATACGCGTTGCGTGCTCCGGGCACAGGTTGGCGAAAACCTCACTGCTATTTTTACCAGTAGAAGCCTGCGGTGCCGACTTTTCTCGCCGCTGGGCGGATAACGGTGGACGAGACGTCAGGTTCGCAGAGCCGGGAGGAGTGTAGTGGACGATTATGCCTACCACTCGGCACTGGGCAGACCACAGCGGACCGGCGGACTACTGAGAACGAGAATTCTATTCCATGGCGCTGCGCGGACGACGGTAGACGGAGTTTGCGCTGATCAAAGAAAAGTGCTTTCTGACACCTAACACCCACCCTTTCTCTTTCGTCAGCAAGAGGTGTAGATGAACAGGATCAGACGACTCGCGCCGCATCTCAAGTATGCGGTCCAATCAGCTAATTCCCGCACCTGACTCGACCATCGCATATCCCAGATTCAGTCTGCAAGTAAATGTAGACAGTAACTGGAGGATCCAAAGTCAAATAACAATACCAACGGTAGAACTACAATTGATGGCTGAGGGGAATTGCTCCGATGGAATCGGTTTGGCGCTGCAGCTAAAGTCGGAGTCACCTGGTAACGGACTATGGATGACGCCATCCTTAGTAGAGGTTATAGGTGTATTATTTCCAGCCGCGGTCTTCGCACAAAGAGCCAATAAACTTCGCTGTCAAAGCTCATCAAGTTAAAAACCGACTTTTCGTAAACTGCACCAGTGGACTAAGCCTGAGAAAGGACAATGACAAAGTTAGGTCCATTTTTTTAGTAACAGAATTAGCTATGTTCATCTCAAGAACGACTTGTCTTTTTGCTATCAAGTTTACTTCGATATCTTGCGCCGAGCGAAATCCCGTCTTTTTTAAAAATGACTTCCATATAAACAAAAAAGAAAACCGAACACAACCTTCACGGTGTTTACGTGGCGTTGAATATGATGGATACATGTAAATATGGTCGATTATTAAAGATGAAGTAAAGATGATATTCTAATAGGTGGTTGGTCGACCCAAACACTTGGACGCTTGAGCTTAATCCATACACAAATCCCTGAAAACCCGTACATTATTGATTTTTAAATCGCTGAAGATAAACTTTCGGATGCAAGTTTTGTACTGGACTTCGGGCTGATCTCTGTTTGTTCTATCGACATTTTTGCGGATCTACACGGAGTAGGTTTATGATGTTTTCAAACTAGGTAAGTTTCAGTCGACATAGCTGCAAAGGTTGGCGGCTGGTTGCCTGTTGCTTGTTTCAGACTGTGTTTCTTCTCAGAACCGAGGTCATCTGGGATTGAAATGGTGACTTCCTAATTCAGTTCGCGAAATCCATGCGCATTTAATGTTAAAATTGTATAACTGTATTATTTTATTTTTATGGTTATTATTGCAACATCGACGCACTAGGCTTTCTCTGTGTAGCAGTACGAGGTGGGTAAGATATACCATCAGGGATCACGGCGCGATCAGTACGTCCCCAGCTTTACGAATGGCCGGTCTGAGTGGAAATGCGAAAGTGGTGAGAAAAACTGGCGTGTAGTTTGCTCGCTTGTTACGGTGGCTTCCGCGGTTCAGTTCTGAACGCACGAGCACTAGTATCCAAACGAGTCATAGTCTAGAACGATTCCCCTCCCCCTCTTTCTACAAGGCAAAAGCTCTCATATTGATATTCTGCACGTTCTAACCTTTTAAAAGGATCCCCACCTCGTCATGGTTCCTTAATCGATCAAGGTAAGTAAATAATTACGTTTCCTCCGACAGATCCAAATTAATACACTCACCTGGCTATGGAACAAACAGTTCAGGTCGTTATCCGGTCAGACACCTTTTCATCGATCATCGGCAATAAACAAGGTGCCCGAAAGGAGTCTAGCAAAAGAAGAAGAGAAAAAATCCGATTTTACGTAGAAGCTGGCAGACATCCGGTTCCTCGGACTTCGCGACCATGTATCCGAGGACTCGTCTCGACCATATGCCACATCGCTGTAAAGCTGTCATCGATGTCAGCGGAGGGAGCGGATCCATCAGATACGGAGTGCCGGGTGGAAACTTCGACATTGTCCTTGCCGAAGAATATTATCTCGGCATAATGAATAGGTGGATAGCGAATCACAAACAAACCGAATGTTTGAAGGCGGGGACGGAGAGACGCCGCAACCTGGCTCAGGTAAAGTTACAATCAGAATTATGTAGCACCGCGCTCGCTCTCCTCTATCTGAGCATCTCGACTGTCTGCCGGAAATCATTTTAAACAACGGGACAAAAAAATGGCGCACGGACGGATCACTTTTCTGCGGATTTTCCGTGTCGTACTTACTTCTGTCGCTACGTCTTGGTACCATCCGACGAATTTAAAGTCTGCCGGCACAGCAGGCCGGTTTTCGCTTTCACTATGGTAGCATAAAATAGCGTCTTCAGTGCGATCCCTTTTCCCAAGATGTATATCTTGGCCCTCTGCTGCTAATTCTCAAGTTCCGTCTGTTCGCTGATGTTTCGAGAGCAGTCAAGGAATTTTAAGAAAAAGCCTTTTACCTTTTGTTAATTTAGAATAAGAAAGTTTTTTTTTCGCCAGCGTCTTTTGCTGATGACTTCCGTTTTAGTTTTTTTAAATTATTATTATTTAAAAATTACTATTTTCATTTTAATATTTGGCGCCGATTTTCACCCGGTTTTATGCCTGTAAAAGCTAGATTATTGCAGTACCGCAGTAACTAACGTCCACTAATCTAGTTTTTTCTCCCCCACCTAACCCCGCCATAGAGTAAAGACAAAGAGACGAAATAGGTGGTGGAGACGTTTTACAGATAGCATCGAGAGGCGGGTCCTCTAAGGAACAGAGACTGGGGACAGAGTAGGGATGGGAAAGACCGGAAGCGGACCGAATGCGGCGCTTCTAAGCTAAATTCAGGGGTGTGTGTGTGCCAGACTGCAGATTCTTAACAAGATCCACGCCACAGTTACATCTCTGGTTACTTCTCATCGCCCAGGACTGCCGGCCGTGATCTAGGGTTATTGCTCGAACCTTGAATGAAATCGAACTTTCATGATCGGTATCCATCCAGAACATACCAAGTTCGCGTCAGTGTTTAGTTTTATTTCTCTGCCGCAGGGATCATGCGGTTCAGAGACGGGCAGGATGCAACAGGGATGTCCGGGAAAGGAAAGAACCCGATGCATTGAGGGGACCGGACAGAAGTTAGCACCGGTCGTATTTTTCAATATGTGATCGCTGGCGGAGTATTGCATATTTCCGTGCTGCGAGACAAAAAAAAAAAAAAATCGATAGGCTGATGGGTAACATTTGGAAAAGCAGAAAAGAAGATGCGCGACATCATAAGAAAGAGAAGCTGGATAACTAGGTCACTGAATCTTCTGAATGTGTGCGTATCTTCTATTGGGTGAATCTTTTTTTATTACGCGAGAACTAATGGCATTTTGTAACAACAACGGCAGCAACAACAACAAGAGAGGGAGAGAAAGGGGAGAGGGAGATAAATGTTGAGAAAGATTTAAAAGATCCTGAAAATCGATCTACGAAAATCTTTGTGAAGAAAAGCAGCTAAAAGATTGCCCGGGTTCAAGCCAAGACGTGCTTCATAACCGACAGTCCAAGGAATTACGGACAACCTTCAAAATAACGAAACACTTTCGAACAGAAAATAGTTTCTACCTTTTCTAATTTTCAGACATCAAATTGTGTTACATGGCTCTATGAGAAATTTGTTTGTTTCTGCCCAACCTCGCCAAACCGCGAATTTAATTTGATACAGACAATGAAGGCTCCGTCTTTATGGTACAAAGCGAACAGGCGATACCAAGGTTTACTTCTCTCCGCGTAAGGTTCTTGTTGGTTGAACGGTTCACTGCTTATGTTCAACGAGTTCTGCGTTTTCTAAAAGCGGAAGTCGCTTCGACTGTTCGATAGTCGGGCGGTGTCGCGGAGACTTCGCGGCTCTGGACAATGTTTTCGAAATCAAGATATCGCAAACAAAGCGAACTCGGCAAACTTGGCTAATAATGGCTTAAGGATGACGGCGGATTTCCATCCCTGCACAACTTGCCTGTGATTTATTATTTTGGTTATCAATCCTTCTCCCGTTCTACCACGGGTGACTTTAGAGTTTCTCGTAATATGAACGTCCACAAGCAATTTTCCGAATGGCTTTGTTCTTAATCTATCGGTCTACGTCTGTAACAGCAGTGAGATTGCCGGCCAACGATGAAAGTATAGCATAGCAGACCAAGAGAGACTCGATAGATCTCTCTCCGCGGATCGCGCTCATGAGAGAGAATAGTCAGGAGACGAGAGATAGAGAGCGAGAGATCTCGACGACGATCCTGCGCTAGAGATGCGAGCGAGAGGATGAGAGTCTCTCTCGCTCTATATCTCTGCTCTCTCTATCTATAGAGATCTACAATCTATCAGATCTCATCTATCTATCTCTCATATATAGCTCTCTATCTCTCCCTCGCTCTACCCATCTCTCTCTCTCTCTCTCTCCTCTCTCTCTCTCTCTCTCTCTCTCTCTCTCTATCTCTCTCTCTCTCTTCTCTCTGTATTACAACCATAACAATAACGCAGCCTTCCTGAAGACACTTCCTACCCTGTTCACCAGCCGTCTTCGAGGTCCGGGCGCAATAGTTTGCGTGTTGACCGGTTTAAAATTCTGGAAATCCTCCGGAGAGCTGAAATATTAGAGACGCGAGTTTACAGAATTTAAAAGAAAACAAGAAGAAAGATGGCGGCGTGGCTTTTACCGGATGCCACTTAGTGTGGCAGGCAGAGCTTCCTCACCCGAGAACAATGTTCGCGTTGGTGTCTTCCGTTGACGAAGAAGAGGGTCCCTGTTTCTCTGTAGCTTTGTAAAGTTATCGTTCCATCAGCTGTGCAGCATAACGCAGATATCGAGTACTTCTTAGATGTAGGCACTGATTAAACACCAGAGCTCGCCGTATAAGTGCAGTTTCTTTGTGTGGGGGAGGGGGACTACTGTTTAAATGACTGCGAGGAGGACGTGAAACAGTCACGATTCGGTTAAGGCCGAGGTAAACCTGACCGTATTGGTTAAGTACACGGCGTCGTTACGGTTCCGAGCAACAACAACAGCCCGACGCGAGAGCGACCTCCAGGGTTCTTGGGGGCCCCCCCGGTGTCGGGTGGAACGGGCCGCTTAGCGTCTCTCAATCACGAGGAGGAGGACTCGACAGAGAACAGGCCACTTGTCTTTACGGGGTGCAATGCCATTGAAAGAGCCTCGTTCCGAAGTCCGACTCGCTCCACAACAACAACAACAACAAAAATAGTTCTTCCGGCCTGCGGGAAATCGCAGTACCGAGCAGTTCGCAGGACAACAGGTGTCTTTCCACATTACCCCCCCGACTCATCTGTATGCTTACCCTTGAATCTAAGAAAGCAAGAACAGTCCGTGCCCGCTCCACCAGTGGTGGGTTAGGCGCTGCTCGTATCTCCGACGACGAGCTATCAGAATACGTCAAACAGACTCCCAACTGGTCGCCTTCTTGGGACCACATCCTGATGATGATGATGATGATGATGGCGTCCCCCTAATTGGCTCTACTAACAAGATGGTGCGCAATGACGAGACTAAATGTCTAGTTACCGTTTTTATTTTGTATTATTTTACATTCAGTTATCTGATATACAAGACTTCTGTTTGTTTATGCGCTTTTTCTTCGATTTGTTTGCTTTCTGCGCTCCAAACCATTTGTTTATGGAATAATAGGAACTCTTTTATTTTCAGAAATCATCGTTTAGATGAGACTTCCTTGTTATCTTTCTTCTATACTTTCAATCTAAAGACATTTCCATTTAGCTACAGATCAGTGACAGCTGCTGCAAAATCTTATAGGAAGCGACGAAATTAAAAGCTGAAAGTGAAGAATCTCACACAGGCTGGCGTTAATATTTAAAGCACAAAAGAATTGGATTAATAAACAACTTATTTTTGCAGGAACCTCAATGGCTATGGCGACTGTAGATAGTCTCTCACACAATATCTCTGTTTTCTTGTCTTTTTCTTTTTTTTGCTCAATGCATGAGATAAACAGGATGCTTCATTGGGGAATCCATGATTACGTCCATCAGTTAATTAAACCTGTCTTGTCTTTAGTGCTCTTTAAAAGAAAAAATAATGAAAGATTAGGGCATTATGTACAGTTTAAGCCGAAATTATCTTTAGGGTAAAAAAAACAAACAATCTAAACAGAGGCCCTAATAAATAGGGATTTGCATTTCAGCTTCCAAATAAAAATAATCGTTGTTTTATGAACAGATCTGACAAATGCAATCTGGTTTCGTCCATAGCTCCCTGTCGGTTCGTTACGTTAAGTCTAGTAACACTGTACGTTACGCGTACCCTTATTTGTGAGTGAGAGAGAGAGAGAAAGAGAGAGAGAGAGAGAGAGTTGACGTCACTACAGGGAGAGATTACGTCATTACAGAGAGAGAGTTGACGTCACTACAGGGAGAGATTACATCACTACAGAGAGAGTTGACGTCACTACGGGGAGAGAGAGTTGACGTCACTACGGGGAGAGATTACGTCACTACATAGAGAGTTGATGTCACTACAGAGAGAGAGTTGACGTCACTACGGGGAGAGATTACGTCACTACAGAGAGAGAGTTGACGTCACTACAGAGAGAGATTACGTCACTACAGAGAGAGAGTTGACGTCACTACAGAGAGAGATTACGTCACTACAGAGAGAGTTGACGTCACTACAGAGAGAGAGTTGACGTCACTACAGGGAGAGATTACATCACTACAGAGAGAGTTGACGTCACTACGGGGAGAGATTACGTCACTACATAGAGAGTTGATGTCACTACAGAGAGAGAGTTGACGTCACTACAGAGAGAGATTACGTCACTACAGAGAGAGAGTTGACGTCACTACAGGGAGAGATTACGTCACTACATAGAGAGAGTTGACGTCACTACAGAGAGAGATTACGTCACTACAGAGAGAGTTGACGTCACTACAGAGAGAGAGTTGGCGTCACTACAGGGAGAGTTGACGTCACTACAGAGAGAGTTGGCGTCACTACAGGGAGAGTTGACGTCACCACAGGGAGAGATTACGTCACTACAGGGAGAGAGTTTACGTCACTACAGGGAGAGATTACGTCACTACATAGAGAGTTGATGTCACTACAGAGAGAGATTACTTCACTACAGAGAGAGAGTTGACGTCACCACAGGGAGAGATTACGTCACTACAGGGAGAGAGATTACGTTACTACAGGGAGAGATTACGTCACTACAGAGAGAGAGTTGACGTCACTACGGGGAGAGAGTTACGTCACTACAGGGAGAGATTACGTCACTACATAAGAGAGTTGGCGTCACTACAGGGAGAGTTGACGTCACTACAGAGAGAGATTGTCACTACGGAGAGTTACGTCACTACAGGGAGAGTTGACGTCACCACAGGGAGAGATTACGTCACTACGGAGAGAGTTTACGTCACTACAGGGAGAGATTACGTCACTACATAGAGAGTTGGCGTCACTACAGAGAGATTATTCACCACAGAGAGAGAGTTGACGTCACCACAGGGAGAGAGATTACGTCACTACAGGGAGAGAGTAGAGAGATTACGTTACAGGGAGAGATTACGTCACTACAGAGAGAGAGTTGACGTCACTACGGGGAGAGATTACATCACTACAGGGAGAGATTACGTCACTACAGAGAGAGAGTTGGCGTCACTACAGGGAGAGTTGACGTCACTACAGAGAGAGTTGACGTCACTACAGGGAGAGTTGACGTCACCACAGGGAGAGATTACGTCACTACAGGGAGAGAGTTTACGTCACTACAGGGAGAGATTACGTCACTACATAGAGAGTTGATGTCACTACAGAGAGAGTTGATGTCACTACAGAGAGAGAGTTGACGTCACTACGGGGAGAGATTACGTCACTACAGGGAGAGATTACGTCACTACAGAGAGAGAGTTGGCGTCACTACAGAGAGAGAGTTGACGTCACTACAGGGAGAGATTACGTCACTACAGAGAGAGAGTTGACGTCACCACAGTGGAGATGACGTCACTACACAGAGAGAGAGATAACTTAGTGTTTTTTAATGAAGCTGAAATTCAACGATTTCTCCAAAACAATTATTCTCACTATATAAATATATTCTCCGAAGACGCGTTGCTTTACGGCGCTCATTCTTGCGGTACCTCGCTGGCACTGTTTCTTCTTGTCTTTTCTACGAACACTCAAGTTTCTGCCTACATATAAAAGACGAAGACCACGGAATCCCGCTGGTTTCGTTTCCGGATAGTGTCAAAGTATTATGGGAATCCACCACGTGAGCGAATAATACTCTATTTCCTTAGTCTATCTTGGATCGTGCATGTGACGTAGGGCTGTCAACCCTCTCCTCCCCCGAAATACACGAAGAACCAAAGCGAATGACGTCACAGGACATGGAAAATAACATGGATTACCACCTTCGCAGTGGTCACGGCACATAGAAGCAAAAAAAAAAGCTACCAATGTGATATATAAACATTTTCTTTTAAGATGCAATATTATTTCCTTGCGTAGACATTCTATGTTCTATGCGCCGTCGATGGATGCGCACGCCCGCTGTCGGTCGCTGGATTGCTCTTGTCTTTTTTTTCTTAAGTTTGTTTACTATTTCCTTGTTTTATATTCCATCTGGCATAGGCGTAGGTTCTAAGCCATAACGAGAAAAGGGATAGTTTTTTAACCATTTCTGCGTACGTCAGCAATCCCACCGACTGACCTTTAAGTAACTTAGGTAATTATTCATTTTCTCTGGCTGGACAAGGTCGATACCAGTCAGAGTCGCCTCTCCTCAACCGTCAAGTTACTGAATATAATATTCAGAACGCGGCAGGTAATTCGTTCCATCCCACTTTGATGGTAGTGTCGGACCGGAAAGAAAAACCAACCCACCAGTTCGCGTCGATACAACGCACTCCCTTACGGAAAACATCTAATTTATCACCGGATGCTAATCCTCGTCCCCTTTAAAGTTTTGGTGATCTTTCGCGATTAACCGTGCGGCGATTTTCAGCGATGATGATATAAGTAATTGGACGGTTCGAGTCCTCTCTCTCTCTCTCTCTGTTCCTCCCAGCAGAACATCAAACTAGATCGTTACTGGCATTCCAGCATCCCCAAATTTCCCCGAGGCGTTCTGTTCACTTTCAATTATGTCGACATATAAGGCTGTGCGCACTGCCTTCGTCTTGGTCAGGGGTGGGTGAGGTGGATTTTCCCAGGTTTGTCAACGATTGCTTTAAAGATCCAAAAGACCATCTTTATTTATGTAATCTCCAGATAAAGATTACGGATTTCGGCTAAACTGGTGGGAAGGTCGCCAGTGGGTAAATCGCGACGGTGATACGACTCCGACCTTCTCGCCCGTAGACCGTCCGTCGAGGGACGGGAGCGCTGCCGCACTGATGGGAAACGGGCACCTGCGATCGACAGTAAAATCGAACTTTCCTTTCTGCTTGCAGATCTCTTCTGTAACGCGACCTTCGACACCATGCTGTGCTGGCCGGCTACCCCAGCGGGAAGTACGGTGAAGCAGAACTGTCCCGACGTACCCGGCGTGGATCCCACCCGTAAGTAAAGCGATTAAACATCTCCTCAACCAGAATTATCTTCTTTGTTTCTTCGACCTCTTTCCCTCCTCGCTGTTTTGGTTTCTGTTGAAGCACGTGCCTCGGGAAAGCCTTCTGTTTGTTTGTTTTCCCACACTAAATCTCTGCTAGATTGCGAATCTTTCTAAATGCAAACCGCGGAAACTACCGAAATTTCCTGCAGAATAAATGCAACCGTTCTAAAATAACTCCTTTTAATGATATCAGGTCCTTAGAATTAAATTTGTACCCAGCTGGCATCGCGAATCAGTAGCAACGGGAGAAATATCGGTCATAGAGATGAAGGTTAGTTCAGAACTAATAACTATATCCCCGCTATGCTCTGGTGATCTTACGGTTCAGATTACCATTCACCGTCTTTTAGAAGGGACTACAGCGAAGCACTTTGAAAAAAAACATCCATCTAAAACTGATTCTAAATATGGTAACGATCGAACTGCATATTTATTGGCATTAACAGCGTTTTACGAAAGTGCAACAGGATTCTATCGCATCACGTGGCGCGGACCACTGCCACGTGGAAAATCTTCACTTACCATTTGCAAGCTTCTTTTTTGGTAGACAACAGCAGCAGCATCTGGTGTCGAGACACGGTCTCATGGTTTTGCACGTGGATGATTGTCTTTAGCGTAATTCGCTTTTCTAAAAAAATCCATCGAAAGATCTCCAAGATTCGAGGAAGATGGCGCGTGCTGGATGGAGGGTTTTTTCCCCAAAAGACAGGCTGCTGCTGCTGGCCGGGTATGAATGCATCCGCCCTAAGCCGCAATGTACCCCATTTTGACGCCGCAGACAGGACCAAGGAGAGTTAAGGGTCCACTTCCGGCCAACCCCCGTGTCTGAATGCCTAGTAGATAATCCGCAAAATCGTTAAATGAAACGCTTCACATCCGACTTAAGTAGCAAATCGACCAAATCTCTCGACCTTCTGAAAGACGGCAGGGATAACAAATTTATTATGCGGTGACTGATAGAAAACCACCGACTGTTAACATTCCGGCTGCGCGATGAAATCGTTTAAGATTTCGTACCCGGCCAAGCTGACAAATCCCTGAAGTCTTCCTCATCCGTGGCTGTGTCGATTGCCCACGGAACTGTGCGGGCACAGAACCGAAGCTGCTCTACTCTATTTCCCCCAATCACGGCCGCCCGGCCAACGGTTCGTGAAAATAACAAATCCCAATCTATTATTAAAACTGTACATAAGACGACATAAGATCATAATCAAGTACCAAACAAAGTAATGAGTCCTTCAAAATGACAGAGTCTCAAAATAATGGTTGACTTAACCGACCCTTCCTGAGGCCCTTTTATAGCGATAGTGGGCCCCCCAAAAAACAACGATCACAAGAAAGAAATGAACTCATACAATATTTAAAAATTCATTCGTTAAAAAAAAAACTTATGTGTATCTTGGTTTATGGATGAGAGCCGAAATTATCAAAATTTAATTCTTTATATGTTCTAAAAAATGTGGATTTGCTTCCTCTTTATGACCACTACTTGGTTGATGGAAGTCTAGAAGAATTACCAAACTTATTGGAAACGTTGCTATTTTTTTTGCACAAAAAAGACAAGGTGAGTTAGATAAGCTTCCTGTGGTAAAGGTAATTCAGTCAACTGAAGACCAGAAGAATCGCCAAATTACCTGTGACATGTAAAGTAAAACGTTAAAATCTTGAACAAAAGAATAATTAATAGTTAGTTTTTTTGGGGGGGAGAGACGCAAAAGTGGAAATTCGTTTGGCGCACTTCCTCTAAGAATGAAAACATCTGGCAGGAATTATCTTGGCAAAGTCTGGATGGACTGGACATTTCTGGCGGATAAGCACGGGGTACTGATCCCCCCACCGTCTTTCTATTTACTGTGATAGGTTTTTTTTTCTGTCCCTCGGAATAACTTTTATTCGTCGCTTGACGTCAGGCGACCTACGGCCGTCCGAGAAAACGTAAAGACTTTGGGAATCATCCGACTGTCGCCTTGTATGGCTTCGGGAATCTCAATACGTAAAGTCTACCGTCAGTTTGCATTCATCGAAGAATTAGGTTACTTTAACTTCGCTTCCTTATAAAATTAAGTCAAAGACTAAAAAAACATTGCTGTTAGGGATTTCTAGCTTTAGCTGTTCCATAACCGTTCTAGACTTATTAGGCTATTTAAAAGTCTAGCACAAATGCGATAGATCTTGTCATTAGACACGGTCTCCCTCCCCTCTTGGAAAACTTCATGTTGTTGTTGTTGCAGAGTTCAAAGAGCCGCAACAACGGGTTCCCTCTCTGGAGGTCAGCCGACGGAAGTTCAGCGTGTGTACCATTCGTGACTACATTCGCGATAAACGCGTTGCAAGACTGATTATCACTTCTAGTCGTCAGATATTGCTCCCCCACCCAGCGTAAACACTGCAGTGAGAGTTTGTTTTAAGATGATCGACTTCCGTGGCACAAATCTTGATTTCTTCAAGGGCACAAAAGAAAAACGAAGAAACAACCAATCCTTTTTCTTCCTTCAGACTGCCACAACAGAGCTACGCTTTTCAAACGTGTGAAAACGATCCAAGTTACGCACACGGGATCGGGATGTGACTTTACGTGATTTCGGAATCAAGAATATCCATGTTGTATATTTTTTCGAAATGTCCACTCAAGAAAAAAACAAACTATATTTAAGTCATTCGTTTTTTGTTTGTTTTTTTTTTAAAAAATTTTAAATTAAAGGCGGAAGAAAACTAGATTCAGATTGCAATCACAACAGCCGCTTTCACCTTTAAATCGTAGGCGTATTAAAGAAGGCTTCATATTTGCATGGAGGCCTCCGTAAGAAATGGACGAGGGATCACTTCCCCCAAACCCGATTCGTCACTAAAATCATCTTCGTTGTGCTCCGTTTTCCTCCGAGATTAAATAAATAACGATTCCCTTGACTGGCAGTTGGTCGGCATGTCAGTAATCCAAATACTCGCCCACCAAACAGACAGAGAATGTCACCCATGAGGAACGGCGGAGTGATTACTTTAAAGGTTAGGGAGAAATTCTTCAAACCATTCCCAGACGTGCTGCTTGAAATTCTGCAAGCCTGTTGCATTCACGTGCACCGAAAATAAAGATGCCTTATCCAGAAGCGCATTTGATCTGACTCTGAACGATATTAAATCTTTATTGATTCATTCGCAGGGAAAAGTGTATATATATATAGAGAGAGCTTTAGAAAACATCATTCGCGAGGCTATCAATGTTAAAGGATTGAATTTTATAAATTCAATTAGGATATTTTACTCGATTTCGAAACACGGAAACCCGACCAGTTTTCTTAGAAATCCAGGAGCTAAGGGAAGGCGAAAAGATTAGTTTAGCTGTTCTCCCCCAATCAAGGTCAGAAGGGCGAGCAGTAGCGAGCCGTTCGGGAATTAATGAAAAGTAATTGATAAGTACGGTGTCAGTGGGTTCACGGTATGGTTCGAACGAAAGCTACTCCTTAACCGGCCGTTGGTTTTGCTTCTCTTTCGGTTGACCGTCTGCGAGTACGGCGCCAGCTCCTTCCTATTGATTTACGCCGATGTCTGATCGTCTAACAGTGACGTCCTTGGTCTGCTGTCTCTGGTTAAAGGGACTGATCAGCCGGCAGCGTTGTTTTAAATTGTTTTTGCGCTCCATCAGCTACACGTGTGTGTGTCTCTGTCTGTCTGTCTGTGTAAACCAACCAATCGGCGAACTGCGTGGTTTTCAGTGCTTTTCGTAGCCAACCGGTGTGGCGTTTTTTTTTCGGACCACGTGACGCGAAGGCATCACGTGTCGGGTTAATTTCCATAGAAAGGTAAATAAAATTATAAACTATGGCGGTTAGCGATTGCAAAATTGTAAAAAGAAAAAAAACAGGCCCCGGGCTCTGAGAGCTGAACCCGTCATCCCCGACCGTTAGCGGACTCCCCAATGATATGGAGCAACGGTGTCCTAAACGTTTTCCATCTCGCTCCATCCTGACTCGACCTGGACATTTTCATTCACCACGGCTCAGCTTTCCGTCTGCTAGGCAGGTCGGTATAAACACCGTCCGATCGTATGACAACCAAACCGCAGGGGCGGGGCACCTAAATACCTCCATGCCCGAG
The DNA here is from genome assembly GCA_018389105.1 of Nautilus pompilius. Lineage (NCBI taxonomy): Eukaryota > Metazoa > Mollusca > Cephalopoda > Nautilida > Nautilidae > Nautilus > Nautilus pompilius. The sequence goes on from JACATO010000687.1 coordinate 176,590, forward strand.
TTCTTCGGAAATTCAAATAGAAAAATAAGGCTGCAAACTCGACCCGCTTCTCAGTCTGAGGCTTGGATGCCTATAATCGTCTTTTCCCTGACAGCTAAAATATCGGAGGATAAAATCGAACGAAATCGAAGTTTCCACGGATTGCCAAAGCACAAGGGATCGCTCCCTCCACGTCGCGAACACAGCCAAAAGTACAAACATAAGAAACACCGACTCTGATCTGTAATGAGAACGGTGTCTGTGTGTGAGCTCGTGTTGATCAGAAGAGCGAGGGCTGGTCGGGTAGCTGAGACCGGTCTACCTAACTCGTGTCAAATTAGGGATTTCAGACGAGAAGTACCAGTTAGATCGATCCAGAACCGGACAACACCCTAACCACGTTGCTGCCTAAACCCTTAATGGAGGCTAGCACCCTACTGGAATCTCAGGCCCCCGCCAACCCGCCGCTTCCCATCACCAGGTCGTCGGGAAGGTCCCGAGAGAAGATCGTCCAGTGAACCCCCTGTATTCCTGGATTTGCATTAAAGGCGGGGCACCAATCCATGAAGGATCCCAGTGCTACAAACAAGTGGGAATAATCACATTTTAAAAAAAGAAAAACTCCATTAATTAATAATATGTTAAAACCTTGGTTGTGAATACCCAAAAACCTTTGTCTCCCATATAAACATTTTGCTAGGACGATCTACTTCACCTCAGAATCAGTTCCCTGAATTTTTTACTCCGTCGTTTCAACCCTCGGCCCCAATTTAAACGAGGACTCTCAAAGCCGTATTATGTGTTACCCGTATATTATTATGAAATGCCAATCAATGCGCTACCTACGTTGCCTTTCTTACAGCTACCACTGTTAAACAATTATGAATAGTTTACCTGAAAAAAATGTTGCCAAGCATCTTAGACGAGCATTTTTTATCAGACAGAAATGACAAAAACTCTCCAGATAAATTAAATCTAAGCTAAATAAATATAAACTGGGCACCGACTTCGTACAGGAAAACTCATAATGCTGAACAATTAAAAGCATCAAAAGCTCTTAGCATTAAAAGTGTACAAGTCATCGTGCGAGTGGCCAGCGCATTTACTAACCGAGTTATCGTTCTTGTGCTCTTTCCCGGTAGATTTAGTGTGCATGGCATGCTGGGTACTATTCACATTCCAGTCATATGTGAGTTTTTTGTTGTTGTTTATTTTTTAAACTTTATTTACGATGTAAAAAGAGAACTCTTTATTTTTGAATTTTAAAAATTTCAACGAATAAAATGTACCTTGCGGCCAAAGGTCACCATTAGCCAGGCGCAGCTGTAAGGCTTTGATGAGGTCTTTACGAGGACGTTAGTTGGTCATAGAGAAGCCGCTAGGTGGAAAGCAGATTTTTTTCGCTGTTGACCAGAGTTCCCAGATAAGCGGATATAAAAAACACGTGAACGTCACATGATATCTGTCGAGATCTGTCTACACGCGGAGAACGGATGCTTTTTAGTGTCATCGAATTTCGAAAGTATTATATTTGCCCGTTCAGATATAAGATGCATGCCGCACGATTGCGTGGAGATTTCCCAACTGATCAAGAAGTTTAGGCGTGTGAATAGTCAGCAGATGTTTTTGGTTCTACATCAAATGGCAGAGCTTTCTCCTCGTCTCTAAATGAGCCATAAATATACTGTACTCAAATTGAAAATGGCTGCACCTGGGAGCCGCTTCCTTATCCAGCCACAGTTTCCATTTTTGTTCAAAAAACATAACGGGTTGACAGTACTTTAAATGAAGAGCTGTTGCAACGTTACCGTCCCATTTTATTCACTGGACAATGAAAGCAATTATGGAATTTAAAGGACGAATGGCGAGGAGTAGAATTACATACAAGATTATACAAAATCAAAGTTTCGCAATAAAATTGTCTAAGCTGTAGTTTAAGGTGTCTGCAGATACAAAAACAGTGATCCTAGGTAATACAGAACTCTTCCGAAATAGTAACTCACATATAGATTTTTATTAATGATTTCCTGACGTTGATATTTCCATTTACTAAAATATTGGTGTGTTGGCGTGTGTGTGTGTGTGTGTGTGTGTGCGCGCGCGCGCGTGCGCACAGGATATATTTCTAAAATATTTTGAAAAAGTAAAATGTGTACAATAATTACACTGGGGACAACAAAATGAAACTTTTTGTCTGCCATCGAGCAAAATGTGGGTGATCTTAGCTAAATTTTGGGTACTCATTTCAAATCTGAAGTCCTAGGCCGTCAGGATTTTGAGATATGCATAAGGCGGAATTTCACCACTAACGCTATATTATGACTTATGTTATATGAACTATAAAAGCTTGAACAACAATATTTGGTATTCAAATGTTTAATGTGAAACATTTGCCATGATCAGACAACAGATGCATGAGAAAGACCGATAAAAGCAGTACGGAAGATATGGAACGCATTTAACTTACATAGTAGGTACATTCCAGATGTTCAAAAATGTTTCAGACACTTGTTCTTGCGCTTATGTGAGGTATCAGTCTCCCTTTGGAGGAACCAACAGTAATCACCCATCATGTTGAGATTGAATTTGCCCTGATATCTACTTTGCATCACCTTTGTGTCTTGGTGGAACCTTTCACCATGCTCATCACTGACAACCCCTAGATTGGTTTGTAAAAAAATCAAGTTGCGAATGCAGAAAGTGCATCTTTAGAGACATCCTGGCCGCCATTCGCTGATATGCCATTAGCATGTTTTCCACATACTCAGCAGAGTGCTCAGCTCTATATTTTCCAAAAAAGTTCTGTACAACTAAAATAAATGCTTCTCATGCTGTAGACTCCAGTGGGTTCAGCTTATTTTATTTTGAACCCGTCATCACGCATGAGTTCTCGAATTTCAGGGCCCACAAAAATTCCTTCTTTGGGTTTAGCTTCACTTTTGTCAGCACCAAACTTCTCTCAGGTACTTGAAGCCATCACCATCTTTATCCATGGCTTTGACAAAGATTTTCAAAAGGTCAAGTTTGATATGAAGTGGCGAAAGTTAGACATTCTGAGGGTCTACCAATGTCATATGTTATACACTGTACCTGCCAACCATATGTTCTTGTCGCATAGGCCAATCTTTTCGAGTGTAATGATTGGCATCATCAAGGCTGTTCCAAAGACACAAGAAACATATGTGTTTTGTGTACCCTGGCTGCAATCCGAGGAGGAGAGAAACAACTTTGAGATCACCACAAATTTTCCATTTATAATCCGTATAACTCGTCACTTTCAAAAGGAATTCCATCGACTGGTATGTCTCTTCCAAGCCTTCTGCACGAGCTATAGGAACCGAAGGTTTTTGGTTACCATGATGTAACAGCACAACTTTAAGGTTTAGTTTGCTAGAGTTTATGGATAACCTCCAGTCATCAGTCACGTGCCATAACTAAAAACCGTGACGTCCTAGAGCAAAACGGTTTTCAGATTTTAAATCAGCGTGCGAAATACTACAATGTGAGCGTGATAGTGTCCCGGTGGCAAAATCATCGTTGTCCATTGTAATTAATTAATTCACTCAAACTGGCTATTAGGAGAGTTAGAGCTCTTCCATCAAGAAATCACAAGATTTGGAATCGGTGCGGCAATATTTTTAGGTTATTAATTGTCATGCATCATTAGAGAGGGTTACCTCATTCTTTAAAAAGTTTTTATTAACTTGGAAAAGGGAGAGTTTTCACGTGTTCTTTAAATTTAAAAAAAAAACAAACAAACTATTCGTTTACTTGGTAATTTTTGAAGTGTCAGGAAGATATCAGACCGTTTTCAAAAATATCCCCAATAATAATTCCGGTTCCTCCACCGGGATTGGACGATAATACGTTATTTCCCGATAAACTTGGAGAAGTATGGCCGTTGAACTTTGGCCGTATTACATCGTTCCCAGAATTGTAAACCAGAACCAGCCTGAAGACGCGGTAATCGTACAGAAATATATTGGTGAAATAAAACAGATTTCCCAGCAATTCTTTTCATGAGAGGAACCTGTTTAAAATATCGCAATGAAATTCAAAAAAGCTAAGTTTTCCTGGCCGGGAGAAACGCGTGGTGGGTTAGGATGGGGTGTGTGGCATACTAAAGGAACGTTTGATTTATATTTATTAAATTTTGATTGAAAATATGCCAAACGCTTATTAATACGCAGACCAAAGATCTAGGTGTTGATCTGTTTGGAACTGAAAACCCCTTTTGTGGGAAGGGGGGTAAAACGAAATTTAAAAAAAAAGAATTACAAAATGACTAGGGATTCATCCTGTTGAAATGGGAAACAGGAGTAACCCGAAAATGCCCACTCAAACAAAAGGATGCAACGACATTTCCCATCAAGCGATTTGACAAGATTTTCATGGGATTGAACCCTGGATTCTCCTTAAATAATTTGAATAAAGTAACCAAACCGTTACAACGTTTTCTTTTCCTGTTGACACGAAAACCTTAAAATTAAAATATATAATTTTGCTTCATTTAAAAAATTTTAAATAATTTTTTTTCGAAAGTTTTGTTACCTATTTTTTTTTATTATTTCTGCAAAGTAAAGTGTTAGCTTAGAACTAGCCAATTATTCCTCTTTAAGAAGCGTATTTAAAAAAAAAGAGTTAAAATAAACTAATTAGTTTAGAATTCTGATCTGGGAACAGATGCCCCATTTTCGTATTGTCAAACCACGGGATATTTCTTTTTCTAAAAGTTTAACGCTGTATTAATTTCCTGCCATGTTTGTGTCAAGACCGTGTTACGTATTTCTGAAAATGTCCGTCATTATTCTCTCCTGGAAAAATCTTTGCCAACCGGTATTCGTGGCGCCCCTTACGACATTAGAAATAAACCTCGGAATTTTAAATTTCTGAAAATATATTAGTTCTTTCATAAACCGGCGAGTCCGATTAATCTACCGAGCTCTTCCGGGTAACATCGCGCCAGGGAGCGACGAGTTTCTTATATCGACATAGCTTCTTTCATCAATCATCATTTACAAAATAAATAAAAATTAGAGTGGAGAATGAGCCCCGCTCTCAGCGAAAAGCGTTTATGAACAGATAATGGCGAATACTGATTTAGGATTTGTATAAATCTCCGAGATATATATTTTTAACGATGTTTATCTTGGATCTGCATTTACTTTCCCATTTTAGTTTCTGTACAAAATTCTACGCACGAATTCCTGCATTTATTTTAAAGTGGAACAGTAAAATTAGTAATCGTCGCAGATTACAACAACCGTAATAAATAAAAAAGCTAATGCCATTACTCCAAAAGTCATATACATTTTTCTCTACTTCACTAAAACAGTTTTCAGAAAAAAAAATAGATAATTCCATATGCCACAGCCATCTTTCTATATGTTGCAGCCATGTTTTTATATCGTAATACCAGCCCATCCTCCAGTTTTCTTTCTAAAAGTACAGTGTGGCCAAAAGTGTTGTATACACACTTTTGTATGCTGCTACACAAAGGGATTTTGTCCCTCAAAGCTAAAACGTATTTCATTTGAAAACCCACAGATGACGGTACTGTACAACTTAACGTGCTACCAGTGACGTCACGAGTTATTTTAGAGTGGGGCAAAAATGACGAGAAGGAGGCCTTCGATCAGCGCAAGTAGATGATCAACGGTAAAGGCTATGTCGCCAAGCTTCAGTGATGTTCGAGTACTTGAAGGCACCCTCCCCTCGTTCAGCTTTGCGCACTGGTGGCGCTAGGAGCGGATAAACAACACGGCCGCGCAGATGTCACTGTGCGCCAGAGAGAAACAGCGAGCTGTAATTCAGTTACTGTGGACCAAAGGCTCGGCCAAGACACCCAAGAGAGAGAGAGAGAGAGAGAGAGAGAGAGAGAGAGAGAGAGAGAGAGAGAGAGATGATCATGTCAGTACATAGAGATGAGTCAATACATAGATAGATGACGTCACTACAGAGAGAGATGATCATGTCAGTACATAGAGAGACGTCAATACATAGAGAGATGACGTCACTACAGAGAGAGATGATCATGTCAGTACACAGAGATGACGTCAATACATAGAGAGATGACGTCACTACAGAGAGAGATGATCATGTCAGTACATAGAGATGACGTCACTACAGAGAGAGATGATCATGTCAGTACATAGAGATGACGTCAATACATAGAGAGATGACGTCACTACAGAGAGAGAGAGAGAGCCGCCAATGATGAACACACCGGAGAAGTGGAAGCAGCTGTTTCCGTGATAACCGACGAGTGAGTATAGATGAACTCGTTAAGGAATTTGGTGCGGGAGTGCAGACACTATCCATGCCACTACCCATAAACAAATTAACTTCCGGAGTGTGTCCTCCCCCCAAAAAAAAACGGAAGTGAAACAAGACTTTCGGTTACGCGCATGCCTGGGAAACCACGCAGTGTTCTGGCTACTACAGGCCGGAACTTGCCCCAATCCGATTTTTACCTCTCTAGAGCATCGAAAGATGCCCAGAGATATCGAACACTTCCCAGTGATCCCGAGGTCAAACAGGCGGTAGATTTGTGGCTGACAGCAACCAGAAAGGTACGGTTCAGACTTGTATCGAAAAACCGTGAGTCGCTTGACGACGTAGAGAAGTGACGCAGTCCGATAAATGATACCTGGGCACTCTATGAATTGTCTTCGCTCCATGAAACGTTTTGGACAAAAATACAAATATGATGTCATCTTTAACATTCTTTTTTTTTAATTTCTAAAAACACTCTCTTGATTTCTTTCCCCTTTCATTGGTACAAGAAAGGTAGGCTCTGGTTTTCTTCGCGGTAATTTGCTTGCCTTGGTTGGAATGACTAATGCGCTATTAATCTGAATCAGCCAGCTACTACCATTAATCAATTGGAAATTTGCAGCTGACACTTCGCGCAGGGGGGTTTTTCCCCAAACAACTAAAATATTTCATTCATCTCAACGCTTCCTTTCATAGGATGTTTCTAATTATTCTTGTTACAGGAATCACTGTCAACCTAGAAACGGTAAAATTCGTGTGGCATAATGCTCGTACTGATTGACTCCGGCTGTGCAGCACGGTGGGGAATTAAAGCTGGGACCTTTCGGTGGAGAACGCATCTAAAGTACACCAGCCTGAGAACCGGCGCGGCAACGAGGCCTTAACGAGAGCCTCGATTTCAAGTCATGACGTAGAAGGTAGATTTCAGCGGGGAATGAGTTATGGCGGGGGATCCTCGCCCTCTCTCTTTGCGCCGGTTCCTGAAATAAAACTCCTAACAGTTTTTTTTCCCGTGCAGCGGGAGACATTGAAATAGGAAAGTTTAACTTCTCGAAAATCACGTTCATCATGCATTTACGGGGTCATTTTGTTTGGTTGGGTGGGGTCAGTGCTCGAATTCTTGTAAATATAAGGGTGCGTTCATCAAAGGGTTAAAGATTAAAACTCGCCTCCTGGACAGCAAACGCGTAATGAAACAAACTGAAAACTTTGTTCAACTTCTTTTTCACCTGAGGAAAAAAATTTCAATTATAAAACAAAAAGAATCGATTTTTTTTAAAAAAAAGGTGAATTTTTTTTTACCGCTGATTAGCGTCAGATCTCAAGACCGGGATCGATGAAATCGTTTTAAAAAGGAAACAACCCGAGATAGTGCCGGGTGTACTTTACAGCCAAGGTGATGAAGCTTAGTGCTCTGGTTGCCCACCAGAGTGCGTCGCGGGTTATATGATGCGGTGGCCTCGGCTGCCGACTCTTCGACAGGCGGGGGGGAAGTGGGAAATCTGCTAGACTCCTTATTTCTAGACAGTCGCTCCATGGTAACACGTTATAATTGCTCTCTCTTCTTCTCCTCCTCTCTCTCTCTCTCTCTCTCTCTCTCTCTCTCTCTCTCTCTCTCCTCTCTCTCTCTCTCTCTCTCTGTACTGTCATTCATCTCTCTATCTCTCTCTCTGTACTGTCATTCATCTCTCTATCTCTCTCTCTGTACTGACGTCATCATCTCTCTATCTCTCTCTCTGTACTGACGTCATTCATCTCTCTATCTCTCTCTCTGTACTGACGTCATTCATCTCTCTCTGTACTGAAGTCATTCATCTCTCTCTGTACTGAAGTCATTCATCTCTCTCTCTCTCTCTCTCTCTCTCTCTCTCTCTCGAAACATATTCTTTTCCCACACGAATGATTGCTGAAGAGACCCTAAGAAAATATCGAAGAACTTATTTAATTTGAACTTAAAAATAAAAAAAAAATAAGATCTGGTGTCACAGAGAATAAATATGCGATACGAATCGCCAGAATATCCTCAGACAGGATGAAATTCTCTAAACATTATTTTCATCAGATGACTGTGTCGTACATGCCCTAGCAGAATTTTCCCCAGGCTTCCTCTCATATACCTAATAGTGAGTCTCCTCGATTACATACATCTTTTTTTTTTGTCTATGCCAGCTATTTTCCAAAGCAGAATCTTCGTTTGTCTGCAGGCAGGCACAGCAACGTGACAGAACGTTTAGAAATTTACGAATAAATCAGTCACCACCATCGAACGGATGCAACTAGTGATTAACCGAGACGGTGACCGCCAAAGAAACCCACTGAAATAGAAGGTGACCAGGAAATTAAAAAGTTTTCTTTATTCCGAACGGAAATTCCCAGTGAAGCGGTCAATTCTTGCACAAAGTTTTCCGAATGCTAACTTTTGCAGGAATCGATACCTCCAAATCGCCTTCGATCGAGCTTGTCTGCGAGTACCAACACGCTTAAGAACGGGAATGGTGGACACCCGTGCTGGCCGGTGGCAAAATTTCGTGGATGGCAGTTGGAATCTACCCGTCTCGGAGTCATTTTCCGGAAGTAGAATTGGCACCGGAAATGCGCTTGTAGAAAAATAGTATATACCGGCTGTGTCTGCGGATACCAGCAGAAGAGTGATTATGAAAATTAATACCGAATCACCCCCCTCCACACATCTCCCAAAGCCCGTCCTAAATATAGTCATTTTATCGCAGACTTATTCGGAATTTTCTCGAAAGGAAATAAACGAATGCAACGCCACCCAGCGGATATTTCTGGAAGTTCTTTAAACGAAACCGGTCGGTTCACTAAAGAAGTGAACCGGAAAAAAAAAAATACAGCAGAAAATAAATGAGCAAAAATAAGAAAATGTTAAGAACCAGCTCGTTCCTGGAAATACTGCCGACTAGTAGACGTCCGTGTAGCAGTTATTATTCGCGTCTGGAATTCAATTTCGACAGATGGACTAAAACGGAAACTCTCCTTTGACTTTGAACAATGGCATTCGCTTAGACGGCCTGGGGGAATGTTCATTTAAAAAAAAATATACATATATATGCGAGTGTTTTCACCGCATTCAAAAGATAAATATTAATATGGAGATAGAAACGAAAAGCAGGTGGTTAGGGACACAACAAGACTCTTTTTTTAAAGATAAAATACGCTTCAGAGAGATTCCTTTTGATTATTTTCACAGTAAACTCCAAATTTTATTGAAAGATGCTTTTACCGTCAAAATGATAAGACGGGTGCTTGTTATTCAGTTATCGGGCACGCCTAGTGTTTCTAGACGGTTCTTCTAGCGTGACAAACAAGAAACTCATATACATTAAACGCTCAATTCTCTACACGTCACTGCAGGCTCACGTGTGAAGGAAGTCAGATTCCGGTGTACATAATACATACACCTAAAGATAAAAAAAGAGAGAAAGTTTAAAGTCAAGAATTTTTCTTTTACTTAAATAATTTTTAATGCTTTGTTCTTGTAAAACTGGCATGCAGCCATGATTAGACAAATATAATCCCGAGAGATAGGATAGAATTACAGGATGCATAAAGCATTCCAGACTAAACCGGAAAATCATAATCAAGACCCAGCCGGTCCACCCACGAGTGACTCAACCGTGACAACAGTCGCCAATTAGAACGCATAGCTAGTGAACAGACAGACGGCTGATCCCAAATCTGGAAACGTCATTAAGAAATCAGGTATTTTGATTTACTATGTTGTAATACGAATATATGCAGCCGTAACTATCGAAATCTTCATTATACGTTGTAATTGTAATTGCTGGATCATAATAACATTGTAGTGTGGTTGTCATGATTTTCAAAACAATTACTATTCGCCCATAACCATATTTCTTGCATCGTGTTTTAGTTGTATTTGCTGCACGTTAATTCTAAGTGTTACGTCACAATTCTACTTCTTACGTCATAGCCGATATAGAGAGTCATAACCCTAAGTTTCGTAGTTAAGCTGATATGTCACTTGTATTAATGCTCACTCATTTGAGCAGTTGTCGACACTGGAGACCCCACCCGTATTTTCAGAGTACAGCTTTAAAAGATGCGGAGTAAACGGCAGATGGGAAGGAAGAACACCGAACGACACCACCAACCCCTGGGGCTGGACTAACTACTTGGACTGTTTCATACCCGCCGCCAGACAGCTCTACAACAGTTTCTATGGAAACAAGTCCTTTGAGCAAAAGGAGGTATGCAAATTTCTCGGCTTTGGTTGAGTGTTGGATTATTTTGTTTAATTTTTGCTTGTTTCAGCTTTTATTTTTACACTTCAAACAATAGTGAAAACCGTATAGAAACGTCGGAGTTAGTATTTGCAGATCGTCTATGGAACCAAATGAGGAAACAGAAACAAATAAGAATAATTTTAAAAAAACAAGCTTTTATTCAGAATATAATTTCGCGCGATATATCGGCGCCGTGAGAGGAAAGTGAGATGTCGGATTTCCTCTGTGGACTCAGTAGAAAGCTGAAGCTGACGAATGAGTCTGAAAACATGACTGCATCTATTGCTCATCTCGCGAATCGATTAAGTCAGTTCAAAAACTGTTATGTACAAAAAAATAGCAGAAAGACACACACAGAAAAAAAAAACACTTGCTTTTTGATAGCGTAGTTTACTCTAAGTACTTCTGATAACAAAAGCCTACCTGTTACCTGGAATAATTATAGAAACACACATAGACTGTGCACAAATAATGAGCGATTGAAGCTAGAGACGTATATAGTACGTACACAGTGCATTGTTACATGAAATATACAAAACAAAATGAATAGGTTATACAGTGCATTGATCCCTTTGCTTTACACAGAGCGGGACACCTTGGTTTCATCCTCTCATGTAGATTACCAATGTATGACTGTGGAATGTTGTTCCAAATACCATTTCGCACTTTACACAATTCTTCCGAGGTGCTGGGTTTCCGTTTGAATTTCTCAATAATCATATAACCCCATATAGCCTCAATGATGTTCGTATCAGGGCATTGTGCAGGCCAAGGTATCTTTGAGGGCGTTCCCTCAGCCTCTTTACAGTTCAGATAATTTTTTTATGCTTGGGATCGTTGTCATAAATCCATACTCAATAAGATTTCTTCCCGAGAGAATAACGTGATAGATGAGAACCTGCCCGTACCTATCGGCAGTCAGTATATCTCTGATTTTATGCAGATCTCCGAAACCCTTGGCTAATATGCAACCCCCTGTACTGATCCACTCCATGCTTCAGTATGGCTGTTGTATCTTGACTGTTATATCGCCGCTCTCTCCGGTCAAAGTGACGTTGGTTATTTCCGAACAGTTCAGACTTCGACTGGGTGACGCCCTCCAGCTTCGGGTCGTCTCGCTGCTTCATCTCTGCCGTTTGATATCAGAAGAACGGCAACAGCGAAATAAACTCGGAATCGTGGTCGCGGAACTACCTTTCCCGCTTTTAGTGAGCAGGATTCGGTTCTGCCTCGATCTAGAACTGGCAAAAAAAAGGCAAGGTAGGTAACTCTTGCAAGAGCGAGAGAAGAAAGGCGTTTTCGGCGAAGTCGTGGCGTTGGTAACGACTGGTTTGGGTTGGACGCCTCCACGGAGTCTACTCTATACTGTAGCGTAGCGGGTATCGCCAGCAGCCGGCCGGTTGGGCAGGTGGTAGCGGGTTAGCTCCATAAGGGGACCGCTACTCTTGTAGCGGGTTCGAACCCAGGTTTGGGTCGGAGGAGACTTGTCGCTGATGATCGCCATAGCGTGAAACAGCTGTACGACGTCTCCTTGGTGCCGATATGAGGGAGACCTCCGGGTCCTTGGGGCCCCCGGTGTCGGGGGGACCGGGCCGTTTGTCGGCTCGACGACCATCTCTCAGTAACGAGGAGGACTCGACAGAGAACAAGCCACTCGTCTTTAAGGGATGCAATGCCAATGGCAGAGCCTCGTTCGGAAGTCCAACTCGCTCAGCAGCGTGCAGTCTAGAAGACTATCTACGAAGACAGAATTCTTTGGAAATGGAAAATAGCTTCTTACGACCGGCAGTTCGCTGACAGATACTGGGACCTCCATTCCGATTGTCGGGTGTCTGACAAAGGCAAGTTTTACGTAAAATTATCACTTAGAAACACACCCTTCCCAAAGGCGAAACAACCAAAAATGTCAATCAATTTTTTTTTTTCTGGATTGGAAGAAAGAATTTCTAGCTAGTTTTTTTGTCCCGTTTTCTGGGAGAGGGGTTGGCCGATTTACTGACGACAATTAAGCTGACATTAACGTGGCATTTACTGATGAAGACGGATTTTCTCAGGGTATTTAGGGATATATTGCGCTTGAAGAATTGCAGCGTCGAAAGCGCTGCAACGAACTTTAAAGTGCATAATTTCTAATCGGTAAATGGCCTTTATTGGCCGACAGCCGTCGTTTGGGAGTCAGTGGTTCGTAAACACGGATACAGACGCAATGCGTCACGTGATCGAAGCCTTATCAAGTCAGCCAAACTGACAGCAGATTAGATTCCATACTCCTCTCGCACTAACGTTTTACCAGATTTCTCGCACTTAGTCAAACACCATGAAAAGGCGGCGCGCTTAGCGATGCTGCTATCGTGTGACGAGATCCGGTGACATCTGAAAACTGGCGGATATTTGAAAATCCATGACCACACGGACAACCACTTCTCATCGTCGACTCTAAATTACGTAAAGGAACCTGATACCACGGCTCCATCACGGCAGTGTCCGGTATGAGCCGTTCTGTTGCTCCTCCGCTTGTTGCAGCGCCTGGAGAAGCTGCTGGCAGGTAAACGTTAGAGCGAAGACGACGACGGCGACGCAGCTTAGTTTTTCCCAAAGGTGTTCACGGGGTTGAGATCAGACGACCGTTCGAGCAGATCGATGCTGTTCTGCTTTAAGAAAATGTCTCAGCCCTGTTCTGGGAGACGGGGTGTTGTTGACTTCTTAGAATGCTAGGTGAAGCCCAGGTGGTCGTAAAACTGGCACCGGTACATTGGTTGATTAAAGCCTGTAGACTTTGGTAATTTGATTCTTGGGCACGCCTCGTGTATTTAGAGTCACGAATCCTTAAAAACTATAAGGTCTTCAGAGCCTTAAACTCGTCCAGGTAGAGCGCAGGGAACATTGTCTCTTCCAGAAACAGTAAAAGATCGCTACTAACAAAGTTTAATAGGAAATATACAATCTATAGGTTTATTCGAACCCGCTAAACTGACATCTGTTCTCGCCTCATGATCGAGCGAGTGGACACTTAGAGTAACCAAATAAAAAAAAAAAAACTTGCTAATTCTACCATTATTTCTGAAAACCAAAACTGACGGTAGACTCTTTTTAATGGACACTTTATGCGTGACAGACAAAACGGGGAACATTAACATCAATCTGTATCGTAAAATTATATATTCGCATGAAATGGTATTGCCGTATTCCTTTTTTTCTTTTCTTTAAGGAAAAATTCTCTATTTTTGTTTACCGAGTATATAAAATGTCCGTCTCCATGTATTTAGACACAAAACTATCGAACAACTAGTAACAAAGATCGATAGTTTTCCCTATACTCTTGCGTACGTGAAGTGCTCAAGGTTCTGCTCCAAACACATTATAGGGCCGGTTTCTAGAAAGATTATATATATAAATTATTAAAATATCTTTTTAGGTGTAATAACCTCACTTTAGAAAGACAGTTAAATTAAAGTCAACCCGAAGTTATTTCCGCAAGTCACATTAGAGGAATACCTCAGTATTTATGTGACGTTTCTTACGGTCAAAGACCGCATTTGTATCTCTGTAACCGTCTAAACTGTTGTTCCGTATTCATGGGGAAAACAATTCGATTTATGGACGAAATTACAGTCTTAACTGTCTGGGCACGAGATGGTAATAAACTGCGCGGTATTCGAAAAAGTAATGTCTCCTTCAGGTTATTTAGTTAGTTTGTTTTCGCTTGAATATATAATTTCTTCAGCATCATATCCGGGTTGTATTTCTTGAAAGAGTGAGATTTTCTGAAAGGTTTGCATATAAGAAAAACCAAAAATAAAAAAAAAAAACAGCTGTAAAAACTCAGGTAAGTTTTCTGAAAATATAGCCACGGAATTTATTTAAGAAGCCCTCGGCATCTTAACGAGCGTTTGGTTTAGTTCCATTTGATGGTCTTTACAACAACAACAAAAAGCAGTCAGCAGGCACTAGATTAGTTTTAAATACTAATAGTTTAAAACCCAAAAGAGATGAGAAAAATACCTTGATTCCTACTTTCAGGCCATGAGAAGCATTCTATCGGGTACCCGTACGATGGAGATCGTAGGACTCTGCATATCTCTGATAGCGCTGTGTATTTCCAGCTTCTTGTTCACCTACTTCCGGTAAGTTTCTTGTTTACATCCGTTTTTTGTGTTTTACATATTTATATTGATGGCGGTGCTTGATAGTAACAACAAAAACAGTTTGTCTGTCTGGTGATGGAGTGACGGCAGCAGCCATGAGTGTCGGTAATGGTCAGCTGATAAGTAAAAGAGTCTCGAACGGCGCTATTATAGCGCGCTAAGAAACAATTCATTCTAACCCTTTATATTTTACTAAATGTCTTGCAAGCATCGGGGATATTAGTAATATTGATCAACCATCTTTGAAAGTGAGGAAAGTTTGTTTGTACCGTTTGCTATTTATTTAGTACAATTTTAAATAAAGTTTAACAGTAAAATCGCTAAAATATATTCCGGGTATATAATTAACAAAATCTGCATTCCTCGAAGCCTCTCTGCTAATATAGAGAATTTTACAGGATGTCAAGTTTTCATCTTTTAGAAGATCGGTATTTATGTTGCGTATTCTGGTTTACGTTTAATGTCAGGTGAGCAGCCACTTCAGGGTGGTCTGTTGGTAGTTTTCCAAATTAACAAAGGGAAGATAACTTTTTCTTGTCTCTGTGCTGCTTGCCGCTGAATGGGTCCGGCGGATGGGAGTCAGCCTGAAGATCGCGGAAAACCCTATTATTTTATCTTCTAATCTACCTGACGGAAGCTAGATGACGTAGCTTTAGAATCTATTTACATGATTGCAATTATTTATACTGAAAACGAAGTTATGATTACTACCGAGATACTACAACAATTTTGGATAAACAATGCTATAAATTTTAGGAAACAAATTTCAAAAGAGCGGAAAATAACGGTTTGTAGACGGGAATATTCGGTAGCCGATAAGTTGGAATTCGAGGGTATCATGTTAGTGTAGAGGCTATGGTTCCGCCACCAAAGAGAAAGCCAATACTCCGTGATGACCAGGTTCTCAGTAAGCCGCTTCTTCTTGAGTCAAATCGGGTGGTACAGTACCAACATTGTGGATGTCGGTTTTATACGCCCGTGTACGAACTAGCTCTAACTCCAAACAAACAGCATTCAGTCTCTGTTAATAAACAATCACACGTTTTACTTCTTTTATCCTGATGATGTTTGTTGCACTGTTTTGACAAAAGATAAGGGCTGCTTGCGAAGGGTAGCTCTGGATCAAGAAATATTTCTTTTCTCAAATAACGGTCGACTTTACCAAACAGTGGAAGCCGTTTCTTGTTATTTCTTCATCGATTTATGCAACGCCTCTGTTAACTGTTCAGAGGGTGTGCCAGCAGTGGCTCGGAACGGTTTTCCACCTTGTACAAATCGTACTTCACCCCCTCCCTATTTTTGTTTACAGAAGTCTTAGATGCAACAGAACGAGAATCCACCGAAATCTGTTTGGAGCCATGATTATCCAAGTCGTCGTCCGTCTCATTCTTTACGTCGACCAGTTCGTCGCGCGATCCTCAAAATCCATCGGTGCCAGTGGGAGTTTTGGCGGTCACCAGGCTATAATGAAAACCGTACGTATTTACCGTTCTTGAACAAAAGCAGTCTTAATTAACACGCCAACTGGCGCTTATTAAAATTTGAGACAGTACAATAGAAGCAGCTGTATTTATTTGTTAATAAGAAATTAGTCTCGTTTCTTACTTAGACATTTTTGCAACTATGCTAAATTACATTTTTAAAAAAAAGTTGTTCTCTCTCTGTAGTGATCTCTCTCTATTATATACGTCATCTCTCTCTATATATATACTGACGTATATCTCTCTGACGTCATCTCTCTCTATATATCTGACTCATCTCTCTCTCTCTCTCTCTCTCTCTCTCTCTGTCTCAATCTATATCGAGGTCACTGTTTTTCCAGAATTTATTGTTTACTATTAACAAATACAGGCTGTAGCGGATTTTAAAAAAATTAAATAAAATTATAAGACAAAATAGGTAAAACTACTGATGAATGTTTTATTTGCTTTGATGTACAGCACTATTTGTAACAGATAATAGTTTTGTATTTGTCTTGAGGAAGTGCATAAGAATTTCAAGTAATAAAATTGAAATATTTGTCGACTCTGTTCTGATCCAGCGAAATGCACGTGCTTGTTATCGTTGTTGTTTTGACAAATTAACATTAAGCAAAATATCTCTTTTTTCACCGGCAGTAATTTTTTTTTTTCCAAGATTGATCACTACTCAGACATATTTATTCTAGAATATCGTTTCCGGAGTTTAGATAAAGATCCAACTGTTTTGGAACTCTCGAAGTCATTAGCAGGGATTTTATGAGCCGTGCTTCTCCGTCCTCAAGGATGAGAGACAGAGAGAGAGAGAGAGAGAGAGAGACGCGTATATATATATAGATGAGAGGAGCGAGAGTGAGATATAGAGAGAGAGAGAGATATAGAGAGAGAGAGACGATGTCCGTATATTATATATTATGAGAGAGAGATATGACGTCAGTATATATAGAGATATGACGTCAGTATATATATATAGAGAGAGATATGACGTCAGTATATATATAGAGAGAGATATGACGTCAGTATATATATATATAGAGATATGACGTCAGTATATATATAGAGAGAGACGACGTCAGTATATATATAGCGAGAGATATGACGTCAGTATATATATAGAGAGAGAGATATGACGTCAGTATATATATAGAGAGAGATATGACGTCAGTATATATAGAGAGATATGACGTCAGTATATATATAGAGAGATATGACGTCAGTATATATATATAGAGAGATATGACGTCAGTATATATAGAGAGATATGTGACGTCAGTATATATATAGAGAGAGGGGTGCGGCTAAACATTAAATCTGTATCATAATAATAGATCCCGTTATTTAATTTGTATATTTAGATTCTAAACAAAAACAGATACCTTAAAAATTTTTTTTTTTTTAAGGTATAAAATATATATGCTGTCATTCGCAACTGGAAATTATAAACCTACCACCAGGCACACAACCACAATAAGATATATATATAATCCGGCCACCTAAAGCTATACTGGAAATCAGCATCAAGATTTGTCAGTCATGAATTCTTAAAGCTGCTATTTCCGAATTTTCTTATTGTGATTCTTCTCAACATTTAATTTCTGAGGCTGTTGGAACCCTCCCAAACAAGGTTTAGAACCGATCAGATCTAGCCGCTTATTAAAGTATTTTTTTTCACCTAAAAGAGCCAAACAAAAGACGCACGTATTTCGTAGATCTCGTAGGAAGGCGATACTCCGAGCCGAGCTTTTTTAGTCGAGTGCTCCACGACAGAACCACCGATCCAATGTTTCCTTCGCTTTGAGGTGGGAAATCTCATTAAAGATTTGCCGATAACGTTTCTGTTTTTGTTTTTTGTTTTAAAATAAGATATTTAAGAGATGGTATCTCTATGTTATGGAACTGCGACGAATTTTAGCCATTTAGACTTCCTATTATAAAAGACAGTAGTGATTTGTGATAATGGCCGTCTGGTCTAATAGTCGAAGACAGTTATGCAGTGGTAGAAGTGAGTTGATAATAAATATGGTAGAATGTTCCTGCATATTTGCATGGTAAATATAGTAATAAAATAGGAATGTTTTAAAAGGTTGGCGAGTAGGTAAGCATCTTAGCAATAAGACATCCCCAGTGGGTGAACATCAGCAATCCTTCGAGTTGGTCAAGAGTGGTGACGTCAAATAATTAATTATGCAAATTAGATGTGGTATATTTTAATAACAGAAGCTTAGTTATGGATGTATATGTAATGAATGATCGGAGCCGTCTTCGGAGCGAGTGGTCGGGGCTGAATTGACCGCTGGCACATTAATGACTATTTCGAAGTAGAAAAATTGCTTATAAATATCGTGATAATTCTTGAATTTCGCTTTATTCTTAGTTTGCAAAGATTGTTGACTAATCGATTCCAGGTTAGTAGCAACGGAGGCGAAAGGGGTTTGATGGCTTATCGGTCCACTGTGATCAACTACCAAACATTTTCTAAGGATCGACTGGTTATCGACAAATCACCAGTTACTCTCGATCCCTAATCCCAGCCGCCTCTTTTGGACTTTCGTCTACAGGGTGATCGTATCTACCCGAGTACATCAAGGTCTGAGTCAACGTACGGCACCCCTCCCGCCACCCGTTCCTGTTAAGGAGGAGGAAGGTAATGTTTTTTTAACACCGGTTAATGCGGAGACAGAGACGGCACGGGACGCTCACAGAATTTCTTCACGGGGGCGATACGTTTGCTGAGGACTAGCACATTAACGTCAGATGACCTTAGGCTCAACCAGAACGTCATTTCCAGGACCTGGACTCGGCGTCGGTGATAGGGGACACGGATGCTATCCTTAATGTTTGCGTAAGGTCATACGCCGGTGCTATTGCGGATAACTTCCTTCTGGTGGACGGTGACTCCCGTCAAATGGAGCCCCGGGTAGTCCACCAGTGCTCTGAAGTAGGAGCCACACAGCCACCTCATTCTCTAGATCGCAGTCCAGCCGAACGCATTTTGAACGCGATCAAGACGCGAATCCCTGAAGCCCGGGGGGGGGTACGTCCGAGGGGCGGGGTCTCCGAATTCACGGAGAGAAAAGGTCCCCGCCGCTGGTGTTCGATGGTCTGGCCAAACCCGTTCGGTGACCAGATTTTCCGAGGCGTTTTTACTCTCACTCGGCTGGGTGGGTCTCTTCACGCGCCGCAGACACCGTTTCCGAGCCGGTCGGAACGACGGTGGACCGTCCGTTCTATGGCTCCTGGGGAGGAAGGCGGACGGAGGGAGTAACGGGGGCCGGCCGAGCGGCACACCATCAGCAGCAGCACCAGCAGCATCAGCATCATCATCATCAGCATCAGCAGCACAGTCAGCAGCATCAGCAGCAGCAGATCAGCACCAGCAGCATCACCATCATCCCCACACAGCATAGCAGCATCAGCAGCACAGCAGCGCAGCATAGCAGCATCAGCAGCAGCAGCATCATCAGCATCATCAGCATCATCAGCATCACCATCAGCAGCATCATCAGCATCATCATCAACATCATCATCAGCACCATCATCCCTCATCACCATCACCATCAGCACCATCACCCATCAGCATCATCAGCATCATCACCATCATCATCACCATCATCATCATCATCATCATCATCATCACCATCATCATCATCATCATCATCATCACCTCATCATCATCATCATCATCATCATCATCATCTCATCATCATCATCATCACATCTGAAATACGTAAATTTTGGTCAGACGCATTTACTCATGGAGTTGGTCGTGAAAATGGAAGGCACTGTATTATACATGCAGACCTGAGCTATTAATCGAAATGCCAAATTGGTCAAACTAATAGAGAAAAAAAGGGGACGGGAGTCGTCTATTCCACTACTGTGAAGAATACTTTTTTTTAGCATCTTTAACTAGGTTTAAATACGCGCTGATCGGGCTAAGCGAATATCAATGGACAATTTGTTTCCCATCTGGGCAGGTAGGCGGATGATGTATATCGATTTATTTCCTTTCGTTCAGCTTCCGGAACGAAAAGGGCTGAAAGAATCAGCGTACGTCCATAATGGCATGTGTCAGGAAGCAGAAAGGTTCGAGAGACGGCTACTGAATTAAACAACGCGATCTGGGCATCGATTTGATCCCCGACGGGCCGGGGGGTGGGGGGGACAAGGACTGGTAGAAGCCATACCGCCTGTCCCCCGAGTTTTAAAAAGAATTAATAACGACATAGCTCGTCGGCGCTCTACTGTTTAGGCGAATATTCGCCTTTACCCGGCCGAGGATCGGTTCTCTCTTTCAGATGGGAACTCGCGAGATCCAGAATTTTTTTTGTTTTTTTTTCCGTTGCTATGGAGCAGCGATGCAACTTCGTCCTCGTTTAAAAAATAAGAGGGTAAAGTTTCTGAACCGGTCGGAAACTGCTGGTACCGCATCTCTCGAAGTTCTTCGATCTGCGTTGGTTTATGGTTATTGCCTCTCCTCTCCCATCCCCCCTGGAAGCGCACGGATGAATTTTGACAAATGTTGGGGTTTTCACGGTGCAGAAATGTGGTTTTCGCCAAATTATGGCAAAAGTGATTCATTTATAGTTAGGTTGGATTTAAAGCGTTCGTTCTGTTTTACTTTCATAAGGCGGAAGAAAGGATAATCACTGTAATATTACCGCTCCTAATAATAAGAGGGACAGATTTGGCTGGTGGCACGTCCGCGATAGACGGCGCACTCCAGAATTCGGTACTTCTGGATGCTCTACGCTTCAGGCTAAAATCTCCCCCCCCATTTTTTAAAAAGCTTTCCAGGGGTTCTGACTGATTCGTAGTTGGAAAAGCGAGGTAAGACAACATCCAGCCGACATTGGTTGATTATGTTTCGAAAGATATATCTCAACTCGCCTGATAGACCGTGGAGAAAATTGCCTTCCCTTTAGTCGAAATGGTGGATTTGTGTCACTTGGATGTAGAATAGTTCATGGATTGAAGGATCAGGTGCCACGGAATGCACTCGGCGTTAAAGACATCAGTTTGCGAAGTATCGATGGACGGTCTAGAACCTCTTCAGGGTCTCCTTAGCCGATCCAGGACGAAGGCTCCAGCTTTTAGGGTCAACCCGATAGCGTCAGTGAACGTTGATATTTCATGGAGTAATTCGTGCATCCGGTGCGGCGAATTAAATTAGATCATCAACACATTCTTAAACAGCTCAGGTCTTTTCTTTACACATATTAGCCGAGTCTGGTAACACTCTCAGCTGACGGTACGGGCGAGGAGAGTGGAGCGACAAGTACGGCACGTGACAGCAAGGGAGACCACCGAAAAAAAAAAACATAACTCACTCTCTCTCTTTTTTTTTTAAATTTTCAATTGCTGTGATTTTCAAAAAAAAACGTGTGGACAAGCATCAAGCAGCTAGAAGACTATTTTGATGATAAAGCTTCGTGCAATGAGAATTCTAATAAAAACTTATTTTAACGCTTTTGTCTAATTGTCCTACGCTGTTATAATATGATAAATTGATTTTATATACTCTACCATTTTTGAGTCCGGCATTAATGGCCGCCAGAAAGGAACATGCTTTTTTTTTAAAAAATCTGAAACAACTCCGAGTTGGGGTAATTAATTGCTACAGTCGCAAGTGTTATCCTACAGTATAATAACAACCCCCCAAAATTCAGCGAAGCAGTATTTGCAAAGTAATAAATCGCATGGTCATTCCCCCCCTTACTGTCACCGGGAAACTATTTCATGTAAGCTATTGGGTTGCTCAAGTACAGTAAATACTTATATATGCAAATGATGCTACGCGTACGCACCAAAAATTAGTATAATTGAGGAGGGTGATCACATATGGAAACAAGAAAGGTGAAGGTAAATTCACGAGATTAGTAAAAATACCAATGAACAATATCTCGACAAGAGCACGATAACTCCAGGAAGAAAGGTTACAACTATCTGAACGATCGCTCCAGCAATTATTCTTACCTTTTTATTTCTAGTCTCACTCGGTCTTCCTTTTAGATGAGGTTAGTAATCTATTGAAGTGATCGGACTCCAACGATACTGAAGTTATTAAGTTTGACTCCTTATATGGTCCCCAGAGCAGATCTAGTAGCAGGACACTACCGCCTTCTGTAAATAGACAACCGCTTAATTCTCACAAAACTAACCAGCATTCGAACCCTTATTTAATCCGCTGATATTCTTCACGCATGAACGATTCCATCAATAAAGGTTAAGCTAGATCTAACGCAACGTAGTCTGTTAACACCCACACTTTCCTAAAATAACTTATGAAAAGAACATCAGTTAAAAATGAGTTGGGAATTAACGTAAAATTGTCGTTCTTACATCATCGTGATAATGATATCTTTTGCATGCCCAGGCTCTCTCCCCCCTAAATTTAATGTTTATCTTATCTTTATTCTGAGCAGCATTAACGATCGTCGCTTCCTTGACCAATTGGCTTTAAAAGTTGCCATGTTTCTTGATTTTATAAAGTATCTCCTATTCCTTCCTTCAACTAAAAATGATGATAAATTCATCACAGCCAATATCATGCACCTGCTGGTGACTAATTGATTACTTTAGCACTTTCAGCGCCCTGATCTTATGAGCTAAGTAAGTTGCTGGAAAGCTTTCATACCATCCATCGACAGAGCTTAAATCTAATGTACTCAGCTACCACCATAACTGTTAAGTAGGGTTAAATCTCTATATGCCGATCCTAGGTCGACCACACTACTCTGCAAACCCAATATCCACGGTTATATTAATTTATTTAATCTCCAAAGATACTAATCTTAGTTTTGCTTTCCTTTCATGTTGAGCAAACACCTCCTAATTAGTTGGGAGATCGAAACCAACCTGGTTCACACCGATCCGAACACAGGTCAGATAAGGTCTTAAGGGTCGGGCAGACAGACCCCAACCTCAAGAAATTGTTCACCCTTAGGATATCTTAATCCAACATCGAGGCTGCAATCTCTTCTTTTGATAAGGGCTTCCCCAGAAGAATCACGCTGTTATCTCTATGGCATCTGTCTAGTAACCAATGATGCTGGTTCATTACGTTAATTTCTTTAAAACAAAAGGCTAGCTTATATTACTCGGTCGCCCCAACTAATATACATTATCAGATATCATAACTCATTAACCATTCGAATAAGCTAGACTCTAAAGCTCAATTGAGTCTTCTTGTCTGCACAACAGGTGAGACAACAACCCCCGTCAAGCCATTCATTCCAGCATTTAATTAGAAAGCAAATAATTACGTTACCTTAGTACGGTCAGGGCACCAGAGCCATTTAATTCCGCTCGATGGGCGGGTCCGACCCTTCAAATAACGTTGTTGACGGGGAGACATGTTTTTGATAAACAGGCGGAGCTAATTTTGCTGAATTCCTTACCTACGAGTAACTTAAATGCTTTATTTAATCATACCAGCTATTTATGACCTGTCTATACTGCAAAAAGGTACGCTTTCAAAGAAATGCCTGACAACCATATATCTCGCTTTTCTTCCCAGTACAGTACTTACAAACACTAAAAATAACTTAGATTACTAACCCTACCAGCGATTCCACACCTATACAAACAGGATTCTTAGCCATTTAGCTACATTAATCGAGGTTGATCTACTAAGACAGTAAACCTGGTGAAAGCAGGTAACAT
The DNA here is from genome assembly GCA_018389105.1 of Nautilus pompilius. Classification (NCBI taxonomy): domain Eukaryota; kingdom Metazoa; phylum Mollusca; class Cephalopoda; order Nautilida; family Nautilidae; genus Nautilus; species Nautilus pompilius. Next base: position 200,401 of record JACATO010000687.1, read on the forward strand.
TTCTCTGTGCTACACCTCTTTCCCGACCTCACCTGTTTTTCAAGAGCGGCGACCGATATGGACATATCCCAAAGCGTCATTTATCTCCCCACTCTATTGTTTAATTACTACCAAGTCCCACCTTCAAAGAAAAGTTCCAATATCCAATCCACAAAAATCTCACATCAAAGAGTGTATGCCACCATCCCTTTCTCATAAGCCGCATCCTGACCTGATATCCCAACCTATAGCTATTTTGTTCTATTGGCCAAACGACGGCGAGCTCTCCCCGAACAGGAAAAGTAAATGTGAACTTGAAAGCCTCAAAGAGCAGAATAAATTCCTTGAGCAAATCAGAGTGTTACATCTTTAAACAACAAACTGCCTCTGCTTTGCCATACCCGCCTAATTCTCTTTCACCATCAATATTAACCTAAGTCTTTCGTAAAGCCGCCCACAGATGCTAAGAGACGTTAACCAGTTTTAATGCCAACGCTACATAAAACACTCATTTATTGTACAAATACCGACAGTGAAAAGAGAACCTAAACATTTTTTACGATATTAATACTGACCTAATCCTACTTAGCTGCGATCCTTAAGAACATAGGTAGAGCTTGAAGCCGCACCTCACTGCTCGCCTATCTTATGTGTGGTAATCTGAAGCAATCACTAATCACTAGCAATCACAAAAATCAAACTGATAGTGAGAAATTTAAATTATTGGGGGGGTATGAGCCTTACATTAGCTCACCTTACCTTAACTCCGACCGGTATAAAGGTTTCTTTAAACCTACAATTTACCATTTTCCCTAAGATAAGTGGTTGATGGGGGTAAATATCCCGTTTCATGTGTGGATTTGAGTCTTTAGTTTTCTTACCTGTTTGGAGATCCCCAAAATTTTACACCTGCTAACCCTTTAACTACTTCAGCGCATACTCAGCCTGAGTGATGTTTTCGTTTTGCTTACGCCATTTTGCGGTCGGCAAGTCCCTAATAAGCTTGGTGGGGTTTGGCTACGCCTGTTTTTGTTTTGCATCTTGCTCCTTTGTGCATGTCGGTGTGCGAAGGGGTTCTTTTAAGCCGATTGATCAGTTATTTTGGGGGAATTAGTAGCTAATTTTTTTTGTTATTGACCTGGATTGGAAGATGTCCTTTGGATCTCCATAATGCTATTAGACCGGCATCGGGAGGGTTCTTTATTTATTGAAAATTACTTGGCCCGTTGTTTTTCTTTAGGAATAGCGAGTAATATAATGATGATGTAACCATTAATGGTGAGGTGTTCGATTTACTTGATGGCTTACGAGTGACTGGAACTTCTCTTATTCTTCATTCTCCTTGGGTACATAATGGGGAGTGTTCTGTTGTTATTCTCAGCTTCAAACATCTTCTGATCTTATTGTTGGGATTTGAGGTTGTAATAATCAGTATTTATGAGGGGGGGGTTGTGTTTTAGTGGAAGGGGTGATATTCATTTGGTGGGGGTTTTATTAGCTTTTAGAGGAATCATATTATTTTACTGGGCTCATTAGTCTGATGCCAGCTGGGTATGGGGCCCCTGTTAATAATATTGACTCATGGAGGGTATGTCCTTCTGGTGTTTTTTCCTTTAACTGATCCGCGGGTTGTATTTGGTGGAAGGGGCTGACGGTGGGTCCTGCCGTCATTTGTTGACTTTGGCCTTTAGGGGTTTTCATTATCAAGTGTGGGGTGTTTTACCGGATGGGCTAGGTGAGATCAGTTTATGAAGACGATTTCAGGGTCTGGTTTCCGAAGAAAGGGGAGAGCCTCTTCGCAATGCTGGCGATTATGCAGGTTTGCTTGAAGCCTAGGGACCCTGTCTCTCGGGGTTAGGGATGTGGTTCCAGTATTAGTTGGGGGTTGAGGCGGAGGGGACGAACACTGGGGGTTTTGAGATGGTATTAGACGAGCGAGTTGTGGGAGATTTTAGGTTAGTGTTTGATTGGACTGGATTGAGTTTTAGGGGCAGTGTGTGTGTGTGTGTGTGTGTGTGTGTGTGTGTGTGACATTTTCTTCAGGTATATGGCCCAGTATGTAAACCAGACTCGATCTGTGTGGTTCGATACACTCCCTGTGCTATCTGTTGGTATTTATATATACATTGGCTGCACTGCTAACGGGCTGGCCTCTTTTCGTTAGTGATCTATTACCGGAAGAGGAAGTCGCCGGGACCGGGGATGATCACCGGGCCGGGCTAATAAATCGAATCGGGGATCCGTTATTATTTTCTGTTGGTGTATTGTGGGGCACTGGAAATTTTGGGGAGGGTTTCGGTTATGTAAAATATGTCTGCGGGGCTGGGATGACTAAGAGAGCTCAGATTCCTTCCTCAAGATGGCTGCCGGCGGATATGGCAGCTCCCACACCTGTTCCAACCTCGTTTCATTCATCTCCTCTCACTGCTGGGGCTTCCTATTCGCCTGTATTCGGTTTTGTGTAATGGCGGGGTTTTATGCTGTCTTTGAGTGGGTTATGAAGAAGGTGATTGCTCTGTCGACACCCAGGCGGTTACGGGGTGATGACGGGGTTATCCTTAGGGGTTAGGGTTAGCTCCCGTTTTCGCTTTGTTTCATTTTACTCCCGTGCTTTATTTAAGGCTCTTGGACGGCTGGTGTCTGGAGGTTGGTTAGGGCGGTAATGGAGCTAGGGGGTACCTGTCATACTATTGTTCATTCTATACTCGGCAGGGGTTAGAGTAGTAAGATTTGGCGATGGTACTAATACTTCTAGCTTCCCCTTAATTGGTCTATTTGTGGGAGCTTTCTGGAGAGGGAAGTTACACTAGAGAGTTTTCTTTTAATACGGGGGGTAGGGTATCTATCTACGTCCCTTTAAAGCCGGGTATTTTGTTATTGGTTCCGCCATGTTTTGGGTTATGTTGGAGAAGGGCGGAGGAGGGATGATGATGGGAATATTTCTTTGCTCCCCCCACCCGGAGTGTGATTCCTTAGCAGTTTGAGGGTTTTTCCCGTGACGAGGAAAGGATTTGGGGGGTGGGGGCCTCTTTTGATTCACCTAAAGGGATCAAGGTTGGAATGAAATTGCGGTTGGGAAGAGTTTTCTGCATTTTTTGAAGTATGTTCCCGGAATGCGCGGGGTTTGGGTGAATACGATATTGAAGGGATCTTTATTGTTCCTTCTACTGTTGGTGGCGTCGGTATTGTTGTCAGGGAACCCTTGGAGAGGCCATCTGAGTAGACGGCGATGAGGAAGGAGAAAATAGGCCTCTAGTTGAGACTGAACCCTATTTAGAAAAAGAAATATCCGGTTTTGATTGCTAAGATGGTTAGAATAATAACAGAGGAAGAATAACCAGGAACCTTAAGTAAGTTCTTGGACGATGTGTCCGTGCCCATGTGTTAGCGGCTAAACGTACCGAGAGAAGAATAATAGGGCTACTGAGATCCTGACCCCCTCAATAGGAAAGGGAAATGGACTGGGTGCTGGAGAGGTAGCTACTTTCAGCATGGCGGAAATGGAGGAGTAGCGGTTAAATAAATATGAGGATAGGATTAATGACAATCGCAGAGAAAGTGCCATGGATGTGGTTTAGGGCGGTGGAGGTTGGGCTGAAAATATAAGGAAAAAGTCCTGTGAAGTTTAGAAGAAGTGATGGTAGAACTAAGGGCATTCCCCTCGAGGTTTTCTTTCCAAGGGATTGAATAAGTTGAGAAGTTATAATGGATTGTGGGATAGCGATATGATTGTCCCTCTGGTGGGGAGAACTTAGGTGGGAGGAGAATAAGGGGGGGGTAATATAAAGTGTTATTAACCACAAAATTAAATAAGGGGGGCATGAATACTCTGCTATGTTTATCGAAAGTGGAGAAAATGGCTGTTCACATAACATTGGGGGGAGTCAATAGTGTTTTGTTGATCTGTTATTATTACTGTGACAGATTGGACGATTCCCTCGTATCTTCCACGCTTAATGTGGTCGGATGTGAGATGTTAGGAGGAGGAGAATGGGTTAGTGATGCTGCGTCTTTTTTATGAGATGTCAGTTTGACGCGGCAGCTTCAAATCCAAAGTTGTGAGAAGACGAGAGAAGCTGGAATACTGTGCGCAGTAAGCAGATTGGTACAAACCCGGACCCAATTAGCATGAGCGAGCAGCCCATGGAACCCAACTTCCACAAAAAATATATATGGAGCTATAATCTCCATCCGAAACGGTAAACAATGTTTCTTGATGTTCCTCTAATTGAGTGATGGTGAAGTATAGTTCTAAAAGGATTGCAAAAAAAAAAAAACAATTCTTCGGTTGCTTCTTTTCGTGCTCCCTCTATTGGAGCATAATGGGTCCAAGAAACGGTAACTCTCTGAAGCTGAAAGCACAGCAGTGTCTAATAAGTGAACGTCAAATGGATTCAAGGGCAAAGCTCCCTACAGGTGGCCACAAGGATCCAATCTCTGGTGCTGGGTGAAGTACTCCGAAAATAATGTATAGTATTATTTCTCATCGAAAGCTTACGGAAATACTAGAGGTGCGAAAAACCCTGGAAGGTTCCTTCTCCAACTACGTCTCGCCATCAGTGAGCCGTGGTTAAGTGTTTTCGCTTAATATTAGGAGCATCTCACGTACATGGAGCCAGAAAGGTAAGCCGGCATTTAAAAGCAGAGTTCCCGTAGCACCGGTTAATGGTCAGGAACTAAATTTAACTAAATGGAAAGGTCTTCGAGTCAATATAGTCTGTGGATGCAGGCTTATATATGGCGCCTGTTTCGCGTTATCAGAATTTGTGTTTTTTTTTCTTTTTCATTAACAGCTGGTGCTGTACGAAACTCTTTATTACGATTCTGTCCACGTGATCAGAACGGGCGCTCTTTCTCCTTGACAGGCGGTGCTGTGCGAAGCCCTGTACGCGGTGCTGGAGTACACCAAGAGTGCGACGTTCATGTGGATGTTCATCGAAGGCTTCTACCTGCACAACATGGTTGTCGTGTCGGTGTTTTCCGGCAAGCCGAACTACAGGGTTTTCTACCTGCTCGGATGGGGTAAGCGAAGCTGAAACTCTCCCACACCCGTTAAGCTCGTCAGTTGTTCCAATGTGTTCGCCGTTGATGCGGAGGAATCCATCTACCTCGTGTAGCGTTTGTCCTAGTGGCCGATTTTAAGTTTTCTTCACACGGCCCCTTAGGAGGATGAAAATTAAGATGTTGATTGTCTGTAAGGGTGCTGCGGACAGACGACGACGCGTTGCAGTGAAATTTTTGAGAATAAATCCATTAATAGATCCCAAATATCTCTACATTTTCTGGTTATAAACTCTAAAAAAAAGCTAACAATTTGGCAGCTAAAATCGATGAAGATGGCGCCGCCCAAATAAAGGTAATTAAATAAATGTCACTCTTTTGCTTTTGCATTATTGTATTTTTTTTTAACCAAACGGTCGGCTGTTGTCGTTCACTTATATCGATTATCAGAATGATTAGCTTGAAGATAAGTTAATAAGACTGTCCTTACATCCAATGAGAGTCGCTCTAGCGAGTGACGTAATAAGAAATGCGCGGGCGGGAAAGACGGGAGTGAGGCTTTCCATTAGTCAGTCTAGCGATCTCCGACAAGAGGTAACTGGGTACTATGCGACGGCTGGGAAAGGGGCGGCGCGTCCCTTTAATCGCTAGCTTTATTGGGTTCCGTTCGATTGCCGGCAAAACGGAAACAAGAGCGTGAAGTCGTTTGCGAAACTGGTCTGAGGCAGGGAGGCGTATTTCCGGAATGACCGCTTTATGCACCGTTTTACGTAAAAGAACCAGCGAAGTGCTCTTCTCAACTTCCGGTTTTCAGTCTTCGTAATGAACGGTTTCCTTCGAGAAAACCGCCATCGTTTACTGACACGGAGAGTAAAGGAACTTACTGACTCAAACCAGAGGGAGGGAGAGCAGTCTCTGCTGGCTTTCTGATAGTTATAGATGATACAGAGAAAAGACCGATAATAAACATGCGTAACACAGACCAGGCGTCGTCACAAGAAAAGTGAAGACGGTCATTCGAACTTTTCCAAAAGTTTGTGCAGTGGCGGATTAACCTTCAGCCGATGCTATTAGACGGCGAATCCCTTCTTTCTTTTATGAATACAAAAATAATAAAAAAAACTTTGACAATATAAAATATGAATTAAAATTGAACAAATAAAAAAAATAAACGTTTATTAGTTTTGATAGCTAAACATATCAAGGTTTTAGCTTTGATTTCTTTCTTTCCTTATAAGTTTTTCTATGAAAATGGACCAATATTATCTATGCTTATTTTATTAACTCTGATATGATGAATATCACAAACTTTTGGGGTTTTATAAAATTCTTTTACAAGCCATTAAAACAGACGAAAAAAAAGATATGAATTTATCAACTGTAATTCGTCTCAGTTTCTTGCTTTGCTGGTTTCTGCGAGTGAAGATCGCGTTTATTTATAGGTGACCCCTATTGACTAACGCTATTACACAATTATCGTTAACCTTTGGCTCTTTCAGGAACGCCAGTGCCCCCTACAGCTGCATGGGTTCTGACAATGGTCGAAAACCACAAAGTTAGGTAAGTCAGGAATTGTCAGGCGTTCCCGGAATGCACTGAGCTTTCAGATTGGTTTTCTGAGTGGTAAAATATCCAGCAAATCAGAACTTTCAAACGTTATCCAAAAATAAGGGATCCAAGGGGTCAACGTCACAGCCCGACTAGAGCGCCACCATGGCAGTTTTTTTTTTTTTTTATTTTTATTTTTTTTAGCGAAAAGCGCGATCCGTGTGACACCCCCGTGGGCCAGCCTCAATGTCAGTCCGGTACAATGTTGCGCCGAGCCTCGTTTTAACGTGGACGGTGTTAGAAAACCCAGCACTCATGCGCCATCAACATGTACTCTGATCGTCAATACGGATGCTAAACCACCGTCTTCCTGTAACGTTAAAATTTTTCTGATTTCAAAAAAAAGGAAAAAAAAAAGGGGGATTCAGTTACGTTGACGTCACAATGGGCGATGAGAATGACGGATACGTGAACTGCTCGTGCTGATGTCAGCGGGGCAAGACAACCTTTTTGTTTGCAGGACATAATTCTTCCACATACGACTGGTTACTCTGCAGAGCCACCTGGGTCCTCTCGAGGTTGGGAACACTGTACAGCAGTAAGGTGGGTGCTGTGTATCAGCGAATTACTCGGGTACCGAGAGGAGTTTCTGCTTCTCGTTAGTCATCTGGCCGAACCGGGCGCCGATTTCGACCAGGATTCGAACTTGGAGGAAGACGGGGGGGCACCACCGTCAACCGTAGCAGGCTAGTAAATTACCACTGGATCACCGAACCTTCTTTCATGTAGAACTTGAGAATCGCTCTTAATTTTGGTGCTCACTTAAAAAAATTATATTCCGATAATACTCATGTAAAAATCCGATTTAGAAAAGGCATTTGGTCCGCCTAACAGTGACGTCATCAAAAGAAATCCTTAAGAGCGACATTGACCGGGTGGGATGGTAATTCCAAATTACTTTCTTGCATTTACTTTTAAAAAAAGTCAGAAAATAAATCGATCAGTAAAAAATTAAGCCAAAAAAATAAAGCTTTTTTTTGGTGAAAAAAAAATTATCAGCGTTATATTTTATTTCCTACACCAGCCATGTAGCTTTTAAAACGAACAAAGATTTTAATAAATACTATGTAACATCAACGTACGTGTGTCAGTAAAGGCCAATTAAATTTCACTTAAAGATAAACTTTAGTAATAATCACACTTGGTAAACACATTTACTTATAATAATAATAATAATATAATAATAATAATAATAATAATAATAATAATAATAATAATAATAATAATAATAATGTTGTTGCTTCGTTTCTTCTTGCTTCCACAGATGCTGGTACCTTTACTATTTTTTACCATATGCTTGGATTTTGGAAAGCCAGCGTCTAGCGGTGATTATTGTAAGTAAGGAACCATTTTAATGATCCAAGGCTACCCACCTAACCAACCCCACCCCACCCCAAACCGCGAACCGTTTTCGCTGATTTATTAAATTTTTTTTTTTTTCCCGGAGGGAGGGCAATCGGAAAACGAATGCTTAGGGATGTAACATTTGAGAGTACGGTGACGCGCATGCGCGAAGATTTTACTTTCAAGTTTCCTACTGAAAGTAAATTAGGGAGAAAGACGGTCGGTCCTAACCTCATCTTCAGTGATTGCTCTGAAGAAGAAAGAACCGAGATTTATTTGCGTCACATTAATCCCGAAAAGTATCGGTGTCGGGTGGAGACGGTCTTATGCCGCTGTTGCTGCATTTGTTACGTCAGTCATTAAAGATGAACTGTCTGCCCCGTGTACGGTCTCAGATCAAAGCGAACCGCGCGTCTACTGCGCGGGATTCGGAATTAATTTAAGTCTTTCACGGGAAGTCAGTTAAAGGACCAGTTTTAATGGGGTCACCAGTCGAGTTAATTTGCAGTAGGCAGGGAAACTGTTTATGCGTCGCAGCCCCTGCCCCCTCCAAATTTTTCTTTACCGAAAGAGTAAAAGCCGAATAACTGGAGGAAGCTGGTGCCTCAGAATAAATCCTGCAAATTTTGGAGTAGCTTCCATTTTGGCCGCCACTCTACACATCAGAGAAATAGTTTTAACGTGTTCTCGGGAAAAGTATTTAAAGCTGCACCACCCAAATTTACTTAACTTTTAGGGGTGCGGTTGCATCTCAAATTAAACCACCAAGAAAAATAGACAAGAAGAAATATCGATAGTGTCTAGACGGGTAACCCGGATGTTGGTGTTTGGTGTGTGTGTGGGGGGGGGCATTTCGGATGCTTTAAAAACAAAAAAAAACTCCATCATCAGAAACGGCATCCAGCTTCCATTATTCAAGCTGTGAAGAATCAATCGAAGCTGCTCGTCAAGACACCAGAGTCGTCGCCCTTGCTCCATCATCCGGCCGAGGCCATTATAAACCTCCGGGCTTCGCGGGACGGTTTAGGGTCAAAAGCTTAGAAGCAACAGCGAATGATTCTTTTATTAACCCGCACAACAGCTTCGGCTTCCAACAGTCATCATATACTTCAGCAACTCTCTCTCTCTCTCTCGCTCTCGCTCTCTCTCATCTCTCTCTCTCTCTCTCTCTCTCGCTTCTCTCTCATTCTCTCTACCATTCACTAATGCAGCTCTCAGAAATTGCTTTTTCAAGTTTATCTAAAAAACATCCAGCCTATTCACTCTTACAAATTAAAGCCAAATTTCTAAACGAGTTTATCTGCACAAATCCCAACTGCATCCCGTCGTCACAACGCATTAAAATGAATAACTTTAATAACGATTTTGTTCTCAAATACGATCACTTGTCTGTTTTTGTTGTTGTTATAACGAGCTCACAAAAACCCAAATTGAGATTTCAGTACTTTACTTTTTTTAAAAAAATGATAAGACACAAATCACACTGCACGCCTTTATGCGACAGGTTTGTTCACGCAACATTGTATTATTTCCGCGGAATCCCCCGATGAAGGCGCCATTGCAGTTCCCGCCATCACGAGTTACGTTCCTTTCAGCAGATAATAAAAATTTTTAAAAAAAAAATTTTTTCCTTTCCCTCAACTTAAGCAAACAAATTAAAAAAGAAAACATTTATAGATTTTTCTTTTCTTTATTTAATATCGTTCAGCTTCGTGGGTTTAAGGAAAAAAAGTGGGGGTCGGTCAGAATGAGTTTCCCTAGAAACGATAGGCGGTCGGCTCGGTCTCGTCGTTATTCGAGATCTCAACCACGCACGAGATCGTCGCGCGGTGCCACTGGCAGCCAGCCGCCCACCTGCCGCGTTGGGCGATATGACACCTGGAAACTCGCTAGGATTTACAACAAAACAAGTGCCGACAAACAAGCGAACGTTTTATAGGTGACCATTGCAAAGCATTTCCGATAAACAATCTGTGTGTTATTATTATTAATACTAATTTCGTAAGAAAGTCGCTTATGCCATCAAAAAAGTGCAGGTGGATTTTCATTTCGCCTGTTGGATTAATTCTCTAGACAGTTTATTAAGAAACAATTCTATTTAATTTCAGTTTAGTTGAATTATTCTGAAAGCCACTTTGGTTTATACAAGTAATCGAACCCCCTTCCACCTTTTGGTGGGCAAAAAAATCTATTTTTTACAGGAAAAAAGTTAAATATTCATGAAGTTTCATGACATCAAGTAGATGAAGCTAATAAGCAAGACTTGGGTGTTTCTGTAGTCTCTTCAGGGGTTTCTATTTGTAGACATCTTCCAGCAAAAATCAAGGGTGGAGTTTGTGTTCATTAAGTAATGGGACTGTACATTTAAGCTCTCCGATTTCTGCAGCCACGGTATTAACCACAAATTTTATAATGTACCTTTAGATATCTAAAAAAACAACAACAAGACAATTAAAAGTGATGCATCTGAAATAGTGGGCAAGTCTTTATTCTATTAAAACAAGTGACTCTTTGTTGTTTTGCTACGTTCTTTAAAAAGTAGCCAATGGTTCAGGTTTCGTATTTAAACAATGTGCACGTGAAAAATTCATGTTGCGTTCATAAATATTGCATATCATATACGAGACTTTATCGAAAGGTTCCAGACCCCTGACCTCTGATACACCTGACTGACTGAGATCAGAGAACACGAACTTCCCACGAGACCTATTAGCTGGGGCGATAGCGGTGCCTTGCGTAATGAGCTCCCCAGGCCTTCGTCTCGCGATTGTACAGGTAACGCCCACGGAAGGTGATTTTGTGTCGATTCCTTTCAAAAATCGGTTGGATCGTTGTCCAAAGACAGTTTCTAATTTTCTGTGCGTCAGGTCGTAGCTGTTTCTACTCGTTTGACGGAATTTTGGATCTTGGGGAACGAGATTTACAGTCGCGCGGCGAATTTTCAGATCTGAACCCCTGTCTAGCAGAAATAAAGCCAAGGGAAGGGGCCTTTGCGACGATGTCTTCACTGCGGCTTGTCAATTGTCCGAGCCCTCACAACATCGCTTGTGCCTTTCACGTACACACAGCGAGACTTCCTCAGAGCATCCGGTTTGTAGACTGTACTTAACATCTGCAATACATCTGTAAGCAAATTTCCCAGCCTAGCGTCTGATGACCGCACGGTGCTCTAACTGTGACGTTCGCAATTTTCCATTGACTGAGGAAGCTAATGCAAAGCGCCTGGTTGTAAAGCGCTGGCTTGCGACTCTTACGCCATCTATCGCCGCGCATTTGAAACGTGCTTCTTGAGACGTTTCATATGCAATATAAGCAAGCAGCCTTGATAACAATGTCGGTTTGCAGTTCATTCTTACGAAAACTGGTTCAAAAACTTCTTGCTAAGTCCTCATACATGAGCATGAAACGTCTGATAGATATATATATATAGATGTTAAGACCCACGTAATTATAGGGGACATGAGATTTGAAAAATAATTTATTAACGTTTATTTTTTACTTTTAGTTTTTGTTTTATCTGTTTACTTCATACGGATCTTAATTTGAATACAGAGATATAGAGAAATTGAACATGTATGGTGGTACCAGGTCTAGCTGTATTTAGTAAAACATTTGCTAACATAGGGTATTTTAAGGAATTTATTTGTTTTCTCGTACCTGTAACTTTCTTCTTTTTTACCCCAAACTTAGAATTCATGTCCCGACCACAGACCTGTATTAAGGGCAGTCGGTCCACTGGAGGTGTGGCGCTGCCAGGTTTCTCGTGTGTCTTTGTGGCTTGTTGTTGATTTCGATTCATTTTCTCTCAGATAAATTTAATTTTCCTGTCAAATATAATGAGGGTGCTCATCACAAAGCTGAGAGAAAGTCAGACGAACGAGGCGGAGACTGTCAGGTAGGTGCTCTCCTATATTTTATGTATACTCTCTCCCTCCCTCTCTCTCTACTAACGTAATATCTCTCTCTGCGTACTGACGTCATATCTCTCTCTGTGCTGACGTCATCTCTCTCTGCTGACATCATATCTCTCTGTCTGTACTGACGTCATCACACTCTCTCTCTGCTGTTGACATCATATCTCTCTGTACTGACGTCATATCTCTCTCTGTACTGACGTCATCTCTCTCTACTGACGTCATCTCTCTCTGTCTGTACTGACGTCATCACACTCTCTCTCTCTGCTGACATCATATCTCTCTCTGTACTGACGTCACATCTCTCTCTCTCTCTCTCTCGTATATACCACGCTAAGCACTGTACATTTCCATTGCAATTATTTATTTATTTGCTTTCCTTTCAGAAAGTCCGTGAAGGCCGCTCTGGTGTTGCTACCTTTACTCGGAATAACAAACTTCGTTATAATGATTGAACCGCCGTATGACGACGTGCTCAACTTCGGTCTCTGGTCGTACACGTCTCATTTCCTCATCTCTTTCCAAGGATTCATCTTAGCCCTGCTCTACTGCTTTCTCAACAACGAGGTAAGCGATTTCCGCCACGGACGGCCGTCTCGTGCACTTAGCCGCCGTATCAGGCTTTTAAAAAAAAAAAAAAAGGGGGGGTGGGTAGTGATTGCTCGGCACGCAGGGTTAATAAGGTGCAGTTTCTCTTTGGACCCCCCCGTTCAACTTTGCCCGGACACAAGAGTCCCTCCGCGCCCCCCCCCACAGACAGAGGCTGCCGCGACCGATGACACTTCTGCGTGGAGAGAAAGCCGGACGGCAGCTGGAATCTTCTCCCATCAAGCGAGCTGATATCTGTCCCCGGGCTTTCGTAAAATCGGAGGCGGCGGTCCAGATATAAGAGCGGGGTACATGCACCCTGTCCCTTTCGTTCCGGTGAAGGTACTCGCCGGAATCACGAGTGCAGCTAGCCCATCCCACCCCCTGACAAAGCCAATTCTTTACCAAGCCAGCCAATGGCGCGATCTTCTTTTTGCCACCAAAATAATTATATCTGTAAAAATTTTTTCCAGAGAAACCCACCCTTACATCTTTTACTTTGCACCCAAAACTCTTGTTTATTACTCATTAAATATTATCTGTCTTTAAGAACGCAATAAATATATTTTGACCAGTTAGGGGGGAAAAAAGGGGGGGTTGGCAAATACTTTCGTACCGGAATTCGTTTCGTTTACAAAATCACCGGTTAACGTTTTTCAAACAACCGTTCGCGCGAACTCACCCGGACTTCTACGGTTTCACTCAGCGAATGTCTTTTCTTGTTGTTGGCGTTTTGGCGCTGAAGCCAGTTGAGTCTCCGTTAAAACTATTTATAGAACAAGGGTGAGCATAGTTTTTACTAGAAATCTCATAAACAAAGCTGCTGAGTGCATGTCTCAGATCTGGCGTTTATCTGCTCCCTGTGAAGGCGACTCTTGGCTCTTCTTTACGAGAAGAGAAGGCAACTAATCACAAGAATTTCGAAGTCCGGAAGATGGATTCACAGAAGATAAAGAAACTATGGAAAAGAAAGCTGATTCTGACTAGTTATTTTTCTTATTAATATGAATTTGTTTCGCAAATAAACAAACTTTTACTAACGTATACCGAAACACTGGTCAAAGCAGTATCGGGATTCTGCGATATAAAGTGTACGAATTTACTGAAAGTTAACACATTTGGACACAATTGAAAATCTACTGTAAAGTTTGACACGCGCAACTCTCACTTTTGCGGAAAAACGGGTCATTATTCAACGCATTCTAGTGACGTCATTAAGACGGCAAAGAGTCGCCGCTAACACGTCCTAAGGTCACGTGACCTTCAGTAACCTCTACAGCATGGAACCTGTTCCTCATACCGTTCAGCAGACGTTCGACCCAGCCTGCGGTAGTGGCACAGCTCCGAAACGCTCCCAGGACCACTTGATCGCTGTCTAATAGGCCTGGAGAACTCATCCCAAACGTGTTCTTCTAGGGTTTGGGTCGGCGAAACAAACTGGCCATGAAGACGATGGATATCTTCCTCTTGAAGACTGTTTACGACTGTTCTTGGACGACGATTCTTTGCGTTGTTGTTTTGCTAGGTGTGTGTATATATATATATTACCTTATGGCAGTATTTTCGAGTCGAGACTAATAGTTTGAAAAGGGTTAAACGTCTCAAAACGTGGATTTGGTTTGGTTTGAAAAAAAAAAACATTATATCCGAAAATATAATGCATTCGTTAAATGTAAAAAAAATAAAGCAGATACTTAGATATCTTCTTCATGGCTTATAGCTTCAAATTATAGATATGACCTAAACATTTTACCCAGTATTAATTCATTTTTAGTTTGTTTAAGTAATTTTTTTTTAAAATAGAGAATAAAGGAAAAAATTGTTTACTGTAAGCGAGTGATCAATTTTACTTATATATCATGCAAATAGTCCTAAAATAGTATGTAAGTAAAAGATCAAAGTTTGTAGTTATTTATGAAGTAAGTTTAAAATATTATGCAAAAAATAATATTTAAGTTAGAATTGATATTATCAAAGTCAAAACCTCACGCATGTAATGAATGGTTAGATTTTCGTTGACTACCCAGTATATTCACTAAAGAAGGCATTTTATGGAATCTATTTGATACATTTTTCAATTTAATTTTATTATATTGCCTATTATTATAGAAAAGGCCGGGGAAAATTAGGCTTAGCAAAATCGGTTGGTGTTTCAATGTCTCGTGCTTAACCAGTATTTGTACAGTACCAACAATGTGGATGCTGGCTGGCGCCATGACTTTAGAAGTTGATCAAAAAATTATTTAAAGGTTATTTTCCATTTTGATTTGATTCCTTCCTGTGTTCCGGCCCGCTAGCACTTTAGTAACTTTTTTAAATATTCCTTAAGTCTATATCAGGAATCCAGCCTTTCAACGACGACCGAGTTTGGTCGCGATGTTCGCAAACCTAGAATTGGAATCATTGCTGCTTGGTCCCTTATGTAACCCAACCATCTCGCTCAGACGTTGCCAACGCCGTGTCTGGCCCTAATTTAGCCCAGTAGATTTCGCTATTCCGCCAATTCGTCAAAATATATCTAACGCTCACCGAACTAATGAAGCAGTGCACAGTCCACCGAGCTAACCCCGTGTCCCACTTGATGTATATTGTGTAGGTTCAGGATACGCCAAGACTTTCAGATGTGCAACTCTTCTCCATCACCCGAGTCCACTGCGGTAATGTTGGCTGCTACTTCTGTGCCCGATGTTCTTCGTTCTCCGCTTTCCCCCCCAATCAGTAGGTGTTAAAATATCCGCCATGTTTTCACGTGTATATTGCTGGCTGCCTTGACTGCTGTCGTTTCCAGCAACCCGGAGGGGTCAAAAGTCCCTCAACAGTCTTCGAGCACCTGTTCAGCAGCTGTGTTAACTTCCTGCCGTAGATATCCCTGCAACTCTTTGTTAATTGCAGATTTTTTCCTGGAGTTTCGGTCGCTCGATACGAGAGGTCAGTCGACGATTGTCTGGGTCAATTCGATTATCGAATCTTTTCTGGGTGGAACAGAAAGTGTGCGCGCGCTGTGGGGTTTAACCCTATGACTCTGACTAGTCTAATATTGCATGAAAATAGTTTATCGTTATTCAAGCAGAAAAATTACATATTTTCAATACAGACAATGTGTATATCGTCATTTAAACTGTACGTAAATCACCACTTGATTTTTTTCATTGTATTTTAAATAAATAACAAAAAAAAAAAACAAAAAAAAAACACAGCAGTAGTGTGAATCAAAAGGTATATGGCACCATCCTGGAGTAATTACTGGTTCTACAAAAGGCTGTTGGATGAAAGGTGTAGATTGCTTATAACACAATGTCGGGTCTTTTCGTATTGAATCTAAGATCACAGTGTTGATCTGAGGGAGCGGTTATTAGCATCTTAGAGCAAGGGATTGTAAGAGAGATAAATAACTGCAACTTTGCAATTAACCAAGTCAAAAGTCTATAGTATCATAGTGAAGTTCAAAAGCAGCGAAAGTGTCATTGATAAGCGCAGAAAGACAGATGATAGAAAAGCGGAAGAGAGAGAGGAAAACTTGTTTCGTAGGTCGCCAAAGATCCGCGGACAGCAAAGAAGCCATTGTTAGTTCTTAAACAATAGACTGCTTAATAGTGGCTTGCATGGGAAAGTAGCCAAAGGAAAAGGCGATTCATAGATACAGAAGTATACTGGGATTTTAAAAATATATTTTCCAGTAGGACGGTGATTCTAGCCAAACCCAGCTCTCAGTGTGAAGGAAGTGTTTCAAATATATATAAAGCCAGAATGGCGAGTAGCCACTAGGTTTTAACCCCAACTGAACGGAGAGGGGGACGTCTTTAAAAAAACCCATGTCAGTGAGTTAGCTAAGGGCTGTCGAAGAATGGAATATTAACACTGCAGGCCGTGTGGTTATTTGAATGCGAGTGTTAGCAGTCTACAGGGTTATTAAACAAACGGTCGGATGCGCTGCACCGTCGTCATGCGCACTCTGGCCCGGTGCATCCGTCTTCAGCAGTAGTTTATTCTCCTGACTTTTTCCTTGTCATAGGAAACTTGCCTCTGTTATGGTCATAGAGTGTCCCCCCAGCCCTCGATTCCTCTGTCTGAGTGCCTACACAGGCCACTCCCCAGCAGCAATGACAGTAAAATACCTCGCTCAAGGATCACAACAATTGCCAGCAGCGGGAATTGAACCCGAGACCCTGAAGCCAACACGCTCACCACTGAGCCACATCGACAGACCGGCCCGGTGGGGCAGGTGGTAGCGGGTTAGCTCCGTAAGGGGGACCGTTGCTCCTGTACCGGGTTCGATCCCAGGCTGGGGTCGGAGGAGAGTTGTCGCTGATGATCGCCATAGCGTGAAACAGCTGTACGACGTCTCCTTGGTGCCGACATGAGAGAAACCTCCCGGGTCCTTGGGGCCCACGGTGTCGGGGGACCGGGCCGTTTGTCGGCTCGACGAACTTCTCTCAGTAACGAGGAGGACTCGACAGAGAACGGAGGCCACTTGTCTTTACGGGATGCGATGCCATTGAAAGAGCCTCGTTCCGAAGTCCGAACTCGCTCAACAACAACACCACATCGACAGGAACATCAACTGTCTGAAGTGTCGAGCTAAGAACATATGGCCGACAAACAGGGCGGTGGGTGCAAGGGGGAGATAACAACTAAGAGACGTTGTTTAAACACAGTTAATCAATACTAACGAGCAAAATAAATTATCAGTAAATCTAATAAGGTCGAAGACAATCTAATCTCTAACTAGTTACTGATTAATGAATGATGTGCAATCATGAAAATGGCAAAATAATTTTATTATAATATTAAACATTAAAATTAAATAAATTTAAAGTTTCTTAATTTTGTAAATTGGTAAATTTATCAAAATTACAGATTATATTGAATAAAAATGGAAAATGAATAAAATTCAGCAAGATTGAGTAAGGTCCAGTTCATTTTATAAAGTTTGAGAAAATGAAACAGAAAATTAGGTTATGAACCTCTTGGAGATTAGTAATACAACGATTAAAGCTAATCAATAATCTCAAATTCAAGTATTACAGCGATTGAAAAGTAAAAGAAAAAATAAAAATGTACAAATTGTAATTTTACAAATTTATTTTTTTGTTTTCCCTTTGGGATACTGTTTATGGCAGCAAGTTTTGAAATTATAAAAATGTATTAAATTTAAGCTTGTCAATAATTCAGCAGAATAATTAGTCAGACGTCAAGGTGCGCAAAGAAGTGGGATTTCGAACGCATGGCCTGCGTTGTCGAGTCGGTCTGTGGCTCCTCCACTGCATGCAAGATTCTTTCTTGCTCAGCTATAGAAGTTCCCCATCTCTCTTGTCGCTTTCCTTCCGGTTCCGGGTAAACAGCAAACGCTTTGTAATTAGGTGCACGCGTAAGAGAACTCGAGAAAATCTCTGTCTAACCGCTGTGGCCCTTTTGCTTTAGTCGAATCTCTTATTTTTTTTTCTTCTTACAACAACAAAAACAGAACCTATTATTCTTGTTTACTATTCTAAATTCATTTTAACTGAAAATTTTCAACTTGAAAACGGAGAAGTCAAATTGTAATAAGAATAAATAAATTAAAAAAAAACAAAAGATCTTGGTTTCTTTTCTATCCTAAGTAATTTTATGCGAGTACGAAAGGGTGGCTACGTTAGCTTCGGCAGAGCGGGAGGATGGCTGTTCCGACTTCGAGGTCGAGGAAACTGCAACGGAAGTGAGACAGGAAGCGAGCTACCCGGGCACCGGGCGGTAGTCAAGAACTACCCACGCAACTTCCCGCTAGGGGTTACCCAGAATTCACCGGAGATCCCGGGGGAAACCGCGTCAGAGGTTCTCAACCTTAGCGTTTCGGTTAGTCTACCACCACGGCGCCCGACCCGACTTGAACAATGCTAAAGGAACCGTCCGTCCGTTTGGAACTGAGCCGCCACCCTCTGTTGGCTTTGCGTCAACAGTATTAGCCGTGTGTCCTGAACGTATATACAAGACACAGTGGGGGGGTTGTAGTCTGTTTGTCCTCTCCCCTCACGCAGTCTTTGAAGGTTGACCGGGATCTGAGAAAGACGTTCGCATCTTGCTCGGAGTGCCCACGCACGCCATAGAAGTTAGCGAGCAAATCTTGGCACCCGTCTATGACTTTCCAGGTGTTCCACGCCAGGTAGCGGACAAGCATCGTATGCCGCCGGCGAACGTTTGCCTTTTCCTCTTACAGCATGAGGACGTACTGCTGGAGTCCCATCATTCTACCCGATTCCCGTACCGAAAGAACAGCAAGCGCAAGTCATGGAAAAAGACTGGCATTTGTTTTCCTCAGCAAAATGGTAACTAACATCGTTATGTGGCCGACAGAGTCTGGCGGACTGCCCGCTCCGGCAGAAAATGAGGTAAAGCCACAATAAACATAATTCAGGTTAATCGTGGTCTGGCTAGAGAACTCGCGCCTCCCCCCAGTTTTAAATCTTGCAACTAAGCAACTAAAAGCGTGTAACGCAAAGTTCTTCTTTCTTTGTGAGAATGTCTCGTTTTTGCTTTAAATCTCCCATTAATTGTTTATCTCTCTTTCCTTCTTTTATCCTGTGGCCGTAATTATAAATAACCAATAACGATTTCTCTACTCCTACTTTCTGCGCCCGCTGCTCTCTCCATCTCTCTTTCAATTAGAGTAATATTTTAAGAAATATAACTTCATTAAAGGTAGGATAAACGTAAACAGAAATTTTAATTAACAATCAAAGATGCAAAAGTAAAACTTCTATGTTTTGCTTGATATTCTCTCTCTCTCTATCATCTATCTCCTTTCTCTCTCTCTCTCTCTCTCTCTCTTCTCTCTCCTCGTCTCTCTCTCTCTCTCTACCACCCCCTCTCTATCTCTCTATCTCTCTCTCTCTCTCCACCCCCTCCACCCCCTCTCTCTCGCTATCTCTCTCTCTCTCTCCCTCCCCCTCTCTATCTCTCTATCTCTCTCTCTCTATCTCTCTCCTCTCTCTCTCTCTCTCCACCCCCTCTCCTATCTCTCTATCTCTCTCTCTCGCTCGCCTCCCCCTCTCTATCTCTCTATCTCTCTCTCTCCCCCTCCCCTCTCTATCTCGCTCTCTCGCTCCCCTTCTCGCTCTATCCATCCCCCTCTCTCTCTCTCCTCTCTCTCTCTCTCCACCCCTCTCTATCTCTCTATCGCTCTCTCGTCTCCTCCCCTCTCTATCTCTCTAACCTCTCTCTCTCCACTGCATAGTTAGTATCTGATCACCCTGTATAAACCAAAGTATCATTTCTAAGTTCTGAAGTATGGATGAAACTTTTGTCTCTACTGCTTAATGACAAGGTAGAGTTAATCTAAACAGCACATTGTCAGGATCACTTTTTGGTCTTGCATGCAAGAAATGTTTAAATATGATCTTCAAAACCAACATTTTCAATGTCCCAACATAAACTTTATGTAATCAACTTTGAGCTAATGGTATGCAGTTAAGAAAAACATGTAAGAGTATGGTGGGACTGGGCTGTAGGCTGTATAGGGTGAATTGCAAGAAACTAGGACTCTGTACTTCTCTTAGATGAGTCCAGATTTTTTCTGGGTAGCGAAGGTTTCCCCATACCAACATTGCTGAAAATTACCACTTTGGGGGTGGCTTATTGATGCTGTAGAGAGGGATTAACTGAGATGGAAAGATTGACCACTTGTTCCAGAATGGCATTATGACAGGTTTAGGGTACAAGGATGAGATCCTTGATGCTTGTGATGCCATACACCAGTACTGTTGGGGATAACTTCATTCTCATGGATAATAAACACACCTATCAATGCCTGCATTTGGAGACAATCATCCATCTAAGTGGTCAGTTCATTCTCTAGACCTTAATCCAATTGAACATATTTGGAACATGCTTCCATTTGAAGATGCCATGTGTTTGCAGGGATTTTATGATGCCCTTGTAGAGTAATGGGATGATCTGGTCCAGGTCAACATTAACAAACTCATTAGGCACATGAGATGTTGATGCCAAGCTGTCATTCATAGTAGAGGCTCTCTCACACTGCTGAATTAATTTCTGAGCAAGAATTTGGAAAAATCTGATATTTTGTTCCAGTCTCGATAATTTAAAATCATCATCTTTTTAATTAGGGGTGCATTTATTGACCCATTGTGACCTTAAGATGTAATTTATACTTATTCCAATTGTGCTTTCTTTATAGTACCTAAAAACATTATGGTATCACCATCATATTCTTCAATCCTTTAGCAAGTAGTTCATAATAATATACAATTCTCTGGTCTCTCTTTTGTAGCAGCAACTGTTTTCTTTCTATTTTTGTTTTTTTTATAAAATTCTGTTGCTCTATTGGAGTGTTTTTGTTGGTAAAGAAGACTTGTTTTATGGTGGGCAGACTTCATAGTCGGGTTTTTATTTAAAAAAATTCTTTTTACAGATTTTATTTTTCAAACAAAGAATATCTTCTAGTGGAAGCTGATACAGTAAATTCTATTTACAGTTAAAATATATATATTTATAGACAGCGAAACTCTTTGTAAACCCACTTTTAAAATTTAGTTCTTGCAGTCATTTTTGAGGAATCAGTTGTATGGATTCTGACCATGAAGATTCCTTTTGTAATTCAAAAAAAAAAAAAAAAGTTGACAGCTGTGGCAAAAATCTCAACAGCGAAGTAGAAGGGTCTAGGATCTTAGTAGAGATGGCTGGGGTATCTTCTACGAGGTCTGTCGAAAGGAAAAAACAATTACTTACTGGGGTTCAATTGCTAATCTCCTTCTAAGTAGGCCCCTTGTGCCTCCACACACTTAGTCCAGTGATCCTTCCACTTTTCGAAGCATGTCTGGAATGCTTCTTCCGGAATGGCTCTCAGCTCCACCATTGCATTCTGCATGATGTCCTCTCGGCTCTCAAAGAGGGAGCCTTTCAGTGGCATCTTCATTTTTGGGAACAACGTCAGAAGGAGCCATGTCTGGAGAGTAAGGAGCCTGGCGAATGAGTGAAATGCCTTTCTTTGCCAAGAAACCTTGGATCAGCTGCGACAAATGAGCCGGGGCATTGTCATGATGCAGCTGCCAGTTTTGCGAGGCCCACAGATCCGGTCTCTTGCACTGAACTGCATCACGAAGATGTCGCAGGACTTCCTGATAGTACTCCTTTGTAACTGTTTGTCCTTCTGGTGCATATTTGTGATGCACAATGCCTCGGTAGTCAGAGAAAACAGTCAGCACACCTTGATTTTGCTCTGGACCTGACATTGGGTGCTTCCACTGTGATGACTGAGCTTTGGTTTCCAAGTCGTACCCGTACACCCATGTCTCATCTCCAGATATCACGGTATTCTGGAACTCAGGATCCCTGTGGGCAGTATCCAGCAGGTCCTGCGCAACATCAAGATGAAGTTGTTGTTCCTGAGAAAACAGCTTGGGCACAAATTTCACTGCCACTCTGCACAAGCCAAAATCCTCCTTTAAACTTGCATGTGCAAAATCTTTACTGATCACAACCTCATCACCAATTTGCCGCACCATCAAACGACGATCCACCATTATCAAGGTCTGCACTTTCTCGATAACAACTGCATTGTGGCTTGTTGATGGCCTCCCAGAACGCTGGTCACTCTCCACCGTTGTGCATCCATCTTTGAACCTGTTGTACCATTCTTTTATTTGGGTAACACCCATGGCATTGTCACCAAAAGCCTGTTGAATTTTGCAATTTGTTTCCGCTTGGGTATCTCCAAGCTTTTGGCAAAGCTTGATGCAAGATCGTTGCTCCACACATTCTGTCATCATGGGTAAAATGAAAATGCAACAAGTAGTACAGCAAGCCCGCCAAAAACCACGCATGTACATGAAGGCATGCGGCTCCACTATGCACACTTTTGCCTCCCTAACGTCATTACTTCCCACGGGAAAAAATAAAGTTGGATACTTTTTCAACAGACCTCGTATGCCTGATGTAGGGAGTCATGTATGCCAAATCATCAGGTACTAATGTCTTTCAGAAATGAGTAATGCTAAGTCTGCTTTTAGCTATTTTTAGAGAACAATGTGGAACTAACCAATATCAACAATTTGCTGTTTATTTTTCATCAACAATTTTAAATAATGAAAAGTAGAATATCACGTATAGAGATTTAATTTATGGCTACATCTGCATTATATTTTTCTTTACTTCACAGATTAGAAAGTATGAAAAATATTTATTTAAAGGTTTCCACAGATGGGAATTCAAGCAACACTAGTTGAGTAGCAGGTATTTGCTAGTGTTGATTCAGTCTCCATGTTGGCATGAAACAACAAACGAATCAATAGTTAAATATTTTGTGAAAAACGTTTTTTTTTAAATGAGTATGTTATTAGAGTTTAAAACCATTGTATGCCTTTATTAAATACTTGTGGACTAGCACACATGCTAGATACACTGAGGTCTTTTCACAGAGTAGAATAGCAATACTTTTTATTGTGCTATCCTTTTATTAGTCCTCAGTACGTCTCCACAATATTGTGTTATATGAGAAACTTCCATGTCTTATTGATTCTATTCTGTGAGCTAATAATGGTCTTTTTACTATTTGGATAAAAAAGAAAAGGAAAATTAAACCCTTGTGGTTTGACATCTCGCTATAGACCAGTGTTTTCGTCTAACAGATGAGGCAGCTCTCGCCTTTTTAAACTTTATCTTTGTGCTATTTTTCAGAGCTGAAATGGAGAGTACATACGCTAAAGGACTAACACGGCTGAGTCAAAAATTGCTCCGAACATCAGGAAACAGCTTTGGGTTAGTGAAATGTTGACCTGATCAACAATTCTTATTTACAAACAAGGGGCCTATTTAATCTTGCATACTTTCTTTTTTTTTTTTTTAAATTTAAATTTTTTTTAGATTTCAGCTGAGTAATCTCCATGTTTGTGATACCGTAAACAAGACAATGGCTGTATTTACTTGTGGGAGCTTGGAGAAATGTCTTTGTGGGCAATATTATAAAACAGTTATAAATAGAATACTTTAGTGGCCATTTAAACAGTGTGATTTGTTAACTTGTTTATGTTTCTTGGGCCATGAAGGGATTAGAATTTTAATTCGTATAGGGAAATGTGGCATGTCAGAAGAATTTTAAAAGTTTTTAAATTAATAATGTCGGAAGCAAATTAGCATGCATGTTGTATTTTTTGCCTTTCACATCAAGTACCTACTGCTAATCTTAGATCTTGAAACCAAGCTATTTATCTGTGGTCGCTAATCCATAAATGAGCGATATACTCTGAAATTTAATTTTCTCCAGAAAAGCAAACATTTAATATTGACAAAATAAGAAAAAAAGTTTGCTAAATAAAAAGTATAATTT
Organism: Nautilus pompilius; assembly: GCA_018389105.1. Classification (NCBI taxonomy): domain Eukaryota; kingdom Metazoa; phylum Mollusca; class Cephalopoda; order Nautilida; family Nautilidae; genus Nautilus; species Nautilus pompilius. The sequence goes on from JACATO010000687.1 coordinate 224,155, forward strand.
TTGTAAAGATCTATTTCTGCCAATATTAAAATTTTTGAAATACTTCTCTTCAGATATCCATTAAACTATTCTGGTAATATACTGTTAGTTAACTTGTTGGAATTCAAAAAAGGGTACAAAGCTAATTTCTTCTAGACAAGTCTGCAGATTTTTGTCCATTTATTAGAAAAGAGGGTCCACCTACCTATTTAACTTAAAAATCTGAATTTTTGTTATGACATTGAAAGTCAAAATTATATAAACTAATGTATTAACAAATGTTGTCTGTGCACCATAAACATAACTAGCATCTTAAAGAAACATTACATAGATGTGTGGGTTTTCAAAAAAATTTTTTTTTTGTTGAGGAAGTCTAGTATTGTTGAACATTTTTATTATGTACCAGCATGCACATTGGCATTTGGTGTTTTGTGTGAATCCAAGAAGCACATTGTGAGTATACTCACATCATGATCAACAGTCTGGATCATTAGTCCATCCAAAGTGGCAGGATAGTTGCCTGTCACAAGATTGGTTACCCACAGGTTGCAATCTACAGAAGACTGCCCTAAGTTATCTTTTTTGTGTCAGCTGCACACACAGCCTAGATCATCAAAAATTTTGCCCTCTTAGAATTTTCTTATTTTGCTTGAAAATTCATTAGGTTTAATTTGACTAATACCATTTAAGAGTTAATGTTTTGAAGTACTTACCTCTTTGTCATTTTCCATAATGAGGAGATGACCAAAATTAATAATCTGGCAATTTGGAATTGAACATGCAAATAGATAATTTCTGAGAACACCTTTGGTAAGTGTGACTCGTTAGAAGCATTCAAAAGTAGATGAATTTGTGCGTTGTTATTCATAGTGGTCAGTATTTAGGTTTACTTTGGTTGAGGTGGGGAGGTTGAGAGATCAGTTTAGAAGTAGCACCATTTTGGTGTTGTGGGCTGTCATGCACATTTACATACCATCTGATCATATAGGAATGCCTGAACTCTTGTCACTCATTGCATAGCATGGGCCATGACTCCATCTTTCAGCATGACCATGCCTGCCTAATAAAATCCATCTGGGATGACCTAGTTATATTGTGCCTTTGAGTTAGAGCAAACCATTCTTCCACATCACATATGCATTTTAATGCTGACACTGGCTTCAGACAGTACTGAGAACACGTTGAATGCTTCTGCACAGAACATTTGGAAGCAGAATTGTTGATATTGACCCCCCCATGTCTTAACTGTTTTGATAGGTGAAGGAAATTTTAATACTGTGAATGTATAGACAGTGTTTTATAAATACTTCTTTCATTTTCTTTCTCATTTTGGTTTATGTAATGTATCATCATAAATACTTTGTAACTTTTCTTTTGGATATAAATGTATAAAGTGCATATGTCTGTGTATAATTTGAAGTGAACAAAAATGTAATAATGGTGGAGAACAAAGATAACAAACTGAAAATAGAAACCACAACTCCAGAAGGTGAAAAATGCAAATTACAAGCACACAAAAAAAAATAAAAGTAAAGGAATAATTTTACAAATCTTTAAAGGATTAATGGGACAGATTTATTTAGTTCATTTAAAAGCAATTTTAATTTATAACAAAAAACAAAATCAGTCTTGTGATTTGCCTTTTTCACCTTATATAATATTCATGTTATATTTGTTGGAATTATGGTGTTTGTATGTTTAGTTCAAGGTTTCATTTTTTGATAATGAATATTTTATTTGAAATGTCCTTGTAATTTTGATTTTCATTGTTATCTTTGTTCTCATAATTTTGTGTAGAGTGTGGAAGACAAGATATTTTTTCATTTATATAGGTTGGCTAGTTGGATGTTCAAACAGGTCAAAGTGAGAGATGGACTATCTGATAGCTAAAGCACTAAACACTGGTAAAGGCAATCAACAGTCAAACATGGCTTTCGGTGAGCTGCTGGATGTACAGCCTGTACCAGCTCACAGCAAAGCATTCTAGACATTGTGGATGATACAAAGTCAAAGAATGGTGTTCTTACATTTTTGTACCATGGGCAAGTGGCTTGATGAAAACCCTGATTTACAACAAACCATGTAATACACAAAGGAACAAGCTCAGCAGACAATGAACATTTAAAAAAAAATTTTTTTTTGTGGCTTTGAAACAGCCTGTTGTCTTCTGATGAGGCCAATAGTTAAATGTGTAGTTTGGTATGCAAGCAAGACTGACTTTCATCAAGTGCCTAATTCAGCAGTGAACATTTCTGTCTTTGGAAACAACAATTTGGTTTCACCATGGGATTTGCTGGGTCATTTTTTATCATAACTCCAGAACAACAGCTGTCTGGAAGAAGCAACAGGATATGCAGCATCTTGTCTGGATTTCATCACAACCAACAACACACTTGTTGCTTAGTAATGGAAAGAGTGAAGGCAAACTAAACAGTCTTTTACAAAAACTGGACCAGATGGATTGAGAATTTTATTGTTTCAATGTGTAGTCAAAACCTAGCTTTTCATACTTTAGTTGGTAGTCCTTTTAAACACTGAATTATCTATTTTTCTTTTATGCATTTTCTGTAGTAAACCATGTTAAAATAAACACTATTATTTTGAAGTTCTTCATTTGAATATGGCAGGACTTGCTACACAAGACTAATGAATGTAAAGACTATCGCTATCATGACATTGTTTATAGCTCAGGTTTATTTAATAATAATAATAAACAAATAATCATAATAATATTGACAAAAATTGAGAGATAGTTGATGTTTTCAGAATGCAGTCTTTGGTTTCTCATACAATCTTTCATAAACTCCAAAGTTCAACTAGCATTGGATGGCCAATCTGGCATTTCTCATTTTGAGTGTTACAATAAATCTTTTTCTGTGAAAATGATGTCTGGATCAGATGAAAGGTGAATAGGACTTGTAAATGGGAAAAAATTTCTTTTTGATATGGTATTTAATGTCTTTCTCTAATAGGTTTGCTTTATGTTGAAAAGAGCCAATGAATTTAATGGTAGATGTGTGTGTAAATCTTTGTTGCTAAGTGATGTAATTTATGAATTTTTAGTTTATTATTGCTGTTACTTATATGTAGCATAATTAAATCTACAGGTGCATTTCAAAAAATTAGAATATTGTGGAAGAGTTCAATATTTTTTATCACTTATTTCAGAAAGTGAAAATTGTATATATTCTAGACTCATTGCATGTAAACTAAAATGCTTCAAGCATTTTTTAATTTTAATTTTGATAATTACGGTCTATAGCTTAAAAAAATAGAAAAAACGTATCTCAAAATATTAGAATATTCCATTTTGAGTTTGAGTAAATCAATATTTATACAGTATAAATACCATGAATCTCGCAGTATAGTTCAGTACACACAACCACAATCATGGGGAAGACTGCTGACTTTACAGTTGTCCAGAAGACACTCATTGACACCCTCCACAAGGAGGGTAAGCCACAGAAGGTCATTGCTGAAAGGGCTGGTTGTTCACAGAGTGCTGTATCAAAGCATATTCATGGAAAATTGACTGGAAGGGAAAAGTGTGGTAGGAAAAGGTGCACAAGCAAGAGGGATGACCGCAGCCTTGAGAGGATTGTCAAGCAAAGCCGATTCAAGAACTTGGGGGGGGCTTCACAAGGAGTGTACTGAGGCTGGAGTCAGGGCATCAAGAGCTGCCACACACAGATGTGTCATTCCTAGTGTCAAGCCACTCCTGAATCATAGTCAATGTCAGAAGCGGGCTAAGGAGAAAAAGAACTGGACCGTTGCTCAGTGGTCCAAAGTCCTCTTTTCAGATGAAAGTAAATTTTGCATTTCATTTGGAAATCAAGGTCCCACAGTCTGGAGGAAGAGTGGAGAGGCACAGAATCCAAGTTGCTTGAAGTCCAGTGTGAAGTTTCCACAGTCAATGATGATTTGGGGTGCCATGTCATCTGCTGGTGTTGGTCCACTGTGTTTTATCAAGTCCAAAGTCAACGCAGCCATCTACCAGGAGATTTTAGAGCACTTCATGCTTCCGTCTGCTGACAAGCTTTATGGAGATGCTGATTTCCTTTTCCAGCAGGACTTGGCACCTGCCCACAGTGCCAAAACTACTAGTAACTGGTTTGCTGACCATGGTATTACTGTGCTTTATTGTCCAGCCAACTTGCCTGATCTGAATCCCATAGAGAATCTATGGGGTATTGTCAAGAGGAAGATGAGAGACACCAGACCCAACAATACAGATGAGCTGAAGGCTGCTATCAAAGCAACCTGGGCTTCCATAACACCTCAGCAGTGCCACAGGCTGATCGCCTCCATGCCAGGCTGCAGTGATGCAGTGATTCATGCAAAAGGAGCCCCGACCAAGTATTGAGTGCATAAATGAACATATTTTTCAGAAGTTCGACATTTCTATATTATAAATCCTTTTTTTTATTGATCTTTTGAAATATTCTAGTATTTTGAGATACGTTTTTTCTATTTTTTTTTTGGCTGTAGGCCGTAATTATCAAAATTAAAATTAAAATTGTTTGAAATATTTCACTTTCTGAAATAACTGACAAAAATGTTGAACTCTTCGTTGATATTCTAATTTTTTGAGATGCACCTGTATACACATGCAACAAATTTGTTTGTTTTACTGGATCTCAGATCTTTCTCTGAAGCATGAATGTAAACTGAATAGTGTTGACTGGAGATTTAGTATTTTTAGATGGTGGTATAGCTTGTGTTAATTGTTGTTGTTGTTGTTTTACTTTTCCTTTGTATATTTGACATGTTTTGTTTACAGCATATTTATAAGTAGCTAAATGTTGTGGTAAAGCATCTAGTTTTAAGTCAGGGGAGCAAGAACAATAAGAAAAACAAATTTTTTGTAGTTTTGTAACCATTCAGCTTTATAAATCTTACTATGCCAAGTATTAGTAAGTCCAGATCATATCTGAAAACCTACTTTAATTATAAGGCATAACCACAGTATTACTCATTTTTGGCAAGTCACCTGAAAATGTTAGTATAACAATATAACCATTGTGAAATACATTAGGTATTTATTCAAGTGAAAAGAAAATCATTATAATGAAGTCAGTAATAAAGAACAAAACACATAGTATAGTCTAGTGCTATTGTGAGGCTTAAAGCTGCTGAGAGAGCAATTGTTCATACCCAAACATTTTTGCCTTTACTTTGGCACTTCTCCATATTATCTTGCTTCTGATTTCTTATTGTTGAATTTTTTATTCTTTTCATGTTCAAATGTTATTCTAATATTGCCTATGATTAATAAGCTTTGTAGCCTAGAAATTTTTAACTTACAGGTATGTTACTGATTGATTTTGATTGTTTTGATAAGTTTACTGTACAATGGAATTTACTGTTATCTGAAAATTTTAGAAGAGGATTATGTAAACCAGGATTTTAAAATATGTCACTATATATATATAATTTATTGTGGCGGTACTTTTAATAATTAGTTGTTTTACTAAAAATGTCTGCTTTGGTTCATACTGGGGGAAAGGTTGAATATTAAATAAAACAGTCTGGCTTTAGATGGAAATTCATTGTCTTAGGTATAGTCCTCTCTCTCTAATTAACAGATTGTCTTGATTTGAACTTTTAAAATAATTTCATCTGTTTACTCATGCAAATAAAAATTAATATTTAATTAGACTTTTGTTTTGGCACTGAGAATTAGGTATGCTATATAAATATGTATTCATACATTTTAAAATTGTATCTGTCATTAGTCTACATAGGCAACATGAAGTTTTGCCTACGTTGGACAGCTGAAATCATATTGCTATTTGTTATGAGAGAGAGAGAGTGACTGACTAACAGACTTTTGTGTCCATGTTTCCTAAACTACAAAATTCCATGCTCTACAGGAAATTGCCTCTTGGGGCCATTATATTGCCAAATGACAGCATCAAAAATCTGACAGCAATCAGATTCATAGTTATTACTATGAAAATTTTAAGGAGTCTAATCTTTTGCAGTTGAACTTACAAGATGCTTTGTTTGTATTTGTTTACTAAATTTTTTTAGTTTTTGCAAAAGTATTTATTTTATCTTTGTAACTTTCATATGACTAAATGTTTTTTCTAAATTCATAAAGAGGAAATTTTTTTTATAAATCAGCATAAAAATAAAATTATGGTGTCTAATTAAATGTTTATTTACTCCATGTTTTATTCCTGTTTAACCCTTAAGCTGCTGCGATCATAATCCCCGACATCCACCATATGCACAAGAAAAAAAATTTTTTAAATTCTTTTAACAAATGGATAGACACAGGTCTTTGTTTGGTCATCTGACTCCCCTAAATGATGCTTTCCTCATGGGAAACTCAAATAATGGCAAGTAAAATACTGCATGTATTCATGTGCACTGTAGTTCCCTGTGTTTACGTATATTTACATACACACAGCTTATGGGTTAAAGATTATACTCAACATAAATGAGCAAAACCTCTGTGAAAATGTAGGAACTAATTTTAGGAAGCAGAACTGTAAAGAATGTAACTTACCTACAGATATTTATTCAGTAATTTTGCATAATGGACAGATGTTTGTGTGGTCAATTACTGAATAATTTCTATTACAAGAATAAATCAGCTTTTTATGAAAATGTGATATTTCTGAGCTTTCGGATACATACTTGATTCATAAGATGTTCAGTTGATATAGTGAACATAAGTGGAGGAAGTTTGGATTCTAGCATAACTATTTTCTAATGCATTTTTTAAAATATGGTGATATTGCTTTGTCACAATTGATAGTATTGGGAGATTTGAATTATTTAGCTTTGTATGGGCCAAGCTCTAGTAATCATCTACAAAGTGAGTTTGCATTTAAACAACATTTACTTCTGGTCAGATGCATTTCAATTATCTAAAGTTACTGGGGAATCTTTTTTTAACGTTCAACTTCCTGGTACTGTTACTGACATGGTGATTATTGTTTTCTGTTTCCTGAAAACCCTATTATTCCTATCAATTTCTTGTGTTGTAAATTTTGATCAGGCCAATATCTTGTTCAGCAAAATAAAGAAATTGAAGACTCTGTGAACCAGGCAGTAATAAGATACATTTTACTACTTTAAGGACAATAAATTTCCTAAAACCTTGGTTTTAACCTAAGCAAGTATCAAAGTGACAGCACAAGTTTAGCTGATATACTGTTGTTCTGTATATTCTCTTTAATATCTTTTCTACTGGGCAAGAATGGCATTAGGCCAAGCAGATAATGTCTACATGGTGTGAAAAATGATTGTGCTTGAGAAGCATATTTAAAAAGTCAATTTAATACATCATTATTGTTTTTGAAGCAGGTCTACTCTTCTTTTTGTTTTCCTCAAGAAATTTTTATTTAAATTATAAATTTTTTTACCAAGAATGTTAATTACAAATGTAAAAAGAAAAGAAAAAAGGTAGATAGATAATTTCTCTTTTTGATTTTAAAACACAAATGTATTTTTCAGATTGTCTCTAACCAAAACTTTTTAAATAAGTGCAGGAAGACCCCGATTTACGTAAACTCTAACTTAACATAAACAATTCCCGTAAGCCCAAAATTTATGTTACGTTAGCAGAGCACTGCTGCTGTTGCTATGCAATCATTTCTGCAACTTACGCAGAGTTTCTGTGATACTATTATGTGATCTCTCTTACACACACACGCACGCACGCATGCACGCACATTCTCTTTTTAGATACTACGCAAAAAGCATCTCATGCATCACTGGTAGTTTTTCTTCGAAAGTTTTCTAGTGATTTATTCGCCCTAATTATAACTGGAAAAAGACAAAGTGGTGGTAAAAGTCAGAGGCGTAGCAAGGGTTCTCAGCGGCTGGGGGGAAAAGGACCCTTTTGCCGCCCCTCACCTCTGAAATGTTTTGATTATTTGTTTGTGACTCATTACCCACTTAATGACAATCACAAAGAATTAATCACCACCTTATAAAGAGCTAATTTAAAGTCACAATATCACAACTGTAAACTTGGAACTAATGAGGTATCACCTACTAGGTTTACTTACATAATTTGTTAAATTGTACACCATTTTGATATTTATTTCATCCAGTATCATTCAAAGTCGCACAGCTAAAGTAATCTTTCAAGCATGCAGAATGCAGTCACTTGTGGTCTAACGAAACAGATCGATAAAATACTACTTTTGTAAACCAATAAAATTTATTTGTAAACAACTGTGCATATACTTCACTACCTGTACAAGATCTAGTTTTCTGGTATTCAAAGTTACATTATATATGAACCTTTTTTGTGCTTTTACTGCTGCAAATGAATCAATTAAACTATCAAGATTTAAGGTATTGAGTCATTGAAGTTCTCAAGTATGTCATAATTAATTTCAGCTTGCTGAAAGACCGTTCACAACTACTGTGGAAATTACATGGGTGGAGGTGGCTAGTTATTAATTGACATTATAATCTATAGGCCCGAGGGAATTATGCACCCATTCAGACCTGCATCCGGGGGTGACTGCACCCCCTTTCTATGCCTCTGTTAAAAGTGCTGAGCCTGTGTGTAAATGCACTAAAACAGACTTAGAAATGAAGATAAAGAAATATGAAGGTGGATAATCTTTATTAGACATTGCATGTGAACTAGGTTTTTCAGTGTTGACACTGAATACTACAGGAATACCCAGATTTACATAAGCCTTGACTTATGTAAATTTGACTTTATGCAAGAAATAAATTCAAAAAAAAAAATTTCTTATGGGTACCTTAGGTTTGAGCAGCCGCTGCAGTCTGAGCATTAGTCGGCCAGCATCTCTTTCCCACACTCTGAGTCGTACGTTAGTATCAGTCAAGTGAGTTTAGTTGTGTGTAAATCTTTTCATTTTTACGTAAATTTTTCCATTGCAAGCCATGACACAAAAGCGTAAAAGTGATGCCAGTGGTTCTGCAGAGTAGTGTAAGGTGGTTACACTTCAGGAGAAGGTGAGCAAAATAAAGAAATATGAACTCGGGCAAACTTTGTCTTCCATTGTGCGTGGCTGTGTCGACCGTTAACACGATCGTGAGAGAAAAAGACCGTATTAAAGAACACGTGAAATCTACAGTAATAACGAAACGAATGACTGGTGGAGAAATTGTTGATGGCGTGGATGCAAGATAATAAGCTGAAGTGTGCGAGTTCGAATTATGTATAGCCAACTGGAATGTAACCCTTACGTAAGTCGGGGTGTTCCTGTATAGAGTTTGTTCTTATCTTGGATCTTCAGACAACTAGAGTTTTTTATAAATATGTAGAACTTGTAATACTGGTGGAGATTGCTGTGACATTTTTTAGTAAGTGTACATGTGCGACATCATAGGTTGTCTGAAGAGCATAACAGTTATGCTCATCACACAAAAAAATAACAAACTTGTACCTGGGTTTCATCTTTAACAATTCAAGAAATAAACTGATTTGTTATTAAACATTTTTCTGCTGTTTTAAGTGGATCTACCAGCAGGATAGTAATTTTGTCACATAACCATGCAAAATAAATATCAAAGAAAGAAGCTACCCATTTAGTTATCTACTTTCACTAGTGGGGACTGTTTTGATTATTGTGTGGACATTCTTCGTATCATGTTGATGAATGAATATGAGAGGGAACAAAATGATTTTATTACAATTACTAAGCTGTATTGTATTGATTTGAGCTTTATCAAAAAACAACTAAAATAACCTTCTATAAATGTTTCTGCCTTTTGTTTTATGGTCGTCCACCTAAGCTGTCATTGCTTAATTGTTATTTTTAAACATTTTAATACATTTAATATTGTTAATTACTTTGTTGTTTTGCTTTGATAAACCTCAAATTGTGGTAATAGTTATAAGGTGTTTTAAAAAACATCCATCCTTCCAATTTTTATAGAGTTAAGTTAATATTGTTTATCTAGGTTACACTCTCCATCAAACCAAACCTTACACTTTTTAGAGTTTTTCTTCTGCTGATATAAAATAAAAAAAATACCTGCATATAGTTTTCTTACTTACAAATGGGAATGTGTATATTAACAGAACTCTGGCAGAAGGTTGGAAATCAGTTGCTATAGAGATGGAACAGGAAGCAGAATTACATAAGTAAGTAATGCCGCAGCTATATTATTTTATTTATCTTAACTATTTTTCCTTGACGTTATATTTCAAGCATTTTTCATTAAATAATGCTCCATTTCTGCTTTGTTGTTAAAACAGTTGGCACAAAAGTTTGTTGCTCATCTTATAATTTTAGATGCTTAGCTCTCCCAAAAACTTAGATTATCTTTCTTTAGCATATTTTGTTTGATTATTTATACAATCAGTTCTTTTTTTGCTTCGTTTTTAATCAGCTTATATCTTCAGAATGTTAACATCTATGAACTTGTATTCTACGAAACAAAAACATCATTTGTCTTTTTTCTTTTTTCCCAGAAACTTTGGAAAAGCCTTGTTAGAAGAGATTAGCAAGCCACTGAAGGCATTAGTTGACATTCAACACAAGGCAAGAAGGCCAGTAAGTAAGCTACTTCATTATTTTTGTTTTTTCAGTAGCAAAAAAAAAAAAATAAATAAAAAAATAAGGAGTTTTATATGAGAAAAGATCAGTTTGTTTTAATGGAATTTCAAACTGCAAATAATGTGTTTTAGACCAAAGTACTAAGAAAAAAATTATTCCTATATTACTTTTATTTTATTTTTTGAAGTTATCTTTGTTGTAGTTCCTGAGTATCCTGGGAAAAGCTTCTTAGAGTTGTAAGCTGTATTAGGAAAAGTTTATGGAATATTTGGTACACTGGTTGACACAAACGTATCCTGATGTGGTCCAACTTCAACTACTATAAGAGAAGAGAAGAAACTGGAGTACTTGAAGTATCTGAAGAAACAGATGCTGGTACTGAAAAATGTGGAAAGCAGACCACTGGCCAAACACAAGATTAAGCTAATCCCAATGGAAACTATGATCAACAAAGATAATTTGTTAACCCATACTAATGGTGTTTTCTTTTTAATCTTATGGTTTTTAAACTTACTTACTTATTTAATTTTTTACAAAAAAATCATTTTCTGTACTTCATAATAGTAGGTATAATTTACTGTAGATAAGAACAGCAAGATATTGGTGATGTGTTATTTACTGGACTAGTTCAGGCTTTTCCCATTCCTTATTAGTAGTAATAAAAGTAAGTAATTAATAATAAATCTACATTTCAGGAATGTTTTGGTATGCAAATAGTGTCAGTAAGTACCCTTGTTAACTGATAGGGAAAGGAAGTTATAAGTACCCCAAAATGTATAATACAATATAATTGTGTAGATGCTCCAGTGTTTTCGAATACAACATCTAAAAACTATGAACTTCTGAAAATAGAAGCATGTACTCCAAACATCATTGTATAATGAAACAGCTCTCCTATACCTGATGATAATGACTGCAAAAGATCATCAAAAAATAGTTTTATTATTACCTATAAATCCTGTATCTTCAGTAATTTACTGTATTTGATGTTTTGTTATAATTTCTAAACAGATTGAAAATGTAGTAGAGAAATCTTTGAAGATGTTAACAGAACGAAGAAATGAAGAATATAAGGTAAAATATATTCAGCTGCTTGTTTTTTTTATTTTTATTTTTTTATCAGTCTTATATGTTTGAAAAAAAAACAAAAGCATTTCTTTCTTTGTGTTGTTTGTCATTTTCAATCTGATTTTAAAACATCCTATTTAAATCAGTCAGTCAACAAGAAAAACAGAATCAGGTTAATTGTAGACTTTGTAAATATCTTGTTTCCATTCTGTCTCTAGATGTGATTACATTAGTGCACATTCAGTAACATCCAACCACGAGGCAGAGAAGACAGAGATCACCATTTGGACATCGATACCAGACTTTTCTTCAGGAATTGGCCTTTTTATCCATTGCAGAACTATTGCATACCTCCACTGATTATTTTACAAATCATCATCATCATTTCTGAGTGAATGCTGTACCTGTTACCTTATTTTTTGGGTTATAAAGTGCAACTTTTCTTCCTAGTTTTATCTGTTCATAGCAAATTATTATTAAAAGATTATATGGTAATTCAGGAAGATAATACAATTACTGAAGACATGTAGATAGATTTTTATTAGTCCAAATCATATAAAATAGAAGCAAATTTATTTCATTTTCTCTTTCTTTCATTTTTTGTCAGGCTAAAAAGATTGTGTTTAATTGTGCAAAAGATGGCATGAAAGCTGAAGAACAGATGACCGAGGCTAAAAAGGATACAAAAAGTAAATATACAGAAAAAGATATAAACAAAGTAAGTGCACTATTCTGTTGTTGTTTGTCTGTTGTTAACTTTCAATAATTCTGTCATTTATTTCAAGGGTGAAATGTTTCTTCTACAGATGAGTTCAGACTGATGCATAGACATACTTTCTCACTCACTGTCTTTGAAAGATCTGGAACATGGCTGTTAGTGATACTGCTAGCTCTAAAGAACATACTGACAATACCTAGCTTTGTATGACCTGGCGTTACTGTCCTGGAACATGGATCCTGTTGTCAGTTGTTGGTGAAAATAAACTGTTGATCTCTCAACCTTATTCAGACATTGCTGACTAGTTAGGAGGACCATTTTCTTGATAATGTTCTTCTCTCCCAATGCTATTATGTTTTTGCCTCCACAATGATTGTGCTAGACAATACTGACAGCAGCAATACCATCACTTTCTGCCATTGGATCCCTAGATATACACTCTAAATTCCAGTATTCATAGATTTTACTATAATTAATCAAATATAAAGAGAATTATTTCAGTGAAAAAGTTGAAGAAATAATTTGAAAAATTTTTTTCTTCCATCTATGAATTTGTAACATTCACATACACATATAACATAACTAACTCTTAAGCACTAATGAATTTACTATTTATGAAATAAGGGTATTTAAATTTTAAACCTATAATAATAACAAATATCAAATTGGATTCTTATTTTGATAGTTTGTAGATGGATGTCTTTCATCTTCTCTTTTGAAGTGAGATTAGAAAAAAGTAGGGTTATAACTGCTATATAGCACATCATCTTTCATAGCTATGATGCACAATCTTTTTGTAGTTTTGTCAGAAGAGTGGCAATACACAGTTAATACACTCACTGAAGCATGTGAAACTATCCAACCAATAACAAGAGCAGACTTACTAATTGTTCTATTTATCCTTTTCAGTCCCAATAATATGGATCAATACCCTCAATAAATATTCTGCTTCATCTCAAAGTGTCTCTGTTAAAGTTGCACAAGTTATATATGGCAGCTTTTAAGTGGAAAGTTGTTAAGTTTGCTAAAAAATATTCTGGTAATATGGTTGCATACAGGAAATACAGTATCAGGGAGAAATGTGTTAGGAACTGGTGTAAAATGAAGAATGTCTTATAGACTATGAAAAAATGAAGAAGGTAAATCACAGCTGCAAAACTAGGTGGACTAAAATCAAGGATAGGTTGGAGGAATATCCGATGATTACTGCCTTTACATTGCTCTCTATCTTTCTTTTCTTGGTGTACAATAGTCACCATGGTAGTTTCCTGGAGTGTGTACCATATTATCCAGTCAGAAAACAGCTGAGTGTGTTGATGTCCTTGTTGGCATAGTTGTGACTTGAAACGAAGATGAATATGGACTTTTGCTGTCAAGAATGAAATTGTAAATTAAATTTATGAATTTGTGTGTGCTGGAATATCTCAAAATCAAACAGGTGTCCAAGATAAATAAAACTGATATATTCGGCTTTTTAATGTAGGTGATTCAAAACAGTCCAAATGATACAAGATCAGCTAATGACCACTGATGTCATACAGTAATTAAAGATAGACAGAGCTTTCAATACCAGAACCAATAATAATGTTTGCAGTTTGTTTCAAATATCTCTCTATGATTACAAACATGATGAAAAAATTTTTTGAACATCCCATTTATCTTGAAGATTGTGCCACAAAGTAGTTCAATGAAATGCACAAGCAGGTCATTCACATTGACGAACCTGGAAGTGCTGTAGACAGTGATTCAATGCGACAGGGTTATGAAGGATTTGACACATTCTGATTGGTTGAGAGTTTGGCGAACTACTGTAGTTGATCTAGCCTCATTTTATACTCCTGATTGTCTTATCTATAAATAAAGGGAAAATTAGCCAATTTGTCTTATACACCAAAAATAAAGTCTAAAGATGAGTTATTACCAAAAACATTTTAGATTATAGAATGACTTAAGATGGCATCAACATACCTCTTTTTTCATTAAACTACTTTATTTTACATTTTTTTTTTTAAGAATTTCTTTTGTAAATTTTAAATGAAAATGATTATCTGATGTTGACTTTATTTCATTTTAAAATATTTAACTAAATTAGCTTTTCTTTTTTGTTTTTGATATTTTTTTGCATTATAGGGGAGACCGGGACAAGTTGAGCCATTTTTTAGATTTTACCATATATGTACAGGTATTTCTGGCCAGCACTGTCACTTTCAGTGAAAACATATTCTGTCATATGCTTTAATAAGTTACAACATATTTACACCAGAAACTCAACCCAAATCTGGATACTGACCCTTTAAAAATAGCTTCCCAAGAAGCTCAACTTACCTCACCAATGGGGCAAGTTGATCCACTGTCCTGCAGAGTGAAAATCTCTTCTCTTGAGGTGAACAGCCAACTTACATCTTACTGTATGCACAAGTTTTGACTACTATAGTGCTCTACAAGAAGTAGGGCTGTTAATTAATGATATTGTGTGAACTCAGTCTCTGCTCAACTATAGAATGACCAGTAACAAACACAATTTAATGCAATAAACTGTTTATTGATGGTTACACAAAATGTGCCAATCCAATGCACGAAGAAAGCTTCCAACTAGTTTAACTAATATTCCATTTGCTCAAGTTTGCCTTTAAGCACAACTAGCAGCTGCTTCTAGCTGAGCCCCCAACAGATCTTGGCTGAGGAAGCTTAATATCATCTTTACTGAATACTGCTTCATCATCAGGGTTTGGGTTAGGTTATCTAGCAAATGACATAGCCTCTGGCTTCCTGACTGCCAAATGGTGTCTATTCTTGAAGCTCAGCCACCAGTCATTCCCAGCTCTGCAATTTTTCACCCAGTTCTCTGGCATTGGAAGATGGTTTGATGATGCAAACTCATAGGCTAAGATACAGCATTTTGTCACAGAAAAGCCATGAAACATGTTTGCCAAATTCTTTGTGTACGACGAGATCTCTTTCCATTTCCTCAGAAAACACTGCTTTACTTTGAGCGACTGCCTTGTACCCTATAGCTACTCCATCCTTCCTGTATTTCTTCATATAACATGTTAGAGTCATCCGGTCAATATTAAACTCTTTGGATACTGTCCTTACTGCTGTCCCTCTCTCCACCTCTTGTGCAGCACATTCCATAATATCTGCAAGGGTGCTCCCTCTGGTGGTTTTGTGTTTGTAGTTGCGCATTGCTGTAAAAAAAAAAGATGGAAAATATAATTAAAAAACCCATCACACATTCTCACATTATAAAAATAGAATCTACATATGTTTATAGGCCCATGTCTATAGTCATATTATGATCAATTGAGTTCACAAAGCAATAAATTGTAAGAGGATGATCTGTCTACATAAACCACCTCCAGTGGCTCATCTTGCCCCATGTAGGTCAGACACTTTGAGAACAACTATTCATGACTTAATCTTAGGCAGCAGAGAATTTAAACATTCTCTCGATATAGCTTCATGATTACACTTCTTGATACTATGGATAAACGAATTAAGCTATCTACAGTGAACATATGAGAAAACCATTTACCTGGTCAGTCAAAATCCACTCCTGTAGGAGGATTTTTGCAATTTTGCTGTTAATGCTAAGTGCTTGAAAAGAGAAAGCTGTAAATAACATTGGAAGTACATCAGGTCAAGGGTCAACCATAGGTGGCACCAGTGATCTAATTTCTCTTGGAAGAAAGCAGTGGGTAGACATGGCTCATGTTACCCAATGGATCAACTTACCCCAGTCTCCCCAGTTTTTTGTCATGTGATAAATAAACAGTGTTAGAAGCAGTGTACAGCATCATTCAGCCAACTAAAACTTCAGAAAACAAAATGCTGTGACTGGAAACTGTTGTTGACTGATTTCTTATGTGAAAACTTATTTATTTTATCTTCATGTACACACTGGCTAACATTTGAATTCTAGTCAGTTTAATAATAGTACATTTCACTGAAGACTAACAACTTACAAGCATAGCCATTTTATTAATGTTAAGTTTTCACATATTATTTATCATTTATTCTCTGTTTGATATCCAATGATTTCTCCAAACTATAAATAAATTTAGCTGTAGCTAAGTCAATTTCTGAGGATCAGTTTTGTTTCATTAAATCATAGCATGTGATTATGAATATAACCAGTGTTTCAGTGCTGTAATGTTAATTATTTTGTGTTTAGTTGTACAGCATAGTAGCAGATTAAACTATGTTGTGTTCTTGTCCGACCATCTTTACTTGCATGTATTGCTGCTTTTCTCTTTCAAACACATTACACAGTTAGAGAAGAAATGTCGCCAGTACCAGGAAACATTACAAAAAGTGGACAAGGAATATAATGAGTTGTGTCAGAAAGCCGAGGCAGCACGACAGGAGTGGGAGTTCAGCGTGAGCAAGGTGAGGGATGGACAATAATGAATGACTGAGGAAAATAAAACAAATGTTTTTCTTAAAAACGAAACAACTGTTATTTTATAACAAAATAATGTTGGGATAATGGAAATTGGAAAAAAAAAGAAAATTGTCTTTCATTTTATAGATGAGAGAAAATGGTTTTATTCATAAATATGCCCTAGTTTATGATAGTAATAATTGGCACCATTAATTTTGGATTTGATTTTTACTGACTGAAATCTAACCAGAAAATATGGGTGAGCCTAAATTCACCTTTCTTAATGATAAAGATCATTAAACATCTTTTTTTTCCTGCTTTTCATTCGTAAATATTATTGCATTTATAGGGTTCATAGCATGTCATTAAGTTTCTTGTTCTTTTTATGGCTAGTTTTTGGTGATGATCTAATAGTGTTGCATTGTGAGAATGTTTTCTGAATTTAGTTTTCTCTTGGAACAGTATGACTGGTGATTCTTTGAGATTACAATACCAACAACAGCAAGTATGATGTTTTGATGCTAGACAAATATATTTTGATATTATTTATGTAATACATTTCTATCTGTATTTATTTAAACTGAACATGTCATTTTATAGTGAAAAATTTAATTTTAAGATAGATGTTTTTTTTACAAAGTTATTGTAAAAATTGCTAGTTTCAGATGTAGTATTAAAATATGCTTAAACATTTTAGAACAGCAATGCAGTTATGACAGTTGTCTCTTCCACACATGAGAATTGGTAGAAATGGAGAAAGGAGTTTGATCATTATTGAATATCCAAGATAACCTATTTTCATTGTTTGAAGTTAGCATATTTTAAGTGATGCAATGGTTGCATGACAGCAAGTCATTAATTGATATGATCTTGGTTGCAAGGACATTCTACTCCTGTTGCAGTGCTGCTATGTTAGTGGTACAGTATTATACTGATCATATCTCTGTAGCTCTTCCCAAACATGCTTGAAGACAAATTTTAATTTAGATCATATTGATTAATCACAACAGTAACATAGCTTTACCTTTAAAACAAAAAAGCTGCATGAAACCTTGCAGTATGGAGGTAGGCATTGTCCTGCTATAACATTGGGCTTCCTACATCATAGTTGTTCAATTTCACTTTTTTGATGATGGTTACTGGATGCACTGGTACAATTCATGTTTCTACAGTTAATGATGTAAGATGGTTTTTCCCTTAAAAAAATTCTATAGATTACATCTCTGTCAGTCAGAGTTGGCCCATCTTAAGCCTATTTTTGGTGGCACTTGTAGCTTCATGTTGTGAAGCAAAGCAACTTATGGTGAGATCTGTGTACACTCAGGAGCCCATTTTACATGCCTCCTGGCACGTTAATTTATTGTTATAGTACTTGGAAGGAACATTTATCTTAAGAGCTGTCATTGAACAAACTAAGAAAATTTGCTTGTGGTACTCTCCTATATTTAACAATATCTTGTTGATATTTGATGCATAATTTCATCAATAATCAATATCATATTGTACTTCTTGGAAAGCGTGACTTGGATAAAGACTGCCCATAATTTCAACATCAGTTGAGAAATCAAAGCACAGAAGTCTGATATGAAAGGTAACTCAGTTAAATAAATGTAAATTTTAATTTAATAATAACATTGTGGCTTCTGTATATTACTTTTTCTTTTTCTGGAGACTTTGATGGTTCTTTGAAATCAACATTTCATCCTTTTTTCTCTTGGTTGAAATACTTGAAGCTCATCTGTCACTGAAATTGTAACATAAATCCAATTCCATATAACAAAACAGCACATTTACTAACAAGATAATTTAAATACATATTTTCTACATGTCATTAAAAGAAATGGCAATTACAATTGCAGGGTGCAGCACAGATGCAGGTTTTGGAGGAAGACAGGATAACAAAAATGCAGGAGGAGTTAACTGTCTTCAACAGCAATATATCTGTGTTGGGTCCAAAGTTTATGCAGGTAAGAATCTGGATAAATAAAGTAGAAAATATGTGCATATGAGTAAGTTCTAAGACTGACCCTTGTATGACTAAATTGCATTAGATATTGGTTATTGTACCTGCTTAAACTGGATGCTTTGAGCCAGTCTCATGTTTGCTAGTAGTACAAGTGATTTCATGAGAAGTGTGACTCTACTGAAGATGGTGAACATAGTGGATAGCCATCAACAAGCCACAATGAGGACACTGCAGACCCTCCTTTCTCAGCTTGTCCACGGTGACTATAGCTGCAGTGTTGGATATCTCATATGGTTTCTGTGACACGATACTTACAGAAGATTTGAAAATGCATTGTTTGGCTGCATCTTTTGTTTCCAAGACACTGTCAAATGAACAGAAGTACTGATGACTTGACAATACAAAGAATTTAAAATGGCTGTGGATAATGTATTAACAATTTTTGACTGCATCATCACAAGAGACAAAGCATGGATGTCCGTGCATGACCCAGAGTTCTAATCACCTTCATCACCACAGTCAAAAAATGCTGAACTGACAGATTCTGTGTGAAGTTGATGTTGATCATGTACTTTAATGCCAGAGGGCATTGTTTCCTAAGACGAAGAGCCACTGTGCTTTTTTTACAAGAGAAGACCATCTTTACTAGTCTCAATGCATTCTGTTGCAAATGCAATGATCTGTTCACAGCACAAGTGAAGTTATCATGACAATACACCACACTACTACACACCATTTCTCATTCGTGGATTTTTAACCAATCATGGAGTTACATTATTCCCACCTTGCACCCTTTGGCTTCATCTCTTTCCCAGTATGAAGTGCTTTTTGAAAGACTTGTTTTGCAGACATAGGCCTCTTTACAAACATCAGGAAAAGTGTAAAGAACCGTACTGAAAATTAATTTGTGAGTCTTGGAACTTTGTGATAGGTTTTTTTCATACATACATACACAATTGGCATTTCGAAAGCAATGCTGCTTATTTATTTTATGACGAATGGCAGATGTTACGGGAATTAAAATTATATACATGGTACTTATATATATAAATATCCTACCACTTCTGTGAAAGTTTATTTTTCTCCTGCTTAAGGGGAGCATTTCAGAACGATGTGTTGCATTGATACACATGTTAAACAGTAATTTAAATTCGCCCAGTTTGAAATTCATCTTTGCATGATGGATGTGTATCGACCCTTATGAGTTGATATGATTACTGTAAGATGCTAGTAAGATAGGCCTTGCAGTGGGTAGGTAGTAGCAGCAGCTGTTAATGAAGACAACTTGTACAAGGTTAATGAACTGATTTACATAGATTGACATAATTCATTGTGTATTGAATAGGAGTCTTTATCTTGCCATTGAGAGAATTATTGATAACTTTAGCTACTCTAAAGTTTGACTCAGTTGAGTTCCATAAATCACTCAAGTCTCAGAACATCAGAGAATATTGAACTACACCTTACTCTATATAAAGCTAAGACATGGCACCCTCAGACTTTTATCTCTTCAGACCTCTGAAAGAAGTATGTTGACAAAACTTTGAAAATTACAATGCCTTGAAGAATGCTGTTGATTAATGTCAGCATAACAAAGATGCATCATTTTATCATAACAGCATACCAGCACTGGCTCTGGGTTAGTGCAAGTGTGTTCATGATGGTGAATGCACAGAACACTAACCACTGATATGTTTTAAAAAGGTTGTTTTTTTCTATGTTAAGTTAACATTCAAAATTTTGAGAAAATAAATAGATGGTTTTTTTTTTTTTCTCACTCTCTAATCTACTTTTTTTTTGACAATTTAGTGATAATGATTGTGTTTCTGAATTTTTTCCATTTTAACTGAGACATCTTTAATTACAGCTAACTATGACTAGTGCTTTAGATTCCCATTCATTTTTTTATGAACTCTAGTTTCTTTAAGCATCTTCCCTGGGAATTCTGTCAGTAACATACCAATCACACCTGCTCTTAAAAACTTCATAAGTTCTATGATGGGAAACTGAAGCAAGAAAAGTACACAAGCAAGCTTTCCCATCATCGAGGTAGATAATCATGAATTTATAGAACTTTTGAAGAAAAACAAAAATTGTGTATGCTTTCTGTCGCAAAAGAATGTTTAAAAGTGCTTGGTCAAACTGAAAACAAATCATAGCAAGTTGTAGAACACAGTTCTTCGGGGTTTTATGTAACTATTTTTCACTATTTGAATTCTAAATTTGTGACTCTTGCTGTTTTCCAGTCATTTCAGACATTAGATAAGGCTGTCTCCGCCGTTGACCTGAAGATGGATTTAGAAAAGATTGTGAAAGATAGGGGCACTGGGCTGTCACATCCAGAACAAATACTTTTGGACTGCTATGTAAGTCTGCTATTTTGTACTAGTAGATTACTTTTACTACCTGGTTTGGATTCTCAGAAATATGGCTAGTTATATATAATACTGGCTTGGCTTTTGGATTGTCTGATTCTAATCTACTACTGTCCATAAGAAATGATTAACACTTTTTGTTCTTAAAAAGATTTTGGTTATTATCTCTGTCAACAGCCATGTCTGTGGAAATATGATCATTGGCTAGTCCTCCAATGAAATTTTCAGCTCCAAATTTGATTCATCTAATTCTTCTATACATTATCTGTTTTGTAAACCTCTAAACCAGTGAAACAATATTATGAACCACTGCATTCAAAATACGTTTGTACAGGGGTTTATTTCTTTTCTCAAGTTCTTTTGAATGCTGTGTTATCTACCTCTTGTCATATTTAATTATATGATTAAAAACATGATGTTATTTAATAAGAACTGCTGTATGATGAAATAATTTGTTTATTACCATAAAAGACCTGCTGTCATTATACTGTTAATAGAACCAGAAATGATAAATACATTGTTTGGTTCATCAAAAATTTCAACAATAAGACAGCAAGTTCTCTACACTTGCTAACTACAATGGCTTTTCAAAACAACCAAACAAAAACACCACTATTTTCAAAATGATTAAAGTTTTATTCCCCAAATGTTCAACACAAACTTCTCTTCATATACCAACTTTTATCAAAGAAATACATAAATAAGTTCCAGTAGAAACATGTAAATTAGTTTTGGTATAAAGATATGAAGAAAACTGGCTTGTATTCATATTGATCTTGGCTATGTTAGGACATATGATTTGAACAGGTCAGCAATGCAAATGGGTAGCCATGCTTGTTTGGAAGATTCTCTAAAGTGGAGAGCTATTGGTAAGATGTAGGATGAGCAGTCGCAGGCCCAGGTGGTGTAATTGCTGAATGTGAACAGAAATGTGGTTTCTCAACTATAGGTAATTTCAAGTGCTTAGATGTATTGTCTAAAGACCAGTTCAAGACTGACCATGGGCCACAACTCTAGCAGTTGATCAGTGTGTGTCACTATTGGCTTGGTGAAGCAGAACTTCAACACTGACCCAACTTGCTTCTGATCTCCACAAGGAGGTTGGTATCAAATGTAGGAGGCTGCCTGAAAAGGGGCTTCATGAAACTACCCACGGTTGCATCTCCTTGACCTAGAACATAAACAGGAGTGGTTGAACTCGTGCTGTGAACATGTTGCTTAAACCACAAGACATGGAACCATGTTCTCTTTACTGATGAATCAAGATTTAGCTTTCAATGACTCACAGCATGTACTCACCTGTAGGGAATATGGAACATGTAATCAGTCTACAAACAACATGGAAAGGGATCACTTCTATCATAGAAGTATGATGGTCTGGAAAGGAATTTTATTGGGTGGGCATACAAACTTCTGCTGCAATAAAGTATAGGGAGGAGATTTTGAATCCTTATGTTAGACCATATGCAGGTGCAATTGGATCACATTCTGTTGACAACCTCTAATTCATTTTTATTTACATTGTTATTGTTAGAATCTGCTCATGGTTGTTTCCCATTACACCCCTAAAATTTATTTATAATTAACATATTTCATTGATAAAAATTGTCACATGAAGGAAAATTTATGTTGGGTTTTTAGTGAATTTTGTTTGTTTGTTTTGGAAACTAGTATTTATCAGGTAGCAAGCATGTCATTATACAAGTTTTCTCTTTGTATTTAAAATATAATAATACTTGTGATTGCATTGTAGAAAAGAAGGCCTGTGTCCACTAGATTTTTTTCTCTTTTAGGCTGAGGACATGTCAATCAATATGAATTTGGAAGGCCGAAAACAGGCACTGAAAAACTACATCTACTACATTCTGACTGCAATAGATAGGGAAAAAAGGGGGAAAGAAGGTAAGTCAGGGCAGCAGCTTTGGATTTTGAATCATCCTGTAGTCTATTCTGAGGGGATTTCAGCACTAAAACATGCAAGGAATAGGGATGACATTGTCAAACCTGAAATTCTGCTTCATACTTACATTGTTGGTCTTAATTGCATCTTTTAAAATTAGAACAGTTAAATAAAACAGTAAAATATATACAATAATTATTTTGTGAACAGACTTAGTGATTATTTACCCTCTCTTTCATGTATTTAGCACATGGCTTACTGAAACAGTGACCTCATCAATAGCTATATAATCGTATTTACCAAGGAGCAAAATTTGAATTTTTCTGTGTTAATAGTAGTCAGGTTTGATTTCTCATGGTGAAAAAAATTATCCTTTTAGGCACAAAATGTTTTCAGTATATTGAGCTCAAAAAATTTAATTTTAAATAAATGTTAAAATTGTCTACTATATACTGTGATATTGTAAGCCAAAATCAAGTACTTTATTAAATGCGTCTGATATATTCATTAGTAAGAAATTGGTAGCCCTCTCTGTTGTTCACTCACAGTACCTCAAATCATATAGGTGCCAAACACCCAATGTAGACTGACTTTGATGTCTTGGAGCTGTTGTTAATGCATATACAGTCTGGGCAGAGTATCATCAGGATGTAGTAGATAAGCTGTTTGATTTTATATCCTGCGGCTTTCCTCCACTAGTGTGGCCGGCAGATCATTTAGCATCCATCCTTGGTGCATTTTTAACATTATGGATGGCTTCCCAAAGGAAGTATTATCTTGGGGAAAAGTCCAGCAACATGGCAGGCAATGGCAGAGTGATATTTCTATTGGCCTGGATGAAATTCCTCACAGTATTGACCCATTGAGGTTGTGCTGCATTGTTGAGTAAATTATACTACAATAAACTGAAGAATGTTGTCCTTGTAGAATAAACGTGTTATATGTTCTGATGATGATTACCTCATTTCTACCATGCTCAATGATGAACAACTTGTGTTTCAGACATTTACCATTCTCTGGTTTTCTTCCACATGTATTCTGCCAACCCTCTCATCATGATATATCTCATTGGTTTATCTGGCCCACATTTGTCACCTATGAACTAAGCACCCTACTGGACATGTGGATGCACATGCACATGATCTGTGATGTGCTTCTTGAGAAAAGTGACATAGATCTGTACCCATGTAACTGCTTATAACTTAAGCGATTTTATGGAATTTAAAGGAAAACATTGGTGCCAAAAATTGAAAAGGCTTTGGTTCACAGTTAATCTATCATTATGCTGACAACAGATGGGGTCTCTGTTAATAATTGTCTGGTATTACTATTCTGACAGACATGCATATTTCCAGAAACCGTTGCCTGTGTAGCCATTTTTCAAGCAAACTAATAGCAAGGTCAAGTATCACCACCCAAACAGGACAAAAATGATTCATTAAGTCAGTCTGACCCCATTTTACACCTTACTGCATTAGTACCACAGGATGTAATATGAGAAATACACCCCAAACCACCTTCAACAACTAAAATTGCACAAGGTTTAATTGTGATACTTTAAAAAAAATTTATAACCCTAGATGTATATGATCCCTAGAATGTAATCACTTAAAATGTAACAATTTAAAATGTTTTAAATAAACTTTTTGTTTGAGCTTATTTATAGCACAGCATACTAGAGAACTTCTCAAATTGCACTTAACAAGGGTTTTTTTTTATTATCATTTGTCATCAGTGAATTAATAACCTGCACCAATCGTATTTTAGTTAGTTACATCTTTCTCTCTTTTTTAATTTTTGTTTTTATGGACTTTAAACATTTTTTTAAAAAATGGAAATCCTTGATCTGAAAGTTTATACAAAGCCCTTCCAGAATAAAATGAGCAACCTTGAAGCATAAGCTCTTTTTGTTGTGGCACATTTGTACACTCGAGTCATACAAAATAAAAACACATTAATATTTAGTAGCTTTTCCGCATTCCTCATAAAAAGCTGGTACATTTGACGTGGATGCAATAAGAGTTTTGCCAATAACTTTGGAAAATTTGGACCAAGCTAAGTAAAATTTTCTTTCAGATCTGCCACAGATGTTGGTGGAGGTTTGTTTTTCACAGTTGGCACTAAAGATGCAATCAGATTTGTCAGCTCTCCTAGGTGCCCATGGAAGAATCTGCAGCTTTCTTTGTATCTTCCATGGGGTGTTGGTTTTGGAGGTATGGCAAGTGACAACCTTCTTGCAGCAAATGTTTCTTGAACTGCAAGACTCTGTTGAAAAAAGTGCCATCAGATGATTATTGAGAATGGACATGTATGCAACATATTTCAGACATCTCTCCCAAATTGCTGCCTACAACATTACACTAAACCACTGTATTGAACTGAGCTGCAAATGGGCTTCCTGAAATGCTTGTCTAGTCTTTCTTTCTTTGTATCTATGTTTGTCCATCTGGTGTGAATTGACAAAAATGCAACTTAACGGAACAAATGTCCAAAGAGGCATAAGTTTCTGTATCATTTCCTGGACTAATGCAAATCTACATTTTACATTGGCTTCCATAAACTGGTGATTTTGCTAAGCCACTCATCCATTTTAGCCATTTTATGCAAATGATGAGCTATACAATGTGACACATTTTCAGTATTGGTGATGTCTGCAAGCCTTGTGCATAGATTGGACCTCAACTGGTGAACAAGAATTCTTTTGGTTGGTTTTGTAACCATTAATGTCTGTACTGGTTGATAGATGAATGAATGATCAGTTAAATGGCAAAAATTAGCCATGATATTAGGCATTTGCAAGATGAGATACCATGCTATCTGCTTTTCACTTTGATCACAATTTGCTGTCCAATCATGCTACCTCATGTGGTGACAGATATATCATGAGTGTCAACTGTACAAGGTATTTTTAACATTCTACCAGCTCTATTGTCTCATGACATGTGCTATTTATAGCCTAAATGCATGGCCTTGTGGTTATCATGGACTGAGCCATTATTTTTGTGGGTGCTCATTTTATTTTGGCATGGTTTAGTACATATTATATATAAAATTTGCATTGCATTAAGATTTTAGACCTTGCCACCTCATTCTTGTTTACATGGTTGTCACCTACTTGAAATAACTAAACTAACTAGATTCTGCCTTTTTTTCTAGGTGTAGAGAAACTGCTTCAGGTGTACAAAGATCGACCAAATTTTGCTGACAGAGATGCTGAGGATGATGCTAAACATAGATTAATACAGGTGAGGAGAAATTTCCTGTTTAGTTCTTTTTTACTTTTTTTTCTTGGTACTGGTGATCATCATAATTTTTTTTAAAACATCCAGTTATCAACGTTCAAAATTTCGTTGCTTGTTTGTGTTTTTTTGTTGTTGTTGTCTTAGTATCTTGCTTGTTTACATAAATGTTTTAAAACCTACATGAAATAAACACAACTTGTCATCATTTATTGTATTATAATGAAGTATTTCCTCAACTAAATCCAGATTCCATTCTTTCTGTAAATTTTTCATTGGGAGAAATCTTCTGAAGTCCTCTGTTTGTTTCATGCCAGATTTGTATTTCCATCTGTTTAGGTTACATATACCATGAACTTTTTAGAAGCCAGTCACTACAAGATTAACTCTGCTGTGTGTGTTTTGAATGGCCAGAACAAACCAAGTCATAAGTTTGCTCAGTATATTGAGCAAACGAAAGATAGACAGGTAAGTATTTTCTCAATATTGATAAAATACTATGCAGATGGCCTTGCAACCTCATGGCTCTCAACATCTGTGATTCAATTTTTGAAAAAAATTAAAGTTCTAAATATTATCTACTGAATATTTTTAGACATGGTTCACTAAAGTTCTTGGCATTATTTAGCATTCAAAACAAAAGAGGGGAATGATTAATACTTTTGATGAAGTGTAGTAATTTAATCAGTGTTCTATATTTTTTGGCATATAAGTTGATGTGGAGTATAAGACAAATTGGCTAATTTTCCCTTTATTTATAGATAAGACAATCAGGAGTATAAAATGAGGCTAGATCAACTACAGTAGTTCGCCAAACTCTCAACCAATCAGAATATGTTAAATCCTTCATAACCCTGTCGCATTGAATCGCTGTCTACAGCACTTCCAGGTTCGTCAATGTGAATGACCTGTTTGTGCATTTCATTGAACTACTTTGTGGCACAATCTTCGAGATAAATGGGATGTCCAAAAAATTTTTTCAACATGTTTGTAATCATAGAGAGATATTTGAAACAAACTGCAAACATTATTATTGGTTCTGGTATTGAAAGCTCTGTCTATCTTTAATTACTGTATGACATCAGTGGTCATTAGCTGATCTTGTATCATTTGGACTGTTTTGAATCACCTACTTTAAAAAGCTGAATATATCAGTTTTATTTATCTTGGACACCTGTTTGATTTTGAGATATTCCAGCACACACAAATTCATAAATTTAATTTACAATTTCATTCTTGACAGCAAAAGTCCATATTCATCTTCGTTTCAAGTCACAACTATGCCAACAAGGACATCAACACACTCAGCTGTTTTCTGACTGGATAATATGGTACACACTCCAGGAAACTACCATGGTGACTATTGTACACCAAGAAAAGAAAGATAGAGAGCAATGTAAAGACAGTAATCATCAGATATTCTTCCAACTTATCCTCAATTTTAGTCCATCTAGCTTTTTCAGCTGCAATTTTCTTGGTTTTTATTTTCATAGGTCATAACATCCTGTATACAACCATATTACCATTTTCTTTAGCAAACTTAACGACTTCCCATTTAAAAGCTGCCATGTACAACCTGCAAGCCCAGAATTCTGAGAGAGAATGCATTGACTCATACACTGAGAAATGGGGTGATCAGCATTGTGAACATCAAAAATCAGCTCGAGATATTTTTTAAAAAATATTCCAAGTATCTGTTGTTTTTTTTTTAATATTTGCAAATGAAGAGATGTTTGTTTTCAATTTCTTAAGGGCAGGTATCAGTTTAGATCCTAGCATGCAGAAAAAGAACATCTTATAATAAAATAAACCATCTGTTTTCCAACATTGAGGCAGACTTACCAGATGCTCATATTTGATATGACTCATGTTGTGCTTCTAGAGAGGCTTCTGGTAAACTAGTGGAGATAACCACCTCTGCTGAAAGCCTGGAGTTTCAAATCATGACATCTCGATCTTACAGCAGCTGTAAATGCGTTGCATATTTGTTGATATTGTTTCATGAAACCTACAAATATCTTCGGAAATATAAAAAAAATATGCACTTCTTTTAAAGTCTGCTATCTTATAGGCAAAAGATTATACCTACATCATGGCATAGACCTTTGTTTACTACTAACTTTTTGAAACTGGGTGATGGCAATAACATACAGCGGTGTGCAAAAGTCTTGCATAAAAATGATTTTTCCTGTAAATTAGCTGACATTTTGTCAAAAGCAGTTGTTATCAAATCTTGTTCATCAAAGTATTTCTATATTACTGTTGTGCATCTATTCCAATAATATCAAGCATATTGTTTCATTGTAAGAAAAGTTATAATTTTTAGAAAATCATTTGCATCAAATCAACATGTGCAAAAGTGTTGCATAAAATCGACAGCTATCTAATCAATAATGAGTAGAATATCCAAAATTCTTGATAACTTGTTCACAACAACGAGGCATGCTGGCTACCAAACGCTGACAATTGTCACTACTGAACTCCGACCAGGCTTCCTTGATTTTCCGTTTCCAGTTTTATTTTTCGGTGTTTTGGCACTAACGCTGAGTTTAATCGAGTGCCAAGTGTTTTCGATGGGATTGAGATCCGGGCTTTGGGCCAGCCAGTCGAGGAGGGGGATTTGCAAGTCTGCCATCAAGGCCTTGACACTCCTAGCTGTGTGGATGGGGGCTTTGTCCTGCTGATAGATGGCCATCAGGGGCATGTGGTCACACATATACGGTTTGACAATGTCCGAGACGATCTTAGCATAGTCATGAGCATTCATTTGACCCTCCACGTGATGCAACGGACCGACACCGGATGGTTGAAAACAGCCCCAAACCATGGCTGAATATCCCCCTGCCTGCAGAGTCGGTTGAGTGCAACTAGGATGGTATTTCTCAGACACTGATCGCCGAACATACACTCGACCCACCAAGTGGACCCTCACGAATTTGCTTTCGTCGGGTTGTGCCGATCGCCCGAACATTCTCATGTGGATCAAATGCTGTCTGATGGTGCATGAGGCCAACTGGATCCCATGGTGCCTTGACAAGGAGGTCTGGATGTCGGTAGAAGTGCGGAATTGGTCCGAGTTCTACATGTGGATGATCAGACGATCCTGTCGAGCCGTTGTTTTCCGTGGTCTGCCAGCTCTGCATTTCGAAATTAAGCTCCCATCGGCTTTCCAACGTTTCATGGTGCGAGATATCGTCAACTGATTGCAACCAATATGATCCACAATGACCCACTCAGTTTCACCGTCTTCTTTCATGAGAACGATTGTGGCCCTCTGTTCGGGGGTCAAATATCGGGCTCTCGGCATCACTATATTGAACAAAAATGAATCAGAATAGTGGAAAATGACAGTTTTTTCATATTTATATTCTACTATTATAGCACAAAATATATATTCTAATTTTTTGTAGTTTATGCAACACCTTTGCACACACCAATTTCATGCAAATTATTTTATTAATATTTAAATTTTGACTGCAATTACAAAATGGATCTTAGTGTTATAAATTGTTTAAAGACACCAATACCTTTCAATTAAAACAGAAAACATACAATAGTTACTAATTTCTACAAAACAAGATCCTGTTTTCTAAGTCTAGTCATTTTTATGCAAGACTTTTGCACAGCACTGTATATAAACAGCTTGGGTTAACTTCCTTTAGTTCTACTTGTCAGGAGAGAACAAGATTGTAATGTGGCTTTAAAGTGGTGATGAATAAATAAAATATAATTTTGAGATGGGTGGTGGAGAAATTTGCTCACAAATGACATCTACAAAGATGCTTTACTTTTTAAATCTTTGAATATTATTTTACTTCAAATGATTTTCAGAAATTATGTTTATAGTATAATTTTAATGAATAAAAAATAAATTCTATAAACTTGTTTTTAAATAAATATAATTAGCGAGATTACATCTGATTTAAAATAATTCCTAAGAAAATTGTCATATATTTTGGAAATATGTGTTTATCCAACAGGGCATTCCGACAACCGTCCTCAAACTTCCAGTCAACATGGCCCTAGAAGGAAACACAGACTACTTGGATAGCCAGTTGGAACCCATCTCTCCATATGAGCGAGAATCTGGTGAGTCTTAAGCACTTAGCTTTAATATTTGGTAATGATCATGCAGACACTGAGATAATACAAATAGTTCTTTATTCCATTCCTTTTCAGTATATTTCAGTTTGTTTTTTTTTTGCCATTAGCTTCCTTTTTATCCCAGTCTTCCCTCTTTCTTTTACTTTCCTGATACTACCATTTGACTGTTTTCAGAATTCTCAGATGATGAGTTTGACAGCGATGGGTTTGATTATCTCACAGTTTCGAGCAACCAGTGTCGAGCTTTGTATAACTATGATGCCAATGAATCCGACGAACTATCGTTCAAATCAGGTAAGACTCCGATGCTTCACACACAATATCATTCACAACTCTTTTAGCTTAAGGAAAATTTTAACTATATATATATTTTTCCCCACCTAATCTCTGAGTCAGTGGGCACTAAATTCTTTTTTTTCCTCTCAAAATGTTTAGCAGTTTCTTAGTTTCCACCTTATTTAGCTGTGGCCTTCACTTATTCTGATAAACTCTACTCAGGGTAGAACAGAGCTAAAACCTGGCTTGTTGGAAGACTAGGATAGGCTGATTAACTTTATTAGTGATTCCTGAGATGACTCTCTTATCCATACACTAGTAAGCTGTCTTAGTGCTTAGTTGCTGAAATATGTCCCAGACACTGCCACTAAAGTATCTTTTATTCAGAATCTATGGTTGAATATAGATCTGTCTTTACACTGTTCCTTTAATATAGCAATGGGGATCCAGAAGAATTTGACTATTATTATTCAGCAGCCACTTTGTGTTTATTATAAAGCTGTGGTTAGCTCAGGTATTTTGTGTACACCATGTTTGTTTCTGTATTGACACAAGTCTCTTTGCCTCATTAGATCTTCGCTAACATTCAGTGCACTTTCTAAAAATATTTGGTAAATACTTAAAGAACTCTTAATTTTCTTGTTTCTTAGTTTCAGATAAAAACTTATAAAAGTTTAAGAAACTATTTGAATTCATTTTGGTAAGGGGGTGAAAATTCTCTTATTGAGAGTACAATAAATAAAAATCTATAACTCTTCAAAAAAATGTTGGAACAATAAACTATTTATATACTTGAGCTTCTGGTACCTTTAATTATAAAATGTCAGTAGACTGAAGGGCAGTAGAGGGCCCAAATTCAATTCCCTCAGAGACTCTCTTGGTTTGCTGTACCTCCTTTGCATATTTTCTTCCCGATCTCGCGTGTTTTTTTTTTTGTTGTTTTTTTTTTAGTTTTTAACCTGCCTAAACTGTCCATAAAGCAGCATGCGATACAGTTTGTACTCTGGAGTAAATAATAAACATGGAATTGATTATGAGAACAATCTGTTCATGTCTAATTTGCTTTTTCCTGGGTTCAACTTTTAGATATTTTTTTAAAAATTAACATCATAAACCTGTAACATGAAGGAGAATGGATGGATGCTATGGTAAAAACTCGTTGTTTCTTACTGATTTTGTTTCATCAACTGTTACCAAACTCTCTCTTTTGACCATATGTTTAATATTCTGGTATTATTTCTGCACTGGCAGTAATAATTATGGATTCATCAGTGGAAACAAAAAGATGTTTATAAGTCTTTTGAACAAGGTTTCAACATAGGCTCATTGTAACACATTTCTACATCTATGAGCTCATGTAGATCAGCACTAATGTGTGGTGCTACATTGGTAGGCTGACGATATATATGAAGTTTTGCTTTTATTATATTTCAGATTTTTTTTAAATTGGTGGAGTGGGCCAACAAATGTTTGTTAGAGAGTCATATAAGAATTTAATTTGTCTGTCTTTGCAGGAGATGTGATAACAATTTATAAAAGGCAACCTGATGGCTGGTGGCAAGGGGAACTTTGTGGTAAAGCAGGGATCTTTCCAGCGAACTATGTAGAGGAAATCTGATACCTGTCCAAGTAAAAGAAGTGGAAGACAGAGCAGGGTGGGAAGAGGAGTAGGGGAACATTATCTTGGATGTATATATGCTGCCTGCTTTTATGTATAAAATTCTCTATTGGTTTCCCTAGATGAGTGCCTAGGAAACTTTAATTGTAGCACTTATTTTTTTAATGGCTTTATATCATTCACCCACCTGCTGACTAAATAGGATGGAATATTAACTTAGGTCTGCTGTAGACAGGGTTTTCTTGTAACTGTAACAGAAGACAACAGTTCTGTATTAGAAAATAGATGATGTTTCTAGATTTTAAAATCCAAAACCATTCTTCCAAGATGAAATTTTCTACTAGACATAGACATTGAGGTCTCTCTCTCTCTCTTGTTTTGTTTTTAAAATATTTTACCACCTTAATTAATAATACATAAAAATTTACAAAAATATAAAACTTATTTCCACATTTATTCACCACTTTTAATAAACTTATTTATGAAGTTTCATATTTCTTGATTTTAAGCAACATTAACTTCACCAAAAAAACACAACAATCTTTAATTTTAAATTACCACTTTTACCAAACTTTTATTTGAAATTAGAAATTTGTTTTTGTGTATCAGGGTCAGATAGAGAAACTTGAAGATGTTGCTCGTGGAAACTAAGTTTTAAGTAGATTTTTTCTTTTTTTTTGCTGCCTTTTTCCCCATTAAGAAAATATATTGGCAGAATGTAAATCTTAGATATACTGTAAATTTTGTAAAATAAGAAATTAAAACAAAAAAGGAAAGAAAGGATGAATGTTTGTTTTTAATGGAATGGAATTTGCTGTATAGTTTTAAAAATATGCTAGCAATATTAGAAATTGTTACAAAGGCTACTGTGTTGAATATTTAATTTAAAATACGTTAAAGTGAGATAATCTGCCTTGAATGTAAATCTTTTGTTTTCATCTCATTATTATCTTAGGTGATATTTGAAAACTCTCTCCCATCATTCTAATCATCATTTAGCCATGCCAGCAATTAGAATATCTTTGTATCTTTTCCATGTTGTCTTAACCATTAGACTATTTAAAATAATTATATCTGTAAAAAAAAAACAGGGTGTCATGAACCAACCTGTTGCCAACAGCCTATATAGAGTACCCATCTTGTTAAAGAATCTCCAACTACATCGCACTTCTCTATGAATATGGAACATGGATCATCTACAAAAAACACATTAGGAGCTCTGACCAATTTCATACAAGATTTAGTGCCAACCACAAAGATTCTGAGGCAGCACAGGCTTCCTAAAACCGAGGTACTCAGTGTGAAGGTCCCAATATGCTAGTCTGGTCGGGTTGGCATAACTAGTTGCCTAAGAAAATGTGAACCATTTGAGGATAGGCTAAAATCCTTCTTGAAACTAAGTAGTATCTCCTTTGGAGAAGTCATTTATTGCCCAGGATAGACCTGGTTGGAGAGCTCTTTCAACAGGGATAAAGCAATTAGAAAAACAGTGAATTTTATGATAGGAGGCAAAAAGATGAGCAGGTGGGAAGTACCTAAACCCGACCAGGGCAACAGTTTGTGGGTGAATCAGTGCATCTGACTTTGGACTGTGGGCTCACCAGCAAAGCCACTGAGACAGTCATAGCTGAGAAGAGAGTATAAACAATCAACAAACAGAATAAACATCTGCATTGGCTGGATACCATTGATTTCATCCTAGACACTTATCTGTCACTCATTTTAATAGGAAAAAATGCAAAACTTGGAAAATATTGTTTTGTTATAGAGAAGATTGAATGAATGCTTTTCACACTAAAAATACACAAGCCTAACATTCTGATCACTAATCTTCTGCTTAAAGTAGCTTCACAGTATGCAAAATGTATTATCTCCCTTTACATGTTTAAGGACATGAAAGCAGGCATTGTTGTTGACGATTTGGATAGTAAATATAAAAAAATATTTCCTCTTGTATAAAAATGTCATGTAAAATGTTCATGTTGGAGGATATTTTTTTCTTTTGTATTGTATATTATCTCACGTTACATGTGTCACTCCAATATAAAAAATGTGGAAATTGGCCACAGTTCAGATTTTTAATCTTTGTGTATGCTCTTAAACATGTTACAACAGTGAGTCCACTGGTAAGAATGTCTGATGTGTTTATACTTCATTGACACCTGACAGGAGTTTTATATTTGTACGGCAGTAGATTTGTAAAAAAAAAAAATAAATTTTGCCAAAGCTAGTTTTTGGATCCATGTTGGTAGCTGCTGTCACCAATCAGAAATCCAGTGTTTGCACATCATCACATTGGTCCCCCATAAAACTATCCTTACCAGTGAACACTGACATTTAAAGCAAACAAAAATAAATATATTTTATTAAAAAAAAAAAATTAAACTTAGGATTTCCCAATGTTTACATAATCTACAAACAATTGGATGGTGAATTGGTGAATTTTCCATACTATCTCTCTTGACTGGGGATATCTACCAGTCCTCTGTTACCTTGACTTAATTTTTTTTTTTCTTCGAAGATCAAATTTCTTGTGTTAATAGTTTAAACTATTTTTCATATTACGCTGAACTTAGATATTTTTACACATTTTAAACAGATCTCAAATACTAAAGGGTATCTAGTACATACTGATAAATTGGCTGACCTCTCAACATGGTCAAATGTTAAAAAAGGCTTCCTTAATGAACGGAGCTGGTGTAGTCAGTAAGACTAAATAGTACATATCAATTTTAAAAATGTGTTGTTGAATATTTCTTTACCTTACCATGAGCAATGATGACTATCTTCCTCCTCGTATTATAATAACTAAACTACCTAATCAGTTAGTGAAATGTTGTATTGGACTCCCACTCTTTTAAAACATCTGTTTTGGGGGAAGGTTTCCAATATTTGATTTCCCAAAAGGTGTTCTTTCTCAGCTGTCTAAAATTAACAAATTCCAGAGAAATTTACATGCATTTCTCATTGGAACTTTAACATCATTTAAATAAATTTACCATTAGAAAGTGCACACATTAATACAAATCATTAAAAAGCAAAGAAAACTGGTTTTCTTTCTGAAGTGATCGTTAGGAAAATCCAATGTATGGTAATTGAAGTAATTTGTTGTAAAATAGAATAACTAAACTATCTCTTTCTGAAACCTGCTTAGATTCTTTATTGGCAAACTTTGCTGTGTTACACTTGGGATTTTTCTCTTAAAAGTACGATAGAAAACAAGATTCTTTAACCAAGTATTCCTGAAGTATAGTAAGTTTTAAAAATTATTTACTTTGTGTGTGGTTACTTCTAAGATCAGTTGGTAAAATTAGGGTTGGTGTTATAAATCGGTGCATAAATATGCAGAATAATCTGCTGTCTGTCTAATCGATGTGATGAATGGAAAAAAAGCCTGTTTGATCGGTTTGTATTGTTTTTTGAGAGAGGGTGGTGTTCAGCCTGATGATCTTCATTTGTATGCTGCTCTTGTGCATTTTTGGAGAGGAAAATTAATCAGTAAGAATGTGGTCCTGTGGAACAAACACCTGTTTTTAGCCAGTGAGCTGGGAAATTAAAGCTCTTCCTTCTTTCAAAACTAAGTAGGAGGGGAAAAAAGAGGCCAACTTAAACTCTATTTCTCATCTATCATCACCCTGCTTTCATAATCACTCATGTTATACCCAGAAAGCCTTATTTCAAATCACCTTAGGAGCCACCTACCTTTTTGTGATCTTTCTGTCATTGCCACCTTTTCTCAAGTGCAAGCCCTGAAGATGGCAATGGGGGGAAAGATCTCCAGAAGGTAAAAGGTTCTTGGATTACTAGTGATGAGAAATACCTAGCTTTCTGTAAATAATACATCTCCAATACCATTCTCATCTTCATAAAGGTAAAGTATTTTCTTGTCTTTTGTTAACTACCAGCTGACTATGTACCTACACTAATTATTGTTTCTGTCCTTCATCTTATTTGTTAATCAGTTTTAAAATTTAAATATACACCAAAACTGAAAAGATCGGTAAAGTTATTATAATCCTGTATAATTCTTTTGCTCATTTTTTTAATGCAAACAAAGATTAAATAAAACATAATAGCTAAAATGATTTTTGTAGTGATTATTATTAAACTTTTGGGTCCATATTGGTTGGTCTTTATTTTAATACAAAACAACACAATTGCGTATTTCTTTTTTTCTTGAGCCTTTGGTGCATTCCTCTTCTGGAGTTGATGGATGGATGGATTTTGTACATTTGTTTTTGGTGATCTTTTGATTCAGAATTCTGTGATGGTGTCTGCTGCAAGGTGCTATGTTGTATAACAAACAGTTTGCCTCTGTCTTCAACTGTACTGAAGGAATTTTTATGCAACTAACCTCTGTTCTCGTCAGCTTTATTTGGCCAAATCTGCTTGTCAGAGTAACTAAACTTATTACAGTGACTGCTATATGCATTTAAGACCCAACATTAAGGTCTACTTCATATATAGTTGTCCCCCGGTATTCACGGAGTTACATTCCTAGAGCACCCATGAAGAGTGAAAATTGGATATGGTCCATAAAAATGCCTATAAATGCCTATAAACATCAAAATATAATAAAAAATATATAATAATAATTTAATAAAAAATACAACACAGAAACACTCGAGATAGCTACACGCGGTAAACTGGGATGATGCTGGGCTGCATCTGCCTGAGACACCGCCTCGTGGGCAGCAGCCAATCAGCAGCGAGGAGAAATGAATAACGCTCTCGGATTGGCTACTTTCAAACCTCCAGCCAATAGCGTTTATTTTATATTGATATTTTGCTGAATTTATGTTAGTATTTATATTACAAAATAATAAATTATATTGTTATTAATAATTTAGCGTTAAAAAGCGTGAAAAAATATATATTGCCACGAAAAAAGCCATAAAAAAATCGCGGAAGATATTTGCGATTCCGCAAATATGCAGGGGTTTCCACAAACAATTATTAGTTAGGTTCTAAGGAAAATTCCACGAATAACCGGGGCCGTGATTACGCAGGGGTCAACTGTATCTCCTCACTGCCCAATGTGTACTTGGATACTAGCTATATCAGTGTGCATTTGATTCTAACTCAAAGCTAGAATACTATAACTGACATCAAAATTTAGTACACTTGTGTTATTTAAGTATTATGTGTAAATAAACATCACAAGGCAAAATTAAAGTTTTAATTTTAATGACTATTAGCATTTAAGTTGGATTCTGTTTTGATTTTGTAAATGAACTTCTGGTCTCCACCTGTGAGTTAAACACTGACAAAGATTGATCAAGTTTAGTCTCAAATATTCTGTTGTTGGATTGCTTCACTTATGCATTTTTCTTTTTTAAAATACTTATAAATTCCCATTGTAGGCATTATTAAGACAAAAGAAAATTGACCTACTAGAACTGTATAGGTTAAATTGGTTATAGTTTTTTTAACTATACAATTAGCTCAAAATCTTACTCAGTGGTTATATTGATTTATACTGAAAGTAGAGGGGGTAATCTTATCATTAAAATTATTTGTTAGAATTCTTGTATTTGTTTTTGCTTTTCAATGCTTGCAGTAGAAAATTTATTTTATATAACTCAAACTGGTCTCTGAGTAATACAAAAAAAATAATCTCTGCTATCCAATTGAAATTTTGCTATGGTATCGTTTGCATAATCAGCCCCTGTAGTTCTGTTAGGATGACTGATTGCGAACAGGAATGCCTTCAAGTCAGTGAGGCAGAATTTCTTGCCTGCTGCCACATTGTTACCAAGCTTGACACAGCATGATTATTCTTTAACCATCCCACCCCTCATAATAGTTTATTACTTTTCTCATATTTCAAACAAGTTAGCAAAAACTGAATCAGTTGTAAAGGGGATAAATTATCAATATTTCTTGTACTGTAAAGAAAGTAAATTTATGATTATATTTTAGTTAAAATTTGCTGAATTTTAAACAATTGTAAATGAAGTCGACGGCCAGAAATACCAGCTGGTAAGAATTTTGGTCAATGATTCAGACCCATACAATTTTCTTTTTTGTACATTTTTTGAATTTTGAAAGTGATGCGTGTTTATTGGAAACTTCAGTGTTTAGGAAATTCAATTTGTGAAGGTGATTAATCCTAATGTTCTAACTATAATTCATTTCACTATAATTAGAGAATTCTCTATCTCAATGCTTGTGATGTCAGAATCATGGAAATGTGTATAAAAGAACATTATAGTCTAGCTTGTGCAAATGTAAAGGATGGGTTGTTTTCTAATAAAATCTATGAGAAACTTCCACTTTCATGAAGCAGTATGGTTAAGAGGATTAATTGACTTTGAAGGGAAAAATTTGTGTGCTGTACTATGTGCATTGTAACCTTCAGATAAGAATGATGTGTAACTGTTGACAAATGAACTTGTTGTTTCAAATTTCATAAATATCTATCACTTGTTACAAGTTGTCTTGTATATAAAATGTCTAAGCCTTTGTTGTTTGGGTGTTCTTGTTAAATGCAGATGTAAAATATATTTTTCAAAAAAAAAAATAGTAGTAATTACGAAACAATGATGTTTAGGGAGCCTATTCAGACTCCTGCCTTATAAATTTGCACAGATGTTGTAGTGTGTCATGAGTCAGTAGTCACAGAAAACAAAAGAAACATCCAGACCCTTCATGGCAATACAGACATGAGGTCTGGTACTGTCTCTACAATCCCACAATATACAACCAGATGTCACCAACCATCATCTCATCAGACTCTGCTGTAGGATATTTCTCCATTCTTCCTGTAAGACCAAGAAAAGTGTCTGATGCACTGGCTGGTGATAGCGATCAAGCTCATCCCAGAAGTTTTGATGGGCTTCAGGTATCATATTGATGTTGGAATATCATGCTGCTGCTGATTGCCATTAAGTTTCACTATATAGCTAAAGCAGCTGCTAGATCACCTGGCAAATGTCACTTCCAGAATCCAAATGTGGTTTCTACATGTGATATAGCAAAAATGACATTCTCGAAGCTGGTGGACTAAATATAGAAAGGTCTCTCTTTGTGCTTCATCAACCTTACCAAAGCAATTTGACATTGCCTGTCACGTGGTCCTATGGAATATGCTCAAGCAGATTGGTTGTGTGCATACTCCTAACAGAATCAGCTAAAACGTTGGACTATCAGTCTTGCCACTGAAATGTAATCAACCTCTGCCTAGTAGAAAATAGAGTCAAAAGTAACTGATCATTTCTGTTATGTTGGAAGTATTCTGTCTAATGAAGCTACTCTACTACAAAGTCCAGAACTACATCTCCAAAGCATCATTAGCTTATGAAGAATGCTTTTTGTGCTGCTGCTGAGACCTGGACATATTACAAACATATCATAAAATTTAACTCCTATCTTTAGAAGTTGAGATATATTTCTCAATGAGACAAAAAATTTGCCAATTCATTGAAAGCCTACCAGATTGCTGAGACTGAACATGAACCTATTACTTGTTAACTATGATGGCCATGACTTGCAGTTTGCATGGAATGGACCAAACTAAGAAATGGAAGATAAAACGAACTCAATCTTCTTTTAAGTCAACTTTAGTAATATCAGAATGGTGGCATTAGATTAAACTCATGATACTGTACCAATGCTAATGAAATATTCCTGACAGAATCAAAAGTATAAAAGAGAGGATTGCATAAGAACCCATTTTGGAAAATTTTCAACTTTAATTATGGTCTAGCAAGCATTTATTGAATCTCACTGCCAACTAGTCTCATGCTCTGAACTTGGAGAAATATTTATAAGCAAACCAGAACAGACGATCTATACAGTAGTTAGGATTTTCTTCAAATTAGTCAGTTCTATACACAGGCAGTGATGTATAGCATTCATTTCTGTAATATTAAATGCAATTCATCACTGAAGGATGCTGTTATACTTTGCATGTGTGCTACTGATACCATCAGAACCAAGCTTACATGTGCCTGGGTCAGAATGTTGCTGTGCATAGGTTAACAAGGCTAAATACCAATACCACAACTGTTCCTGATGATCTGGTCAGATAAGTGACAAACCAGGAACAGACAGACATACTGTGTTGTGGTATTGAGACAATCCCTCAGGTGCTTAGTCAGATCTGATGAAGTCAGTCTCTCAGACTGCTGACTGTATGTCTATAAAACAAACAAAAGAAACCTGCTTGCCTCCTAGTACGAAGCAAAAGAAACTCAGCACCAGAAATCTTACAAGCAAACAAAACCAGGTCTACTTGAGGGGACATTCTTTTAAAATAATTAAATGTGAATGAAGTTTAATTCTGATTGGTATGTTTACATAAAAATAAATATAATATAACATAAGATATCGTATATTCACACAAATGATCAAAACAGAAAGATGCCTAGTAGCAGTTATCTTCTATTTCATAACAATTTTTTTCTTAAAAAAACTTTAAGACTTCCTTTTGGATTTTAAAATTATCTGTGATAAATTGTAAGTATAATTATCACAAATACAGTAAAGTAGAAACATCACAGAGGAATGTTGTTTTATACAGCATAATCAAAACATTCAGTATAACAGTAATACATTTGCATTGGTCTTTAATTAGATTTGCTCAAAAAAATATCTTAAACTTAATAAGTCTGAGTCAATCAAGGTAACTTATTGCAATTGATTCACCTGAAAAGGTTTCAAGACAAAAAATAACAACGTATTTAGCATTTTAGATACTAAGATTGACATTATCTATGCAAACAAGTTTGTTTGAGCAAACATTTTGAATAATTCAGCACTTAATTCATTTTACTGTTTTAACAACTGCCTGATTAAATGATATTTCATTGTTTTTGTAAATTTTAACAGCAGATTTTTAAAAAAATCTTGGGTATTTTAAAATTATCCAAAGCAAAATCCACAAAAAAAATTTTAATTGCTATATAAGTATTAGATACTGAACACTGATAAGGCATTTCAGCAATTATGCTTGATTAAATGCTATGTCGTCCAGATAATGGGTGTGATTTTCATTCACAAGGGACACCTGACTCAAGTCATTGTTCCCTACAGTCTGGCAGTTGAGTTGCTTCCCTTCAGAATCTCTTTCATGTCATCCAAACAGATGCTTAACATCTGAGCAAACTCTCTGCAGTCTGTTTTTTTGCACTGGCGCCATGATTGCACAAAGATGCAGCACCTGAAAAAAGATAGTTTATTTAAGGCTCGTTAGCTTTGTTTCATTTATTAAGTATCAATGTTTTTTTAAGAAATAACAAGGATTCTTTCAGTTTCCCATTTCTAGTTAATAAACCTACAATTGGCAATGCAGCTATCATAGAGTTAGTAACATGGCAGCTTAAATAAGCTCATATTTCTACAAATAATACCTTAATAAATATCAAATACTATACCTCATTTGAAGAGTTCATAAATGTTTGAAATATAAAAAACATTGAAGGTACAGCCATGAAAATGGGATGTTAAGTAAAAGAACATTGTGTCATATATTAGACTACTTTTCATTACCAT
The DNA here is from genome assembly GCA_018389105.1 of Nautilus pompilius. Taxonomy (NCBI): domain Eukaryota; kingdom Metazoa; phylum Mollusca; class Cephalopoda; order Nautilida; family Nautilidae; genus Nautilus; species Nautilus pompilius. The sequence continues at coordinate 265,779 of JACATO010000687.1, forward strand.
TTAAAACCTTTTTTATAAAATCCTTTGCAAGCCACAAACCTTTGTCAGAACATGTTGCTTGCTGTAGCATTGTGGACAGTCCAGTATATTTTACAATTGGCTGAACATCATAACACGAAATCTTCAGCTAGTTCTAATCACAATGTCACTATCACCTGTATTTTCTTAGTTTATTTAAACATTTGCATAATTAATTTTCACTTTTAATTTTAAAAAATAATAATTTATAATGCATTCTAAAAGAAATGCAGAAAGTAAACATTACTTTCTCTTAACAGCTTCTGAGTAACTAGAAAAAACTTGATATCTTATTTCATAATTTTATATTAGACTGACTATATGTACTCCTCACAAGTCTAGCCTCCTGTAGCGCTACTGGATGAAGAGGACCCAAATTTGATGTCAGTGGAAGCTAAGTTAAATGGCTGGTTGAAATGAATTTACTAAATAGCAACAATGCAGTCTAAAATAATCACAGAAAAAACTGATATTGGCAGAAAAGGTTTTAATAAAATGGGTAACCACTATTAACCTCCAAACAACCTGTACACATCTTGGTATCAACTAAATCAGATGACCCAACTACCATTGTGGAATGTTGCCTTCGTTCACCAGTGCTACATCAAGCTGATCAAGAAACAGGGGGCAGACTTAATTAAAAACACCCCCCCCCTCCCCAGGATGCCAAAAATATGTTCAATCAGATTTAAGTCCGGAGATCATGCAGGCTTCACTATCCATAAAGATGAAGTTGGGAACTAGAGACATAATCTCATCCCTGTATCTAACACTAGTCATGCCAGCCCATATCATCAGGTTCCCCCAACCAAATTGACCATGCTGGGTAATGGCACAGTTAGAAAATCCTTCCCCAGCTTATTTCCAGACTTGTCAATGTAAACAACAGTTTAAGTAGCTCAACCTCCAGCTCTGATATTGTTTCCCAATGCATGCACAGGTGTCGATAATGCTGTGCTAAAGGGATGTGGAGCAGTGATGTTCTGGATCACTACCACTATCATGAAGCCTGTTACAAAACTTCCTGTGTCAAAATTCTATGGTTTGTTGCTCTCTGGAGGTCATTTTGGAGAGATTGTGCAATTGAAGAATGGTTTCTTCTGGCAAGAATGAGAAGATTATGATCTTCACATGAGGGGAGGGCTCTCTCTAGCTTTTGGGTGATTTGAACCAAATTCATTCTTTCTATGAATTGGCCAGTCTGTTGGTACTTTGTTAGGGCCTTATAAATAACAACATGATAATCATCAGCAATCTGTGTTATCCCTCCTTCAATCATCCCATTGGCCTGAGACACATCATTTGGTGGATGTTAAATGTCACCACCCAGACATTCCTAAATCAATTTACACAACATGCATTGCCAGTTTATAGAGGAAATGGTTATGGATCATGTGCAAATATGTAAACAAATTAAGTCAAGTGATTTGCATGGGTCTCTCTTCTCTTTGCCTTAGTATACAGATTTTCTTCAACAAGAATATAAATATGTTTGAAGGACGTACCATACAAGCACTGCAGATTTGGAAACAACTGGTTGTTGCTCATTTTTCCTTGTGAGGATATATAACTTTGTGTTTCTCATTTAAAGCTGGTAATACAGAGCACATCATTCTCTAATTAATGGTACCCAAGAGAACATCACCATCCTCAAATAGCCTCTTCATTCATAGATAATTTTTGGCTAGAAAAAACAAAAGCTGAACCAGACTCCTAATTCACATTAACAGGAGTCTAACAAGTGTCCTGACAGAGTTGACTAGCCCCTATTTCATGTCACACTCTAAACCGGTCAAAGTCCTATAAACAGCATCACAAAAGGTAAATTAATTTTTTAAAGAAAGAAAGAAACAGAAAACACCTACCTTTCTTCTTCTAAGTGATAAAAGCATCCATAACCATGCTCAACCATTGCCACAGTTCCACCATGAGCTGTTGTATAACCAAGGCAACTTGTGGATAGGACAAAATTTCCAAAACCTCCACTGTTAAGTTTTAAAAAATTTTTTAAATTAAGGGTTAGTTAGTTCCCTTATGGATACAAATAAAGTGGAGATTATTTATCAAAGCTGAATCTGGTACAATGTCCAGTGGGAATATGAAACAAGTTTATTACTTATGAAACCAACCATACCTCATATAAAATGCTGGTACAGACAAACCCTTTCTTATATTTTCATTTGTTAATGTTAATACTGAAAAGTACAGAAATAATTATGGGCTAAATATGAATAATTTATTACACTGGTCAGTTAACTCTTTCCATGACAAAGTTTTGGCATCATTTCCATTAACAGATCACTTGAAATTCCCCCAAGGGCATTCACCAACACTTAAAATAAAAATATCCAGTACTACTGACCAGCCATCTATTGAGTGCCACAAAAACTACATTAGATTGGTAATCTCTGGCTTTGGCAATCAGTGGGATGTGATCAATGATCAGAAATCTCAGACCTTGGCAGGGAAAAAGAGGAAAATGGAATTTAATGCCAAAAAACATAAAATTATCCAAGCAATCAATAGTCAATATATTATATGCAGTTTCAGAAAAGTATCTAGGAGTAATTGTTAGCAAATCTCAATTTAAAAAACAATATATTTCAGCTACAAACAAAGCAAATAAAATGTTAAGAATATCAAACAAAAATTTTAAAAGTTTCAGTTCTGTTGTATAAATCCTTGGAACATCCACACACTGTGCAGGTCTTATATGAGAAAGGATACTGATTCCACATCTTAAGTATTCTGAGTATACTAAATGATTAAAAATAATACATTTATCAAATTTGAGTGCATGACATTTAAGAGACACACAAGGTTTAATTAAGGGTTTTGTATGAGTAAGAAGGGAAACATTTTATTTTATCTATCTACAGTTACTAATACTGGGGACAATAATTACAAATTAGCTATCATTTGAGCAGAATTAAATAGCATAAATAGTAGTTTAATTGTTAATGAATGGAATAAATTTCTGGAAAGTGCAGGTAATAGTGATAGCGATAATTTTAATCAAGTTAAGAATCATACTGACGCCTATTCTTTTTTGATTCCTTGAAGCAGCCATGGTGCCTTCCAATCTTCTCACAATTATTAAACTAACTTGTGTTCAGGGTCTGTTTCATTCAGTTGACATAATTGTGCTGAGATCTGTTAGAAATGACCAGCTTCCATTGCATTATATTTTAGAAACTCTCTCTTAATTATTGGCAAGCAAAATCTTACGTCGGACACTCTCACGTTAAATTCACGTATTTGATAAACACTGACCTGCAGTCCACTGGAGAGAGTTTCATATTCATATAGAATCTAATGTGCTAAATGCACTTCCAGTCAACCCTGGTTCTTCTCGGAGACCCAACACACCCCTCACATCTGTCTGCCTATTTTCTTACCAGAATGGCTCACGCATGATCAACTTGCTGATTGCTTGATAAATAAACTAAACTCCTCAACAAGAACAGATCATTGATGCTAAAAACTGAAGTGAGCTGGAGTGGAATTGGGACTTCAGAATTTATACCACTGAATGCACAAATATTTTTGATGTAGTAAAGTTATTGATGTGATGTGTTATTAGCAGTAGTTAAACTAACGAACCTATCTGTGTTTCAGTAATCTTTCTCCATCACCATTAACAGGACTTGGGCCTAAAGACCATTTTGGTGGGTGATATTGTCAAGTTGCAGTAGAGGTTTTTGCAATAGACATTTATATATTTTTCAATTGTACAGGTGGCCTGAGCTGTTTTTAAGCCCAATAACTATGGGTTGCTATTTTTTTGTGTAAATTGTGACCAATGCTTTAGCTTATAGGCTCATTAGCTAGTTCTTTTTCTACTGATAGGAACACACCACCTGGTATAAAGTATTTCATCTTCCTCATCGCACTGCATGATCACCACGTCAACAGAGAAATGTTGCTGGATGCTTTAAGGTAGGACAAAGTACATTACTGGCCAAAAGTGTGTGGAAGCAAACACAAATATGGGGGAAATTATTAAGAATAGTATAACCAATTTATTTCTCATCATAAGATGATGAGTATAAGCTTCAATATATGGATGCAAAAATTCACATATCTAATAAACTTACACCTTTGTTTCATCAAAGTAACCTCACTTTGCTTTGATAACAGCTTTGCTAAATATTTGGGTGTTACTGAATGCCGTGCTTTCTGGAGGTAGTCCCATAAATGTGTTGTGTTGTGACATTTTCCTGTAATTTCTGTAAAGTTCATCCCATAAGAGTTCAATGCTGTGATAAATTAGGTGACTGTAGTGCCCAAACCTTATTCTGGAGGACACCTTGTGTTTCCTTGCTTTCCACATATTGTCTGCATAATTTGGGAGTGTACTTAGGGTCATTATCTTGTTGCAGAATGAACCCTGCACCTATTAGTCAGCCCATGACACTTTATTCCACTCTTCTATAGTCCAATGTTTGTGTAATTTTGCAATTGCAACTTTTTTTGCTCTATTAAAAGGTTAACAATTTTTTTTCATAGTCACATGACCATTTAAAACCAGTGGTTCCCAACCTTTTTGGACTTGTGGACCTTTTTCTAATACTCAAAAGTCCTTCGACCCCCCCCCCCTGCTACACCTCCGTAATTGAAAAAAAAAAAAAAAAATCAAACAATAAATTTAGCAAAAAAATCACAAATAATAGTTTTATTTGAATATATTGACAGTTTTGAGAGAAATTCACCAAGAAAAAACATTTTACACTCATCCTTCAACATATACTTCTCTCAAAATTTAGTGACCTAATGTGATGCTTGTTGTTGCATCTGGGCAGCCAGCTTGGAAATTCGTGGCCGTGTATTTGCCAAAGCCAACCTCATGTCATCCTCAACATTCAGCCTGTTCCTTGCCTTTGTTTTGATGTGAACAAGAGCTGAAAATCTAATCTTGCAGATATAGGTGGAGCAAATGGATGCAGAACTTGGAAGGCAAGAATGGTGATATTGGGAAATGACTGATACATAGCACACCAGAACTGACTCAGCATTTTAGCATAAAAAAGGTCACATGCTGGGGAATATATTGTATATTATATCAGAAAAAAAGACTTTTAGTACATTTCGTCATACATTTATTGAAAAATTATTTTAATGATTTTTCAGGGAACAACATCTGTGCATAGTGAATTGACTGACAACAGCTAAACAGAAATCTACTGGTATCAGTGAACTCTACCTCTGATCAGAACAGCTGTTTGGTGTGTCGTGCCTAAAATCGAGCTGGCTAGTATGCATCTGGCCGAAGTCACAGTCCAGTCCTCGTGCGCTCTGCCCCAGGCATCAGCCATATGGAAGCGCAGCTTGATTGCATCAGTCCTACTGTGGTGACAGTTCAAGTTACAGCGTGTACTGTCTGTGTTTCTATGAGGGTGGCAGAGCGACAGGAAGCCACGTGGGACCAGTAATGTGTTACTGCAGGGCCTGTGATGCAACTGGGAGTGGCTGCTATGGAAGACAGGCCTTACACCTTCAGCGCTCGGCCTCCCATTGGTGATACTGGCGCATTGGACACAGGGTAATTTTTGTATACTTTTTTCTGGAAAAAATTGCGTCTTATAGGCTGGCAAATACAGTACATATAAACAAAACAAATACATACTCATGAACAGTTTCTTGACTCAGTCATACGACAAAAATCGAAACTTCCAGGGTTCCGCAACCCACTGATTTAAACCAACAAATCTACGATGCCTTTTTACTGTTGTCAGGAATACAAAATTTTATTTTGTGCTATTTATCTCTGCTGCAATTTTTGTAGCTGTAAGTCTTCTGTTTTGTTTGCTCAAAGAAGAATATATTTGTCTTCTCCTTTAGATATTACTCTTTTTTTTATCTAAATTACTCCAATTTTCCTGATGTCTTCCAGTGACGTCATTGCCTTTGTTGGAAATTTAAGTTTTTTTTTGTGGTAATTTCTCTTTTTTGTTAGACCTTCGTTTTTCAAACAGCAGATCACATTTCAAGATTAATTTGCTGACAATATCTAGAGAACAACCATTTTAAATAACCATAGTTTTCAACAGTTGTAGCTTATTTAAGGATTAGAAACAATTATTAACACTCTGTGAAACATGGCATCATCTTAGCAGCCAGTTTCTTATGCAATTAAATTGTCAAATCAAAAGGTATGTTCTGGAAACCTCCAGGCTACTTTTAATAGCTTACTGCTCTGAAGTACAAGAGGGGGTGTTATTTTGATGAAACAAAGGTTTAAAGTCAAAGTTTATCAGACATGTGCATTTTTGCATCCATTTATTGAATCTTTCATTCACTATGTTATACTATTCTTTTTTTAATGATTGTCCCCATATTTGTTTTTTTTTCAAAACTTTTGGCTGGTAGGGTACAAAGCTCCTTATAGGCATCAACATTCCTGCTATATTTGCTCACCTTTTGACATATGCTGGGTCCTGGTAAATCTGTGGAATGGGCAGATCTAACTTGTAAGCCATCATTAACAAACCAAGCAAATGTCGATCACATCCTGAAGTGAATTTAGAAGAAAATAAAAAATATTAAATTGTAAAGATTCCCATATCTAGTGGAGATTGTTCTTTCCTTTCCTTTTGTTGTCAAATGTGCACAAAGACAAATATTTTGAATGGTGTATTAATCATACCACAGTAGAATTCTGAAACAAAAATTTTGGAATGCTTGTAATTGAAAATTGTCAAAACTGAGATGTTTAGCTAACAGAATAACTCAAAACTAAATGTATAAAAACAAAGAGTGAACTATTTATGTATACGAGGTCTGTTGAAAAAGTATCCAACTTTATTTTTTCCCATGGGAAGTAATAACATTAGGGAGGCAAAAGTGGTTTTTGGCAGGCTTGCTGGATGCGTCAGTTGATGTCAGGCAGCCATCGTGTGAGGTGCTGTACTACTTACTCGTCACATTTTCATTTCACCCGTGATGATGGAACGTGTGGAGCAACGACCTTGCATCAAATTTTTCCAAAAGCTTGGAGATACCCAAGCAGAAACAAATCACAAAATTCAACAGGCTTTTGGTGACAATGCCATGGGTGTTACCCAAATTAAAGAATGGTACAACAGGTTCAAAGATGGCCGCACATCAGTGGAATGACCAGCGTTCCAGGAGGCCATCAAAAAGCCGCAATGCAGTTGTTATCGAGAAAGTGCGGATCTTGATAATGGTGGATTGTCGTTTGATGGTGCGTGAAATTGGTGATGAGGTTGTGATCAGTAAAGATTCACACATGCAATTTTAAAGGAGGATTTAAGCTTGCGCAGAGTGGCAGTGAAATTTATGCCCAAGCTGCTTTCTCAGGAACAACAACAACTTCATCTTGAGGTTGCGCAGGACCTGCTGGATACTGCCAACAGGGATCCTGAGTTCCAGAATACTGTGATAACTGGAGATGAGACATGGGTGTATGGGTACGACCCGAAAACCAATGCTCACTCATCACAGTGGAAGCACCCAACGTCGTCAATACCCAAAAGAGCACATCAGGTCCGGAGCAAAATCAAGGTGATGCTGACTGTTTTCTTTGACTACTGAGGTGTTGTGCATCACGAATACGCAGCAGAACAGTTACAAAGGAGTGCTATCAGGAAATCCTCAGACGTCTTCGTGATGCAGTTTGGCGCAAGAGAGCGGATCTGTGGGCCTTGCAAAACTGGCAGCTGCATCATGACAATGCCCCAGCTCATTTGTTGCAGCTGATCCAAGGTTTTTTGGCAAAGAAAAGCATTTCGCTCATTCGCCAGGCTCCCTACTCTCCAGACATGGCTCCTTCTAACTTCTGGTTGTTCCAAAAGATGAAAATGCCACTGAAAGGCTCCCTCTTTGAGAGCCAAGAGGACATCATGCGGAATGCAACAGCAGAGCTGAGAGCCATTCCGGAAACATTCCAGATGTGATTCGAACAGTGGAAGGATCGCTGGGCTAAGTGTGTGGAGGCACAAGGAGCCTACTTCGAAGAGGATTAGCAATTGAACCCCACCAAGTACGTAATTTTTTTTCCCAGCCTAAGGTCAGATACTTTTTCGATAAACCTCGTATATACAGGTGCATCTCAAAAAATTAGAATATCAAGGAATAATTCAATATTTTTTGTCAGTTATTTTAGAAAGTGAAAATTGTATATGTTCTAGATTCATTACACATAAAGTGAAATATTTCAAACAATTTTAATTTTAATTTTGATAATTACGCCTACAGCTAAAAAAATAGAAAAAACGTATCTCAAAATATTAGAATATTTCAAAAGATCAATAAAAAAAAGGATTTATAATATAGAAATGTCGAACTTCTGAAAAGTATGTTCATTTATGCACTCAATACTTGGTTGGGGCTCCTTTTGCACAAATCACTGCATCAATGCGGCGTGGCATGGAGGCGATCAGTTTGTGGCACTGCTGTGGTGTTATGGAAGCCCAGGTTGCTTTGATAGCAGCCTTCAGCTCATTTGTATTGTTGGGTCTGGTGTCTCTTATCTTCCTCTTGACAATACCCCATAGATTCTCTATGGGATTCAGATCAGGCAAGTTGGCTGGCCAATAAAGCACAGTAATACCATGGTCAGCAAACCAGTTACTAGTAGTTTTGGCACTGTGGGCAGGTGCCAAGTCCTGCTGGAAAAGGAAATCAGCATCTCCATAAAGCTTGTCAGCAGACGGAAACATGAAGTGCTCTAAAATCTCCTGGTGGATGGCTGTGTTGACTTTGGACTTGATAAAACACAGTGGACCAACACCAGCAGATGACATGGCACCCCAAATCATCACTGACTTGGAAACTTCACACTGGACTTCAAGCAACTTGGATTCTGTGCCTCTCCACTCTTCCTCCAGACTGTGGGACCTTGATTTCCAAATTAAATGCAAAATTTATTTTCATCTGAAAAGAGGACTTTGGACCACTGAGCAATGGTCCAGTTCTTTTTCTCCTTAGCCCAGGTAAGACGCTGCTTCTGACATTGTCTCTGGTTCAGGAGTGGCTTGACACTAGGAATTCAACACTTGTAGCCCATTTCCTGGACACGTCTGTGCGTGTTGGCTCTTGATGCCCTGACTCCAGCCCTCAGTCCACTCCTCGTGAAGCTCCCCTCAAGTTCTTGAATCGGCTTTGCTTGACAATCCTCTGAAAGCTGCGGTCATCCCTCTTGCTTGTGCACCTTTTCCTACCACACTTTTCCCTTCCAGTCAACTTTCCATGAATATGCTTTGATACAGCACTCTATGAACAGCCAGCCCTTTCAGCAATGACCTTCTGTGGCTTACCCTCCTTGTGGAGGGTGTCAGTGGGTGTCTTCTGGACAACTGTCAAGTCAACAGTCTTCCCCATGATTGTGGTTGTGTACTGAACTAGGCTGAGAGAATCATGATATTTATACTGCATAAATAGTGATTTACTCAAACTCAAAATGGAATATTCTAATATTTTGAGATACGTTTTTTCTATTTTTTTTTGAGCTGTAGACCGTAATTATCAAAATTAAAATTAAAAATGCTTGAAACATTTTAGTTTACATGTAATGAGTCTAGAATATATACAATTTTCACTTTCTCTGTCACCATCAGTTAGGTCAGCTGCACTACTCAAGTATGCCTCTGTATAACAACTCTGTATTTTCAGAAGAGGACTTGGGGCTCCTGCTGGTGACAGAGCCAATAGAATGATGGGAATAATTACCTGAACTATCAAGCATGGAGTCAGAGAAAGTTTAATCCTCGCTTTGTCCAGATATTGGATACACTGTTTGTGCATAGAGTTCGATTAAGAAAAATTATTGGAAAGTGTTTGGAATAGTTTTCCAAAAAGTTAACTTGAGTGTTAACCAATTTAAAACACAAAACTTTGTTTCTCTGTGGTCAATATCAAGTTAAATGTGGCTCTTGCTAAGAAAGATTAGTGCTACTAATTTAAAAAAGATGACCAAGGAGCATGACTGTTTTTCACAGATGTGTTTATGCAAAGTTGATAAGGTGCACGAAACTTTAATTCTCCAAACTAAATTTAAATGCATGCACACGCACACTTTGATTCCAATTTCTATTGTTTATCATCATCATACTTTCCAGCATAGAGAAGACTGTGGTTAGATGGAACCAATTAGATTAATAAGAACTAAAAGTCTTTTGTCATACCATATTTATGGACTTCATTTCTGAAAAGCAACATACACAAGCTACAAATGATACCAGAGTGTTAGGATGTAAAGACAACATAAGAGACCCAATCATTAAAACACTATGTAAGAATGACATTTATTCCATTCAACCAATTAGCATTCTGTAATCATATACTCCATTAGAGAGCCCTGATGAGAAAGACAACTCACCTTGATTTTTGACTGCTTCACCCATTAACTTGTTATGTTTATCCATTGCTCTGTTTAGCAATTTCAGACGTGTTATGGACTAAATATAAAAAAAAAACTACATCAGCCATTTATTAAAATGCCAACTTACAAACTTTACTTTTTTATCTTTAATCTCATAACTTCATCCATCTCCCTCAGCAGATGTACTCTCAGTCACTCAGATCCATCAAAACTGCCATTGGCAATTGAGTTCATCTACCAAGTCATTAAAAATTAGTCTGGCTTAATTTCTCATTTATGATCAGCAAAAACTTCAGCCATCACTTTTTAGGTTATAGAACATTTTTGACTGATGCTATTTTTCAGTGCTCAGATCAGAGTGTGGCTGTCTCATCAGATATTATGGTATATGTAATGTTTCTAAGTGCATGGCTACCTCAGCTATTGACTCACTGAAGCACAGTGTCTCATAGAAACTAGATTATGCTACAATTCATCATCTTCCTCTGCTAAGTGAAGGCCTCAACAAAATCTATCCAACTTATCTCTCCAGCATTTCACTTGTCTTCCTGTTTCTCCTACCATCCATTAGTCACCACATGATTGTCATCACTGACTATCTTGTAATTTTCTCTACTCAAGTGTCCAGCCCATGACAATTTTATCTTGACTTTTTCTAAGATATCCTGAACTTTGATTTACCACCTTTGGACAGTTGAAAGTCTCTTTTCCATTTAAAGTCCAGATTTATGTTCCACAGGTCATAACCAGAAGAACACAATGATTGAAGAATTGTTGTTTTCAGGTAGATAGATTAGTCATGAAAATCTACCTAGCTATATCACCCATTTTGTTTCATGATCTTGATGTTCTTATTTAGATTAAGACACTGTCCAAGGTAGATGTACCCATCTACTTTTCCTATTTGTTTACAATTTACTGAGTGGCCAAGCAGCTGTATTGGATGCTGTCATTACTTTTGTTTTTTGTATGTTCACTTTTATGCTGCTATTTTTGCTACATTTAGATTTATTTCTTTTAACTCTTCTGACAGTAGAATGTTGTTGGTAGATCTCAAATGAGTTAGCTTAAACCTAAAGCAATATGCATCTCTCTCTTATGCTACTAGGTATGACAGAATGCATTATCAACAGTTGTGTGCCCTATGTGTACATTATTAGTTAAACCAGTTCTGGAATAAGTGGTTTGGGTGTGGAGTCCATATTATTAGAGGAAATGTTTTATTTTTAGTTAATCTGGGCAAAGGTTCAAAGATTTACTTTAATTTAATGATTAATAATATACCTAATCTCAGTTCTGAAAAAAGCAGAGATTTTGGCTTACAAATGTTGAACATGAGGATATTAATGGAAGTTTAAGCATTTTTCAGGAAGGAATGTGTAAACATAGATGAGTTCTTTGATTGTAGATGGACATCATATATCAGTAAGTGGTCATAAGTATAAGATACTCATATAAATTACATTCTTGAAAAGGCATTACAAAATGTTGGTTGGTTTTTTTCATAAAATAGATTATAAAAAGTTCAGGGGGTGGAAAGTTTATAAAATTGTAGTATTTACTAAACAAGTAGCAACAAGCAAAAAGCATAATTTTTATTTATTTTTGTTAAATAGGTTAGACATAATAGGAACCGTGATGGTATCCAGTCAAGCTGGGTTTCATTTGAACGTCCCTGGTGCATTTTTAAAAAATTTTATATCTACGTAGCTAGTAAGTTTAAGCAACAATTATCTATTGTGATCCTCAACACAAAAAGCTTAAATTAATCTTTCAAACATTAAGTCACCTAATTGGATCCCCTAACTACATTTTTTTAATGTCAGAAAGGAAAAAGATTTTTTAAAAAATACTCTAGTCACTTCAGCTATCTAAACAAAGTCTACATGATCTACTTTTGATATCCGAACTCCATGAAAAAAAGGCAAAATCTTTTTAGCAATGCAGGGTCTTGTGATATAGAGTATGTTACTTTTTCACAAAGATGACATTAGCATTTGAACCATCATATTTTTTAAATGTTAAGTGTTTGTAATTCTCTCTCTCTTGGGTGATGGTTCTTTCTCTTGGTTTTCCCATTCTTGCTGCAATGGTCACGTCTTTCCATCTTCAGACACCAACCACTTAAGTCTTTCATTCTTTTTTCTCTTACAAACTTTATTTGTTGCTGTTTCTTCTTTACTTCTTGTTTTAGTTTCAAGAACAGTTTAACTCCTGATAAATATTCACTGAAATATTTATTATGCACAAAATAGGTAGCACATGCTCTAAGTCTAATAAAAAATATAATTGAGAGAAAAGACAACTGGAATGCAGGTGCTTGAGAAAAAAATTGAGCAATAACAATCCATAGTTGCACTCTGCATATGAAAAAAATTGCAAGTTATAATACTCACATGACAGAGTTATATCTTATTTAAAGCAGATGATATTAATAAAAATACAAATGCAAAGATCCTACAAGAAGTTTAGTTAATTTTAAGCTCTAGGTACCACCATTATTAATATTTATTACAGATGAGTCTGACAACTGTTCTGAATGAGTTCAAAGATAACAAACAAAAAATACATTTAATTTAAGCACATTTTTTAAAATTAATCTATTAATGTTCAGTGCCACATGATTCAAAAGAGAAACCTGATAATGCAAGATGGTATTTTATTAGGCCTAATATAACAACAGCCCCTAAATATACAAAAGATCCTCTTACATTGACCATAGGATCCAGCATGGCTTGGCACCACTCCACTGCTTCCATCGTGCACGACCGTACAGTTTCCGTCCGACCATGCCAAAATATCCGTGTTGTTGCAGTTTCATACGTAGAAGCCGGCCTACAATAAATTTTTAAAAACTCATTTATAAAAAGTGTTTTTGTAAACTCACACTATTCCAGTTCAAAGCTTGAAGAAAATTTATCATCACACTGACATTTTCACAAAAATGTTTAATCATATTTTTTTCAATTTTTATTTCTTTAACCAAATAAATATTATTTTAAATAACAGAAACTAAAAATAGAAAAAAAAGGACAAAGAAAACTCAAACAAACACAAGTTTAAAGAATTTAGAAAGTTACTTCAGGCCTTCTGCATTTTTTAATAAATATACCTAACGGACCAACCAAACCTTTTGGAAATTACAATCGTTGGGGTTTAGCGCTGACAAAAACTGTTTTGGTGTTCTATTTTTCAGAACTGTTCATGATCTGAAATGTTCTTGAACCTGCAACCTGTTGGTTACTAAGTTGCAATTTGGCTGACACATTAGCTCACTACACCACCATTTATCTGTGTTAATAACCATGGTTCTACTGAAACATATTAAATCACAAGGTGCTCCATAAGTTCCTTTATCCCATGTTAACATTTTTTTGATTTTAGATGAAGACACAAGATGTGAGTGACCAGAGCACCTTTACATCAAAGGAGTTTTAGTTGCTTGAATATAAATAACCAGGCACACTGTTTTTGCTTGAGAGAGAGGAAGTTGTACAGTACTGGCTGCATGAAGAATTCCCTTCGAAGTGGAAGGACTCACACATGAAGTGATAGAAGTCACTGTGGGAGCTATTCCCAAGGAAGTTGTGATACAAGAGCCCTTTGCAGAAGGACCTTTAGCTGCATCCATAGTGGCCATTGACAGTTAACCCTGAAAACGCAATATTTTTAATGCACTAATAATCAGACAATTTCAAGATGGCTTCATAAAATGTATTTACCTGATTAAAATGATTAAAAATCACCAGACTGTTGACATAGCAGTATTAATACTGATTCTGATTTGATTTCTTGGATCTCATCATTTCTTTTTCCACTATGTCTGTTGTTTTCACTCCAATAATCCTTAATGGACAGTGCAGAAGAGACCCATAGTAATGTTACCACTAAAAACACTTTCGTCTCCTCCCCAGTGGTGTCTTGCCTCCCTCCCTTCAGTTGTGTGTGGCATAGCAGGGAGTCTCCTTTGCCATGTGGAGGAAGAAATCTGGTATCAGATCATAAAATAAATCCACAAGTGTCACGTCATTATGGACATCAGTCTTCGAGCTGACAGATTGTGAAAATGCTGGCATGTTGATCAGTCATAGATGTCTTGTACTCCATTTGATAACCTTGCTACTGGTGCCACTCGCTAACTCCAATACGTTCCTTGATGTCTCTCCATCACTGTCTGACCAGCTAAATTATGAGAGATTTGAGACATGCATACTGAAGACCTCCACACCACCAGAATTAGTGTTGGATTCTATCATGTAGTTCAAAACAAACCTATGCATGAAAAACACACTAAATATAGACAGAGAAAGTGATCATGTAGACCAGCATTTTCCTGCATGTACTATCTTTAGTACAGCTGGAAGTGATCATCAAATAACTTGTCAATATCTGACCATTTTTGGCTGGCTTTCTTGGGTGGTTTTGGGCAACATGCAAAGGAAAAGATTAATCAATTGTCTGATGAAAACATGGATCACAGAAAACAGCCTGTTAACATTTCCTTGAAGCATTCCCAACTTTACTGTCACAGAAATATGTTTTCTTAGTGATGAACGTGTGAGTTATCAAAGCTGCCACCAAAGATATGTGGTATTGGTTCAAGGTAAATCCCCACTTTTTTGAAGAATAATTGTCCACATGTTATGAACTTGGCAGCAGAAAGTGTTCAGCACTTCATTGAACCTTATTTCTTCAGTAGATCTGCAAATCAGTTTAGTTATCTGCAGTAGCTGTGTGAGTGGTTCATCCCACAGCTTGACAAATTTGGTATCTGTGGCCAAACATGGTTCCAGCAGGATGAGGCACCTGCTCATTATGAAATATCTGTTCACAAATATCTGAAAGCATTTGTGTGTTGGTGGATTGGCAGAGAATCAGCTAATCCAAACCACCCCCCTCCCCTGGCCTGGCTTTTGTGGAGCTCAGATCTTTAAATTTGTAATAATTCCCTTTGAAGATTCATCAAAAAAGAAAGTTGCAAGCAATGCAATACCCTGCATGCTATAAAATGTCTCATTGTACTTGGCACCAAACCATTTGGTATGGAAAAAATTAGGTTTGCACTGATCCTCTAAATTGTTGACTGTCACATGATTATTAACTGTCATTATACATTAAATATATATTAAATAAATATTTAGTTTCTTTCTGATTACTCTATTCTAGTAGGAAACAGTTCAGAGGTAAAGAGACTTATAGGATACCCTGTACATGGATTCAGAAAAACTGAAAGTGCCAAACTATAACTTAACTTAACTTTTGTACAGTTTGTAGTAAGTATACTGCAAAGCCATCTGCAAGAAGGTGTCAGGGTGAACCTTGTTAATGCGAAGAAAATCACGTCCAAAGGAGGGATAGTTCAAATTGTAACCTTTGTAGTTATTAGCCTGAAAAGAAAAGGTTAATGTTAACACAAATTGAAAACTATATCTTTAGTTTGCCTTAGAGTTTGGCATGAACTTTCTTGGGGCAGTAGATCAGCTTTGTTTGTGGGCCATCACTTTCAATGACTATCTGGCATAATTTAGCCAATGACTATGTGACCACTTTGTCATGTCACATAAGCTTTTGTTTGAAATTCAAGTTCATAACTCTTAACATTCAATATTTCAAAAAAATAAAAATGAAAAAAAAAATCCTATAAAAGTTCAATGAGTATAGAATAGATTCATTGTATGTACATTCTGCAAAGTCAACCAATTTCATCAGTGATTTTCAGATATACAAGTGAGGTGTCATCATACACATCATCAGTAAGGTGCTATCATGTAAAGTGCTAGCAAAAATGTATAGAAACACCTTTGTAGCACTCTTAATTAGCAGTTAATTATGTAGTTTATATCCAATAGCCACAGGTTCCATCACACAATATGAAAATGATCCAAAGAATACATATGACTTTCTGAAACAATATTTGCAAAGAAAAGAAACATATGGCCCTTCAAATGTAATGGATGGACTGGCCATCAGTGAACCCTCACATGAACAATACCATATACAGACCAGCAAAAGTCAGTGAACTACAAAACATGTGGAACAATATTCCAATAAACTTTATCAGACTATGGTCAAAACAAGTTGACTCACTAAACCAAGCAGTTACTCAAAAAGTAATAAGTAATAGTAATTATTGATAAATAACTTAATTTATTATATATTAAAAACTGTTTTGTTAACAAATTCTTGTCATTATGCATTTTGGACATAGTTTCCACTACTGGATCTGCAATGAACATTAAAGAAAGTCTATCAATGTCATCCCATTATGCCATCTTAAAGCACAGCATTTACATCATTCTTTGGCAGTTAAAAGAAAAGTTCATGGTAACAAATTATATCTAATACAAGTTTAAACATTAGCTTTGTTAACTCTACCTCAATTAAAACCACAACCACTTCTAAACAGAACAGAAAAATCTGCTATATTTTTCTATCTTACTGCAAAAAAACATTATCAATGAACTGATGCTTTACATAACATTAAAGATTCAACACTAATGAATCTAATTTCTTTTAAAAAAAGGAATGTGAAATCAATAGTGTTAAAATAATTGTGTATAAACAAGAGATACACAGAATATTTAAAATTATTGCATATTTAAAAAAAAACTTTCAAATGTAAACAATTCAGTCCCAGTGGCCTTCCTCAGTATGCAAGGGAATACTTTCTACAGCTGGATGTGGGACCAGGCACATATATGGCATTATCACATAAATCCAATTAATATAACTTGGCAGTTATATGCAGTGTAAAGCATTGTTAATGTAAACAAAAGTTCACAGTCACATTTTCACTGTTTTACAACTTTTTCCAAACACAAAAATTACAGATAATAATATTACTGGATGATAAGTTTTTATATATTACTACCTTGACTCTTCATCTTTATGACAAGAGAATCAATTCCAAAAATGCAAAAAAAGAAACAAGTCAACAGATTTCCTTTCACAACACAAATGTCTTCAACCTACCACACTCATGTAAATCTGCCGTGCCTCTTTGATACTTTTTAGCAGGACTGTGTCCAGATGAAATTGGAGTTCTTTTGGTGCTGGTGTCTCCCGAATCTCTTTAGAGCCCTACAGCAACAAAAACACCATCATGTTATGTGACAATCTTGTCTCAAGCAAAACCACTTTAATTCCATTTTGATAAAGTTGTCAAAAGCTCAGTATTCGGTCATTCTAGTGAATAAAACAATTAAAATGAAGATGTTAACTTTATTCTTTCTCTCTTTACATGATTAGACCTCCTGTAGAATATGCAATCCAGTCTTGACATCCAAAGACGTTTCCTTCAGAATGATTCATAATATAAAAATTCTTTGTTATTCTAATTTCTTAGTCTTGTAAATTGAAGATTACGTAGAATTTAACTGGAGCATTAAAATTTTTAAAGGGCAAAGAAAAGTTAGAAAAGACAAAGTTTATTTCAGACTCTCAAGCTACAAGGGATCAGAATGTAAACCTTTTTCATTTCATATTATGCTATATGAGCAGTGAGTATACGGAACTGCTGCTTAGTGACATTATTCACTGTAATACAATTAATACATTTAAAATGCAAAGATGGTCTGACTAAATTGTACACAAAAGAAGAAGCTATATAAGCTGAAAAAGACTTCCTGCTCCTCTATAAATAACTATAGTTCCCTATTAAAAAATTGTTTGTCATGTTTTTCTTTCCTATTTTTTTTCTTTTAGCAGAAAAATACTCATTAACAGATCTAGTTGTGTTATCCCTTTAACAGTGAAATTACTTAATTTTGTTTTTGTTGTTGGTACAAATTTTGGAATAATGCAAAGGAATAAAACCCAAGCATCTTGAATTATTAGTAATCAAACAATATGAGAGAAAATATGGATTATAATACAAAATTATTCTCAGATTTTATTCTGTATGGATCTAAAACATGCAATATAAGTAGATGTAACTATATCCAATAATGATTTACTATCCTATTTCATCCAGTCTGAGTGAAAATTCACTTAATCATAAAGCCTTAAATGCACAAAGATCCAGTGTGGATGGGTATCAGGATCTTAGATAGCCAGGCGCTATTCTGTTGAAAAATTATTTAATTTTTATTTATCAAAAACATTAATATTAGAAACACATCTTTTCTTTCTCTCTCTGGCATTTAATATTCATAAAGTTGCATACCCTTAATAAAAATTATCACTAACTGCTGCTGCTGCTGCTGTTCTGTCTTACTTCTATTTAATTTTATTGAAATATATATAATTTGTTGTAACCCTGATTTAAAAACAAATCACTTGCAAAATGTTGATGACTGTGTAACATAACAACATTGCTCAGTGAAACTTACAGATGACATGATGATATCTGTGCTCTAATCGATTAACCTGTGCATAAATACATCAGCAATGATTTTTTTGATTTTCCATAATTTGTACATGCTGCTTGAGCCATTTAAGAAAGTAGCTTGAAATTTTAGATAACATCATTTGAAAAGGTGATGATAAGCAGCTTTGAGTAATGATGGCTAGACCCAGCAATCATGAGGGGGAACTGCTATAGGATTGCCTCTAGCATGTAGTCAACAAAATAAGTTGCAACCTTGCTAAATTGTCACCTTACCACTATTGTTCAGATGTGGATGTTGAGATAGGTTTAACTAATGACAGTTAAAGTGTCAACAACTCAGGCAGATATAGCATTGTGCTAATGGATACCATGCATAATTACTTGCATGAGATACAGTTATCTGCAAGACATTCATATGTCATACCCATTCTTTCACCAAAATTCCATGCCCTCATCAAACATATAGGAATATGCCTCTTTACTGATGAAAGCTGATTGAAGGAGTCACAAGCTAATGGGAGAGTAAAGATGTCAAGCAGACTGCTGTGAAAATAAAAATTTTGGGTGCAACAACATACAAAAATAGCATTCTTAAAAATCAAGCTCTGCCATTTTACAAACAAACTCCAATCTAAGCCTCTTACAGCAGGACAATGACACTGAGGATCTCAGTTCCCATTCTTTCAAGGTCAGCAAATCACTATCATGCTATAAGTACTTTCTTCAGATATGGCACCAATAGAGTATGTGTCAGATGTGTTGAGGAACTAAGTTTATCACTGATGCCCTTTCCACACACTCTTCAACAGTTCACCTAGGCAATGATACAACAGGTCTTATTTAGAAGACTTAATGGGACAATGCTGTGGTAAACCACAGAGGGCACAATCATTATTGATGTTCATCACTAAAGCCAATGGATGTAGCAAACTGTTGTTGATATATATATATATATGTTTTTTGTTGTTTTTTTTTTACATGTTATCACTTTTCAGGAGGTTCCTATCAATAAAATGCTGTGTTTATTTACAATAAAAGTGCACAACATTTAATTTGATATAAAATTCAAATGATTTAGATTAATTATTCCAATTTTACACAACTTGAACAGTGGTGGTGCATTAAAATTTGTTTAGTATGTTTAGTTAAATGTTAATAGTAATAAAACTAATTAATATACCTATACATGGCCCTCTTAGATTTGTTAATGTTGACTGTGGTTGTTAGCAGTATATGAAATGTAAGCTCCACATTACCACTTTAATCCTCAAAACTCGCTTTGCTCACTCCAATGACTGAAATGACATGATTTGTGACCTACATTACATATACTACAAAATAATAACTAATACAAAGATAGACACTAATATAATAACTTTCATTGCGCTCAGATCTTTCTAAATGTATCAGCAGCAACACACAATCTCTTACTGGGAATTACATAAAACCACAAACATCTGGTACCTAAAAATTTGAGGTGGCATGGTGCAGCTTGCTTAGTAGAATTTAAGAGTCTAAAATCACACTTACCTAGCATGTTTCTTGAGTCACTTAAATTGGCTAAGTAGTTAAAAATATACATACTTTTTCATATAACAATACATGCAGACCCATGGCAAATTTTTCCCAACTCACATTTTGAACAGATTTAGTACCACTATTCTAAGCAGAAAATGTATGTATTGCTTGTTTTAATTTTAAATTGTCAATATACTTTTTATTTGCTACATAATGATCCTGATTTCTGTCCCTAAATGAGGAAGTTTTTAAATCTGTGATATATTTTTTGTATGATATGTATATATTTTTGGTTCGTATCTGTGTTACCTAAGTAAAGTTTTAAATATCTTGCATCAACAGTTTGTCAGTTAAGAGAATTATCATCAATAAGTTTTATCTGCAGCATCTAATCCAGATGTCATTGCAGCCAAATGTTTCATTTGTTTACTGTTTAGATTTACATTTTTTGCCAGTTTGTTCTAATATTTGTTAAACTATCAACAATGTACTTTTTAGCTGTTGGGCATTAGTGCTAGATTAGTTACTTTGCTAAAACTCATTATCTGTGAAACAATTTCTGTTTACTTCATCTACATAAAATATATTTGCAGAATTTGTGTTACCAGTTGAATGTCAAAAACTATTACAATTTTTTTCTATTTCTCAAATCATTGTACCTAGATTTAATACACCAGTCGTTTGTCTTATTTTTGAAAGGTTTGATATATGTTTAAAATAGAAGGTACTAATGAATTACCTTTTTCACTTAACAAAACTTATTTATGTTCATTTAATAGTTAAAATTAGGTAAGTAGCAGCTTTGCTAATTCTCTGGACTGAATTGCTGATTAGTTCAAAATTTAACCATTTGTTTAAATATTTTTTGTAATTTTTCTTTAGTTAAAAAACCATTACATGAAATTATATAATCAAGAGTATAGCTCTGTTTATTTAATTTTTGATTTCTAATACTTGTTTGCTTTATAATGTAATCATTGTACAAGTGCTATGACCCGAGTAAACATAACTGTAATACCATAGACAGAAGTAACAATGCTAATCATATAAATTATTTTAACAAATTTGTTTTTTTTTTATTTTTTCACTTTTATTAATTTTTATAAAAACCACCTTACTTTTATCTCACTGATTTCAGGGACAATAACACTAAGTTTTCTATCTACAGTTTTAGTTTCACCTATAACTGTTAATCCATTCAGTTGATAGGACAACTCTGAAGAAGTCTGCCTGTTTGTAAATTTTCACTTTCTTTGAATACTTTAAGCAAATTCAGTAAAAAATATTTAATATAACTGACAAGAAATAACAGTTTCAATTTTAAATTAGTTTAAATGTCTAATGAAAAAAAAATCTTTTTCATTCGATTTTAAATATAATTTAAGAAATTAGTTGGTGGTGGTCCAGTGTGCACCAGAGCTTTAACTCGATCTAAATTTAAAACTACATTCTATTTAATGGGTTTACTAAGAAAAACATCTCATAAAAACACCCCTAAATTTTAAAAAAAAACCGTGCTATATTTTTCTATGTCAAAATTTAATGGTCTTACCATTTAATAATTAAAGAATAGCACTAATTATTGAGATATTTATTCTTAAATGCTGAATTAGGTCCAATGTACCAACAAATCTTTCTGCAATTTCAAACACCACTAGACATTCTGTGTGTTTTTACTTAGATGTAATATGTTCTAACTCACGTGGACCTCTTCCACTTTTCAAATATATAGTTTTTTCTGGAGCTTTTCATAGCTATTGCACCCAAAGAAATCTGCCAACATTTTCACTTTTACTTAGAAGTTCTATTACTTTATCAAAAATTTAATTAAATCAAGGTAATTCATTTGTTTGTGATGCTGCCATAGCGATATCTTTATATTAGCATACAATGTATCATCATATTTTAGAAGTTTTCCTTCAAACAATATATTTATGTTTGTTTGGAAATAAACTTACGTCTTGATTTTGGATTGAAATATTAATTTCTGGACTGGAATTATTGAAATTTGCTTGATTTTTTTTTGCATTTCTTTTTTTTTTTGTAATTCTATGTGGTATAACATTTTAAATGTCTTCGTATATATAAATATTAACTGATAATCTAAATGCCTATTATTTCCTCCAGATTTTATTTTGTTATTCTGTTTACAGCAACAGGATAAGTTAATCCATTCATAGTTAATTAATGTTCAAGTGGTTTTTACACTGTTACTCTATACAGATGGGGGTTTTTTTGATCAACTACTGGGTGAAGATGTGCTAGTATAGACCAAATAAAACATCTTTGATCTGTTGGCATATGTTTGTATAACTAAACACCATTCTTGTTTATTATCAATTCAGATTACTATTAAAAAATTATGCTTTAAGTGGGTTATATTTAGCATTTTGATAAATCTGATGTACATTCAATTTGATCTTTTATATATCATATTCTATAAATAACCAAGTAAATTATTGGAGTGATATTTAAGATCAAATAAATTAGATAGAACATATACACAATCTGTAATGTATCTACCTCTTTCACATTAGTCTCAATGTCTTTAAATTCTACAAACATTTGACCTTATATATTCTAAAAAGACTAAAAACCTTATTAGCTTTTGATGCAGTAATCTCTAAATCAAAATCATATCCATCAAAAGCACTGACTTTAACTTTCACTATCATGCATACAACTTATCTTTCTGTTCAATTTTAGTTCTGTTGTCTTCATCTTCTTTGTAGCAAGGCTTAATAAGCAACCAAGATTGCCAAGAAAATGGTAGCTCAAAAATTTTTAAATCCTCCATTTATTACACTGGGTAACAAAAAAATATTTTTTGAAAATCGTCCAGGGTTTTCCAGCTGAATTAGACTAATTTTGATGCTCTGAGTCCGAAAATGACCTTGGTTTTGCTCAATCAGGTCAGGATTTTTCGCAACAGAAATTTTTAAAAAATCGATTTTTCGTAAAAAACCAAATTTCTGCGGATCATCAGCTGAGAAACCCCTGACGATTTTTTCCGTTTTCCTCAAGAAATAAAAGTCAACGTATCCAAATTCATTCAGTTTTTATTTACTCCATCAAATTTTATAAGCATAATTATCATAATATTAGTATAAGAATAATAAAATAATATTTATTATAATACTTCTAAATGAACGTTACATGACACAAAATTTCAGAGTTCACGGCATAAATCGGCGTTTCTTCGATTCCCGTGCGTCAGCAGCTGCTGGGTTGTCTCTCTTCAGCGACCAGCAGTAGTCCGGCATCATGACTGCGTCCCACCTCCCCTGGTACCTCTCCTCCATTTGGCGCATGTCCTGATGGAACCTTTCTCCCTGCTCGTCGCTCATCGCCCCAAGGTTTTCAGGAAACTTCTCCATGTGTGAGAATAGGAAGTGCATCTTTATACTCATCAAACACCCGAGTTTTTGAAAGGCCTCTATCATGCTGCTGATGAGTCTGGCGTGGTTTGCTGCCTTCGTGTTCCCCAGGAAGTTGTTCACCACCTGCACAAACGATTTCCAGGCGGTGCACTCTAGCGTGTTCATGGAGTTTTGGAACTCTGTGTCCTTGATGAGCTGCCGTATCTGTGGGCCATCGAAAATGCCGGCCTTCAGCTTCTCAATGGTCAGTCGAGGAAAGGCTCGGCACAGGTAGTTGAAGCACCTCCCATCCTTGTCCAAAGCGCGTGAACTGTTTCATTAACCCAAGCTTCATGTGTAGCGGTGGGATCAATATCTTCTCCCGGTCAACAAGAGGTTCGTTTATGATGTTTCTCGCCCCAGGTACTAACTGCTCTCGCGCCGGCCACTCTTTCTTTACATAGTGCTGGGCTCTGTCTCGACTGTCCCACATACATATAAAGCATGGGTACTTTGTGAACCTGGACTGCTGACCAAGTAGAAAGTTCACCATCTTGAGGTCGATGCAGATGATCCATTGGTGCTGCTCATATTGGATTTTGTCGAGCACGTACTTCACTGCTTCATATTTCTCTTCGATAGTTGTGGAGTGCGCAAGAGGGATTGAGGCGAACTGGTTCCCGTTGTGGAGGAGCACACACTTCAAAGAGCGCTTGCAGCTGTCAATGAAGAGTCGCCAATCTCTCGGATCGTATTGAGGAGCGCCGAGTTTAACAAGAAGACCGGCGACATCTCGGCAGTACACGAAGTCTTCCTCCTGGCAGAAGTAGCCCATGTAGTCCTCATGCCTTCTACGAAAGAAAGTGATACGCGCGTCCTCGCCAAGTAGATTTTTCTCTTTGAGTCTGGAGGCCAACAGCTCGGAGGAAGTCTTCGACAAGCTGAGATCCCAAACCAGATCATTAAGCTCACCTTGTGAAAAGGGCTGCGGACCATACTCCTCTTCTGCATCTCCTCCCTCGTCTGTAGTGGTGGCCTCGTCGTCGCTGTCAGGAAGCTCTCTGAACGCTGGTACAGGAATTTCTTCGCAGTGAGCAACTGGACGGCGGGCAGATGGAAGGTCGGGGTACTGGAGGCTGTGCCGATTCTTCCGGTTGATGCCAGTAGTATTGATGGCGCAGAAGTAACAATCCGATGCATGGTCAAACGGCTCCCTCCAAACCATCGGAATCCCAAACTTCAGTGAAGTTTTCGCGCCCTTCGTCCACCGCCGGAGGTATTCCACGCACATCTTGCACACCGTGTGCGGTGCCCAGGACTTATCTTGGTCACCCAGCTTGACTTTCATTACGCGCAGTGATTTGTATACTCTTCGGGGTGCCGAATCAATCAATAATTCAGTGCTGACGCAAGACAATAATCCACTAGAATGTCTAAGGCAGAGACTTATTGTTCTTGCCGGTAGCCTGAGATGAAATTGTCGAGTTGAGTTTATTTTGACAGCGGCGCATTAAAAATTTCACAATGGAGACTGCATATCTACTACGTGCCGACGCGAAAGGGTTAATTAAGTAACCTTGCAATCACACATACACGTATGCAGCTAATTTAGAGAAATAAGTTAATTTTGTTATTCGATATATTCTTCAAGAAAAATATGATTGAACTCAAAACCCCTGATATTAGCATATGTATAGCTCGTCAGGTAGGCCTATGGCTGTATCTCAAAATGTTGACCTGATAGAGCAAAATCAATGTGATATTCGGACTCAGAACACCAAAATTAGTCTAAATCAGCTGAGAAACCCCTGACGATTTTTTGGTTGTTACCCTGTGTTATATAAAAGCACCAGATTTTATTTATTATTAAAATATTTTTGACAAATTTTCCAACACCTTCTAAAACTATTTTGTAATTTTTTTATTATGCCATTTTTTCAGAATTTCTAAAATGTGCCTCAAGCTAAACTCATTAAAACCATGTTTTTTAAATGTCTTTGTTGTGATTTTTTTCGAATCAATCTCTGTAAATATTCAAAAAAAACTGACTTAAAATATAAAGATGTAACTTTTCTGCAAATTTTTCACTTCTGAAAAGCTAAAAATCACACACAAATAGCTCTCAAATCCCAATGCAGACCCATTGATTTATTGAGTCAATTTTAAAAGTCCTGTCAAAATCTCCATTGTGCCAAGTGATAACCTATTAAAATAATTAATATTATAATCAATTTCTTCTGCAATCTCTTTTGGACAATTTTTCAAAAATTGAGGTTAACATTTTGATCTATTTGTTCATAATTTATTCGATATTTTTCTTCTTTTAATCAGCTGGCACATAACCTCACAACATAATGCAAACCTTTTGTCCCATTTTCAATTCTCTCTCATGGTTATAGCTAAATATAATCTTTTACAATCAGCCTGACAGTTAGGGTGAAATTTTTTTCATTTATTTTTGTTAATTACTGACTAACTTAATTTTTAAAATGTTGCTAATGTATGAAGCAGTCAGCTTTATAAGTATCCTAACAGAGTGTCATTTTAAAAATCTAGTCAAACAAAAACTGTTGTGGGCTGAATGGCAATCATTGTCAAGGTATGTAGCACATGCATTGGTTAATCAGTCAAATTCTGATGGTGATTCTTAGTTAGCCTGCAATGGTTTTGTACTTTTATTATAAGAAAAAAGCATATCTTTAACTACCATTTTAGGAACCAAACCAATTTAAATAACTTCTATAGAAATATGACAGATAAGAATAATTTAAGATTTTTAAATTCTGCCTAACAAAATGCTCCATGCCACATTATTTCATTATTTGTTTAGGCACCAGATGATCAGCTAATGTTCACAGTAAGAGAATCAGCATCACTGCTGGTACATGTAGAAAGATCTGAGTGCAGTGAAGGCCATTAGTAATATTATTTTTGTAGTATATCTAATGTAGGTTTCAAGTCATCCACCGCTTCAGTCCTCGGAATGTGTGTGACAAGTTTGGAGGATTGAATTGGTGAGTACCATGAAACCTACATTACATATAAATAAATAATGTTATCATTGTCATTATTTAAAACAGGGTTTTAAAAGGTTCTTAGATTTAAACTTTCAGCAAGGTATGTAGTTAATGTCAAGATCATTCCTTTTTAACTCTTTGTTATTTGACAAGAGATATTAAACAACTGGTGAAATGTTTCATTAACCTCAATTCTGAAAAATGACAATAGGGTTCAGCCAATGTAATACTTTGTCATGTCTGGAAATCTGGTAGGAAGGGGCATCATGAGATATTTTCTCCAGCTTAGTCAAGGTATTTTTGTCTAGCCTGGAGTCTTGGTTAGGTCATTAAATTCTATTCTAGAATTTTGTGATTAACTCATTCTAAAAGAAAATGACCAAAACTAAATTAATTAAATGTAAACAGTTCAAACGATTAACTATTTTAAATTTAATTGTGGTTAGTATATATTTTAAAAAGCTACAGTAGTACTACCCATTGCATTTTAAACTTTAACAGTAATGTAAATTAACATTATCTAATACATTAAGGTATGTGCGTGTTTGTTTGCTACTCATTCACAGCCGAATCATAGCATATAGAGACCCCAAGTATTGGGTGTAGGTACTTAGGTATGGGCAAGGTTCTAAGCTTCTGCATTTTGGCCTTGAAGGCCGTTTTGAAGATACCAAAGACCACTTTTCAAAAGCCTTATAGAATACATTTAGTTCACTGCACTCATTCAAAATAGGTGACCTAGCAGCCTCAAATTATAATGAAGGTACCTCAAAATCAATAGTAAGATCCAAAGGTACCAGAGCCTGGCCTCAAAGGCCAACAAATGCCACCTTTCAAGGTTCAGTATGCTTATTCAACTCAGAAGTGATCGCAGATTTCCAATTTTCAAAAGTTAGCCTTGAAGGCTATTTGAAAGCCATCAAGGGCAGGTTTTGATATTATAAATGGTATAACTTTGAAACCTAAGAAGAAAAATTAATTTAATAGTTTGCTACAGGTTTGTCATTATCTTATAAGCCAGTCCCATATTGGTATGATACTTTTCAGATTTCTGAACAAGTCAGCTAAAACATAACTGTTAGGCAATTTTTAAAACCCTGGGCTCTTATGAAACACAGTTAAATTTAAGTGTACAGCTTACAGAATGCTAAGAAATGTATCATCATCATCAATTCAATGTTCATTCAATGATTGTACGTTTAACTGTTTCTCTGCTAAGTTTTCTCAATGTACAGCATATAGTAGTAGTAGTTTTCCACATCAGGCCCATTTTGTTGGAAAAATTCTCAGACACCAATCAAAAGCACTCTACTATAAAGTTTTAGTATGGGTCAAATTAAGTTATGTAATAAAAAATTGCTATAATGAATCAAAGTAGCTATTTTACAATAAGTTTGGCAGGCCAAAATGATGGGCCTGCTACAGAGAAATAGTTAAACAAAAAATTTTATTTTTCAAATTGATATAAAACCTTTTTTATAAAAGCCACTTTTCCCCATTCAGCACTGGGTATCCAGCTAGCCAAGGATAATCTGCATCTTAGAAGTTTTCAAACAAATTAAACATTAAAAAAAATTAAGCAAATGGCTTTAAACCAACCGTTTGCACCATACATCACTAAATTTTCAAAATAACAGTTGGAGATAAAGATAAACAACAGAGATAGTCACTTACCTTCCATCTCCCATCATTTTCTTGTAACATTAAGTCCACATAATTGGTCAAGGTTACTGGTCCCATACCATCAAATGGAGCGTGCTCAAACAAACAAAAAATTTTAAACCAAAAGGTCATTACAAAAGAAGTATACAACTAGATTTTTAAAAAAGTAACAATCTTTTTTTAAATCACAGCCATTTTTCTTTTTCTGTCTACATTAATCATTCCAAAGCTTTTCTGCTGGTGGTGAAAATAAAAATATAAATATTGAAATCTTTTAAACCTATTAAATTTTTAATTTCACTTTTTTGTAAAAATAGTGGGAGGAGGATAACTGTTTTAGTTCAATTCTAAAAAATACAATTTTTTTTTTTAAACACCAAGAGATAATTTGAGGACTATTCTTTAGATCAGTAATTGGCAATCTTTTACTAATGATAGGATGGATCATTATAGGAAAAGCTGGAAGGTCTGCTCACAGCGTAAGAGCTTCCAAAAACTGCAATCAAGCCAATGGCAAGCCTTCTTAAATTAGGGAAGATTGAGTCAGGTAGGCCAGTTTATAATTTGAGCAGGTCAACATTATTAAAGATACTTTGGGAGTATCATTGGTTTTCAAGTCTGCTAGTTCTAGTTGGTACATTTCTGATGTCTCATCTGTTTCAATCTCAAACAGATTTTGGAACAAATGAATGTCCTTTGAATGTCTGTAGAAGTCTCAAAAATCTGGAATTCTTTCTGTAACTCTTTCAGGACGTCAGTGAATCTCTCCCAAGAAAAGGGCTTGCTGCTCTTATCCTTCTACATGTGCTTGGCAACAGATAAAGTGGTAACAGTTTGTTTCACTTGTACGCTTGATTAAAATTCCAAATTTAACTTGAAAACCTTTATATCAGAAAATATTTACTCTGTAATCTTGAATTTCAGATGCAGCAATGTCAGTCAGGAATGCTAACTCCCAAATCCACTAAGGATCAAATAATTCCTCTTGTGTCTTTACTTTCTCAATGAGGAAAATGTCAATCTCACTGCCTCAAAGAAACAATTCAGGGCATTTCCCCTCTAAGCCACCTGACTTCAGTATGGTGCAAAACATCTCCATACCTGGCCTTAATTTTTGAAAAATACTGCCAAAACTGAGGATTGAATCCATGGTTCTGAATGAATTTCACACCCCAGACCACAACATTCATCACAGATTCAAAATGCATGACTTTGCAACATAGTGAGTACTGATGTATGATGTAGTGAAGCTGCATGGGAGGATAGCATTTGTACTTTCCATCTCAGTTTTAATGTGTCCTACAACCCAAGACTTACTTCCAACCACATTCTTAGCATCATCCATACTCATACTTCACAGATTTTCCAATTTCGGTAGCAGCATTTCGAAAGTACCATACAGTTTGAAAAAAATATCTTCCCCTGTAATGTCTCTTTCAAACCCTGAAGCACAGCTAAATCTTCAGTTACATGCCAGTGAAAAGAGGTAAAAAACACTAGCCTTTTCTTTTAAAATCCTGAGCAAATCTTCAAGTTCTCAAAACAACTATTCTTATTCAGATGCAACTCAGCCACTTTTAAACAGCATTCTTTAACAAAATTTGTTAGTGAATTGTCTCCCATATCTGCTATCAATAGAAACATGGTAACTACCTCAAACAGTAGCCAAATTTCCCTGCATAATAGTCTTGAAAATATTCTGCTGGGTAAACAAGGTCTCTTTAAGATCTCAACTTTGTCAGTTTTCATTTGGCCTTGCAAGGATTCATACTTAATGCCACCTTACATCATACCCTTTGAACACCAAAACACTATTCCTACTGACAGGACAAAGAAGTAATCAACATGTGCACTGATCAATGAACATTCAACATCAACTTTTCTTTTCACCAGTTTAGATAATTATATGGCAGAAAGCTAAATTGTGTTATTGCAGTGAAGTATGTACAAGTTCTGAAAAGAACAAAGCAGTATATGGCATCTAACATATTGAAAAGTCAACACAGCAACAATTATATGCCCTTATGATGTAAAGGTATCCATCCCTATTAAAAAGCTTACAGGATGGATAAAAGAAAAACAAAAATAAAAACGTCCAACAACACACCAAACTCATAGAGCCAAGAAAGGTACTGCAGGCATAACAAACACTTTATGTCTTCTTACTCACTAAACATAACAAATGGCATGTGATATAGCAAGTGCAATACAAAGAAAATGAAAGCCTAGTATTACTGGTTTCTGAAGTCCAAACCAAATGCATTTAGACAAACTGAACAGAAACTCTTTGGGGCCACACGTGGCTCACAGGCCATAAGTTACCAACCCCTACTTTAGATGATCAAGATTTAATGTTATAACTTGATCTTCAGAACATGCCACAAATTTTCTTTGTTAGTGTATTTCACATGATTTGTGCAGCACATGTATTTTTTGCAGAGAAACGTTTTGATTTTTGCATGAGGGAAATATAATTGATTGTATATAAAATGAATTTTCTTTCAAATATCTACCACAAAGCCTCAAAATGTCTTGACTAGAACAAGGAGAGAGAACACACCTAGCTTGGTGGGATGTGAATGCGTCCAACATAATTTCCCTTTATTTCATCATGAAGCTACAGGTATCAACAGAGACAGGACTAAGCCAAACTACCAGATGCAGCTTTGTCATTAATGAAATTGCAACTTACCAACAACTCAGAGTGTAACACTGACTGCAGGAAAATGGGGTGCATTCAATCACTAATATCTTGAGA
Organism: Nautilus pompilius; assembly: GCA_018389105.1. Lineage (NCBI taxonomy): Eukaryota > Metazoa > Mollusca > Cephalopoda > Nautilida > Nautilidae > Nautilus > Nautilus pompilius. The sequence goes on from JACATO010000687.1 coordinate 296,782, forward strand.
CCAAGACTAAACATTACAGGGTATAAGAGGCTGCATGGTGTGACAATTCTGTCAGAATAGTATTGTAATGCACATCAGCAACTTGTACAGATGTATGCTCAACATTGCATATTTAAGACTCCATCATTTTTGGAGACGAGTGACAATTTAATGTCATTTGGTGATAGCAAAATGTGTGTTTACTACCATCTACAAAAACAATTTTTCAGTGGATTTAGCTGAAACAGCATCATAAGTGGATAAGATGCTATGAACACTAACTTTCAAAGTCATCTGGAGATTTTAAATAAAAATCTGACAGGTTTAGTGAGAATCTTCTCTTACAGATTAATGATTACCTATGTAAAGCAAGTATTTTTAGATACCTCAGGATGATTAACCAAATGGAAAATTAAATTTAATGTCTCCAAGTATCCATACAGAAACATTTTTAGTAATCCTGTAGTAACTGCCTGGAAAGTTTTGCCAAGTGAGGTAGTTGAGGTGTTGCTCCTCTATCTCCACATACAGCAAAGCTGATATCTTGACCGGCCATATCTGAGAAGCTGCTTTCATCAATAAAATGTTGTACTAGAGACAGATCAGCAGCTCTCCACCTACAAGTGGATCAACCCTGAATCCAGAATAAAATGCATGCTAGTCCATGAGCTATAGACTTTATACATGTACCATAGCAAGAAGCAGCTATACCAAGTACTGAATTGCTGGAACAAGTTACGATTAGTGAGAGACTTGGACATCAAACAAAAACCTGTTATTGTTCATTAATGTTTGAACCCCATTTCTGAAAATTTTTACGTGTGTGTTGCTAATTTATTATACTGTAGCTAATATGGATAGGTGTTACGTTTTTTAAAGTATATAAAGAGATTTCAAAACAGCATCAAAGAATTTCTACATTAAAAAAAAGAAAGTCCATTCACTTGTCAGAATATATTAATTTCTTTTAGCAGCACACAGTTTTATTTAAGCTGGTACTTACATTATTGTTAGAGGCAAACAAGCCATTCTTGAAAACAATTATTGTTATAGACTTATCAAACCAACGGTTGTCTGGAATTCCTGCAATCCCTTCTTTGAACAGCTGCAAAGAAAAAAAGTTCAGTACAGATAATGAAATCCAGCATGTCATTGTCATGAATAAACTGCATCATCAATAAGCTGAGTAATGACTCTAAGTGCAACTCTCCACTTTAGTCTTTATAATTTTCTAAAAAGTTAACTAAATATAGAAATATATAAATCAAGAGAGCTTTTCAGCAAATCATCCTAACCATGCAACACGCATTCAAACATTCTCTTTCACAACCAAAATAGATAAACATTTACTTAATTAAAAGCAGGCAATGATGTAATGCTACAAAGGCCAACCTTTGTTCTAAACACAAGTATATATCATTGCAATTGTAGTGTCTAGGATCTACATAAAAAACTTTGCTGTCTTCCCAGTGGAAATTTTTTTTTAGAAAAGTTCTAGCAATGAATGTATTTTTAAAAATATTTCTTAATTATCTGCTTGTAAAAAAACATTTCAAAATGCACATAATCCTGCTTTAATAGTTTCTTCTTTCATTAGTAACCTTTGCCTTTCTAATTTTGTTTGCTAACATATTTTGTTTAAAATATTTAATGTAAAGATTAGTTTTGTTTTTTTGTTTGTTTTTTGTTTATCTAAATGTATTAGTCTACTTTAGCTATTACAAAAGGCAGAATGCCATCAGGAATTATACAAAGGCTCTCAAAAAAAAAAGGAAATGCTAATTAATTTCAAACTGATTTAAATTATCACTATAAACTACTACTGCTGGTAATTAATCCCACTAATTTAAACTATTCTATTGCTAACCAAACAAAAAAAAAATAATAATTTCTAATATCAAGAAATACTGGCACTTTAGCCAGTTTATAATTATGACTCCTAGTATTTCTAAATGCAAAAAAAAGAAATCATTAAAGTTTAAAATTTATACATGAATTGCTTTATTGCATGACCATATTTTCCTTTTTTATGTTTACCATGGTTCCATGACAACAGATTGAATTTACAGAAAATTATTTCTCTCGTTTGTTTCTTCAACACAAACAATTTTTCTGAAAAAAAAAATAGAATAATGGTTTTAGGATCCTATTTTATGACCCATGCCCTACTTAAATATTTCAAATGCTTTACTCACTTCATTTTCATCTTTTGGTGAGTTATCTTCCAGAGAGACAGCCAAGATGCTGCTCTGAATTAACTCAAGATTTGTCCAGTTTTCAGGATGCAGGCTTATGATTCGGTTTCTCAGCTACAATGCAGAGAGAGAATTTCAACATTAGAAATAATTATGCAAAAGAAAAGTCATTTGTGTAACCTAAACAGTAATTTATGACCACAAGAATCAGCATATATCACCATATACTACAATCACTATTGTTTGCTTAGAAGCATCAAACCCGCTACATTGAACAGTAAAAATGCTGTGGCTGGAGACTGTTTTGACAGAGTTTTTACCTCTTTAACCCATGGAACCATATCTTGCCTTTTCTACTATTTTGTACATCAACATTTCATCATAACACTGTACAACTAATTTGTCTATTCAACAACATCACACTGCACTAAGTGTTACAATTTCTGACCACAGCCATTTTACTAAAGCCAAGTCTTAGAAACTCATTATTTAGCCAATCCAGGGTTAGGGTTAGAGGTACTGTACTGAAAATAAAATTACCTTTATTCCAAATAACAAGTAGTACAACATGAGAATGAAAAGGATTCCAAGTTATATCACAAATATCGAAAAAATTAGTTTGTAGCCCATAATTCCCTAACCCTGACTGCCAAGAAAAAGCATGCAATTTGCAGTGGCAGGTTTAAAAGTAGGGAACAGATGCAGGAGATGCTTCACTTCCATCTAAAATTCCAAGTCATTATGTTATCAGACAGTTTTAAAAAGATAAGACAGCCATGGCAAACCCCAAACAAATCTTGAATGATATTTTGATAATCATATCAGAACTGTTGGGTTATGTCATTTTTTTCCAACCAGGGTCAAGTGGACCCCCATGGGTGAATCGCAAATTCCAAGGGGTCCACAAGGCTTGGGGGGTAAAATAGGGGTGAACAAAATTTAATAGACCACTTGTTAAGGGTGAAGTGAGGGCCAAAGGTATAAAAATGCAATGCTTATGTTGCTTGAAGAGGCGCTTTCAGGCCTGATCTCAGATACATCAGGTATTATTACTATTATTATTATTATTATTACAAATGCGAGAGTGCTACCTGCTTCTGTAAATGTGGAGATGCATGCCTAGCAAAAACGCTGTTTAAATTTAAATACACACTGAAAATAGTACTCAGCAACAGCATTGCGACAACCATGAATTCTTGCCTATGGCAAGTCAGCCCACTCACAGGCATGGTGGTGTAGCCATCGCCTGATTATGTCATAGTCCCTCTGGGTCAGCTTACCCTGGTGTCGCCAGCCCCAGACAGCATCATGTTGCTCTGCCACCAAAACAATACACCCTGCTGACAGTGGCCAGAGGCCGGAAGTCGTCCCGCCACTCTGGACAATGGGCCTGGAGGCAAAAGGCCAGGAACCGGATCTTGAACTGTTATACTGTGGGACTGGTGCGGTTTGGCTGCACTCCATTGCTGGGAGTGGAGGCTAGAAAAGCTGGATAGGGACTTCATGGGACAGTACGGACGCACATGAGTGAACTGAGTGGAATATATATATTATGGCCAGCTCAGCTAAGAAGAAAGTACATCATGAAGAGCCTGATTCCTGTCCTAGTCAATGGGACCAAGGAGAAAAGCACCACTGTGAAAGGAAACAGTGAATATGCACTGCTTGCTGTGCTCCACCTCTACGAAGGAGAGTCCACAATGCAGATGGCTGTTCCATCTTGGATGTTGGGATGCAGGAATCATTAAGGGGCTTGTATACAAAGTCATTGCGAAAGCTGCTTACACAACAGCCAGTCAGAGAAGAAATCGACGATTCCATTTTACGATAAATGTTGTTGCGGATTAAAGCATTTTGAAATTAAAGACAAGTGTACTTGAAAAAAAAAAAGAAGAAAGTACGTAATTACTCAGTTGAATATCTGAAGTATGGCTTTATCACCTTTCCACCTGACGAGACTGCCGCTGTGTTTACTTTGTGATCAGAATTTATGCAATGATTCCATGAAACCGGCAAAACTGGAGGTACATTTGCGATCCAAACTTTGGGAGTATGCTGATAAAGACCCATCATATTTCCAGGATCTAAAGGCCGATCATGAGAACAAGATGCAGGCTCAGAAAACCATACTCTCGATGTTTAAGTCACAGACATCCATGCAAAATGCAGAACTGGTTGCTAGCTATGAAATGTCACTTCTCATCACTAAGTGTGGAAATGCTCACACAATTGGCAAGGATTTAATCATACCTGTTCTTCGTGTGTTCACAAAAACTGTACTGTAAAGATTGGATGAACCTGTGTTGATTATACCTTTTAGCAACAACACTGTCCAGTGCAGAATTGATAAGATGGCCTCAGATGTGGTGGATCAACTTTTTTGTAAACTTCGACAAAGGCCATTTACCATTCAGTTGGATGAGTCAACGGTGAGGGACAGTCAGAGTATTCTTCTCACCTATGTTCGTTACATAGAGGAAGCTGATTTCAGCAAAGAGATGCTGTTCTGTCAGTCATTTGAGACAACTACTGCTCAGGACATATACCAGCTGTTCATGAAGTTTTTTAATGACCATGACATTCCCATTGCTAACATAGTCTCATGTGCTGCTGATGGAGCACCGTCGATGATGGGGAAGAGGAATAGATTCCTCCAATTACTGAAGAGAGACAACCCTGCTTTGATCTCCGTGCCCTGTGTTATACATCGCGAGCATCTCATTACCAAAAGTCTCTCCCCTGAGCTCAGTGTGATTATGACAGCGATCATCAAAGTAATCAACCACATTAAAGCCAACCTGAAAACAGAAAGACTTTTCAAAGTGTTCTGCAAAGATGCAGAGGAGCAGTTTGTAAGGTTGCTTTCCCACAATCAAGTACGCTGGCTTTCAAAAGGACCATGCCTGGAGCAATTTGTCAATCTTTATGATGCTATTTTCGAGTTTTGAGGGGATCTCAAAATTATTGAACCATTGCGTGGTGAAGATGCGATGGCTATGACTCTATCTCATGGACATTTTTGACAAACTGAATACTTTGACCTGCAATCTTCAAGGTGCCAAAAAGACCATCATTGAGTCCAAGTGCAAGATTTTTGGCTTTGTGTCCAACTTAGAGATGTGGCGGGGAGATCTGGGCAGGAAGGATTTCACCAGTTTCAGCTATTTGCTGCACTGTCCGATCAGCGACCATGTTTTGACAGTAATATGTGACCCCGTTGCCTCGTTGATCACTGAATTCAAGACCCGGTCCGCAGATTTGCAAGCGATGGAGTTTCCGGACTGGTTGACACAACCATTTCTCTGTCAACTTGATGATGTTGATAGGTGTTACCGAGATGAACTGGCAGAAATGCAGCACAATCACTCCATGAAAGTTGTTCATAAAACAAAGAAACTAATGATGTGGTTGACTGACAAAGCTTCCGAGAACTATCCAGAGATGTCAAAAGCCGCAAGAAAGATGCTGCTTCCTTTTCCAACATCATATTTAGTAGAATGTGGATTTAGAGCCATCGTGGACATTTTTACCAAGAAGCGAAATAGGTTGGACATTTGTGATCGGGGTGATCTACAACTAAAGCTGACTAAAATGGAACCATGTATACCGTTTCTAGTCGGATGTCATCAAGCGCAGGGCTCTCATTGAATTAAATTCTAAACAATTATCCTCAAAATGCAACATACATCAGTTTGTTAATAAACGTTTTCAACAAAATATCCATCTCTTCTGTGGTGTGGGTGGGTGGGTGTGATTCAGTCATTTAAAGGGGTTCATGGTGGATAAAAGGTTTGGAAACACTGGGTTATGTAAAAACAATCCTCAAACTCAATTTTTCCATTTTATTTTTTTCTGTAGAAATTGAGAAAGACATTAAGCAGAAAATGCATAAAAGTGTGTACTACTTGTCAGTCAACTTGATTCCCACAGTCTTTTTCCAGACAAGTGGTGGGAAACAGAGCAGTGAGAAAATCTAGCTTTTGATTCTTCTTCACACAACCTGGCCCTGTTTTAAGCTTTCTTAATTGCCTTTTCTGCCCATTTTCTCATGTTTAATGGTTTATTTTAAGACTTAATTCAATCCATTTCAATCATGATAGAACATCCATCCACATTTATCGATCAATGCCATGCAAAGTCCATTTTTATCAGTTATCATCCTGTAGAGATGGAAAAATGTACTTAGAATTTTAAAATTCTAATGGATGCTTATTTTAAGGCAAAGGAAGCTTAAAATAATTTTCATGACCATTCATAGCCAGTGGTGGAAATGGGCTGGAACACACTGAGACATACTGGAAGTAAAATAATTAAAATTTAGAAGTATTTTTGTTGAAAAATCATCCTTTTCCTTGCATGAGTTGGAGTTTACTTTATATTTTTCTAAGCTGAATTTTATTATAGATACATTCTTTCCAGTTAAAAATTATCCAAGTCAAATAGGGGTAGCAGCATAGATTTTTGTGTGAAACTGTGCCCTCCCTCACTGATCGAGCCAACTGGAGGTCAATTAGTGGCTCTTGAACATAGTGTTCCAGGAGTACATTTTTTCCATTTTCACCACTTTCCTCAGCTATACCTAGCTCAGTATTGCTTGGGTTATGTCTAATCTTGAGTATGAAATCATATTTAAAACAAAACGGAAACAATGCAAAAACTGTATACATATTTGAGTCTACAGTAAAAAAAAAAAAATAATATAGCAAGTCTACCATTTGGGATTTCTGAAAACATCTTTTAAATGTGCTAGAAAATCTAAAGTAATATACGGTTTTACAAATTATTATTTATATGAAAACTTTGTATGACATGAAAACAATAAAAATACATAGTCTTTCCCCACATCAAAGATCATGCTGCTGTTATACAAGGGTCAGTATCAGGAAAACTGCCTTTAAATTTCCTAGTTTGTTTTTTTTACACTAGGTGCTCATTAGCAGCCAAATGAATAGAACATGCCAGGTGCAAAAAATACCTTTTATCAATATAAATGTGGTGCTTTGAACAATTCCATTCTCTTTCATTGAAGGAAAAGCATGTAATAAAAACCATCTAAAATACATTTATGATTTAAAAGTCACTTAATAAGACACACTAGCATGGCAGTAGATATCATCAGCATTTAACAATGAAAATTTCACTTAATGTGTTAGAAGCTTGATTGTGATGTTTAATGTCAAAATCAAGCGTAACCTTCCCTTATATGGACAATTTCCCCACATTGCCATCTCAGGCTTCACACAAGACTTTGAATGCACTCCTGTAGTATTCTTTGCCACTCCTTGTAGAAAGCAAGCAGTTTAGCAATATTCTCAACAGGAAGATTTCTCTTCTTTACACCACCTAATTCGATCCCAAAACTGCTCTATCTTGTTAAAATTCCAGGTCCATAGCAAGTTATGCAAGGATCTCAATCACTTTTCTGGAAATAATGCAAGCCTCACAGTCAGATCAAGCTTACAATCAAAAAAATATATCATGACATAATGATTGATCCACCATCACAGCAATAGTCTCAGCAGTCTCCTTGACTGTAAACTTGTCCCCCATCTGTCACCAAACTCTCTCATTCTATCACAGATGCAGTGCAGGGGAAACTGATTTTCGTCAGACCAGTGTAGCCTCCATATCCTCAAATTTCAATGAAAACAGTGAATGACCAAATTAAGTCCAATTTACTTATATCAATCAGACACTCTAGAATGTTTCTAAGTGACAGGGGGAATCCTCTTGTTGGTTCTCCAGAGGTTCCTTTGGTGTGGTAATGGCAAACAAATTTTGATGCATCTCAAATAATTTTCCTGGCTTCCTCAGGAGCCATTATCATTTTATGACATCCATTGTGTGCTCTATCAAAAGTAGTACTGTGAACAACTAATAACAGTGGTGCACACCAAGTTGCCTCCCTATGTCTCCACATAAAAGCCCAGCATTTTTCATTCCAATTATCTAACATGTTAGAGTTTCTGTGTACTATCTCTTTGCCGTACTTGAAAACAATGACTGTTTTAGACACACATAATCCCAATTCACCCTGCTTATCTCATATTTAGATCATGATTATGCTACTTTATTTCTCCAAAACTAACCTCACATCCATGCACAACTGTGTGTCAAACATGTGAGGCTTAAGCAACACAATCATAGCTTATGTATATAATTTCACTTAACTGTAAAAATGTTTTATTGCTCCAATGGTTTACTTATGGATAATATGAATAAAAATCTGGTGGTGGTTAACTTATGTCTAGATGCATACATGATGAAAGACCATGAAGAGCCATAGAAATACAAATAGTAGTCTTACCACAGCCCATGTATTCCTGTAGTGTGCTGTTAGTACACCCAGTGAGGGACCAGGCTCGTCTCTATCACACAGGTCTAGGATATACTGAAGATGTTTCTGAAACTCTGGAGGTGTCAGTGTATGTCCCATATCATCTACCACTTTGAGGTGAAATATTCTCCCTTTGCACATGACAATGATGTGGGAAGATGTATCCCCTTCACTCTCTGAAAGAACAGAGTCTGGACACAGGCTCATGCATACTGAATCAGTAAAACACATATTTATATACCATTTACTTTTGAAGAAAGACTTCACGTAATGTGAGATTTGAAATCTAGTAAAAGGAATAAAGTCCAAAACAATGCATTAAGTATGGTATTAATTCACACCAACATATATTTATAGAATTCTTAAAACTACTTTGTAAAAGTAAAACAAGTACACATAAGCACAACTGTCTGTAGTAACTAGTAATACTAACACTATATAATGACAGATCACACACAGATGTCTCTGCAACTAATAATACTAACACTGTCCAATCAGGCTTTCTAAAGGCTGAAATGAACCAAACATTTGATTTCACGTACAGTGTGTGCAAGGAAAGTTCTGGAAAATGTGGCTGATGTGTGTATAAGTTGAAGTTTGTATGTTTTGACAAAGTGTCTTGGTTTCTAAAGCTGTTGCTTGTTATAAATATAAAAATAAAATTAAAAATTGTGTATGTAAACAATGTTTAACTGAAAACAATTTTGTTAGACAAAGTTTTGATATCTCTTATTTAATCAAATAAGTATTTTCTTTAAAGTCACCTTCTTTCTTTCTCAACAATTTTTAATTTTTTCCAAGGAAGATAAATACCTTGAGGAAAAACACACAGAGAGACAGAAGAATCACTGGCCTAACAGTATCCATAGTAATAAATATTCCATTACTAGAGGCTATACCTGAAGAATAAATAGAATAGTTTACTCACAAGGAAATTGCACTAGAGATTTTCCCTCAAGACCCATGCAGAAGAATTCAATAGCAGATTTTATTATAAACTCCTAATAAAAATGATGTATGATTTCTTGTTCTCATTGTATGCTAATAAAACTTCCCCACTTCACAGCTACTCTGCTTCTGTTTGGTTATTACATGATTTTACTTTAATAGTGTACACTGCTGTTATTTATTTAATGACTTTGTACATTTATGCTATTATAAACCTTTTGCTATAGCAATGCGCAACAAATTAATTCTATGTACAAAGCACAAGTTTCCCAGTAACAGGTATGAATTTGGCCTCAACTACTGGTAAATTCCTTTTTTGGTTCTTGTTTTTTCTGACTAAAGACATTTACTTAAATGTTTTTCCAAATACATTTTTTTTCATACAATATCATGGTTCCCAAGTGTATAAAAATATCAAATAACACAACATCAAGTCTAATTCTTACCTGTTTGAAAGTAATATGCCAACTGATCATGTTTTTTTCCAGGAATCTGATAGGAACTAAAAAGACAATGTATTTGGTTCATGCAGAACAGATCTCCATTTCTATTTCTATCAGGTTTTAATTCTTCTCTGAAAAAAAAAAAATTGTACAACTTTTTATCATCTAAAAAAAGGGAAAGTAGCTTTAATACAAGTAGTTATAATAAAAATTATCAAAAGATATGAGTGAGTTTTTCTAAAAAGTGTGTGTAAGATATACAAATTCCTTGTTTAATGAAGTCGTTTGAGACCCATGTTAGTTTCTTTTAAATAACAAAAAATTCAGGTGGCAATGTTTACCTTCCTTGTGCATGCACTGGAAGTAAGACTGAATTCTCTCTAGCTCACATTTTTACAGCTTGCACGCGCACACACATTGAAATAACATAATCTGCATAATGGCAAACTTTACCAATATTGCCAAAACAAAAATTTCAATTTTGTTAATTACTTTCAAAAGTCTTTCCATGTAATGCCAGCATTTTATTATTACTTTTTTTGTTGTTATCGAAGTGGTTGTTTACTCACTTAAACTTCACCCTATCAACAAAATACCAACACAGATCTGATAGACAACAAAGATAAAATGCACAATAATTTTAAAAGCAATATTTGTTAATGAAATGTATTTAATATAATAAAAAGGGAAAAGATTCAGCTGTTCATCTATTTTCAAACTTACATTGAGAATGTAAAGAAGATTTAGATGATCAAAACTGTCATTCTTATGATGCTGGATGCAAGTGTCTTTGTCATCAAAGTGCATAAAGGCTAACAAAAGGAATTTTGATTCAAAATATTTCTGAAATTGGTGATCCATATCCATTTTTACATGACAGAACTACATTTGAGAGCATGTTGGCTTTAAAGTGACCACCAGCTACTAAAGTCAAGTCTATGAATGCTTCAATTTTATTAGAATTCAGATTTTCCAGGAAACAAAAACATTCTTGCCTACAATAGACCTCTCTTTTCTTCTTCAATGGTAAAACATACTCTGTTTACAATTTCATCATCAATAAAGATTTAAAACTTGTACTTCACTCATTATTACAAAATTTTCTCATGTGTTGAGTTGATACTTTCTGGAAGAATAAAGTGAAATATTTGTTCAGTTTGTGGCATCTCTGAAAACAAAAACTTCATTATCATTGAAATCACTTGCCTTACTTTTGTCAACATTTGAGTTCACTTCAATGTTATCAACCTCTTCATTATCATAACAATTTTCAACTATCAAGTGATCATTGTCATCACCAACAAACTCACTAATGTAGTCCATTCTGTCTTCATTGTTGATATTCTGAGCATTAAGCTCATCAGCAAGCACGGTAAAATAAATTTCTAGCTCACATTATTCTTTGGTATCAGCAAAACAAAACTGAGCCCAACTGGATAATTCCTCTAGACTGAACTAATCTAATGTAAACAAAGCATCTATTCTGTAATTTATCAGCATCTTAATTTCTTGAACATGCATGTATCAAATTGAACAGTAATAATATTACTATTGTTGTTATAATGAGCATTTTTCTATCTGAAATATGTAAAATAGCCTCAAGATATTTCTTGAATAAGATCAGTTACCTGTGCAACAAACTTGCCAAAAAAAATTTCAGCTCTTGGTCCACTAAAACATACCAGGATGAGGGTTAACAAAATGTTGAGATAAGGTTTTGTTACATCAATATGTAGTTTGTTATCTCAAACTTAAATGTACATTATTAGATAACGATTTATTTCCTTTAAAGTCAGTAGAAAATAATGTTAAGAGTATTAGAGATATGAATATAAAAAGTGTTTAAAACCTAATAAACACCTTTCAAAAAGTATGTCTAATTTGCTTATAAAATCATTTATGATTTATGCTTTCTGCTTTCACCATCTGGTTTGGAAAAGTATTCTGGGCAAAAACTGCAAAAGTAATAACCCTCCATGTAACACATTATTTTTTACCTTACTTATACCATCCTAGTACTAGGCTGTGTGTGTAGAACTGGACATTTATTTAGTCAACAAACTCACAATGCAAAACAAAAGGAGTTGGAGTGATACAGTGGTTTGTCTTCACAAAGGTTATAACATTAATGAGAAAGGTGCTGCATGTCACAGCCCTTTGGCTCAACCTGTGCTGAGTAATACAGATTTTAAAGGTAGTGGGATGAAATTGTATCTCAGGTGGTATACGGAAGGTAAAGAGCATAGCTATTCTTTGTGTTAGCCTTTTTTAATAAGCCTGGGGAAAAAATCTTTCAGTAATTAAGCAGAGAAGTCTGTGTGGAAAAATCAGAAAACACCAGAAGTTTTAGTAACCTTTATAACGCAGTTTTGTGGAATTCAAGTGTGCAGTACCCCTTGTAAATTGAATATAAGCCTTACAAAAACTGAAACCTAGGTTTGAGAGGATGGGGTTGGCAAAAGTCAGAAACATTCTGCTCATTTAGCACAACAGGTAACTGAATTTCACATAACCTAGGTTAAATCTGTTTTGTTAATTCTGAATATGATACCCTGGAAATATAGTAGATTTGATATACAGAAATGCTTTAGTTAGGCAAGAATATTGTAAATAAAAGAATTTGCACACTAAAATAGTTAAAGTAGAGTATGTGAATGCTTTCATTAAAAAACACAAACTTATTGTTGAGTATTTTGAAATGATGTGACTTCAACAAAGGCATCAGACTTCTTGCCTCCTTATTTAACACTGACTATAATATTGCATTAAACAAGATTATCTGTTAAATCTCTCTCTCTCTGTGAGATGTATATATGGCATAGAAATGACTAGAAACAGATGTATTAGGTCATTACAAAATTTTTGTTGGCTTTTATATTATGTTAATTTGGGGTTAATTTTTTGCATGCTTGTGAAGGTCTACGTAGATAAGTTATATATCATTTTGTAGCACGTGCTTTGGCATACATTATGCAAAACCTGCCTTTTTATAAATCATAAAATGGATATTTGTTTCACGGTTCTGAGTGAAGCATGGATAGAAAAGATTTTTGTGCCATTTTGCTTCATGAGTTCAAACTAGGTCACAAAGCAAGCGAGGCAACTCGTAACATTAAGCAAGCACAGGGCAAGGACACAGCAAACAAGTGCACAGTACCACGATGGTTTGCAAATTTTCAATCAGGAGATGTGAGTCTCGAAGATAAGGAACGTAGCGGACGGACATCCTTCCAGCTGTGATGATGACCATCTGAAAGCCTCATTTGAAGCCAATCCAAGAAAAACAGTGCGAGAAATTGCTGGAGAGCTTGATGTAAGCACTGCAACTGTTTCCCAGCATCTTGACACAATCGGCCAGGTGAAAAGGCTTGACAAGTGGGTGCCTCATGAGTTGAACGAACAACAAAAAAATCCTCAATTGGAGATCTGCTCTTCACTTGTCATAAGAAACAAAAACGACCCATTTCTTGACCGAATCATTACGTGTGATGAAAAATGGATCCTTTACAACAATCGCAAACGATAAACAGAATGGTTTGACAGAGACAAGGCACCTAACCACATTCCAAAATCCAGCCTCCACCAAAAAAAGGTCATGGTCACTGTCTCATGGACTGCAACTGGTGTCATCCACTATAACTTCTTGCAATCTGGCAAAACCATCACAAATGAAACGTACTGTCGTGAATTAAACATTGTTCATCAGAAACTTTCCCAATGACAGCCAGCATTGTTGAATCGAAGAGGCCCAATTCTGCTCCACAACAATGCTCATCCTCATGTTGCAAAAGTGACTCTTCAGAAACTGAACATGTTGGGGTACAAGGTTATCCCTCAACCAGCTTATTCACCTGACCTTTCTCCCACAAACTACTACCTTTTCAAGCACCTCATCAGCTTCCTCCGTATGAAATCCTTCTCCAACCAAGCAGCAATTGAAATTGCCTTCCAACAGTTTATCGACTCCAGAAATTCAGATTTTTTTCAAAATGGTATAAATGTGCTTGTAACTCATTGGCAGAAGTGTATTCATTGTAATGGAACTTACTTTGATTAATAAACTTCACGTTCAGCATCAATATGAAGTCTCATTGTTGCAGGAAAAAAACCAAACAAAACATTTGTAACAACCTAATATATACATATATCAATGTTTTACTTTTTCAGAATCTGCCAGAACTCAATGGTGTAGTACAGGCAGATGGCTGCTCGCTCAATCTGTGTGCCTTCTTTGGCAGGCCAGACATGTGAAAAGTATGGAGCAGGCCCCCCAATGTTGACACATGGAGCTAGAGGGGTACGTATATTAAGGTAGCATGTGTGTTCCCACCAATCTTGAAGCTGAAAAAGAAAAAAAAAGCAGAAACAACAATGATGATGATAATAATGATTGTGATAATAATAAAAAAATAGTAATACATTAAAGATCCCTTAGTATTACTTGGCATTATAATAAAAAATGCTTTTCCAGAACATTTATTTTCAATTTCATTCCTTATTCATTAGATATACCCAAAATTTAAAATATGGTATCATGTTTGTTTGTGACCTTATGTTACAATAACTTGCTGTAAATTGTTGGCATTTCAGGCTGTTTGTCTCTCAATATAAAGGACTACTTTTTTTCTCTCTTATCTACTTAACTATAAAGTCAAGTCAAAAAATTACATAAATAAATGAAGACAACAGTATAAATGAACTATTTTTGGTCTTGTTTTCCAGTTCCATATTTATGCTACAATATATATATATATATAGCCATCAAAATTTTATAGCAACTTTCCATCATTATATTTTCTTGAAGAATAATGAGATACAAAAAATGCATACCATTTTGACTCAATGGCTAGTATAATGAGAGTCATGATTAACTAATCAAAAATGGCTCTAGCAGGATGAGAGATAAGATAGTGATTTTCCTTAAAAAATAACAAAAAACTGCAAACAAATCTCTAAAACATTAAAATACAACTGCAAGCAGATGAGTTTGAGTAAATCTGATAATTATGTTTACCCAGTTTCGAGATGTCTTTACACGTTCAAGCAATCTTTTGTGTAAGACAGCTCCCACTCCAGATTCAAACTGGCTGACTAAAAATGCTGTCTGCTTGTATTCACCTTCATCTAAAAATGGCCGAACTGAAAGATAAGTGAAGACCAAGTCAGTGGGGTAACAGCAAAAAGAGAAACAATTTATCTGCAAGCTAAAGAAATGTTAAAAATTAAAACAATATACATAGGTGACACAGAAAATATTTAAAACTATAGATAATCAAATGGTACAGAAAGATTGGTATTAATGTAAATTTGAAGAACAAAACTTTTTTTCAATCTTTGCACCACCACTAAATGGAAAAAGTTTAAGTTACTGTGAAAAAATGTATTAATAAATAACAGCAGCAACTTAGTTGAGAAAAACTATTGGCAGATAATAAGAGCATAAACAAAATCTGTGTGCTGAGATAAAGTAGAGCCAATTAAGTTAATAAAGAAACAGCTGGTATCTTCAATTATTACCCTGATAATGTTTTCATGCAAGTAAAACTTGGGCCAGTTTCAAAACATATTTATCCTAGATTATTAAATTTAACCTGCCAACAGATATTTTACCATTTAAGTGGATTTTTAAGAAATCAATCATTAGCAGGAAAAGTTGCTATCAGCTTTAAAATATCATTGTTGCTCCAATACAGCAGTTCCAAATCTTTTTTTTCAGTGTGATCCCATCAACACAGAAATATTCTTGCGACTTCCACTTCCAGCATTATCAGTGCAAGCTGCAGGAGTGTTCTCTGCTGGAGGGGGAGGACTAGAGAAATACTCCCTAGAATATTTTTTAAAAAGTGGGGGATAAAATAATACAAATCCTGCATTCAAGGCTACAGAATAACAGTGTCTTGAGGTGTCAAAGGAGGGTGAGGACAATACACAGCTGCAGATTATAATATGCAAAATAAAGTGTATGTAATATATATATGCACATATCAACAGTAGTAAAAAATTATGTTGCATGAAAATAATCATGATACTGGGCAGCTTTGCATAACTCAATCAAACATTAGAAATACTGTTTTTTTGTTATTTTTTACTAATTATGTGATACCTGCCAAACCAGAAATTAGAAATGCAATTGGGGCACAATTTTTGGTGAAAGCAATAAAAATTCTACAGCTTTATATATCAACATCTATTCATTCAGTCAGTATCGGTAGGTTCCACCATCTTACTATTAGAAATGTAATTCAATGTCTATATCTGTTGCCGTTAAGCATCATGATTAGTCATTATTCTGACTTTGGCTAACATGATTTCAAATTTCATTCAGAAATCTTTAGCAATCAAATATCTGAAGCCTGTTTTGAATGGACCTCTTTCCTTATATTTGCATCTTCTTGTTTCTTCCTTTTTCCATCTCTAATACAAGAGAGGCCCTTTTGCAGCATTTTGTTTGTTTGAGTCTATGTTAATTTTCTTATGGTCACAATGAATTAAGAGAGTTAAAAATATTCATTTAGTTATATTTCTACTTTTGCATCTGGTTTACGTTGCAGTTCCATTATTTTGTTTTTGTTATTATTACTATTATAAATAATACTCATGTCAACAATATCTATTAATGAAAATATAAGATTTAGTTAGGCTCCACTCTGAGTTAAAAAATTAAAGAATTTTTTTCACTGCATTTATTGTAAATTTAAACAAATAATAATAATAATATTAAAGATCATGTTGTCTATCATAGAGGTCTTCAAACTTGGAAACATGGTATCTTCCCAGGAGCTACATAGAGAGCAAAATGTTTTGAAAACTAAGTTTTTAGCCACCTGTGCTTTACTGCCACCAGTACACATTATTTCTAATAATATTCGAGGACTGGTCAGCACATACTCACCAGTGATTAAGCATAAGCAAGCATTGGATGCTGATTTTGAGAGAGAATCTTATTACACAAAATCATGTGTTGCTACTACATTTTGTGCCAATTTCATTTACTTACTAAGTTGTGAGTTTTTATTTAAAAATTATTGTTTCTTATGTTGAACTGCTATTTATCATCTGTTTCCACAGAATCGGATGATGTCTGCAAAACTCTACACGCAATAAAAATGAAAGCACGTGTGAAAATGCAAAGATACTGTACAAATTATGTAAAAAATTTGGTTTCACATTCCTTATCAAGAATAAAGTCAAAAAGTGACAATGCACTATTTGTAGTGTTGTTTTATCCAATCAATACACAAAGCCTGCTTTCTTAAAGGACATCAGAAGACAACACCTGGACTCTGTCAGCAAACCACTGTCATTCTTCAGACAAAAAAACTACTTTAACTCAACAGAAGAAATTTTTTGAACAAATACATCAGAAAACCAACAGGCTGCAAAATCATCATTTATAGTGGCTTAACAACCATTGAAATGCAAGAAACCATCTAATATTAAAGAGAAACCTATCCTGTCTACTGCTGCTATAGAAATGGTTGAGTTGATGGTTGGTATATCAGCTGCAAAAATATTGTAATTGATTCCATTTTCTGATACTACTGATCACTGTAGAATTGGTGGCATGTTGGGTATGAAGTTTAGATTAATGTTGTTAAAAGGAGAATACTAAACACCTTCCAAAATTCCATAAATCTGTTTATTTGTTGTTTTTTAAGAAAATAAAATTACACTTAGTATTAGTAGCTAATCCATCCTGCAAAAATCACAAAAAATTCAATATTTAATTTTTTTCAGTTTTCCTCATTTATTTCCATATTTATTAAATGCTTCTACATCTTTCATTTCACTTTAAAATGAATAAGGAAGATTTTGGCATTTTGGTGGATTTGTCTACAGATGACTTCAAAAAATTTGCATCATTAAAGTAGAAAAATTGTGTTGTACTGTATCTGATGAGCAAGTAGCAGCTCCAGATGCTTTAGCCTTATCAGTTTAACATGAGTGTTAAATTACATTTTGTTCTAAATACCATTGTCCACATTGAGAATTTCTTTAAACCAAGACCTGTGATAACTTGCAAGTTCAATGCTTTTTGTGTGGATATAGGTGCAGAGCATTCTCATTTGTCATTCCATACAAAATTTGTTGGTTGTATTGTAGGAATGTATTAGAATGTGTATTTGAGCATAGAAATAAATTGTTACTGGAAATAAACTGCTTTGCAAATGCCAAATTTATTGTAAAACCTTTCTATCTTGCTAACTTTTTCAGGCATGCAAATACATTCAACCAGTTACTGTAGAGGATTCAACAAAATATGCCAATTCTTTCCAAGAAAGTAGTAGTCTTCAAGATCAAGCTGAGATTATGGGGAAAAGATGTATAAGAGGAGGGATGTTCAACATGTTTGAAACTTTCACCAAATATCTAAAGCTGCATGAAGATAATAATATTTACATAGCTTTGAATTTATTGAAAGATATAATCTCATGATATTTAAACCAAATGTAAAATATTTTTTAAAATATTTCCCATTGACAAAGTTCTTGAATCTTCAGTCAGCCCTCAGAGTGGAGATCAACTGATCCTTTTACCATGGATATTAAATCTGCAGCTCTCACTGAAGAACAGCATTAACATAAAAACCATCTACACAAATTGTAGTTGATCTTGCCGTGGAATAAATACCAAAACCTATTTTCTAAAACAAAAGTTATTCTACTTCCATTTGCAATGAACCTCCGTGAGACATAATTCTCAGCAATGACTGATATTGTAGTCAAATAAAAATGAAACCCAACTTAGAAAGTAGCACCAGCGATTACTTAATTCCACATCTGATAAGCTGACACACATGCATAATAAAAATGTGTTTAAAATATCAAATACTTTAAAGTTTATTCTACCTTCCAATTCAAAAACAAAAACTGTTTTGTCTACTTTGTACCAAAGATTCATCTCAAAAATATGCAGCAATATCCATATATCCACAAAGACTAATGAGACAAGTTTGAAGACCTCTAGTCTAACAGGATCAGACCAGCAAAAATACCATATATAAATATATGCATACAAAGTCTGTCCAAAAAGAAACCAAACTTTTAAAACAGTGCGCCAACCAGCCGGCACAGTGTGCTCGCAACTGCAGTGCTGTGCATCGGTGACCTTGGCATTCAGTCTAATAATAGCCACATCATGCCACGTCAGTTAGTCATTGATCTACACGCGCTAGAGTGAACATATGTTTAGTGCACTTGGTGATTTGTCGCAAGTTGACCAATGAAGGATCTTGAAGAGCAATGTGTTTATGTGAAATTCTGTTTCAAATTGGGAAAAAACTTTTACGGAGACTTTTTTAATGTTGCAACAGGCCTATGGGGAGGACTGTTTGAGCCATACACAATGTCACAAGTGGTAGCAGCATTTCAAATCGGAAAGAACATCCACCAAAGACAATCCCAAAGCTGGACGACCTTCCATGACAATGGACAATGATCACATTGAGAAAGTGCAGGCTGTTATCCGTGGAAATCGTCACCTGACTGTCCATGAAGTTTCCAAAGAAGTAGGCATCTGTAAGAGTTCATGCCACATGATTTTAAAAGAAAAATTGAACATGCATCATGTAGCCACAAAATTTGTGCTGTGTCTGCTGACAGATGAACAAAAAGAGAACCGAGTCACAATCAGTCAGGAGCTCTATGCTGTCTAAATAACATTTATTGGTTCTTTTGGATTTCTGTACATGCTCTACTACATTTTCACCTGTTTATTGAGATTTGGTTTCAGATTCCTTTTCACAACATGAAGATTTGTTCTGTTTGCTTTAGGTATCTGAAACTAATCATCCTGTTAATACTCAACGGTGGAATATCCAGCTGGATTCTAACATTCCATTGTTCCTCCAAAGTTCATTAGTTTCCATGAACCTTCTGTTTGTGGCATGGTTATCTGCAGACTAAAGTTTTTCTGTCCTGTTCTTGGTCTTACAGCTTGCAATCATATGCTTATCTTATGACAAGAATGGACTATTTGAGTTTCAAAAGATATCCAGTTACTTATGTCAAGTCTCAAAAATACAAAAACTACTAAATCTCATTTATTTACATAAAAATCTTTTAATTATTCAAAACTTTAAACATTTCTAAGCATGTTAGACCATGATCAGACAAAAGTAGTCTCTTAACTGCTGCCTGGTTCTTCAAAGTCTGTCTTGATTTGGTTTCGATTTTACCAAATGTATGATGATTTTACTTTTGTAATAAATTTGGAGTAATTCACCATTTTTCTGAAATGGGATACTCATTTAATGACACTAGAAGTATGAAATAATTCAGTATCTTTTGTCACAAAGCACTCATCTGAAGCTGAGTGTCCTCTAATGGCAATCTGCAGCAAAGAGAAGTTTATGATACTAAAACTATTACAGCAATTTTCAATTAATTGGACAGTCTGTGTATAAGTATTTTTGTCTTCATGAGTATTTTGTATATTGGACGGATTCCTAAAATTCAGTCAATATTTTAACAACACAATGTACTGAGTGCTTCAAATTCTGATTGCTCAATTTTGCTAACCTAAATTTTGAACAGAACTTCATGTTCAGATTTCAGCTATAACAGAGTAAAATTCATAGTAGCTTCATTCATTCCATCCTAATATGTGACTATTAAGTGACACATACAACTGACAAATTCTGATGATGTAATAAAAATCAATTCATACTTTTCTTAGCATTACACAAAACTAGATGGTTTCAACTGTTTGAGGCATTATTCACAACTGTAATTAATTGTACTTTTAATTATTTGAGTAAAATATCTCTGCACCTGTTCAAGACTGCATATAATAAAATGGGGATTCCACACTTGTATGCCATACACCAAAATCAGTGACTAATGGTTTTTATATAGAAATAAATACTTCTGCTATGATAACCCTGTTATTAAATATTGTAAAAAGTCAAGAAATCAAATGTAAAAATTTTAAAATAGATAGTAATTTGATTTTAGAAACTAATTTATTCATGCAAGTAAATGGAATGGCAATTAATGTCATAAGATGCAGATTTTAGCTAAATGCACAGATTGTGGTTTGAACAAATTTACAGCATCTGATACCTAACGACCATACCTTCTTGGCAATTCTTGAATGACTTTAAGATCCATCATTACAGCTTCATCAGTCACTAAGTGGCAAGTGCAGTAAATAATGAGTACAAGCCAAATAGATTCTATATGATCCCACAAACTCTATGCATTAAAAAACCTCATTCACAAAAGTTTCTTTTAACTGTTTGTTTTGTTGTTATTCCTGTACAACTCTCCAGGAAATAACAGCTGAGTCACACATGAGGCAGTACTTACCTGACTCAAGATATTTTTCCAGTGTCTGCTTCAGGGTTGGCAATGGTAGTGAGGGCAGAGAATCCTGGTACTCAAAGGTCCTCTCCCCATGAATTGATGCACTGAAACGATGTGCAACAGCCATGTCTGAAAATACAATTTCCAGAGTTCTATTCATCTATCCATATTCTCAGATATAAATGAAAGCAAAAATTAAATTGCAGAACATTTTAAATACAGCATTTTTTGCAAGATTCTACAACTGCAAAAGTGCAATGAAAAAAGGTTCTGAGATTAGCTTGAAACAACTAATGTAATGATTGTAGGATTTACTCAAATTCTTACAAATTTTTTGTTGTATAATTCATTTTTCTTTTGCCCTTTTTTACAAGTGCATACATGATTAGATTTCTTGCAACAAAAAAGTAGGTATTAAAATGAGAAAATCATTGTATTTTATAATAGTGATAACTGGAATCACTGCAATATCTATCAGGCTGTAGATATTTTTTATTCTAAGTTATTCATGTGGTTTTGTTCAAATGTTAACACAAACTTTAATTTACTTAATGTTAAAGAAAATAAAAATTTGCAATAAATATGATGACTTATACTAATAAATCCAGAAATCCTTTATTACTAAGCAAACTGTGAAGATGTTAGTTTCAGAATAACAACTCTTGGTTATCTACATCTTTTTACTCAATACAAACATTTTGAAAAGCAAATCCTGACAAAAAAAAACTTGGTCAGAAGTAACCAGCAAAAACGTCTAAGAAAGAATGAAAGAAAGTGGATTTCTTAAAGATGATATGTTTTAGTCTTTCACATTTCAGATTCATGCTTGTTAATACTAGCATAACTTACTCATCAGCAGAATAGATATAAATCTAAGCAGATGAATTTTCCAAAGAAGGAACTAGAAATATGGGAACAGAAATGCATGTACGATACCCCATTGCTAAAAAAACTAACAGTGATTTTTAGATCTAAGTCCTTAAAGAAGTAACTATAGAAAGATATTATTCTCTTTATATGCTTTGTCTGTGTACCCACAATGACAGAAAATTTTTAAAAAAGCAGATCACTTGAAAAAACAAGAGGTAGCCAAGCACATAAGTGAGAACATGCAATTAAATACAATGAGGCCAAGCTGACACAAACAATTTTAGACTGATTATAAGCAGCTCAGAACTGTACATACAGATGAGTATGTGCTGCTTATGGACTGTCATCAGAGACAGCCGAGTATGACAGTCCAAAATACTTTACCTAGAGCAAACAAACAACTCTGGCCAATCTTCCCAAGAAACTTTGAGATTGTAAAAGATCTTCAAACAGCTGTGCATTCATCAGGGATATCAAAATGCAATTGTAAATAATGATATTCAAATAAGTAGTAGACAGTAGTATCACAGCTAAACTTAATTAACCTTAAGTACTTAAATTCAGTTGTAAAACTGCTGGAAGAGTGAAAAGGCAGAAAAACTGAAATTTTGTTGTTATTGTTAATCTTAAACTGTCTCAGTATCCCAAAATTTAACCTTGAGAAAAATGATCAGAAATTTTTTTTAGAAAAATGAAATAAATAAATAAAAGTATTAAAAGAATTAAATTGTGTTGATTTATAATAAAATAATGAAAAGCATTTAAACCTAACATAAAAAACAAAAAGTTCAAAATAAAATTTCAAAAAATGAAAAACAAGATAAACAAGCATTCAAGATAATTTAGTTGAATATGCACATTTTCCAGATAAAATAAGTCATTGCACATTTAAGGAATTAACTTTAAAAAAAAAAATCATGTCTTTAAAGAAAGCTAAATAAATCATTTTAACTTTAGGGTCATTCCACATCAAAACATCAAATTTTGAGGAAACATTCCATGTCTCTCTCTCTCAGATTTTGATGAGACTTCTTTTGAAGGTACTTTTGGTATTACAGCAAAAAAAAAAAATTTTTGCTACTAGTTATGACAAAAGGCACAGTAAAACTCCTGACATTCCATGCAAGGTTTCAACAGCCTGTAGAGTCAAATCTTAACAGCCAGTGATCTTTTGAGCTACTGCAAGAAGATTTTCGAAGAATATCTTCCTTATTTGTTTGAAATGAAGATTTGGAAATAATTAAGCCATTCTTGGAAGAAAGATTTTAATTTAAGCATACAGTAATTAGAACAAGGTGAAAATCATGATTTCTTCTAAGTAAGTAAAAATCAAATCCAAGTCAACCAGGTATTAAACAGCAACATATCATTTCAAGTAAATGTTGTCATTTCCACTGATTTGGATACAAGAGAGTTAAAGCTGCAAACAAGACAATTTTTTGCATTGATGGGAAGCAGGTAAATAGGAAATGTCAGTGAACTTGTTTAAAAGACAGCATGGTCTTACCTGATAGTCCAGCAGAGACCAGTTTCCCTGTCTGATAAAATAAATCGATTTTTTGCTCTTATTTCTGGTGTTATTGTCCACAAAGCTGATTTAATACTCTGCAAGATACATATGATGCCTTCACACATGCTTATGCTAATAGTTATCCAATTTTGGAAAACTAAAGTGACCATGTGATGGTTTAAAATATGTATGTTGGATGGTTTACTTCCTTAAGATAGCCAAACATATTTTCAGTGATTCTTATACCTCAAGATATGGATATTTCATATAGAAAGTTTACAAACATTTATTCACAGAACCACATGGTTATTTTGGCATCTGGCAAGTTTAGTAAAGATATGTATTTTCACAGACATAACTCAGTAAAAGGTAATACCCTATATATTAGTATGTTCCATAGCGAGATTCAAAACAGTCAGCTTGTTAACTATCAAACTCTGAATATGGCTTCACGCAGACGTGACTAATATAGTTAATAGTAATAGTAGCAGCAGCCTAGAAATAGTAGTAAAAACTTATTTCAAATTTTTATTCACAATAATTGTTTTAGCCTGCAAACCTCATTTGATCATTAGACGCAAATCTGAAAGAGTATAAGTGCCAATATGTGGAGCGGTTTTCCCCAGTAATATAGTTGTCAGTAAATCCATCGTAGCCGAAGACGTTGAGAAAACTGGGGTTTGTTGTGTGTTTTACTTAATCCCTGAGACTTCCCGTTCCTCTACAACTAACCGTAAACTGTCGTAGATGTCCATGTTCGTGGAAAATACCCTGAACGTTGTTCAGATCGGACTAATGGACAATATAATTCATTATTATTATTGCGGACTCATTGATATCGAAATAAACTTTCATTTCGGATTTCACAACTGACATTTTTTTGGAAAATCTACAACGCTGTCGCTGTCTCGGGCAATGTTGAACTACTGCGACAGAATCGAGCTTGAAACTGGAATTGTTAAGATAAAGTTTACACACAGCGAATACTCACACGTACCTAGGGCACCAAAACCATCAACAAAACTCTACATCAGTTGGTTGCTTGCCTGCTCACTTTGACAGCAGCAGCAGCGATCTCTCAACCGGTGTCACACTTTCACAGCAGCAGCTATCTCCTAACCGGTGTCACCTGTAAAACCGTCCCCCCTCCCCGGACTTTAAAAAACATGGCAGTCTATTGCGGAAGAACTTCACGTACAATCTGCTAAAGATGTACACACGCAAAACTGAAACAATTCTAATCCGTAATTTAAAACTTTAACCCCTTCATGGTGGGGGGATGATATTTCCCCGATCCCATCTCAAATAAAAACCCGTTCATGTTGTGTAGGTCTTGCTTCCTTGATCTTAGGGTCATTTATAGATAAATATCCTTTAGCGAATAATTATTAAATATACTGTTTGCGTTTTTCAAAATGTATGCATAAATAAATATTTTAAAACAGATTTTGCTTAATTTTCAGAAAATTAGCCACTTCTACTTTAGGGGAAAAAAGATTTGAAATTTTGGGTTTACTAAATGTTATCGCAAAAGTAAAATTGCACGTGAGCAAGTAAACATTATTTGTTTCTAAAATTATTATTGTTTTAACATCATGGGTTTTTCTTCACTCTTAGAGATGTCATTATCCACATTCTGTTGTTTGTAGCCAGTAATTTTTTATAACATTTGATGTTACCAAATACTGAACACTAGTACTAATATTTCTAGTTTGCTGTTTAACACACACACACACACACACAGACCCCTTATTTGTTGCTAATCTATTAGCGAACACTTTTCGGGATTTCCTCGAATCGTTCCCCACTTATGTTGTTCTCCAACGGAAAGATAGGGGATCGACGAAGACGGAGTTTATAGTGTAGTGCCTCCTTGCCACCATGTTGCTACTTCGAAGCTGGGATCTGAACATAAGAGAAAACGTTCTTCTAGTGTGACTCCGGGCTGCAGATATTGCTGGACATCTTTGTTCACCTCCAACAACTGTGCATTCCACCGTGAAGAAGATAGACGAGATTAAACAGAAAGCAAAGCATGTGACATAACAATCAAAGATGAAAACAATATGGCAGAAAAGCGAGGCAATGGAAAAAATAGAACGGATGCTGGTTACTTGGCTGGATGATCTCTACAAAAAAAATACACCAGTCAGTCTCGCCCTCATCCAGCAGAAGGCTCTCAGCTTGTATGAAGACATCAAGAAAGGGGAGGAAGAAGAAACAAGAAACCTCTAGTGCAAGCCGTGACTGATTCCATCGGTTCCATTCACGGTACAGGTTTTAAAATGTGCGAATGCAGGATGAGGCTGCAAAGGTGTTTGTTTTTGATGAGGTCGAAGAAAATGACGTCAGAGTTACTGGAGTCCCACTCAGCCTCTCACTAATAAAGTCCTGGTCTGCAGAGCTTTATGAAGAGACTGGACCACAATGACAATGGGGCACAGGAACACGACAAAGGTTCCAGTTAAGTGTCTATGGTATGTTTTAAACCTTGCCAATGAGATGATCAACACCCTTAAGTCTTCTGATCAACTGTCAGATTGCTCTGCCAAGGTAGCATGGCTCATAAATGGCAGCTTGTCATGTTACAGGGAGATTTACAATGCCAAGATTCGTGGTGAAAAGCAGACAAAGCTAGACACTTCAAAAAGAAAAAGGAACCAAAACCAGGACCTTCAGGCCTCCAAAAGAAGAAACAGCTGTTGCAGAGCCTTCAGGCATCGAGGACAGTAGTAATATATTTTCAGATGTAGAGATGCTAGTGGATGAGCCTCCATCCTTGACTTAAGCAACACTTCTATCACTCAGCCCCAGCAAGCCCAACCAGACAACTTTTCAGGCTAAGAATAAAAGTAAAATTATATATACATTTGTTGTTTTAAAATAGTGCATAAAAGAATATTTAAAATTTTTTTCTACACTTATTTATGTCAAACACTATGCATAACAGAAGTGTTGGTATGATATTGTATAGTTGCTTCTTTGCTGTTTTTCTTTCTGTGAGTGAAAATGTCAACTCTCCAATCTTTGGAACAGTTTTTCCCTGGTAAGTTTTAAATATGTATATAACAGTTGCCTTTCATAACTGAAGATGGCTGTTCACATATTACATGCTCACTTAGGTGCATGGGTTTGTTTACAATGTAAAACCAGCAGCAAGCAGTATAACTTGGTGTCAAGGAATATCTCCAAGATCAAACTTACTACCTGCACTGGCAGAACATTAACTCTGAAAATTGATCTGCCAATTGACTAACAATCAGCTAAGTAAACAGAGGCTTTGGAGCTTTATGTTAAGCAGGTTATCTGACAACCATTACTTAAATGAATCTACCCAGTCATCACAACCCCTTGTGAACTCTGCAAATTGCAGAAGTATTTGTAAACCTCCATGGTTAGATAGGGAGATTATGGAAGGCAATTTATGCAAAAATAAAAAGTACTCAGTGTGTTCAGCTTAATATGATACTTATTAACTAAACAGGTTAGCTAGCATCAATCAAAAACTTTTTTTAAAAATTGGAGAACTTATTAAAGCCAAAAGAGAATGAATTCTCAAAAAAGTTTCTATCCACTAATAATT
Organism: Nautilus pompilius; assembly: GCA_018389105.1. Lineage (NCBI taxonomy): Eukaryota > Metazoa > Mollusca > Cephalopoda > Nautilida > Nautilidae > Nautilus > Nautilus pompilius. The sequence goes on from JACATO010000687.1 coordinate 323,953, forward strand.
AAGAAACTTTCTGAATGCATTGCTAAGAAATTGACATCCTGTTTACTTCTCATAGAACTTGGCCAGAAAATCTGTTAGCAGATAATGCAGATCCTGAACCAAACAATTACAACATTAACAATGAAAAAAAAAAAAAAATATATATATATATATATATATATGGTAGGTGAGTTTCCTTTGCATTGCACTGTTGGAATGTTTCCTTAATTATCAACTTTCAGATTTAATTCATTTCCCTTGATTTGTTATTTCTGATTTTGGAAAAACTTCAACATTTGCTATTAGATTATCTAATGTAGCTGATAAACTGAGCATGGTTTTTGCAAGCAGCTGCTGTCAAGATTCATCTGAAAATGATTCAAAATAGCTTTCAGCACAAAAAGAGTGAAAAATGCAATAGGATTTGATTGATAAAAGAATGCAGAAAATCCTACATTTACTTGGTATCTGATGAGAACCCAACTCGGTTAAAACAAAATTGGTGTCACTTGATAGAATGAGATATTACGTGCTGGAATAATCACCTCACCACTACTGCAATTAAATAGTGTGGGAAAAGGTATATAAAAATAAATACCCAAACTACTTCAGTACTACCTGGAATTTGCTAAATGATCAAATAACTATCAGTAAACCATGATTATTACGTAGTACAATTTACCTTTGGTTCCTATCCCATAGCGTTGGGGTCCTCACCCACTGCGTGACTAAATTTCCTCTTGAGATGCATAAATGTCAATGTGCTATCATTTTGGCATCTAAGTTCACCATCACCAGATTGGTCATTTTTTTAAAATGCTGGTTAATACAGAATGGCATTACCACCACAGAACTGGTTAGGAGGATTGGTACACTGGAAACTGGATCAACTCTGTCATATGACAAATAAGCTTAGTGTAATCAAATGCCATTTCTAAGCCCAGGACATGGCACCAAGATTTTTATAATGCTACTAAAGACATGGTGGAGGCCAAGTCAAAAAAAGCCCACATCTGCATACCATGGGCCACAAGGCACAGCTAAATTGGGCTGTGCACCATGTAGGTGGTACTGAGATATTGGACTCTGGGATTTCACAGATTGACAATCCAATGAAAAGACAAGAGTGAAGATTTTAAGATGCCATTTATAATACAAAACTGCTTTAGAGTGGTTCACTGGTAGTGTGGAAAGGGATTATCTGGGATGGTAAAACCTTGATCTATGCTTTCCAAAATAAGGTACAGGGATGAGATCCTTGATGCTTTTGAAGCCATACACAGGAGCTATTGGGAATAACTTAATTCTCATAGATGATAATGTCCAACCACATATGGAGCACAAAACAATTGTCCATATGTAGGGAACACCTCATTTTCCAGACCATAATCTGTGCTACCACAAATTTTGTTGCAGGAACTTAGTGATGCCCTCAGAGGAATGTGATGAACTGGCCAAGGTCATTATAATGCACCAGGAACACAAGGCACTGTTGTTAAGCTGGCTGTCATTCATGGTAGCAGTTCTCATGCAAGATGCTGAATGACTTTAAGAACAGGAATTTTCCACTTTGGACAAAATTTCCAGATATTGCACTCTTATTTCAATTACTAAAAATCTGTTTTTCAGGGGTGCCTCTACTGACCAAATGTGGAGTCATCATTAAAATATAGTTTATACACATTTCAACTCCAATTTCCTTATGGTACCTAACAGCATTATGATGCTGAATTATATTTTTTTAATTGAAAAGATATTAAATTCAGAATAATTAAATATAAATAAAAGAGAAATCCATTTTAAGCATTAAAAAAATTTTTATTCAAATTAATCACTTTGAAAAAAATTTTTGTTACTATTTTTTTTTTGTTTGATTGATTTCACTGAAAGTAAGAACTGAAAAACTATTGCATTTTTTGTTGTTTATTTAACTGATAAAAAATCTAGCCAAATCATGAAAACAAGTCAAGAAAGCAAATTTTATTTATTGAAACAACAAATAATATAACTATGTTCCAACAGGAAATATTTAAATTCTTTAACATTTATTGTGCAACAGCATTTCACATAATAAGAAAAAATAAGCTAAATCAACCAGATGTTTAGCTTGTAAACTAAAGTTCAATCTAGAAGAAACCAATTGTTTAAAGTTTTTTCCTCTAGATACAAGAAAAATAATGAGAAAAAATGAATGCCTAATTAGATATGTTAAATAAATTTTTAAAAGAAACAGAAAAAGTTCAAATTTTAAATTATAGAAATGGATAAGAATGATAAACTTTTCCACAGAGCAGTTTATAATCTAGATCTTTTCCTTTAGTTCATTCATTAAAAACAATCTTTTAACAATAGAAGATAAAGTATAAGGCTGGTTAGAAATTGAACATGCTCCAGTAAGAACCATAAATCATTGGCATCCTGGAAATCTGCACAGAAGCAATATTTTTGGTTCAGTAAAAAAATTCAATTTGTTTCTGTTTTATTATTTCTTTTTAGGACACAGTTTGTTGTTTCATCTTAAAACTGATTTTTCTACAGCAAAGCTCAAAAAAAAGATTTTCAGTTGCTGCATAAATTATACAATGAAAAGTCTGCTTCAGTAATTTAGAGTTCAAAAGCAGGAAATTTTGCATTAAGTGGATCCATCATGTCAGCAAGAAAGTAAATAGTGCCTGCCATACCTGAAAAAAAAGAAAGATTATTCTATTTTCCAACAAACATTCCTCAAAGTTCAACAACAAAAACAAATATTAACCTGTTAATTAATAAACTCAAAAATAAATAAATAATTTTTAATGTTGTAAAATTATCAAAGCAAGCTAAATGATTTTTACAAAATAGTAGAGATAGACAGGCACCATTTATATAAGATATATTTGTGCTTATGTGGAAGGTGGGTATATGTGAAAACAACCCAAAACACATTTTCTTATTGCTTTAACCCACACATATATATGATTAGACATGACTCTCATAAAATAGATCAGTAAATTTTAGTTATTATTTTCTCTTCATAGGAATTCTCTTTCTTTTGAAGGAAGTTTCAATTTCATAGGATGAATTGGGTCTGCATTTGGTTGTTGCTCAAGCTATGAAACTTTAAAAAAATGCTTAGATATATCAGAGTAGTATTATAATATTCTGAGTCTTGCCTGTCACTAACACCACGTGTGTCTTCCAATATGCTTTTGTCATTCACAATGGCTATGTGATATAGTTATTTTATTATTGAGGTCATTATAAAAAAAAAATTATTACCACCATTACACTCAGCACTTATTTTAGTTGCTCTATCTTTCAGTGCCAATGGAAAACAATTTTGTGAAGCACTTCAAAGATGCTTCAACTTATTTCCCCCGATCAATTAGACAGTGGCTTTTATTGTTACAGTTTTTAACTATAAAAATCTGTAGTCTTGCTTTGCCTGAATCTGGACTTACATAAGCTATCAGCTGTTTCATATAAAAAAAAAAAAAATTTTCTAAGAAACTCAAGACAGACTTCATTTTTGCAAGAAAATAATCTGAACTGAATAACTGGCAGTCAAATTCAAGATTTTCTGGTAATGAATTACACATACATACTGCTTACCTGCTGAGGTTGTCAAAAATTTACAGAAAATAGATGATTATTTCAGTTGTCTCCTAAAACTTTATTAATGGTAACTGAACTAATGAACCTACATTTCAGCAGTTTTTACCTGTCAGCATCATCAGAATTTAGGAAGGAGAATAATTGCTTTGGAGTGATTAAATCCTAATGAAGGCAACATGGAAGGATCAACAAAATGTAGATTCATTAGTTAAATCAGTTACTATTAATAAGGTAATAAGAAAATGCTCAAATGAACCCTTGTTATACATCACCAATAATTTTCCATTCTTATCTTGGCATGAATTGCTCAAACACTTTGAATAAACTTACCAGTATGCTAAGAAATTAATCACAACTGTGGACACCTGAAAAAACAGACTGGGAAACTTTAATGTACCAGCTTGTTAGTGCACAAACTAAACTACAGTAGTCCATATAATGTGGCTGCTGTGAGCTAACAATAGCATTATGAATGTAGTCTTAAGACAAGATTAAAAAGCAGGTTAGTTTAATCATTTACCATCACCAACTTTCCATTCTTATCATTAGCATGGAATGTGATGGTCGTGTTTATCATCATTATTAATCTAAGAAATAAGTTCAGTTTAGTCTACTAATTATGAGGCCAAAAACCATCACACCTTTGCAAAAGCTCCCAGAAAAGAGAAATGGCCATCTATACAATAAAATTGACTCATTTCCTATCATTAAAATTAACAGTTATATTTCTAAAAACTATTCTCCGACATTTAATCATGCTGAAATCTTAGTTAACTTGTAATTATGTTCCAAGTATGACACAAGCAACATGCAAGACAATATGTTTGTTAAATTTACTTGTGTATATAATTTTATACAACTTATAAGAAATTATCAAATAAAAACCAATAATTTCTACAATATTTTCACATCTAATCATCGATAAACCTGCTTTTTTTTGTACACTAACGAAAGTAGTTCACAAAATGAGCCAAAGTGGATAGCCTAGTATCCTCACTAAAAAAACAAAAACAATTATTAAAAATCAATCTAGCAAAACTTTAAAAGATGGGAACACCAAAATTTGCACTAAAATGTAGCGTGTTAAGTCAAGGGGCTACTGTAATTTCTTCATTGTGTGAGTATCCTTACTAAAAGTAGAGAAAGGGAAGTCTTTTGTAAAAGGCAACATAAAAATGAGAATACAATTTGATGGTCTAAAACTACCCTGACTTACTGAAATGATGAAATACTAGAAAACTAGAAGGTTGATGTGTAGTTTCTCTGCAGCAAACACACTGTGACATAGCCTCAGCTGTTTCATACTTCCATTACTGTAAACTTTTAATTGAAGAAAATATACTGTTCAGTAATTAAGCAATAACATTTAAAGAAAATTAAAAATAAATTATTTCTGAGTGAACTATTTTAGTAAGAAACCGTAGTGTATAAAATGGTCAAAGGGGAATAGTATATTATCCCTAAAAACAAGTCTCTTCTCTTTTTAATGGCTAAAATTATTATAAAAACCTGCAAAAGTATAATAAAAGTTAAAAGCCATCCTATCACATGAGAACAAATGATCCAAAAAGCAGAAGGCTGCTGTCATGAACCTAACTTAATATGCATGACATAACATCTATTACTGGTAAAAACAAAATGCCACCATACATGGGTCCCATGTTTGTTGCAGAACTTCTTCAAAGCTTGAATCCAACTTCACAATGGAGCTAGAATTAAAGTGCATGCCTCTTTCCAGCAAGACAATACACTCCCATATCACACTAAATAATCATAGCATGTGGTAGTGGTTGTTCTATAGCAACTTCATTTTCAAAGTCTTATCAACTGCATATATGACCAGGTTTTAGATTGCATGTTCTTGGTCTAGATATCTGTCTGCACTGACTATTATCAACACAAAGCCTTTCTGACAAATATAGTTGCAACAGCAACCAGATTTAATCTCACTTTTGTCCCTTGCAAAGATCATCCAAAAGGAAAGTACATCTACATGTACCTGATATCACATAAATTACCAAGTTGTAAAATACCCTTTTGAAAATTATGATAATAACTGATTTTACATCAAAACTTGACTTAAGTTCTTTCACTGTTACAGAACTCTTTTCCTAGCTATTCAAACTGCTTTAAGCCAACAAACTCACCTTCGAAGAGAGAAAATGGACGATCTGCAGTTCTGCACCCATGCTTTCCATAATCAAAACACCATTCAGCAAACTAATAAAACATGAAAATCAAATAAATATATTAAAACAAAAATGTTTTTGGCATCATTAATTGAACCTTCCTACTATAATAAGAGAACTTTCAAACAGAAAAAAGCTAAGTTTTTTTAAAATAAATTTTTTAGTCACCACATCATTTCTCTTCCATATTGATCATCAGACATACCAATTCTCCCGATCTCCCGATTTGGGCGGCAGTCTCCCAAATTTGGACCTTGAACTGATCTATCAATCGGGTTTTAAAAATTGGTAATTTCTACTGATTTTAGGCATGTACACCGATTTTTTCTGGAAGTCTACCAATCTGCATAATTATAGTTAACTTTTTCGTACATTCAAAATTTCCTGGTAAATGTCAGCCAATCATTTGCTCTCTATAGCAAAACCAGTTGAGCAAACATGATTCATACTGGAAATCGGGCTTCACTTTCTTCTTGGCCAATAGAAACTGATTATACAAATAAGATGACCAATTGTATTTATCGTTCTAAACCAAGTGTGATTGTTCATGTGATTTCTCAAAATGGCTTCTTTGGCAACTAAGACGAAGAGAAAATGCTACGAGTGCACATTCCAGATGTCTTGGAAACAGAATTTCCTTGGGTGACCAAATGTACTTTGAAAACGGATGCATTTTTGAAGGTTAGGCCTATTTTATTTTACATTTGATGTTTGTGAAATGCTTTAATTCTTTGAATGATTATGTTGTATCCATAATTAAATTTATTGTTTTTATTTAAACTAAAATTTTTTTAAAGACCTAGGATAGGGGAACCCCTGCCCAAATTTTAAATTCTTCATTGTTTAGTAAGATTAAAATTCTTGTTTCTTATTGTGTTATTCCAGATTAAATGTGTGCTATTTTCAACAGTAGCTATCTTTCTCTTTCATTTTCATTTGTGATTGTTACAGTAAATTATTTTCAAACATGTTCTCTATTTGTGATTGAAATGTAATGATACAGTTTATTAAATAATGTCTGTCAATACAATAAAATTTTATATAACTGTTTTTACTTGTTCATTTAATATTTCCAATTAACATAGGAAATTGAACTACCTATTTAGCAATTGAAAACAATATTTTCAAGATGATGTATGAGGTCTTCAGAAATGAAAACAAATACGTATTTGAACCAATTCATCAACTAAATATGAGTAAAACCATAAAAAAGACAGCCAAAGAAATTACTCCCTCATAGGTATTATAATATATACATGTACATTTGGTGCCTCAACCCTGTTTTCTGGAAGTAAAAAACAACAACATTGTGTTAAGATTAAGTCTGATATTTACAAAAAGAAAATATGATGATATCTTGAAACCTGCAGAATTGAAAACAAATGACAAAATCAAAGAATGCATGGGGTATTTGCAAATGATGGGCTTTAAACCAGTTTTGCTTGTAAATTGCTTGATTTGCTGTGAGTCATGCAAAATCTCCCTCATGAGAATTTTGAAAAGTTGGCAAGTATGGATCATCATGATTCTATAATTGACCATCTTTCATTTTTTTGAGGATATCCATAATATTTCATGTGACAAATAATTCAGGTTTACTTTTAACAAAAGATCCACATAGGAACTCCAATTAACCAAGTAATTAAAACTACATCCTCTGTCTCTTACAACAAATACCTATATACCATAACTCTAACTCCATTGTTTTAAAACTTTCATCTAATATAAGGTCAAATTACATCAACAATTTTTTTATTATTACTTTTTGAGTATGGCTATCTACACACATTATGTACCTTAAATTTTTTCGTATAAATCAATACTTTTCCCCAGAAGTCCCAGTTTTGACTTATATTCCAAGTCGATTTATCTATAAAGTCATTGAAATTGCTTTATTAAAAAAATTTTAAATGACAAAGTGTGTTATTTGCTGAAATAAACTGTAAAATTGTTAATTCAAACAGACAACGGAAACTATTGCATGGAATGTTTGTGAACTGGGTAAGCAATTCACTGTTAATGTATTCATTAAAACATGCAAAATAATCCAATCAATAACAAGCATGCATTCACCAATTACATTTTATCTATCCTTTTCAATCCTAATTAATATGTATAAATACCTCCAACAAATCCTCTACCTCATCTCAAAATGTCTCTTGTAAAGTCACGCAACTTGTACACAACAGCTTTCAAGCTAGAAAATGTTACGTTTGCTGTGGTAATATGGCTGCATATAGAAAATAGTCATCAAGAAATGTGTTAGGGACTGACAAAATGAAGGATATGTTGCAGACTATGAAGAAAACCAAGTGCACTAACTTTGAAGATAACTTGGAGGAATTTGTGCTATCCCAACATGCTGTGTGTAGTGAACTTAATATTGTACAGCTAAGATTAAGGGCCAAATAAATAGCAACTGATTATTGCTGCCTTTAGATTTCTTTACATTTTTCTTTCACTGGTGTATAGCAATCACCATGGTGGTTTCCCCAGACATGTGTATCATATTATCCAATCAGAGAACATCCAAATATATTCACCTTTTTTTTCCACATAATTATGGACTCCAAATATCAAGCAACTTGAAACTGAGCTAAATATTGACTCATGCTATCAAAAATTAAATTGAGTCCAGAATTTGAAGATAGATAAACCCAACACATTTGGCTTTTTTAAAGTAAGCAATTCAAAATAGTGAAATTGACATGACACACCTGATGATGATCACTGATGTCATACAGTACCTAAAAATAGACACTGTGCTCTCAACCAATAATAATGTTTGCAGTTTGTTTCAAATATCGCTCCATGATTACAAGCATGTTGAAAAACTATTTCAACATCTATTTAACTGAAAGGTCATCTCACAAAGCAGATCATTGATATGCACAACCAGCTCAATAATATTCATGAGCCTGAAAGAACTGTAGACAGCAGTGCAATTCAAGTGTTAGGAAGGATCTGACATACATTGGCAGCAAAAATTATAAGCGGATTTGGAGAAAAATTTTCAGATGTTCTTAACTTTTGCTAAAAGAACCAATAACAGCACATTTATATATATATATATCAGACGAAAGGTGATTTATCAGTGTTTCAGATGCTTTTTAAGCCTCGCCATAAATACGTACAAACAAATTTTTATTCTCAACAAAATAATTTTACTGTCATTCTATGGCAGCAAAAATTATAAGCAGATTTCATGATTTGATCTAGACAATGTATATTTGCAAAGCAAAATGAAGCACTTTCTTGACAACCAGATCTTTAAGTACATTCTAGTATTTTGTAGGATACCAAAAATAACCGATCATAGCAGACAGCAAGAGGGCATCAAATTTATAAGCTTGTTGCAACAGTAGACTGTAATTTTACCCCATAATTCTTTGATATTTTCATACAATTTGCTCAATGGCTATGAAGCTCTAACCCCTATTCCTAGTGTATGCCACATATTCTCTATTGGATTTAAATCTGGAGACTGAGGAGGCCATTTAAGAGGGATTTTCGTGGTTTGGAACCAATGCTTATTTGCAGTGTGAATAGGTGCATTGTGCTGCTGGAAGATCCAAGTCAAGGGCAAATTTTCATCAGCATATGGTTCGAGGACATTTCTCAAGGTGTGCAAATATCTGTTGCTGTTGAAAGTGTCTGGAGAAATAGCACCAGATCCTAATGCTCCCACCACCCTCTTGAACAGTTGGAGGAATACATTTTTGAACAAACTCTTCACTGATTCTGTGTCGGACATATTGCACATGATCAGAACCAGACAAATTGAACTTGAATTCATCTGACCAAATAACTTTAGACCACATTTCTGGGATCCAGTTGATGTGCTCCCATGCGAACTTGAACCTGAGACAGTGCAACATATTCTTTCGGGAAACAAACAGCTTCTTCCTGGCAACCCTTCCATTCAGTCCAAACTCATGCAGTCGGTTCCTGACAGTCTGCACACTGATCTCCCCATCTTTCCATTGTTGAATTTTCCTACAGATATCCACAGCCATCTTGATACAATCAGCTTCAGATATCCTATGGATGCATTAGTCCAATTTTTGAGTAGTTTTTCTAGGCTGGCTGGAATGCAGATAATCGCTATACTGTCCAGTGGCTTGGTAGAGATTCTGGGTTTGTCTAAAGGCTGTTTTGCTTCATCCAGTTCCCTTGGAGAAGAAATTTCAGCTTTTGAAGCTCAACAATTCTTGAATGAGTAGTTGGAGAAAGACAACTTCCTAACCATTCTAAGAAAATAATAATTAATTATATATTAGCCATCACTATGCCTACAAAATCCTACTATCACATCAAGTTACTTAACTATTCAAAATCCGCTAATAATTTTTGCCATTATAAAAACCAAAGGTAACTTGGGTTTGGCCCTGGAGGGTGGGGCGGCGAGTATTCTTCTTTGTGGCTATTGTAGACGGAAAGTCCTCTACCTGAAGAGTGGAGGTGAGGGGCGCTTTTTGCCTTTGGCCTGCCTGTCTGGCTGGAAAGGTTAGGCATGGCGAGACCGATTTTTGGATTTGACGTACTGAGGCCTTTTTTCCAAGATTGGTTTTTGGCTGGGGAAGCGATCACTTCCAACTGGAAGCTTCCGCTTCGCCCAACATGGGTCACTTTGGCGGCCAATTACATGAGGTACTTTGGCGCCTCAACACGGCCTTTTAGGCCTACACCAGGAGCTTGCTCCACACACGGCTTCAGCCTACTCCACTGCCTTCTCCTCGGAGATAAACACACATACACGAACTTTACACTTGCACCTGCACGCATGCACCACACAAAGAGAAAAAAAAAAAGTACTATAGTTGATCTAGCCTTGCCTTATACTCCATCAACTTATAATCCAGAAAATATGATACTGATGTCATTTTCACTTTGGATTTGTCTATTGGATCAAAAGTAGTATAGCTAAATTCAAAGGCAGGTATACCAACACCTCAATGTCATCATTATATCAGCAACATATCACCAACAGTTGAAAGAATAATATTATTTAAAGTTAGGTTTAACTCATTTCTATGACAACAGATTCAAAGGAAACATTTTGTAAAGCACATTATAAAAATCAAAAGTCAGTTTTTAAGCATTTGTTGTTCTTTTTTGATCATTACCTGACCGAAAATATTACACAATTTAATAAAGGCACACAGATCTTTCTTACCTTCATTGCTTGGTGCAGATATTTTTGATCACCAGTTAATTTAAACAAAGATATAAAAGCATAGGCATTTCCAGAAGTACCGTGACAAATCCCATACCCTTTCTGGAGAATGCCGCGCTTCCAGATCACCTCAGCACATTTTATGGCACCATCAAGGAATTTAGAATCTCCAAAGATCTACAAAAAAAATTTAAAAAAATAAAATAAAATAAAGCTTGTACTTCTATCTGCTCAGTAAGAAATTAAACTGTTTTTTTTTTAAAAATAATAAATGGAGCAATTACAAATATGCTCAAAATATCTTTCTCTTGTGTTTATTTTTCATAAAAATTAATAATTTATTTGCTGTTTATTACTTGTTCTTCTACCATAAGTTTTCTGTTTCCAATAATTGTATACCATCTAGTTTTTCACTGAATATGTACAATGCAGTACAACAAAAAAAAATGTATACTGAAAGGAAAGAGCAGATGAAAAATTCTTGAAAAGATTAAATGTTGCTGTGTCATCATACACAAATCTCTACATGGGAGACGACCCTGATGAGAAAGAGTAGTGCCACAGCTATTTGATAGAGACTGTTGCTTATCCTGTACCAAGAGGAATCCCACTAAAACTCTTTGTTTTTAGATGTGAGAGAAAACCAGAGTGCCAAGGAAAAATCCACTCATCCAGCTAATAAAGAAAAGTGAGAAAACACCATGCCTGAGAACTACACTAAGCCAAACTGTGACTGAAAATCGAACTTAGTCCTGCAGCCTTGGCATTTCAGTAAACCATCAGCCATTGAAAAGTTTAAATAATAATAGAAAAACTGGATTCTCAACTTGTTCATTGACCTTGAAATACAAAAACCAATTGATTTCTACAAGGTAGTTAACAAGAAAAAATAAATTAAATTTTATTAATAAATAATTAATTACTTATAAATTTTATTTTAGAAAGTTGGTAAATTAAAATATAATTTAGTAACTTTTTAATTCACAGATTAATCAAAATTTTAAAATAAACTGTGAATAGTTAAACTTTATATTTTTTAAATAATAAGCATAGAAGAAAAGACGAAAAAGGCACAGATAGTATTTTTTTTTTAGAAATCAGACAAGAAAAAATAATATTTTTTATCAAAAGTATAAATTATAGTTCTTTAGTTTACTATAGTTATACAACAATTGTGTTACCAGGTATAGTTAGTGTTCCTGAACATTTCTGATGACTCCAGTTCTTTAAATACATCTTTTAAATTAAATTCCGTCAAAGAACAATAAATATAGGAAACAAAATTACCTAATTAGACATTTTCATATAAAATAAGAACATCATCAAAGCAGAAATTATGATAATGAAAAAGCATGCAATGATTTTATAACTGTTTGATCAAGATGATTCTAGGGTTTATGACAATGATTTAAACCAGCTCTAAAATGATTAGAGAGCACTATCCATACTTTTGGTAGAACTGGAAGCAAGCTAGAGAGAGTGGACAAGCTGAAACAAACCTTGTAGGCCAGCACAAATGTAAAGATCCATCCAGGGGCACCATGACACCAGTGAACCAACTTGTCAGTGGTACTACCAAGAGATGATGGACAATTGCCAGATGGATATCTGATAGTCAGCATGTAATCAATCCAGGGTTTGACTAGCTCATTTACAGCTGAACGAATAGTTGAATTGGACACCTTAAAAAAAAAAAAAAATCCAATTCATAAAAATTTAAAAAAAAAAAATTTATATAAGTCAAATAACTTTGGGTATCATTTTCATTTTAATGAAATGATGTTCTAAGGACATACATGGTTTAATGATGTTTTTTGATAACATTTATGACAAAGTTTTTAATTATTTGGTTTATTTATACTGAATTAAAGACTTTTCTGAGAAGAATATACAAGAAATTACAATTCTTGAAATAAAGAGCATTGATCTTTGATCATCAAAACTAGATTTCTCCAAAAAATGTTTAAATATCAGTGAATAACTTTCTATGAGAAGAAAGAACAGAGTCTTCTTGAAGCATAAGTAATTTTTATTGTAGCTCATATGTATGCTTAAGAGTCATATAAAATAGCATAAAACACAAAATTAATATCTAGTAGTTTTTCCACATGCCAAATAAGGAGCTAAGTCATATTGTGGCATAGATGTCAAGAAAGTTTGTATGATGGCGTGATCCAAATATTGTCAAAGTTGAGTCAGTTTTTCCTTGAGCGGATGTGGGAGAGGACACCTTGTTTTTCACACTTGGCAATCAAGATGCTCCCAGATGTGTTCAATTAGATCTTTGTTAGAGTATGAGCACAAATAATAATACACATTGTTAGATGTTTTTCATTCCTTAAAAGATAGCCAAACATGTTTTTAGCAACTCTTATATCTCAAGGTATGAACATTTCATATATGTAGTTCACAAATATTTATTCATAGAGTCATATGGCTATTTTGGCGACTGAAGTTGGGGCATTTTTTGATTGCATGTTCAGTAAAAACATCATCATAAACAACTCTTTAGAAGGTAATGGTTGAATGTTCATACACTTCATTCTGGTTATATTGCACATCAAGATGACAAAAACAGTTACTATGCTTTACAACTATTAAACTTCAAATTTGGCTTCACACACTGCATGACATCATCAAATGCCAATTTGAGTCTAATTTATAAAAAAATGTAAAACTCATACACCATTTTTGACACAGCTTTTGAAATCTACATAAATTTTCCTGGAAACTCAGGTTTGATGGCAATAGCTATTATGTGATTGCAGCTACTGAACAATAAAATATGAATTTTGTCAATGTGTAAAATGAAGCATAATTTTTCAAACCAAGCGCCCTATGGTTAAGGCTCTGTATATGTGGAACTAGTGTCTTGGTGGAATTACAAATTTATAAACCTTCTGGATCTCAATGCTTTTAGTTTTTAATAAAATATGAGGGTAAAGTTGTTTACTTTCTCAAAATTCGATGTGGCAGTTTTGGATGTGTGACAAGTGGCACAATCTCTTTGCAGCAAAATCATAATCGCAGATGAATGCATGTGATACAGAACTCAGATGTTCTTTGATGAACACCAGGACAGTCAGTCTATCCAGTATCCCAAATTTCTACCCATAGCATTAAACTAAAACCAGTGTTGAAATGTGGGCTACAACCAGGCCTCCTGAACTGCTTCACTAATTTTTCACCTTAGTCATGTTCAGTCATTTAGTATAAATTGATAAAGCAGAGTCAACAGAGAACAGAACAAACATCCAAAATGTCATAGAACTAGGTATAGAGCCCACGCAGATCTACCCTTTACATTGGCTTTCTTAAGCAAGGGTTTTCATTAAGTCACATATCCAATGTAACTCAGTCTATGCAAATAAATTTGAGATGTATGTTCTGATGCATTTACAGAAATGGCAATCAATGTCTGGAAGCCTTGCATGGATTGGAAAACAAGGGTTCTTTTGATTCATTTTATAACTGTTAATAACTGTTTTGTTTGATAGCTACATGTTTATTCATTTTCCTGACAACAATTAATGAATTTATGCAATGTTCCATTTATGAGTCCAAAGTCCAAACCAGTCTGATTGCCCAATATTGCAACCTAATGTAAATGGAAATTTATTACAAGTACCAACAGTATAAGAGATCTTTAACATTCCACCAGCACTATTGCTTCCTTACACACACTATTTATAGTTTGAATGCATAGCTTTTGGGGTAATATGGGCTGTTTCATTATTTTCAAGGGTGCTCATTTTATGGCTCTGTACTATTTACTTTTCATTAAGAATACAGTATGAAATTTATAACATTTAAGGATTTCACCAGGGTGGATTGAACTCCAAATCTTTGTACTATTTACCACTGCAATTGATTTCTTAATGACTATTTTACTCTATAAAATTATATCTATGCAATTGGTTAGTTTAAGTGTAGAGTTTGGATTAATTAAGTTTTATTCATATTATTATAGGTACTATATTAATAATTTTTTTGAAAATATAAAACTGAATTGCATTAAAATTTTATTTGTGAAAGAACTCAATTTTCCGAAGGACAGTGTGTGCTGATTACTACCATAATTGCAAGGATCTTAATATCTTGGCTTTAGTCATGAAAGCCTTTGAAATTATCAAAAGAGAAAAATCTGTTAAAACAAGCCATTATCCATGAAGTTAAAGTAGCTGCTGCAGTCTCCTTAACAACTAAAAAAATAGAAATCTCTCTAGACAACTTTCCAGAGCATAAATAAATTTTGACAAGTGCAGGGTTCCCATACCTACTGCAGGATGTATGTTCTTGAAAGCCACTGCAGTAGGAAAAACTGTAGTTAGCAAATATAAGGCCTTATGGGAAATAGGGGGTTAGGGGAATTACAGTGCTCCTTCACTATTGTGATGCTGACATCTTAGGTGGTGGGTGTGGCTGGAGCATCAGCAGTGGCTTTCTTAAAAAGCTTAAGATGGAAGGCTGGTTCATTTTCTTTTGTAGATCCCTCTATAGCTCCCTGTACAGTCTCATTAATTCTACCATACAAACCTTGTTTGAAGTTGAGGCTATGCTCCATGAAGAGGTCAGACAGTTTGGTAGCAAGCATCATTATATGGCTTAGGTTGGCTAGAGTCATCTTTGGCTTTTCCACCAGGTCCTTGCCATTGCCCTCATTGTCATTAGATGACTGTATCATCTCCTCAAGGTCCTTCCTTCTCAGTTAACTTTTCCACTTGTGACTGAAGCTCCTTGACCTCATTAGCTTGGATGTCAGCCAGCCTCTCACCTGCCAAACATCACAGTCTCCACAATGCACTGAACTTCATCATCCACAGTACTGCCTCCTTCCAAAGTTTACCTCAACAAGTATTCGGTGTCGATGGCTTCACCGTGTCAAGTACTTTATTGATGTTGGTAATGTATTCCATCAAGGTTGGGTCTTTCTCCATGGTGTTCATGATGCCAGTAAAGGTGTGGCTTGTATAGTAACTTTCGAGAGTTGCTATCACTATGGGCTAAAGCAGTGACATCATGTTGGGAGGCAGGAACATGACTTCTATATTCAGGTGGGTGAATTGGAGTGCCTCAGGGTGCATGGGTGCATTATCCAGGATGAGAATTACCGTGAAGGCCAGTTTATTCTTTGCAAGATACCACTACCCCATGCACAAAACAGTTGTTGAAACAGTCCATAGAGATCGCAGCAGTTACCCATACCATGTGGTTAGAGCACCAAAATACAGGGTGGTGGTTTTTGTTCTTCCCCTTCGGGGCACAGAGGTTCTGTGAATGGTATAGGAGCATCAGCTTGATGAAGCAATCCCACATGGCATTGACATAAAGGAGAAGAGTAAGTCGGCACTTTGCTGCCTCAGATCCCAGAGCAGACTTCTCAGCCTTTGAGATGAAAGTTATGTTCACAATGAAACACCATGATGTTGGTAATGACTTTTGTGAATATGGGGTTTAATGTCATTTCTCCGATGCAGCTGTTCGAAGCCCTTTAAAGTAATGGAGGACTTCAGAACATGGCAGTTTTCCCGTTTACTCTGTTTTGTAATACAGCTGATCAATTGTTGGGCCAGCAATACAGATGCGTTCTGATTCTTGTTGGTGATCAGCTGTATTTGTATGAGTATTTGTCCACTGATCATGTGGTTTTCAATATCTTGAACATTGGAGATCCAAAGTTTTCAAGTGCTCACCCTGTTGCATTTGATGATGAACTCGATTGTGAAAAGGATGAGCAAGGTGATGAAGTGGTAGACGATAGAGTAATTGATGAAAATACTGATGAGTAATACATGACATTGGTGATGGAAGAACAAGAAACAAGAGTATCATTGACAAGATGTATTTTCATAACCAGCTTGATGAATCATGATGCATCTTGAAGTAGTAGGCACAGCAGAAGCAAGAGGAAGAAGAGATGTGGTAACATTTTTTTAGGTTTATAATGGATTAAGAAAGAGACAACAATGGAAGAAACTGGCATGTTTAATGATCAGAGCCGTGATTCATTACAGCATGAAGATGACAGTGAGACTGAAACGAATGCCATTGTCTGTACGTTGCAACAAGAAAAAGATGACAAGGACAAGGACACCAAATGAAGGGAGTGTAAGAAGATTTTTGCTTTCATCATCATTAAAATGAGACGTGTAAAGGCACTAAGTGCAGCAATGATCTTTTTTCATTTGGTTTGAGATACGGTGCCCAGCTCATGAGTGAAGGAAAAATCAAGCATTTGCAGATGATGAATGCTGCCCAATGAGACAGTGATGATACAGATGCTATTAGCATGGGTGGTGAAGTTGAGAACAAGGTGGAAACAACCCTGGGAGACTATACAACTATATAACCTTCCTATCTGGATGGGCCAAACAACTTGCGTACGGTAAAATTTATGGTGCCAAGTACATTGAATGATTCAAAGAGAATATACATGAAGTGTTTATGAAGCAGGGTCAAAGACAATAGATACAGAATTGGTCCAGGTTGAATGTTTGAAGCTCTGCGAAAGAAGTGCCCCTATCGATTTGACCTTCCTTAAGATACTGAAATTTGACAATACATCATGAGTTTGACAGCAAAATTCAAGAAGCATGGATCACTGAATATTTCATTACGGAAAGTTCAGGAGCCGATCCAGTTGACAATAATGAGAATTGTTACATATAGTAACTATGTGATTAGTCCCGTGGCAGTGCTGGTGATGCTCAAAGACAGTCAGATGAGCAGCTTTCCTACTGATGATAAAATTAAAAGCTTCATCAGTTCATTGAAGCAGAAGCACAAGAGACGGCACACAGCAGTAAGTCAGAACTGATCACGTGCTGCCTGCTTCCCTTCCCATGTTGTATTTCCCCAGGACTAATACCTGCATATTTTAAAATACATTTGTACTGCGTAGTACTGAAAACTCAAATGCCTTTAACCTTTTCATTTTTTTCAATTTTCATTCCAAAAGACGATTTGAGATCTGTGTGATGTGATACATTCAAATATCACCATTTTCAGCTACAATGATGATGTAGGTAATGTGAACAACCCCACAGTAAAGAGTGATTACCTGGCTCATGAGGGGTGTGTTCAAATTTAAAATTAAAGAAACAAAAAGCCTTACCTCCTTTGTTCATAAAACTCAACAAGAATTTAAGATTAAAATAAAAATAGCCTGACAAAACAAAAAAAAAGGCACCTGCATCAGCAAGTAAAAGATCCCAGCCATCCCATGAGCAGCTCCAAGGTAAATTTTATCATGCCACATGTACATCAATGGCAGCTTTGACTTCTGTTCTGCAGCAAGAGATTTCCCCGATTCTAGTATGCACTGGCATACCTATGTAAAAATAAAATAAAGTACAAGATGAATAAGGTAATAATTATCATCACCAAAAGTCAATAACACATACAACTATGCATTTTTTGTGTTTAGATTATGACAACATACTGCAGCCTTTTAGCAATCTGTCAGCATATCATGTGACATAGTTTTTCAATGCACTGATAGGAATAAACTGGTAAAATAAATGGGAAAACTATCTGTAACAAAAAGAAATTTGCTGCCACTTAGCTTGTTTGAATAACTAATGTTCTTGTAAAAATAACATTGAACTCTTACAACTTCAACTACAAGCATGGTATGTGCATGCAAAGTAACTTTTATTTATTGAAATTTTTAAAGATTAAAGAGAAAGGGATCTCTTGTAATAGAAGCAAAATTAAAACAATTTATCTGTTAATACTCAGGATGCTATACACAGAAAATCAACTGATCTTAACTAAACTGCTTTAGATGTTGACTGGAAAAGACCACAAGAATACTCCCTCACTTAGTTACTAATGCACTGTTCTGCATACCTTTAGTGTTATAAGCTTTTGTTATTACTAATATAATTATGTTTATATTACATCCTATTTTACACAATATATATGCATATTATATGTATACTCAAAATAATGTAGCATACTATATAAGTAGTTTTACCAGACATCCTTATATTTTAAGATTCAAATCAATCCTTGGCTGGCCTTCAGAGCTGACATTACAAGATGGATGCAATGAAAAACTTCTATTGTAAACAGAAAACACTACTGCCTCTTTTGGGACCTTTGGTTTAAACCAGTTATTTGATAGTAAACTTTTGATAGCTATTAAACATGTTATCAAAATGTTAGACTACTTTTGTAAATGGTAACTTACAAATATTTTTCATTTGTTTCTAAAAAAAAATTTAACAGGTGCATACAGACATAAAATTAAACTACCTCCAACCTGATTAATGTCAATGTTCTTTCTTATTCTGACTACATAACAGCTCTTATTATTTATTGCTGGCTAAATAACTATAAATGTGCGAAAATAACTGTTTGTTTATTATCCTTTTTCATTCTAAAAGAAGTTATTTTATCTTCTCCAGTTTAGAAAAGTTTAACATTAGTTATATTTTTATAATCAAACTAATTCTTAATGCTTTCTTTCATTTCTTCGTAATAATTTGCTAAGCCAGTATTAAAAAATACCAGTGGCACAAATTGTGGTAAGAAAAATTATATTTTATTTTTATGCTGTAAAGTAATATGATACAGTTTCTATAGAACATCTTCTCTTCAATGTCTTTTTTTCTGTTTGTTTTTGTCTCTGACAATAAATTATCAACAGTTTAGAATGTTATAAATTATGTTCAAAAAGTGTTTCAGCTAGAAAAAAAGAGTAGAAATCAAAATACTACATTAAAAAAGAGAAGAGAGGGCACATTATTGAAAGGGATTTAGAACTGAATAATCCAGTTAATTTCTGAGTCATTTGCAGATCTATGAAATGCTACAGCATCTTTTGAAAAGCATGTTCAACTGGTAATTAAAGACCACAAAAAAAATCAACTTTTTAAATAAGGGGGCAAGAGAGGTGACAGATTGAAAAGAAAAACTGTGAAATTAAGAAAATAGAAAAAGGGCAAAGCACAGGGTCCGGCTCCAAAATGTCCAGCTGGACTTATGCCTAATATTAGATTTGTCAGTTTTTGTATGCAAATTGTTGGGGAAATTTCCAGTCAATAGATAGTTAACAGCCTACATGGTTTCAAATCTACTTAAATTTAGCCATTTCCCTTTTACCAGAATTCTAATTTTTTGTCTGCATTCAGATTTTTTTGTTTTGTTTTTTGCAAGATATTTTTTAATTAATAGTATGTTGTCTCAAATCTATTTAAATTTAGCCATATCCCATCTATTGAACATTTCCTTCTCTACATTTGGTTTGAGTGGGTATTTTTACATTTTTTGTGAAATAATATCTTATTCACAGCCATAAAGTCAGGCTAGTGATCCAAATCAGTTATAAGATATTAAGAAAACTCGGGCTGTTTCATTTACAAACCCCAAAATACAATTAGTGTACGAGATGTCTTCCACCCACTATCATTAAAAGACAAAACAGTGTTTCAATTTTAAAACTAAACAAACAAACACAAAAAAATAGCATCAACTGTTGGTGGACATACACAACCAATTTTTATATTCTTGAAAAAAAGAAATTATTGATCCAACCTTTATCCATTGCTTGTTTTTGTTATGGAATTAAGTACATTATTTGTTAAATGAATAAATAATTTTCAAAACTGTAAAAGCATTAAAGAATAATATAATGATAATAATAACAATTATAGTCTTTAAAATCAAAGGTATAAGAAATCTTTAAATAAAAAATTTCACAAAAATACTTAAGTGTCAGAATATAATATAGAATAGCCTTACTGTAACAATGATTGAAGAATCAACCATGTCTCCCAGATGATGTTGTACGAATAACAAAGCAAACAAGTAACCAGCACGACCAAACAAAAGTTCATCAGGCAGAGAAGAATCTTGGCAAACAAATGAATGCATGTTCTGTAACCTACAAAAAGCATGAGTAGAACATAAGTATTATACATACATATTGTGTGTGTGTGTGTGTGTACTCATTAAAAAAAAATTAAGGAACAGGCATTTATTTCTAAGCCAGCAGTGGTTATATGGTATGTTGTTCAAACTTATTCATATTCTGATTGAAAAGAACCTCATATTGAGGAGAAAAAGCCCAAACATAACACTATACATACAACATGTCATGTATGTTATCATCTTGAGAACTGAGCAACCTTGGAAACTCATAAACAAATAACTCCTTCCACTTAATCTGCATGATATGAATCATTACCATTTCCTGTATAAACTGACCATACATGATGGAAGTCAGTTTAGGAGTGTCTAGGAATTATTTAGTACCAAATGAGGTGGCTCAGGCCAATTTAAGGAGGGATGATGCACATTGCCATAGTTTTCCAATACAATTTTCATCACAGTGGTATTTATAGGGCACTAAGAAGGTACCACCAAATAACCTGTTTATGGAGAGAGATGTTCATGTTACCCTAGAGTTACAATCCTTTATAAAGATCATTATCTTGTAAACCTGGCCAGAAGAAACCCCTTTTCAACAACACAATCTCTCCAAAATGACCTTGAAAAATAACCAAAAATAGAATTCTGAGTCAGTTTGCAACAGGCTTCACACTGGTGGTATGCAGGCAGTCCAGAACACTACTGATGCAGAACAGAAACTAGCTTGGAAATGATTTGCTAATTGAGCCATTACCCTTTATGAGCAATTTATTGGGGAAAGCCTGATGGTGTGGGGTGACATTCAATTTGGCCAAAGAACTGATCTTGTAATCATTAGGAGGGATGTCATGACTGATGTCAGACAGAGGGATGAGATCATAATACCTATGGTTGTTTATCTGACCCAAAGCCAAAATCTCAACTTCATCTATGGGTAACAATGTCTATCTGCACCATGCACATGCTGTCATTGCTATAGTTCAGGTCTACATCATCACTTGCAGGGTGCACCTGCACAATTTCCAGACTTAAATTCAAATGAGCATGTCTGGGACATTCTATGGAGAAATGTCTGTAGCCCCAAGTCTACCCACAGCATCTTGATCAGCTGAATAGTAATCCTGGTCAAAGAATGGCATAATATCCAACAATAACAGTTAGACCATTTCATTTGTTCAATACCAAGATGTGTACAAGATTTTATTAGAATCAATAGTGGTCACGTTATTAAAAACATTTCTTTTTCGGCCAATGTCAACTCTTCTGTGATCATTTTTAGACTAATGTTGTGCCATTTCGTTTTCACCCAACAGCTCAACTTAGCTTCTGACATCAAATTCTTTAATAGAAAGTTTAGATCAATATGCATGTTTACTTCAGCCAGAATACCACCACTTATAAACAATGTACCATAAAAAAATACAGGCTTGAAAATGATGCTTGTTACTTTTTTTTTTTTAGTATACTTACACAAAAAGTTTGGTGATAGTAAAGATTTATTTTAAAAGATGAAGATAAAATTTTCACTTAGTGCTTTAAAAATATATATTAAAAAGTGTACCACTAGTAATCCAACTCTAAAAAACATCTCCTCCAAAATGTAAAAACTAAATACCTAAAATTACCATTGGTTACTAATTCAACTTACCCAACTAAAGAAGATACTGGTGTAACAATAGTATAACTACTTTTTGCTTCCTTTGAACAACACAAAAGAGAAAAGATATGGAAGAGTATTATTTAAACAGATGAAATAAGGAGCATATTCAGTACTCACTCAAAGTAAAATTAGAAGAAAAACACATGGCCATCGTGATGACACTTGAAATAGTGAACTATGACCACGTGCTAAGATAGAAAACGGTAATGTTACACAAATGCACAGGACAGTTTTTCCCCGTGTAGGTAACCTAAAGCACCTTGCATTTCATACAAAAGAATCACTTTTACTAAGCACAAGTCACACAAATCTTTACATTTGTTTGAATAATAAAATTGCATATTATCTCATGTATAAGCAACAGCTGTTTTTATTTGGTGACAGAGATATCAAAAACTTATTTTATTATTTTTGTTTAGTAATGTAGGATCTACCTGCCTTTCCAGACATTCATCACTTTCTTTGCTTTTCCCAAACTTCTTGTACAAAACAGCTCCCAAAGCTAAAGGGCCAGCATCACCACATAAAAATGTTACCTTCCGTCTTTGCAAGTGCTTTAGAGGCCTTTTTATGTAATCAAGCGCCATCTTCAGATAGTTGTCCTTGTCGTTTGAACCCAGAACATTGTGCAGATGAAAATGCAATAACCCAATACCTAAAGTATAAATTAAAGTAAAAGTCACAGGTATTTTATTTTCAATCAAAGCAAATGAAGTTAAAGGGTCACCAATAACAGTGGGTTCAGATCAGCAGGAATGTTTATGCAATAGATAGTTAGTGCAGTGAGTGTATAAACCCTTCTGCAACATAGAAAGCCAACCACCACCATCTCTAGAACACATTCCTTTTCCAAATATGTGCATGTATATTTGTGAAGCATAAATTAAATTTACAAATAAAATGAAAATAATAGCAAAAATATGTATTTATGTGACTATTAATTTTTTTACACAGTTCAATGAAAAAATTTTAAATCCCAAAAGTTAGAAATGTGCTAATGAGATGCAGTGTATCCATAAACAAGACACTAATACTGTTCTCATTCACAATAATCAGTTGAAACAAGCTTTTAAAAAAATGCTTTTGTATCATAGTGTTTTATTATTTCCAAACAAGACTGGCAGAGTTCCTTAAAATTTATTACATTAACAGATTAACTATGAGATAAAGTATGTGAGAATAGGGGAAAAACTATCCATGTCAGAAAAAAGTTGTTGAAATTTACAATCATCAGATAAAATAAAATTTAAATAACAATAAAAGCTGAGGACGACTCTTTATTTTAAAAGAAAATAGTCAGATGTAACTATGCAATAATGATATGACCCATTTTTATATTAAGGCAAAAAACCTAAGTACAGTCGACCCCCGTGTAATCGCGGTTCGGCATTTGCAGCCGCGGTTATTCGCGGAATTTTCCTTAGAACCTAACTAATAATTGTTCGTGGAAAACCCCACATATTCACGGAATCGCAAATATCTCCTGCGATTTTTTCACACTTTTTAACGCTAAATTATTAACAACAATATAATTTATTAATTTTGTAATATAAATACTAACATAAATTCAGCAAAATATCAATATGAAATAAACGCTATTGGCTGGAGGTTTGAAAGTAGCCAATCCGAGAGCGTTATTTATTTCTCCTCGCTGCTGATTGGCTGCTGCCCACGAGGCGCTGTCTCAGGCAGATGCAGCCCAGCATCATCCCAGTTTACCGTGTGTAGCTATCTCGAGTGTTTCTCTGAGTGTTGTATTTTTTATTAAATTATTATTATATATTTACTTATATTTTTTTATTATATTTTACGTTATATTTTGACGGTTATAGGCATTTTTATGGACCACATCCAATTTTCGTGGTTTTTCACTCTTCGTGGGTGCTCTAGGAACATAACCCCGCAAATACCGGGGGACAACTGTATAACTAGAAAGTGTATTCAATTAACCAATTAATGTGTGCTACTATATTTTGATGTCTGATGTAAGAAAAAAACTGGACAATTTCCACATCACCAGTTTTGAAATGACATTTTTTGAATAATGTGCTTATCATTAAAGCATAATTGACATGTTTAGAAAATAACATGGTAATCTATGTACTAGCCATCAATATATTTGCTCATGATAACAGCCTCATTTATTTCACAAAGGCCAGTACTAAGCACTGTGCCATAGCAAGCTTGCACTAAAAAAAACAAGAAAAATGACAGACTAAATTTCTAATCAAAGTACTAGGAAATATGCATAAAATATCAGTGAGAGAAAGAGAGAAAGAAATTAGAGAACATAAAGTAGCATCATTTCACTATTGCAAATAAGCCCAATGAACAAAAAATAAAATCATCAATTACAAGCTTGTGGATGCTTCTTGCTAAGACGAATTGATAGTCCTGCTGGCCTATAACACATTTATTAAACACTAGCAGCAATTGTTTTTTTTAAAATATATATATATAATTTGTTGAGTAATAGGGAACTCAGAATGTTTTTTAAATCCCTTGCAAAACTTCATATAATGTATTGCAAGAAAATGTACAAGAGTTTCCAAATGTATTCCCCAAAATGCACAACACATCATACCGAACTACAAGATACTGCTGATTCCTGTTGTTTTTCCTTTTTTTTCTGGTAAAATTTGTGGATAATAAAGATAATGAGTAAAAAAAAAATTATCTAAAGACATAACCTTATGTTCAATGGCACAAATGTAACAGTTTAGATAAAATGAGTTGTGGGTTTTTGTTGAAAAACTGGTTTATTCTCACTATAACTTCCTACAATGATTTTCCAAAAGTCAGAGTTGTGTTATATTTTGAAGTTATGTCCATTTTAGGATTAGCAGAAATTTTTTTAACTTTTTCTTCCTCATATAAGAAGCATTCAAATGAGACCTGGCTGAAATAAAAACACCACCATCATAACTGGCCAGATTTCATTTGAATGTCCATAGGTATATCTTGCATCTAAATGTTTTAATATATTAAAAAGTCATCAATTATATATAAATATTAAAATTATATTACTGGTATTATAACATAAATAGTACTAAATAATTCAGAACAACAATATGACTCTTTTCTCCAGGGTGACTGTGTTAAAGCAAAAACAAATTTCATCATACTGGATCTTAAAATAATAATTTTTAACATCTCAAATGCAATTAATGTTTTTAATTTTTACCTGAAATCCCTGTATAGATAGAAAAGTCACTGCTATCTTCATGTTCTAACCCCTTATATAGTTTTTCTTTTAAGTTTTCAATAGTCATTTGAAGCCTCTTCAGGAATTCTTTATTAAGCTATAAGGAAAAAATAGTGATAAATTTGAACTCTGCTAACAAGCTTCAGAAAACAAAAAATCATGAAACCATTGATTGGGTTATTTTAAATATATGTCTGAACAAAACAATATAGAGATATTCCATATGTATAGCTTTTTACAGTCTAATTATTATAGGCATCATATGATCCTTCAACTCTATGACAACCCAAGACTTAAATCATGTGACAATTCTATTGCTTCAAATGTAGGTGGCTTTTTTTCTCTGGTTCAAGTCTACTGGAAAGTCAAACTATTGTCAAGTGATTCTAAATTTGCACAACAATAGTCAAAATGAATATAAAATCTGTCACAAATATTCACATAATAAAGTTACAAAACATAGATAATATAGTACTTTGATAGGAACTTACCAAATAGTAGTGACCTCTAGCCATAGCAAGGCTATAGACTGAAAGTAACAGTGTTATCAGCCAACTTTAGCAGAGATACAGGGAGACAGATCTTTTCCAAAGATTTGGCAAGAGGCAACATGGTAATACTAACCAAACTACAATATTTTGGCACATTTCATTCAGAAAAATTTTGTACAGGTAAGATTACAATGGCTTGGACTCATTTGTACTGGATTTTGGAAAATTGGAGCTCTGTTCTCTTCTCTGATGACAGTAAATTCAACCTTCACTTTGCCAATAGCCATTTACATGTCTGGCAAGAACCAAACCAACATTATGCTATCTTTAACATGTTAGACAAAGAGATCATTTTACAGGTGTCTGTGTTATAATATGGAATGCTATTTTCTTTTTCATATTACATTACAGGTCAGCACTACCTGGATGAAGTCATTAGAATTGCTGCTATACTGTTTATAGAAAGTCGGGGTAATGAATAATCTATTGGCCCCTGCAAGAATATTATAAACTACCTTCAAGAGGAAAAATATCCAAGATCTTCTATGGTCTGTATATTACCCAAACAGAACATGTCCAGGATGAGCTCTCTGGAAACATTGCTTTTGATATCTTTCCAGATCTGCATCAAGTCTGGACAGGAGAATGGAATCCATTGCCACAAGACTGCATCAGACATCTGGTGAAGAATAGAGATGCAGGTGTAATGCTGTAGTGCTGGCCAGTAGTCAAACATGGTACTAAGTGTCGTGTAACTTTAGAATGTGTTGGTAGTGATTATTTGTTGTCATTTTGACATCACTAAATGCATCAATTGATGTCCAGATATTTTGCAAAATCAG
Source organism: Nautilus pompilius (assembly GCA_018389105.1). Taxonomy (NCBI): domain Eukaryota; kingdom Metazoa; phylum Mollusca; class Cephalopoda; order Nautilida; family Nautilidae; genus Nautilus; species Nautilus pompilius. Next base: position 350,965 of record JACATO010000687.1, read on the forward strand.
AGCTATATGTCAAGCCTTGTAGTCGGTTTTGAATGCGCAAATGTCTTATCCTCATATTCGTACTCAGTGTATAAGCACACATCTTAAAGTTTTAATGCAATAACTACTTTAACTATTAAGCAGTAGTAAATATTAAATTCTAATTTTTTGTAGTTTAATATTAACAATTCTAATTAGTAAAATTTAATAAATTTCTTTCTTAACATACAATTAAAATTACGAATTTAAAAAAGAATCATAAAACATGAAAACTATGGCTTTTGCTTTTAATTTAATTTGCAACCAGACGAAAGATAATGCAGCATTCTTGAACACTTTGAATCTGTTGCTTATCTACGTACGCTGAATACGATCTGAGAAAATAATTTAACAAGATGCAGCAGTTCCTTTATAACCTGCATCCTTGAGATGATGGTACGTAACAGTAACAACGAGCCTTACCAATATCAGTTCAGATAAATCTTCTAGAGAAATAAAACGTTCACCTTATTGTTCGAATCCAAAAGGTTTTCTCCACTGTAGTCTAAAAATTTATTAGTGAATTCTCTCCTTTCCATGCTTTTAAATTTGCGTGATTAACTTAAAAATGAAACCATAGACGGATTCGCAGACAGACTAGCGGAAGTGACTATGACACCAATGTACTTAACTACAGAGGAACATGGCGGCTGTAGTGTTTTGCTTTTAGTTCTTATATTTCAGATTATGACACTGAAGTTTTATTTAAACTAAAAAAAAATATTATTAATTAATTAAAATATATTATCATTATACAAAATAAATATTTTTTTTAATAGTAATGGCCAAATTGTTATTATTTATTTTCAATAGGCCAGGCATAATTATCTTTTTAATTTTACGCATGTGTGTGTGTGTGTTTAATTTTATCGACTTTGCCTTTTTTCTTCTCATTACTTAATGACTTAATTAGTTTTTTATGTGTATTTACTGTAACATAACTGAAAATTAAGGACTGATAAAGTAATTTTGTAGTAATTTTCATTTGTTCTACTGACACTTTTGGTCTAATGTTGGTCTCGATGCAAAGCCGCCTGAGCTAAATCCAAGTAGGTAGCATTATCTTAGTGAAGGTTGTGGCGGAAGCAAAGATGCCTGGTGTTGGTTGAGTGGTTTCTCCGCGATTTCGGTTTCAAAAAACTCCTTGTCAGACTATTTCACCGAAGTGCAGGAGACGCTAGAGCGGCCCCTGAGACTTGTTGGCGCACGAGCGGCGGGGGGGTTGCGATTGTAGTGTTTGCCGCAGAAAGATGGCGGACAGCCTGGAAGCGCAGTTGGAGAAATTCGCTCAAGAAAGCATCTTCTTGCAGAAGTATTGTATCCTGAAGAAGAAGTGCGACCTGCTGCAGCAGGTAAAGACTGCTTGGTATCCGTTAAAACTTATTCCATAGCCCTGTGCTCGGCGAAGAGACTTGAATCGATGTAAGAGTGGCAATTTTTCGGAAATAGTTTAAAGGAAACTGACTGCTTCTTTCGACAAAAGGAATGGAAAAACTTCCATTCGCAAGATATTACCAAGACTGGACCTCCAAGTTTGATGACTAGACAGGATATTGGGTTGCAATGTGTAAATTGAGGGATTGAAATCAAAACTTCTGAAAAAGTGCTTCATTTTAAATTTAAGCAGACACGTTGTTTCCAGTTCAGCTTTATTAATAGAATTAGGTGTTTTGGAGAGAAAGCAGACTGAATTTCAACAAGGGGCACTTTCCTCCATAAATTATATGTAAAATGATTTGTTTTATTTAGCACTCTTTATGTAAATACATGTGCTTTCTTCTGCTTCCTCACATTTTACATTGTTTTAAACCTTATGTTTTATATGGATTGTTTATCATAACATTAATGCTATAAAGAAGAAAGCAAAATGGCTGCAGTTTTCATTAATTTCTTTTTATAAATGTTACCTGGGCCAGGCAATGTCTGTGGTACTACTTCACTTGAACTTAGTTTCTAGGAGTATTGCTAGTTTATATGTTTAAATAAAAGTTTTATAAAGCTGAAAATTACAAGTAATCTATGCAGAATTTTGCTTTAGGTGCATAATGTGATGGTTACTTCTTTGCAATATCCTTTTGATACAGAGGTCTTACAATATCTCACAGCGGTGAGCTACAATGTGGAAGGTGTAAGATATGAGCTTTGGTGACCAAGTAAGTTGTTGCTGTTGTGTTGTTATGTCATACACCAATCTTAAAAAATGCAGATAACCTTTATACATTGGAGACAACTCTGGTCAGAGAGAATGGTGTCATGGTTATCTGCTAAAGAGCATTGACTATTCTTGTCTTGAGGGGTTTGGCACTTTGAACTTGGCAAGAGAAATCCATACTAGCTAGAACTTAAGTTTTAGACATGGAAGGAAAATGGAATGCTCTGAGTAAACCTATTTGACCAGCTGGTGAAGAAAAATGAGAAGAAACCATACCAGGGGATACACAAAGTCAAGCCAACCCTGATCAGCCTTGTCAGCCTGGCAAATTACCTTGGTACAGTTAGGGGCTTTTGAATAGTGGTCAGAATGCAAGCAAGTCAAGAGATGACCTCAGAATTTCTAGCTCAAATAGCTGTAAAGTAATCTCTATGGGAAACACTTCTGTTTAACTGGGAAGAAGCACATAACCATCTGCTGCCATTCAGAAGTCATTTTGGTTATGCCTGCAAATTCAAAATGGGAGTAATTCAAGGATAATCAATAGCTTTTTCTTTCTTATGTAATGTGATCTAGAATTTCTGCATATTTTCCAAAGTTTTGTTGTTGTTTGTAAGGGAATTCTCTTTCTCTTTTGAACAACCTTTCAGGCTCTTTCATTTCCTTTCACTTTTAATTAAAGTGTTTCATTAGGTTCTTTCTTTACCAATGTCCTGAGAACTTCTGCAGGGACCTATGATCCCAGTTGACTACAGAAGTTAAACACTCACTCACTTAGTAGGGCTAAACATTCCTATATCATCACTCCTTATGAATTTTGTGAACTGTGGGGGCAGGGATTACAAAAAAAAAATGCTTGCTATTTTCATCATGACCTCCATTTTAGTTGTGTTGATTTTTTTTTTAAATTTTCTTTTAAGTGTAATGAGAAGTTGGTCAACAGAATTCAGCATGTCAAGAAGCTCACTAAACGTTATAAGAAAGAACGAAGGTACAGTGAAAGATTTGTTTTATAAATAAAATGATCTCTAACAACCTTAGGGAGATATGATTTTCATTTATTTTTATTTATTAATTTTTTAATAAATGTTTTAATATACAAGTACTCAGAATTTTTCTCTTGTAACAGGTTTCTATCAACCAAGCTTGATGAGCATGGAGACAACTACAGAGATGTGTCTGTGCCAGTTATGTGGGAGGTAAAGTGAGCAGTTTTTAATTTTCTTACACAACATTTTTGCTTTGTTTTTTCACTGAAATGGCTGCAAATAATGAGAGATTGTTATATACCTACCATCTCTAAAGGTAGTTATCATCTGGTACAATTGGCATGCAGTTTCAATGCCCCAGATTTACGAGAAAACTCCATTATTGCAAACCTAGCAAGGTTTATTCATTGGAGGAAATACACAGATCTCAGATGCAGTATTAATGTAGTCAATCACATCCATATTACACCATATATGCACCTTCCTGTTTAAGAACAGTCATCTTATAATTTTTTAGAAGAATATGCTATGCAGGTAAAAAGGGGGGAAGACTACAAAATAACCATACAAAAATTAATAGAATAATCAAGGAAAAATAACTCCCACAAGACCATTACTAAAATGTTCAGCATATTTAGAAAATAAATTTAATTATTACAAGGATGAAGAAGCCACCATGGTTTATAGAAGATAGTATCGCAATGAATGAAATAATTAAAAAATTGTATTGGTAATTTCAAATAAGGGAACAGGAAAGTATATATTGATGTTTGATGAACAATAACCCATCAGAAAAAAAGAAGCATCAATAATATTAGATTTTATTTATTTTTAATAGGAAGACCAACTATATCCTGCAAAAGGACCAGCTCTGATAACCACAGAAACAGAACCCATACAGGACACTGCAGTTAGTGAGAATGACCACCAGTTGTCCAAGATGGGAGCCACTTCTCTGTACAGTCATCTTTTAGGCCTGGCCACCAGTGATGGAGCCCTGCCTGCTGTTCTGGCACGGGTGCGAAAAATGAAAGCAGAAAAGATGGAAGAAAACAGTAACAACTCTGCAAAGAAGACTCCCAATATGTTTATGCTTTGCCAACACCAGAGAGCTGATATTAGTGATGAATATTTTGAGGTGGGTATTTTCTACTGTCATAGCCCTGTAGCCAGCTTAAAAGCAAAATATATTATATTAAATCTAAAAATTTTTGTAAAAATTTGTTATAAAAGACTGCCTAGTATTTTTAAATGAGAATAAAACATAAGTTATGGAGAAAACTCAGCTTTCACTGGCTTTGCATTCAGCTTTGTCAAAGCATTATGATAGAAATAGAACAAAAGAATTCATCAGCATTATGACCTCTCAAAAATCGTGAACTTTATCAAATTTGTAATGTAAAAAGAAACTGGCCAAGATTGTAGTCTTAAAATAAACAACTATATTTGTTTGAAACTGTTCCTCTGATGTCTTGTGATATATTGTGATTTGAACCCATGTCTGTAGTAGACTGTTAACAGATCGTGATTGGAAATATAGAACTTTCTATTGTACATCATCTTTCTTTTGAAATTTATTTTTAGAACATACTAACATACTATGTTTTAAATAATTAAATACTTTTTAACGTTGGCTTTTATTTCACACACAGTAGAAACTTTTTGTGCATGATGTTTTGTTTGCTTATTTTTAACATGAAATGTTTTACTTGATTATTGTTACTACCCTCTACTTTGAGGATTTACTGAATTTAGGCCTTTTTTATTATTGAGATACAATGTTAAAATTTTTCAAAATTTATTTTATGAATATAAAATGTAAAATAATTGATATTTTTAGAGTCATTTGAGTGCTTATAGAATATTATTAATAGTGCAGTTAAGTTTAACTGGAAGATGCAAAAATATTTCAAAATTAGCTTTTTCTTTACTTTTTGAAATCTTTAGCTACAGGACAAATTTTTTTCATAAAGTTTCAGAAAGAAACAGATTAAACTGCTTTTACATATGTACTTAATACTTTTTACTTTGTCAAGAAACACAAAGAAGAAATTCCACATCATGAGCTAACAAAAAGACTAGCCTTGCAGTGGACCAGTTTGACATCAGAGGAAAGGCAGGTAAGCTATTAAATTTGTTTGGTGGTACTTGTCACATTACAGTTAATGAGCTCTTGGTTGTATTGTGGAGGGAAGACACCAGGATGTTCACCTTGGAGAGTAGATCTAGTTCTTGCTGCATGTGGTCAATGTGATAGTGACAATGGCATGAGCAATGAAAACACTGCCCTGAAAAATGGCAAAGTAACCAAAGGATATAAGAAATCATGTCACCAATTACAGAAAGTCAGAGTTCACCAAAAACAAAAAAGGTGCACATTGTCCTGCTGTATACTGATGACTCCCAATGATGTATCAAAGAGCCTGTCTATCTTTATGTAACCCTTCTCTGAAGAGATTTAAAATTTTTCAGTCTTATCACAAAAAAAAAAAAAAAAACAGTTGTAGACCAAACTAAACAACAAAAATTTCTGTAGTTTTTCTTCATAACTGTTTTAGTGTAATACTAATGATGCTAGTGAAGATTCTTTGAAGCCTTTCCACAATATTTTTAAATTGTGATCCACACTTGGAGTCTAAACTAATGATTTATGCATGGGAAACAAAACTGCTGAAGGTACAATTTACCACGTGTTTTCTCTCTTGGCATAGTGGCTGAAACTAACAAGTGGTAGGTGATCTTTCTGTTGTCACCAGGAGGAAGTGCGGATTTTGTAAAAAGAAAGATTTAATTTTACCATTGCATTGCAGTTTTTTACAGAAGTTAACAACACTGAAATTTCAGTCATCTTATGTTTCATCACTCAGTATTAGTGCACAAGACACCTCTATTGTGACAATATGCATAAAGGACATCTTTATATTTATTATTCTTCAGGTGTACTACAACCTGTACAAGAAAGAGCGCACTAAAGATCAGGACTTTACACCCCCTACCCAGGATGAGCAGGATAATGACCTGGATGTAGAACAACAACAGTCAGAGGAGGCAGCTATAGCAGCAGCCAACCTTTTAGCTGACTCTGTTCCATCGGCTCCCATCAGAAACATCAAACAGGAAGTGGATGCTTAATCTTTGAGCTTGAAGAATTCTGCTATTGACTGCAGCATATTTTGTTCATTTCATTGGTGGATACTGGCATGCCACCATTCTCACTGCTGGAAATTTTTGGAATAAGCCATCATCAAAACATGCATTTTTTTAAAATCTCATCTTCATAGCAGGCATGTGGAGCGTTTTATTTTTCCTAAGTATCTGTTTTGTATGCCATAGATAGTTTTGACACTATTTTAAAAATATCCTTTTTATATGGAATATGTATCTCCTTATAAGACCCAATTTTTACTACAGACATTGAGAATGAAGAAAGCTGATTAGTGCCAAAACTGCTGAATCATCAAAAATCAAGTAGTATTTTACTGTTGGCATAACAAACTTCTTTTGCTAGGAGGTAGCATTAGCTGCATATGGATTCTAATATCAATACTACTACTACTACTACTCATTTCAAAAGTACTTGAAAACAAGATGTATTGATGATCAAAGATCATTTAACTTTCTTGGGTGCATTTGATTATTTGGGATTAGTAATTTTAATGTTGAAATTACTCATAGTTGTAATTTATATTAAAATTGTGGACTTCAGTGTTAAATAAATGCTTTCAAAATTTACATTTAATATAGGAAAAACTACTACTGAATTAAACAGTAAATGAATATTAATCTACAGAGTAATTTAATAAAAAATTTTACCCACAGCAAACAAAAAAAAACAGCTGATGTTTCAGTAACATCATGCAGATGTCTGTTTGGTTTGTTATTGATATAGACTTAGCATTGTGAAAATTATTGTAGAAGCAGTTTGCTGTTTTATGATCAAAATGTTAGCCACTTGTTTATATAGTATATAAAAAAATTAAGTCAAACATAAGAAAACTAAGCATTTTTCTCCTTTTTTAATAGTCTAGTGCTGAAAAGTTCAATAATAGTTAGTAACTAAAATTTTAATTTAAGAATGAGAAATAATTTGCATTAAAAAAATCAATAATCCAATATAGTCAGTTCTGAACATTCCAGGATTCAAAGTAGGTGTGTTTTTTTTTAACACACCATTTGGATCCTAAATGAATACAAATAGTGTGTGATCATTTCTGGTCATGAAATTTTACCTGCTACTGCTTGGTGAGTCTGGTCTATATTCCTGCAAATAGTTTTCAAACTTGAAAATTCATTGAGGACTTTATCAGGATGACATTATTCTGAAATTTTGCTTTTGTTTATAAGTATTTGGAGTGGTATAGTACTTAGTACAGATGAGTAATATAAAAAGTATCTTTATGATTTTACATTGAAATGATTGCTAGAAGTTTAAGGAGTAAAAATGCTGCTTTTCTATGCATCTAATGGATTTTCCCCTGATTATTTCAGAAACTGTTGCACTTCTTCCTTGAGTTCTTAAACTTTATCCCAGACTCTGCAGAATATTAATTGTAGTTGACCTACTTGCTTATCCATACCAACATAGACTTAACCAGGATTCTCTTTTAAAACCAAAGCATCTGCTACCATGTTAATGTTTTTTCACTACAGTCAAGGAAATACAAAAAGCTCCAGATGTCATGACACAGTCTGTTCTCTATTTTGATCCCATTTATGGATGTATATTTAATGGATGACAGGTTTTACTCATTAGTTTGTTAACTTCATTATTTGTAAACATTTTATACTTTACAGTTTTTGTTTTTTTTTGTATGGGGTTAGTTAATTTTTAATGCTGAAAACTCAATAATAAAAGAAATTTGAGAGTTTACTTTAAAATTTGTTTGTCACTGAGGCTGCATTACTTTTTGTAATCAATTGTGTGTTACTTTCTGGATAACACTGCATGGATTGAACAAAAGCTGTTTTGAAGATTTTGGTTTTATTTGTGTTAATTTTTATGTAGTTTTCTCATGACTGCTGCAAGTACCAAATGAAGATGATTTTTTTTTTTTAATTAGCCAGTATCTGATGGTGGGAAATTACTCTAACTCTCAGTATATGCTACATAGTAGTGCAGAACATTTGAATATATCTAATTTTTTTAAACTTTATTTCATGGTTTAGTTTAGTTCTGGTTAAAGTGATGTATTTGTACAATATGTACTCTCAAATACCACCAAAATGTTTTTTTTATCCTTGATTAGACAGTACATAAATGTAACTAGAAAAAATTCTTGATTTAGTGATTAACATGAAAACTGTTTGAAAATTTTTACATTATGTCTCAGGATTTAGGATGATATTTCTTTTGAGTGTAGGAGTTTTGGTAAGGTTAATATTTATTTTCATGTTTTTAAATCTTTGATTTTCTTAAAATATCATTCACAGCATTGTCCTAATGCTTAAAGAGTGAATTGGTAACATCTAGTGGTTTTGACAACTCTACATTTATCAACTGGTTCCATACCATGCTCCATAAGTTGATTTTGGTCAGAATTGGATAATCATGGTACATAGGTATGATTTATATATTTATTTTAAATTGATATACCACACTGCTTAAATAAGTTTTAGAAATTATTTATATAAAGTCTACTTTGATTTTGTATAATCATTTTAAAACATTTTTTAAAAAATCTGTCAATAATAACTTGAAAGTTTTAGGTTTTGTACATTTGAGCTGCATAATCTTTCTTCTGTAATGATAAGAATTTAGACACGAGATGCTCTTCATAAAAACAGAATACACGTCCAGTAAAAAGCTTGAATATGCAGTTTTTGCTGGGTAATGTTACAATAAGCTCCATCTGTAAACTAACTGGAGATCAGTGATGGCCGATGAGATGAGTTTACTATATTTATAAAATATACCTTTTTATTTAATTACTTTCATTAATATTAATTAGTATAAGCATTTGTTGTTTAAGCAAATAAAATTATCTTTCCTTTGGCAGCATTAAAGAACATCTGCGAGGGGCTCAGATAATGGGCAGAAGAATTGCTACCTCTGTCACCATTTGTTTGAATGCTGTAATGACTGGCAGGTTAGACTGAAAATAGATTTGTCTTTATTCTTATGCAAAGGTTAAGTCAACTTATTTCTTAAAGAATTTAGTTTATACAATTTCTCTTACAAAACTGTTGCCTGATTGTAATGGAAATCATTACAAAAGCTCAGTAGCTTTGTTTTTTGGATTGTTATAGTTGAAGCCAAAGTTGCAACAAAACTGTTCGAGGGGTTTTTTTTTTAGTGTTGAAGTTAATGAAAACTTCCTGTGCAGTTTGGTTCATTGATGAACTAGTATCATACCATTTTAAATAGTGATTGATGTTACAGTATCAATATGTGTCGTCAAATAGACGACTTTGATAGCCATGTCATATTACTGGATACAGAAGTCTTCCAACTCTCCTCACAGTTGGCTATTTGTTTCATTAGGTTAATATTTTAATTTTACTTTTGTAATTATTTATTAATAAAAATTTTGTGTATTTTAATGATTATTTTTTCTTGAATTTTGAATACAATTTTTTCAGTGTTTCCAAAATTAAAATTCGCATAATTTGAAAAATTTGTATTTAATTTAAAGAAAAACAGCTGGTATATGCATCATTAAGAGAATGCCTTTCTTAGAAACAATAACTAAATTATAGGTATTTTACAGAAGATATGTATTGAAATTTGGTTTACACTAAAGTTTTGAGTGTATATATTTAGTATTTATAATAATCAATTTGTCTGGCCTTTTTTTCTTCTAATACATTTTAATACCACATTTCTCACCTCAATGACTATATATATATATATAATTTTAATGCAAAAATTCTATAGTATTGTTTTAATTTCTTTTAAATTTGACTGACATTTATTAGAACTTCTAAAAGATTAAGATAAAAAATCTAGTTCATTTTATTTTTAAATATACAAGACAAGTTTTGATTTTCTTTCCTGTTAGCAAAAATTAACACCAAATAAATTTTCATTTTACTAACTTGCTTAAATATTTTGGCAATACGAGTATGTGTATCATTTAAAATATGCTTATTCTTTTTCATAACACTAAAAACTAAAACATAAAATGAGCTATAGATTCATCCAAATGGTGTAATAGTCATCATCACAAAATAATAAAGATATCAAGTTATACAATCTAGCCAATGGCAGTGACTGCCTGTATAGCAATATGCAGTTTTCAGATCCTGTTCAATCTTTTCCCTGCCCAAAAAAAGAGAGAAACGCACAGAAATTACACAATTGATGTATGAATTAGTTTGCTATGTAGATTTTCTTGTGCTTTTCCATGATTTCAATATCTCGTTCTAGGCTGCGCATTTCATGTTCCATGCGCTCCTTTACATACATCTTGGGTACTGTATCTATGACAACAGAAAGATTCTGATACATGTGATGCATGTCTTCCCAGTTGGCCTTCAAACCATTTATAATTTCTTCTTTTTCTGCATTAGTAAGCTCCTTCATTGCTCTTCGGCGAAAGTGATCTGCAATATAAGCATCATATTCCTCCTGGGCTCGCTTCATGTCTCTCTTTCGTTTTTTCAAGTAATCTGGAGTGATACCAAAGTCCTAACAATTTCAAGATAAAAATGTAATTAGTGGCATGTGTGCAAGCAAGTTAATTAAAAAAAAAATTATAATAATAATTGCTGCATTTGTGAAAATACCTGTTTATAATGGTCCTACTAAAGTATTATGAACTCGCATTATCTTAGCATGTGTTATCTATGAAAGGCAGATTAGTTTGGGCATTTTTCATCACCTAACTGCCAGTAACTAAATTAATAAGGAAGATTTTTTCCATGTTGCTATTAATGGCTCTTGCTGAAGAGGACTTGATTTGCAAGTTTGACAATGAGCTATAAATAACCTATTGTATATAGTGTATTGCTATAGCAACAGTGTTTAACCATCACCTTCAGATCTGTAATAACTAATGATTTGTGAATTGCTTATTTGCATTCATGGTTTCAACAGTTTAACAAGAAATAATTTAAGCAAAAACAGTTGGCAGAATCAGTACTGATGACAGTTTATACCTGCCACTGAATAGCTTATCAATCCTTTTAAAGACACACTTAACCTCTCTCCCTGAAGGTTCTGCAATTTACATCTTTGAGAGAGCTATGCTAAGCACTAAGATGTCATTAGCAATAATGTTCCACAGTGCCCTGATTAATAATGAAATTATGGAGCCCTCATGCTTCATGCACATTTAGACTGGAACCAAGAAAATTTCAAATTCCTAGTCCAGTTTATTTTCAAATTTTTTCTGAAAATTACCCAAATAATTAATGGTCTACATGACTAAAGCACAGACCAAAAATCTTATGTTCTATCATTGATCCCAATACCTCTCTGAATCATATTCCAAGATTATGCTTAAACTCTAACAGCTGCACGTTTATTTTTTTTTAGTAGTAGAAAGATAACAGGTTAACTCCAGCCAAATTGTCTGACCATTTTTTCCTCCACCTTTTATATTCTAAGCTCTAGTCTTTACTTTGTCCTCACTTTTTCTTAAGAAAATGTTTTAATGCAGTGGATGCTTATCTCAATCTTCACTGATTATATTACACTTAGTAAAATATTCAAATGATTATTTTAGTAAGTAGTGTGCACTAGTAAATTATATTTTTAGTTGATTAAGAACTTGATTAGTAGCAGAAATAATGCAGTTTCTGTCTTGATGCAGAGTTAAAACCTGAAACAAGCACCAGCTTCATAATGTCTAGTCCCCAATACAATATCAATACATGTAACTAATAGTCAGTATTATTATTATTTTTGTTTTTTATCATAGCTATAACAAATTTAAGCATAACTTAATTAGATTCAGCAAAATCCATATATTATTTCTATTTAGTCATTAATGTAATGTAAACATTTTTGCTTTTACTTACTTCCTTAAATATATACTTAGGGTTAAGACCAGAGGACAGTAGATCATTCTTATCTCCATTTCGAGTATCCACATATATTTTAACAGGTTTCTTTGGGACTGATGTTATGTTTTCTACAGCATTAGTTGTAATGAAGTTTTTAGTTGTCTTCATTCCCATCACAGGCAAGTCACCTTTTTTAGGTACAGGTGGTCTACTATGGTCTGCATCAGGATAAGCAAATGTTTTTTCTGGAAAAGGAAAAAAATTGAGTTCATTTTTACTTGAGTAGATTTAATTTATGCATTTGTGAGCTGAAATTAGATTGATCTATCCTCTTGGTAAATGGCTTGGCCGCTCACTAGGGTGATGTTTGATATGTTCAATCGATTGTACATTTAAAAAAAAAAGTATACATAATTTTGATTGCTGACATAGCATGTCAATAATTACTGTTTAGTCTTTTCAGTTTTTCAAATTTCTTCCCACCATGAAGCTGCATTTGTCATGGTGGTAGCCTGTTTTGTTTTTTAAAATTGAAGTTACAGAGGAAGAAGATCCATTGTCATTTAAATGCATTATGACTTGCCCCCTCCCTCTTCTACAAGCTAAAATAGAGAAATTATTAATCTGGGTCTTGAAATGCTGAATGTTGTAGGTAAAAGGTAAGATAAGTAGGAAGTTTATGCCTGGGTCCAACAGTACAAGGAGAGAAAACAGATGCTTGCTTTTTTAAGTCTGAAGAGACAATAAAGGTGACTAGTGGAGACCAAGTGAGTGGCACAAGCAGTGGCCATAATAGAAGTAGCAAAAGAAAGATAAAGATAAAACTGCTCTGCAGTGAGCTAGGTGCTGGAGACTGCCAGTAAGGAACTATCTACCACCAGCTGAATAGCTGTAAATTGAACTCTATCATAAATATGAAGGACAGACAAAAGACCATAACCTTAAATTAGAGCAATTTTCCAACATAGGACAAACTTGTGATTTGTAAAGAGTAAGTAGTTGAGAGTTAGTTAAGTACTTCTTGGCCCAAAATAGAAACCCTAATTTCTTGAAGCCTTTTTTTCTTGCTATAGTGACAATATGGGGCTTCTAGGTATGATCTGTTCCAGACATGAAAAGTAGAACATTAATATTGTTATTGGAGATGAGTAAGGATTGTTTTAGAAAGGTTAAACGAAACAATTATATTTTAAAACCTCAAATTTATGATAAAATCGAGATCAATTAAATGAATTGGCAATTGAAATGTGGTCAGTTAGAAGATCAATAATTAAAAAAAAAACAGCCTTGGAGAACAGCAAAGTTAATGAGGAAATATTTGAAGAGGGTACTATCCGTATAAGCAGAAATGGAATGCCCAGTAAGGAAGCTTTGTATCCAGGTAATGAGAGAAGGCCGAATGCCATAAAGAGAGAGAGTTTGTCAAAAAGGCTTATGTCAAATTTCTAGGGCAACTATGACTCCAAAGTGGACTCTAGCAGGCCATAAGTTAGTGAATCTGGTCTTGTGAAAGCAACATTGTTGATCATTAAGCATAGTAGATTTCAGGAAAGAAGCTGCTTGTTTATAACAGTTTTCTTGACTTTACAAAGGATAGAAGTTTGGAAAAAATTTAGTTGGGTTAGATAAATTACCTTTCTTTTTAAGCCCATGAAAGATGATAGCTTATGCAGATGGTTAAGAATATCTTGCTGATGAGTTTTCCCAGTTCTTTTTGGTTACATATCAGTAGATCTTTCAAAACTTAATTGCCACTCAAAAACATTTTTGCCTGCTTAGCATGGATAGATGCTCATTCAGCTGCTATTTTTTTACTGTTAGAATGTACAATAACAATGTGTATTTTATCTTTTTCAGTATAGTTTAGTATATAGTACCCAATAGGTATCAAATGATGCATTAAAAAGACTAAAATTATGCAGAATCAAGTAAATTACAACATAAGTCTGCATACAATTTTTTAATATTTGTAATAAAATATATAATAATAAAAATACATATAAAATTTTTTTTTGCTTTCCAGTTCAGATACTTACTTTCAGGCAAAATTGGCTCTTTGGAGTGTTTCTTCAAAAAATTATCTGTAGTTGGAAGAGGAACTTTGGCTTGCCCCATTGATTTGTAATCTGCACAATTTTTCTTCCTCTCAGCCAGGACATTTTCTCTGAACTTTGATGTGTACCTAAATTATCATCATCATTATTATTGACAACAAATTGTTTTGAATGCATCCCTTTTCAAAGGTTTAAGTAATTAAAATGGTTCTGAAGTATTAGAGAGTTCCTTTGATATATGTTTAAAATTTGACTGCACAAGTTTGCATAGTAAAAAAGTTGGTTATTCAAAAGGTGAATAAACCCAGTATTTTTTTTCTGAGTTCAACAAAAAGCAACAGAGAAACAACTATATCCTTATCAGTTGCCACCAACTAAAGTGTCCTTATAGGAGGCCATCATTTTCACTACAATGATATAAAGATCAGATGTTGTTAGGGGCGACCTTAATCCATGCACTGTTGACATGAAATGATGAGTATGACAAGTTTTCTTCTATGCGCTATTGGATAAGATTAATTGTTTGGTTTTTAACCCTTTCAGTGCTTAATTAAATTTTGGGCTTAAGAAGTTGAGGTCCTTTAAAGACAATAGAGGAAAACAATTTTTTTAAGCCCTTTGGTAAGTCTGCTTCCAGCATCAAATGGCAAAGGTTAATTCCTTTTTGGGGTGGGGCATGATGCTTGGATGACTATCAATGCATTGTTGTTTTTCTCAAATTCTGTGCACCCTTTGAACTACAACTTTTCACTATTCATTTATTGACAGTTGCATAAATTTTAGTATTGCAATTTATTAATAAGTGATGAACTTTCTCAGCCTCTACTCTAATACACACAATTTTAAAAGAAACGATAATCCAGTGAAACAACGCACCTTGTGCTGGAATTCCCGTAAGGATACCGACAAATGTAAGACCAATTTTAATATAATTTATGGGGGTTTTAAGGAAAAAAATGCATAAGAAAACTAATTTATCAGAACAGAAAAATATCCTTAGAAATGTAAAATATTTTATTGTTTAAATTATCGAGAAAATAACTACAAAATGCTGATGTAGTGCAGGCGGCTCCTTATTAGATCGAGCCAAGGCTGTTACAAGAAAGCCGAAGATGTCTATGGTAGATTGCAGAAGTAATAGAATTTCTGCTTTATGATTTTTTTAAATCTTCTTTTTGAGTATTTTATGGTGATTTAGGGGTTAAACAACGGTTAGGGAGTCGAGAAACGGGTCCTTGGTAGTTAAGCAGGGGGCTGGTGACAGACACCATCGAGGACAATAGAGACAAAACTTACTTTAACGCCTTCGGATACTTTTTCTCTTCAGAGGGAATTAGATTATAAATATTTTCAAATTCTGTATTCATGTTTTCCGAAGCTTAATTTAGAAAGAAAAAAAAGGAAAAGAAGATAAACTCCGTTTCTAGACAATAACTGTCTTGGGGTAATTTTCAGTTATGGTCGCGAAACGCTAGCAACCGTAACTAAGGAAGTGGTGACATCGGTTAGAGACTAAATCGAGGCCACGTGATTAATGATGATACTGATTGTAATACACCTGGATATGAAAATATTTAATGAACCTTTAAAAAATGGATGTATTTGTATACTACGTAAGTTTTGGAAAACGTTAAAAGTAGTGACTGTTGTATACACGTGGCGGTCTGACGCCGGGCTTTATTATAATGAACGAGTTCTCCCTATCATCATCATCATCGTTGTTGTTGTTGTTTCAATGTATAGCTACAATTGTAAAGGTTTTCCTAAATTAAAAACAAAAAAAAACAAGTATAGGGAAATATGCAGTTACAATCAAAATACTGTGTGCAGATTAATACATAATAATTATTGTTGTCCAGAGCATTTTATTTATTGACAGAAGAGAGTGTATCACGCATGACCAGTCACGCGCGCTCTCTTGCAGTCACAGCCCATACATCAATAATCATCCAGTTTTTTGTGGCTGCGAAACAATATCGCTGTTCATACTAATTTTATGCTGGTGTTAAAATTTACACAACAAAAAATGCTGAAAGTTAAACAGTGACATTATTATAATTTTACTGAAATTTATTTATTTATGTATGTGTTTTCTGTGGGAGGAGGAGGAGGAGGAGGAGGACCCTGTCCGGATTATCTCCCTTAAACACAACGCAATCGGAGATCTTGTGGCTATGTTCAGAAGAATATTTTCTGGGTTTTCCACTGCATTGAAAACAGGTATTTGGCCCTTTATTCTTCTTCAAATTTGAGCGAAGGCAGTGGACCCTGAATTCAGAACCTGACTCCGTTCCGTGGGGAGGGAGGGCCATTCGTGCCCCTCTTTGTTTGTCCCCGTGGACCCGTGTGAACCCGACTGCCAGTGTCGTAAAAGGGGAATCGGCTAAGTAAAGGAGGAGGATCCGTCTGCTTCCTGCCGAGCAGAGCAGAGCAGAGCAGAGCACTAGTTCACATGGAGTGTCGGTGTGAACCCGACTGCCAGTGTCGTAAAAGGGGAATCGGCTAAGTAAAGGAGGAGGATCCGTCTGCTTCCTGCCGAACAGAGCAGAGCAGAGCAGAGCACTAGTTCACATGGAGTGTCTGTCTGTCGGTCGGTCGGTCGGTGGGTCGGTCTTTGTCAGAATCGATGGTTGTGGTCCAGGGGTCAGACTTAAATGGAATGAAATATGAACACAGAAACTCCTGATTTATTGATACACACACACACACACACTACACATACACTACACACACACACACACATACACTACACACATACACTACACACACACACATACACTACACACATACCTAGCACACACACAACACACACTACACACATACCTAGCACACACACTACACATTCACAACACACACTACACACATTCACAACACACATTCACACACACACACTACACACATACACAACACACACAGCATACACACACATTCACAACACAGCACACATTCACACACACACACTACACACATACACAACACACACATACACAACACACATACCTAGCACACACAGCATACACAACACATACACACACTACACACATTCACAACACACACTACACACATACACAACACACACTACACACATACACAGCACACACACACACATACAGAACCACACGCTTCCCCGTGATTTTCTATATTTTTAATGTATCGGTTTAATAAAAAGGTACAACTACATCATCATCATCATCATTATTATTATTATTTACTGCAGTTGGCTGCTTTATTCCGGTATTAAGTATCATAAGTATCAATAGGATCTTAAAAGAAGAAAAATAACTTTAAAAAGATTATTGCTAGTTTGTCTCCTCCTCCAGTAGCCGATCATATTGGTTCCCTACCACATCTAAACATTAAGTTCCCCGCTTTCTAGCAGCTAACTACAGCATCGTGCTTCCTCACCCGGTTTATCTCCATTGTAGAGTCTGGTGAACAACATGGTAACATGTCAGCAGTAATAAGAACATACAATTTTCTTTGATATTTTTGCAATTATATATATATATATTTCTTTTTAATGTGCAAGCTTTTCAAAATGTTTGTCATTTAATAAAGTTGTTTTACATATACATTTTGGTAACTTGCTTTTTTGTTAGATAAAAAATTTACATTTTTTAAATACTTGTTACATCTTTTGTACAAAAATGGCTTGCAGGTGAAAGAATTCATGTATTGGTTAACTTAGATATTAAAATTTAAAATATTTCACTTATACCATGGAAGATACTAAGACAATGCTCCTGAATTCTACATTTAGTCAAAGCTTATAAAGTGAGTGGGTAATCTGATGCAGATACTAAAACAGTAAGTATATTTGAAGATGGCAACTGTCAACTCATGAGGTAAATATTTTTCCAGTGTGTGCTTTTTTGGTTGGTCTGATTGTGTAGTTTCTCTCTACCCCAGTATTAAAGCTTACTTTGGTTGGTCAGTATGGAGCATGTTGAGCATATCTGCATTGACCAAATTTTTTTTTTTTTAGTATGGTTTCTTCATAATTTTCCCTACCATTTCTTGCTGTCCAGACCATGCTGAAAACTTTGTCCATTTGGTCTCCAGAACTTAGGACCATACCACTGTTAACTTACACTGGGAATGGTCTCATTTCTTGTATTATTATGATTACGACTAGATTTGAAATTGCGTTATTTTTATGCTTTCAAATTTTCTTGCACTTAATCTAACAAAAACTTCTATTTATTTTAAGTTTGTTAGTAATTTCTTTTGTGCTTAGACCTTATTTTATTCATTTTATTTGTTGGAATTTCAGGTGATACAGCTTATTACCAAACTCATTTCTTTTCCAGGTGTTTCCAGAAAATGTCTCTTACGCTGCCACTCTAATGCAGCAACAATTTTACAGCCTGATATGCAAATCAGAATTATTCCAGCACTGGAGGATAATTACATGTACCTCCTTATTGATGAGGCAACAAAGCAGTGTGCTGCTATCGACCCTGTGGAGCCACCAAAGGTAACAAAAATATGATTCTTTAATTATTAGTGTTGTAAATGCAAGATAGGCCTGTAGTCATATAGCATGATGGTGTTATGCAAAGCGGTAGACAAAAGTTTTTAATTTTACTAACTTTTTTTTAAGATTAATGTACACAATCTTAAACTGATGCAATGACACTACATTTTTTTTGAATACACCACACTTTTCTCATACTCATCAAATTGTTCAATCTTTACTTATGAGTCAGCATTGCTTCCCCACAAAACTAAACTTGCAGTAATAATTATCATAAAATTCTGTTTTTGAAATAACAATTCTAGTTACATTTCTCTACTAAGAGTGTAATTTTTTATTATTATTGACAAACAAACAGTTTAACTTGAAATCTTAAAAAGTATTTAAAAATTAACTTCTGCATTTCAACTGTACAAATCTTTTATGTTAGTTAAATGAACAAAAAGAAAGCTAAAATGATTACTGTAATTCCCAACAAATTGTAAGTATTTTAAAGGCAGGAATCTTAGATAATACTAATCTTATTTAATTTCAATTTTTATGTTCAAGATACTCAATGTTTACAAAATTAATATAAAAAATTCTACTAAAATTCATTTTCAATAAAATTTCAAATTTATGCATCAGAATTTCACAGCCTGAAGTCCAAAACTACTGCACCACCAGAAATAATTCTGATTCTTTTGTAGTGTAGTGTAAATGTACCATAAGTAATGTTCAATGTTTAAGCTACTTTTGTTTTTTTTTTGCCTTTTAATCTTTTTTTGTTAAAATATTATTCTTTAGTTACAACAAAGCAAACATTTATTGAAGTTTACTGCTCTCTACTTTAGTAGAATTTTAATTTAATAAGTTAGAATTATTTGGCTTGAGTGTGGAGTGGAGGTTTTACTTTGATTGTTTGATGATGCCTATGATATTCAGTTTATTATTATTATTATTATTATTATTATTATTATTATTATATTATTATTATTATTAATTTTTCTGTCTCAAAATGAAAGGAAACTTTTTTTGTCAGATCTTGACCATTTTAGCCGAAGAAAGTCTACAACTGACTGCAGTCTTGACAACTCACCATCTCTGGTAAGCGAAAGCACTATTTAAAGCAAAGTTATTTTAGATGTTCCTGTTCCAATGAAAGAGGCAATTAATCAGTAGTTTGTCACTGTTTTTGTTTTTTGTTACTTTTTAATACTTTTGACACTTCCACGGGGAGATAACTTCTGTATTTTAAAATTTAAAGCTATCTATCTTTCTAGGCAGCAGAAATAGTTCTCTTTTAAGAATTTGGTGGCATAACTAAGGTATTTGACATTATGCTATTTGAGTTGTCCTCAGCACCATTTTTTATAAAACTCTTGACATTTTAGTGAATGTTTCCTGTCATTACCCTCAAGATGGTCTGATAACTTTTGTTAAACACGTACACATTCAAATCTAACTTGAGATAAAAATCAAGATTTCTAACTAGAACCAACATTGTCAAGGTTAACGGAAATTTTTTCACAAATAACGATGAGAAAATCTTTCCAAAACACAGATATAATCTTATAACAATAAAGGTAGTAATAAATGCTCAAAATCTGCAACATACCAACCTTTTTTTTTTTTTTTTTTTAGTGATGTTTACAAAATAAATCTTTAGAAGTTTAGTGAAGAAGAAGCATCATTTGGGCTCTCACAGAACTACTGGTTTTATATGAGGATTTAGTTTTGGGGGATGTTGAAGTAGAATTCAACCTTTTAAAGTTATATTGCATTAGTTTAACAAATTATTATTAGTTTGTCACTCCTAAATTGTATTAAATACCTTACTGTTTATATTTTCCCCTCCATAGAATATTCTATTTTCTCTAAAATTTTGAATACTAGGCAAGATATTCAGTCCCTTCATTGGAATAAAACTATGCTGAAAAGAAGAAAAAAAGACTTGATAAAAAAACATTTTTTCCTCAGATATCTGACTTCTTGCCTTAAATGTTTAGTAAAATCTTTAGAGTCGTGCTCACTGGTTATTCAGAGAGATCATCATAGTAACGTTTGGGCATTTGAGTCTAAAGGAATCCAGATTGGTTTAGTGTTTAGCTAGTTTATTGTCGCTTTGAATCAGCATCACTTATAAACATCCATCGTGCCTCTGCTAAGTAACCAATAAGTAAGATATCAATTGTGGTATGAAAATTATCACCAAAACTTGGTTATATAATAAAATTAACTAATAATATTTTCCAACAAAACTGATTAGTCAAAAGTTGTTTGTTGTTCCTTGGTGTTTTTGCTACAGGAACTCTCCGCAATATCTGTAACTAAGTTAGTACTTTTTTGTCACAAGTAAAATGATGTGTTTTCAGTATCTTAAGATATTGTTTGTTGTTTTGAAATAAATTTTAACATCGTCTATGTAGTGAAAAAAAGAAAGGTCTATTATTAATTTAATAGACTGTTTCATTAAAATTTTTGTATAATGCATGATTTTGTGTGGTATAAATCTCTAGTATTAATTAGCTAAAATCTTTAAATTGTAAATGTTTTCAGCAATAAAATTTTTGAGGGGAGGAGATATTGCTGTAGTTTTAAAACTGATGGATTTTTTCTGTGAAACAGAAGAGTAAACATGGACATGTTATTCACGTTTTATCATTTTGGTTAGGGACCACACTGGTGGGAACATCGAGATGTCACAGAAAGTATCGGGCATTAAAGTCTATGGAGGAGATGCAAGAATTGATGCTCTTACTAACAAAGTAAAACATGGTGATAAGCTCAAGGTACAATGGCACACACTTTACTGCAAAAATTCATTTTGGTTTCACAGTTGAGTGGTTTTTTTTTTATGTTTGATAAGTTTTAAAGTAAAATCTGAATGGAAAATGGAAAAAAAAAAACAGAAAGGTAATGAACCAGTCAGCTGTAGTAATGAAGATTTAAATTGGTATAAATAAAATTTCCCTAAAAATTAGTCAACTTGTTAGAGAATTTTATCCACTTTATTGTAGATACAATTTATTTAAACAGATTGGAAAAACGTGTTTATAGCATACACATTAGAATTTTGTCATTATTGTAATAATTTTTTCACATTATAAAAATAAACTTAAGAAAAATATGTAAAGTTCCAGATGATTTAATGCACTGCAGACTTTCTCTGTACTGCCTTCAGATTCAACAAAATACTGCTCAGAGAACCTATCATTGTATTTTATGTATTGCTCTAAAACTCAGTGCAAGGTTAATATTAAAAATATAATTGCAGTATTTTAAAAAAAAACATTTAAACTTTTTGGCAATAGGCAGTTTGTAAATTTAGTTAGTTATATTAAATTGATGAACCTGTAAAATATTTGATTGTTTTTAAAGTATTTTCTGGTATATAGATTAGCTTGTATTTTAGTAATAATTAATCTCTCTTCCTTGTTTTCTCTCTATCCCTTATCAAAGTTGGGGCAACTTTGTATTAAATGTCTGTTCCATCCATCCACCACATCTGGCCACATCTGCTATTTTGTTGAAAGTAACCAAAACCACCCTGCATCAGCATTTGTGGGTAAGTCTGCTTTCATAAACAATAACTAGTTTTAGTTTTCTTGATGAATTTATCATCTCAAATGAAATAATATTTAAATATTGTTTTGCTCAAGACAATTTATTTTGATTGAGATTTTTAAAATTTCTGCCAGCTCTAATAGATCTTTTTATTATTTTTTTTTCTGGAAGTTACTTTGGCCCTTTTTTTTTCAAATGGCGATGAAATGGATGCATGTATGTATGCATTTTCTGGAATATATCATTTGGATGCTGCCTCAAAAATATTACAGGTTAAAGCAGACTTTTTTTTATTTATGAAAATGTTTAATTTTTAAAAGTAACTTTATCTTTTTGAGGACTTTTCCACTAATGTGTTGTGTTGATTAAGTTTCTGCAGTGATGATGGTGGATATCCTTATGAATTTTGGTCATGTACAAAGAAAATTATATTACAGAGTAAATGTAAGTGTATAGTGAGCACAAAACATTTTTAGTTCCCATGGGTTTTATGCATGTATTGTTTAATGATAGGTCTGAAGAGTGAGCCAGCTCTGAATTTCATGTTGCTTAAGTGTTTTTGGGTGAGTTACAGGGGATTTAAGGATTTAACTGTGCTCCTCCTCCTGAAGCCTGGACCATTGTAATCAGTTTTGTTGAAAGAGTATGTAGGGGAAATCCCCTGTAAAATGACTCCATGAGAAAACAGGAAATGCATCACAATCCTGTTGGAATGCTACTAACCCAAGAAACATCTGGGGAAACCAGCAAGAGGTTGCCTTATCAGAACAAGATAGTGCAGAAGAAGGCCAAATAACTTTGGTTGCCATGCCTATTATCCTGTAAAAAATGCAATGTTTTCAGATTAACAAAAGCAAGCAAGCAAGACTTAACTGAGATAGTCATCAATTCCAATGTTGCTTAACCTGTAGGGAGATGATGTGTAAGTCCCTGTGGTATCAGGTTTCCTACACAATCTGGTGGTGGCTGCATTCTGAATTTTCTGTGTACTGAAATTATGGAAAGAGTTGTGATAAAGGTTATGTTGTCAATATGATCAGGCTGGTTTGTTGGTGGGGGGGGGGAGAACAAGCTAAAGAAAAAAGAAATAATGCAGTACTAAATACAAATAGTTTTAGTATTTTAATTATACAACAACTGCTGTCAAGATCAAGGAGAGTGAAGGTGGAATGTCTTGAAATAAAACCAGAAAACAAAATCAGATTTGCATTAAGCGATTTGGTGTACAGAGGGGTATTAAAATCTCTAATTTACACAGCATAATATGTCTTTGTTTTCACGCCTGGACAGGAGATACTCTTTTTGTGGGAGGCTGTGGTGCATTTTCAGAGAGTACCGCCAAAGATGTGTTTCATGCATTGATTGAAATTCTTGGTCAACTGCCTGGAAACACGGTAAGACTGCATTAGTAGGTTGGACTTACATTTTGTTTAGTTTTAAATTCATTGTTAATTTTGTTGTTGAATCCTGCTGAAGAGAAGTTATCAACCTGTTTTCATCTCTGATATCTTGCATGTTTTATTGTTTTAAAGTTTTCCATTTTGAGAAACCTAAAAAAAAATATTTTTTAAACTTCTACCAACTTTAACTAGTTTTATCAATCTTTTTCACTATCTGGAATGATAATAGTTTGCACTTTTTTTGTTGGCTTGGTCCATTTCTTTAGCATCAGTATATAATCTCTTTGCAAAGAAATTCTAAATTTAAGTAAATTTACATTCTGAACCATTCTTCCCTCTATACCTGGTCAGGGTTACCAGTAACTAAAATATTTCTACAAGAAAAGGCTACATTTATTATGATATAATGTTTTGAACTCGACACTCATCAGTTAAAGAAGAATAAAGCTTTATGGAATTTAAACCTTTCTACTGTAGACATTACTAGTTTTTAAGGATTATTTTAAATATTTGGATTTAAATTGTTAAAACCATTTTTAGACAATTTTTTGGGAAATAAATTTTTCTTATGTTCACCTTACATAGTATGGTTTGAACATCACAGTAGAAACCTGCCACTTCAAACAATTGAGAATCCATGTGAATCCTGAGTTTTGTGTAAGAAGATTAATTTTATATTTGCTCATGAGAATAAAAATTAATCTAAAAATGCCATAATTATTATTATTTTTTTTTATTTAGTTTAAATGTAAGTAGTGTCAAATATGACAGTTGTGGTAATACATTTTAAAATAATATAAAGTCCATTACTGCTTTTTTATGTTGAAAACAGCAGTCTGTTTTTTGCTAAGAGTAAAATAAATATCTGGTTGTAGAGTATTATAGTTTTCAGTATATACAAGGTGTTTTAGAAAGTAAAGGCAATTCATAAATAAAACAAGTGACCAGGTATCATTTATTGGGCTGTATCAGGTGTAATCTTTCTGTTTTGCTGCACGTAGTCCAACAATTTTCAAGTTTTTTAATACCATTCTGCTATAAGCTCTATGGTTGCTCACTGCCTATTGGATCTCATGATCACTGGCAAACCTTTGACTTATAGAACATGCTTTAATAGTCTAAAGAAATGAAAGTCAGATGGGCAAGATCTGGACTGTAGGGTGTAATACAAATTCAAAATGCATGTGTTCAGTGTTGATGGTTGCCCAAGCACTGTAGCCTCACATTGTCATGCTACAGCAATCTTTCATGCTTTGCTTTGAGATTCAATGAGCACACACTTGCTGGAAGTTCAGGTATTCATGAACAAGTTTATTAGTATTCACCTGTCATTTATCATGGATGGCTATGTCCACCTTACCATTATTTTCATCAGTGGGGACACTGCTGGAGTGTCCTGGTCAATCTTATACTACTGATGTTCAGTCATTTTTAAACCTCTGTCTACTCACTCACTCTTCTTTGCAACATTCTTTTCATATTGTACCAACATTCTCTGATTGATTTTCAGTCTGTTGAACTCCTTCAGCTCACAGAAAAAGAATAACAGTTTGCTGATGTTCTCTGGTGCACACTGACAACTGCATGGATATTATTTAGTTGCTCACTAGCACCAAAAGTACACATTGCATGAATGAAAGATGCATTCAAGTACTGTTGCATCAGTTTTATGGTAGGATGGCATTACCACTTTGTCACATATAGAAAGCATTGATGTAAATATTGCCTTTATTTTATGAAACATCTAATAATAAGGCCTAGAAAATATATACTAAATAATTTTTTAACATTTTTTGAATTATTGCTGGGGGAAGTTAGGACAATATGGTCCAGTGTATTATTTTGAGAAAGTAATAGTTGAATATAACATTTTAAGGCTGAAACTGAAACAGCAATTCTAATTTCCTATTACATGAAATTATCTGGACTCCTGTTCAGTTTTGAAGATGCTCTCTGGTAATCTTTAATAGGCTATAAAAGAACAAATCAAAACATTTTTTAATATATATAATACCAAGCATAACAAAACATTATTAAATCATGATGCTGCATTGCTTTGTCAAATCTTTCTAGGGCATTAAACTAGATTTGGTGGAAACAGCAAATTCTTTAAAGATGTAGACAGAGAGAGAGAGCCAAGCACAGTTTTAGTTTTTTTGGAAGAATTTAATAGGAGCTGAATAAAAATGCTTAGTTTTAAAAATTTCAAAACGTTTGCAATTTTTCATTTACAGAGAGTTTTCTGTGGTCA
Organism: Nautilus pompilius; assembly: GCA_018389105.1. NCBI lineage: Eukaryota > Metazoa > Mollusca > Cephalopoda > Nautilida > Nautilidae > Nautilus > Nautilus pompilius. Next base: position 376,798 of record JACATO010000687.1, read on the forward strand.
TGAATTCACAGTGAAAAACTTGATGTTTGCAGCTCATGTTGAACCGAAGAGCAAGGCAGTGAAAGACAAAATGGCCTGGGCCAAAGTAAGAAGTTACTTTACCTATTATTTCATAACTGTGTAACACATGTGAGTTTTAGTGTACAAAGAAATGACATGACAAGTTTCAGGTGTTTTGTATCTTCCTCATAGTGAAACATTTTGCTGAACATGAAAATTTAGCAACTGTTCTAATTTATTCTATAATGCAAGAGTTTGACAAGTATAATTTGTGCATGTGTGCCTGCCTGTTCTTGGAGCAAGTTAGTTTGAACCTATCTTCTGGCAAATTAGTAACTAGAGATTCTTCTAGCTGAGAATGTTTCACTTGCTTGATAATCTGCTGATGATAATGTTTTTCTCAATCTTCTAAACTGATTCTTATGGTTTTGATTTTGTTTTGGGGAGATGTGTATATATATATATATATTTTTTTTTTGTAGCAATGTTACAAATAGGTCCATGGCACATAAAACCATACATTTTAAAATTACATTAACCATAACTCTTATAAGACAAACAGATGATGTTATACATAGCTGCAGTGTCAATCACTTACAATATTTAAAAAAATAGGTAGCTTCTGTTTTTTTTTTAAAAAACATACCTGTAATACCATATATGTTTTCTCTGAAACAAAGCTTTAAAAAAAATATGGCAAAGCTACATTGGAGGGGTAGGTATTTGATTATACTAGCTAAACACAGATAAGCCAGTGAAAACTTTGCATTCTTTAGTATTCTTAAAATTGAGTCTTTCGGTTTTAAGGGCTATAGAAATTGAATTATTTTCTTTGCTTTTTCTTTTTACAGTATAAGAGGGGAATAAAAGACCCAACGGTTCCATCCACTATTGATGATGAAAAACAGTATAATCCGTTTATGAGAGTAATGTAAGTATGTCATTTTATTTATTTGCTTCCAATAGTTTTTCATATAGTTAAATAATTTCTGATGAGTTTACATCTTTTGTGTGAAATTAAAATAAAAGTTTTTGAGTTGACATTAGTATTCATAATTAAGTTTCATTAAACTCTGCTATTCTCTTTTTGGCTGTTTTATTATTAATATGTATGTGTGTGCACAGTTGAAATTTCTTAGCCTGGCAGATTTTCCAACTACTAACTATATTTTCTGTTCCCTCGATACATGGCCATCTACTCATTTTTTACATTTTCCAGCTACATTAAAGAAAACTGATTATCAGAAATAAATTTTTTTTGTTAGTTCAATGATTTGAAATATTTTTTCAGCACTTTACAAAATTATTGTATATTGACTGTTTAATTCTGAATAGATGTAATCATACTATTGGAGGTTTTATTTTTTTGGTAAATTTACAAATGTTCACTGGACTCAGCTCTGATAATCTCATCTTCTTCCTTACCTGCAACTATTATTCTCATGCAAGCTCACTAGTATTGATTTTCAGATTACATTTTTCTAGTCAGCATCTGTAAATCTCACTGGACAAAAATGTAATATTTACTGACACACTAAAGATGCTGTTTTGTTCAGTGCCTTTGCTGTGAACATGCCTGATTACATCACATGACTCCAATTGTACTATCACTTTATTGACAGGTATATTAAGTTTGGTGCTAATTAAACAGGACTGTAGACAGTCTTTTATGAGGAAGTTGTTTATCAGAAGCACTCAATAGAAAACTCATGTGAGATTTCATTAATAGCCCTAACTTCTCAAAGTAAACTTTTTATTGAGGAATTTGTACTGAAACTCCTGAAATTTATTTGATTGGTTGTTGTTTTTGATTGCAGGGCTGAAAGTGTACAAAAACATTGTGGAAGGTCTGACCCGGTCAAGGTGATAGAATTTTTGCGCATTGAAAAAGATGATTATAAGCTCACAGCAGAGTGAGATTTTAGACCTAAAGTGGCGTCTTGAAAATATTCAAGATGCTTTGCTGAATGTTGATTATTTGTCTGAAAGAATATTTTCTCCCTTATTATGAATGTAAAAAAAAACTGCTTGAAAATATATTGTAACTCTTTATAAATAATAAAATAAATGCAAATAAATCTGTTATTAGTACAGTAGAGAGATTGAGGAAGAGTTCTAAATTTTCAAGCTGGAAAGTGCTTGATGATTAACTCATTTGACCCCTGGTCATGTGACATAGTTATGGTAAACAACATAAAGGTGACACCAGGAGTTAATAAGTTAAGCCAGTTAAGGAAATGTTTATTCTATTTCTAGATGAAGTCTTATGTGGAAATAAAAATTTACAAAATATTCGGGATGATGCCCAAAATCAAAATGTTCAGAAAGGATATCCAACAGTTGTTTAAACTACTTTTCTTTTTCTTAGACGGTCATAATTTTAAGAGGAAACCCCCAGCCCCTTGATCGTATAGAACAGAATCAGTCTAATTTTATTTGTACTACAGGATAACAAAAATTCCATGCGTTTTAGTATTTTCAGAGATATGTTTCCATCTCTTAAGTTTATTTAAATGTAGCAGAACCTTTGTTTTTTTTCCCTTTCTTCAGTAAGCAGTTTCAAAAAGCCTGTCACTGGCATTCAAACTGATGGCTGCAGTAAAGCACATATCAGTGGTTGTTGGCACTGACACTTTTGCATACACAGAAAAACTGATAAACTAAATCATGCAATTTTATGTCTTTTAGAACAAACAGTGCTTTGTAGAATTACTGTTACACTGTGTGTTTAGAATGTGTGATACTCAGAGAAGCAACTTGGTGATAATCATTATCTATAGTGTATGGCTACCACCAGCAAGTGTTTCCACTCTTGCACCTCGTGGGGCCTGGCACTTGTCTTCAGGAGGAAATGGAAAGTTCTTACTAGGAATCTGCTTAGCTGGTGGGAGAAACTATCACTGATGGACTATTAGAGAAGGTTGAGAAAAAGTCATGCTGTTGGAAATTCACCAAAATAAATTAGTTCCCAATGGAGATTGAACCCCAGGCCTCAGTCACAGCAGGTTTCTTTGCCTTTGACCACCTGCCTGTCTCTGATAATAATGGGTGGAACTTTATTGTAGAACATTTTTCCAACACAAAACTGATGTTCTTAAAGCAACAACCCTCCCTCCCACTGGTTTGAATTGAAGTTTCATCTTTTTTCAGGCACATGTTCAGTTTGTATCATTTGAAGACACTTTTTCACTCCATTGACAGGCCCAGCAATCAACAAATTGCATCAATCTTCTTTTTTTTTGCATCACAATTTAGTAAATTGAAAGTAGAGTTTATTTTTTTTGTTGGCTACCAAAACAGTAGTAATTATTTTAGAGTAATTAGAAATAAGATAATAAAATTTGGGTATGTTGGTGGTGAAATTCTTTGCATGACTTATTGTAGTGGTCATTTTATATCTGTGATCACTCATCTTTTTTCCCAACTTTGCCACCAGTTTAGAGCTGGCTATGTGTGCCAGATAACACTAGGTATCTCTTTCAGCTTGAAAGATTTTACTTTTCATATAAATGTTAAAGTTTATGTTCCATCTTAACTTAATTTTCCCATTTAGCATAATGTTTTGATAAATAAACATTACACAGGTGGTCCAAATGGGTAATTTCACAAACTACATATGAAAAATTTTAAAATATAGTATTACAAAAAATTATGGAAGCAGGAAAAGCAGATGCAAATAAAACGTGAGAGAATCACATCACTTGTATGAGAATGAAATGCTCCTTGGTACTGTCATGTGTTGATATAGTACACTGTGATTGGTTGTCATGTAAGTAATCAGAAAGTGTCACCTGCAAAATAGCAATAAAAACAGGCAGTAATATCATTGTAGTGTGGTCAATACTATGACTCCTGGAAAGGAAATATCATGTGATGAGCATATAGAAATCAAAGTCTTAGCTAGTGAAGGCTACTCCATGTGGCAGATTGCAGCCCAATTTTGTTTGAGAAGGAGCTGTATGCAAGACTGAAGAGGATATGTGAAACTGGAACTGTTGACAATAGATGCAGTTGTGGAATAAAGCCCAAACTCTCCAAAAATAATGTTAAGTACCTCAGGGTAGGTTCTCTGTTTTGATAGACAATGAGCAGCAGAGATCTTGTGAGTAACCTGGCTGCAAATACAGGTGAAAATGTTTCTTTAAGAACGGTAAAATACACAGAGAAAACTACATGCCAAAGCTGAAATAGACTGCAAAGATGAACCTGGAAGAAGGTGCTTTTTACAGATGTGTCCAAGTTTGAACTATTTGGCAATGATCAATGGCAACTTGTTTAAACTCTTACTGGAGAGTGGTATACATTGAAGAATGGGAGCAGATCAATGCAAATGTGAGGCTGCATATCAACCAGGGGTGTTGGTGATTTGCATGAAATTGAGAGTATACTGACTGCCAATAGGTACAGGCAAATTCTCATCCATCATGCCATCCTGTCAGGAAGACATCAGTGGGCAGGGTTTCATCTTCCAACATGCCAGTGACCCTAAGCATGCAGCCAGTGGGGTGAAAAACTATCTGAAATGTAAAGAGGCTGATGGAGCACTCACGGAGGTGCCTTGGCCTTCACAAAATCCTGATATAAATACATTGAGGCTATATGGGTTATATGGCTACTGAGAAAGTTAAATGGTAACCAAACACCTTTGATGAATTGTGGAAAGTGCTGCAGGTTATTTGGAAAAATGTTGCAAAGTCATACATTGTTAGCCTGTATGGGAGCATGAAACCAAGACATTATGGTCTCTATGAAGGAAACAGACTGCATAAATACTAATGCATGTACAACATATTTTGTTTTTGTATACGTTTAGTAATAATGTATTGTATATGTTCCTCAGTTGCAATTACACATTATTTGTGCATATCCTTTTTTAATCCATAATTATTTCCACTACTGTATATATTTGACATTTTCCCATTAAATAAAATTGGTTTTATGGATAGACATTTATATTTGTTAAATTATCACATCCTACAATTGATTTTCTTATTTACATTTTCACATTAAATAATTTTCAAATGGAATCATTCCTATTTGGAATTTTAAAACTTTATCTCATTTAATGTAAATCCTCATTGAGACCCATTTGCTGAAATTTGTTAATAATCTTAACTGTAAATGCATGAGTGTGTATTTATGTGCATGATATGTGTGTGTGTGAGAGAGAGAGGATGTGTAGAAAAGTTTAATGTCATTACCATCACTGATACTAAATTTTGGTATTATTGATATTTTTAAGCTATAGTAAACCAAACTGAGGACCTAAGTAGTCTTTTAGACTTGGATCTGACTGACCTGAGCTGCAGGTAAAAATTAGGTTGGCTACATGAAGTGATAGGAGATCCATGTGATGCTATATATGACTTGGAGAAGCACATTTGCAGTCAGCTTAACAGATATAAGGAAAGGTGAAGACCTTATAGCATTCAAAAGAGGCACAGCAAGTGCATACATCGTAGTAGCCAAGACAGTTTCTTTGGTAGGTTGCTTCAAGACATTGGTCATTTGAGTTTATTAGCAATGGCCAAAGCTGTGAGAGCTAATTGTGGTAGCAAACACAGTAATAGTGAAGTCCAGCTATAATCAAACAAAGGACTAACTAACAGAGATGTTCACTGCAAGGCAATCCACATCAATTTTCAGTTGTACCTTGTGATGAATGGGTATAAGGAGCATAGATGCTGGACTATGGATTGGTAAAAAGTGATGTCTGACAAGTAACATTTTCTCCATTTTTGCACAGATGGAAGAAAATATTTGGAGAAAGCTGCAGGAATCATTCAACCTCTTTCATGTAGTCCACGCCATCCAGACCTCTGGCAGTAAATTTATGGTTTACGGCATGTTTTGCTGATGTATGCTGGGCCTTTTGATTTCTTTAGAAGGCAGAATAAATGTCAAAGCTTACCTCAGCAGCATTTTCAATATGGTAAGATGGCTACTTTCTTGAGGAACATTATGATAATTAAGCATCTGTAGGATTTACTTGAAATATGCATTTGTCATCACAATCATCCACCTACTTCACTTTATGCATTACATGCAATATTAATGACTGAATTGGTTAGGCACCATATAGATTTCAACTCGTTATTGAGTATAAATCTAAATAAAGTGGTTAACTACTATACTATATAAATTTCAATTGAAGAGAAATTGTTTATTTTCTTTCTCTCACACGCGCACAAATTCTAGTGCATCTAATAACCTGCAGTGAAATTGAAGAAGGAAAGGAAGCAATTTTCTGACTTTTTCTACTTCTTACTCTAAAGTTTGCATGGCACTTAAATTTTCTTGCTGTTACTTTTTACCAATGAGGAGATGTTGGTGGAAAACAGATTTTGTATAGTGACTGTCACGAAATATTAATTAAATGTAAATTATTATTATTTATTAATTAATTAATTAATTATTTTTTGCTTTTTTTCCTACTTCGGAAGATATGAATATACAAAGAGAACTAAATCTGTAAATGTTTCTTTCTTTCTCCTACAATAACAAGTTTACACACACACACACACACACCCTTGAGAGTTATTACCTCCCCTGGGTGGTGGCGTCGGGTCAATGGAGACCTACTGATGTTCAGGAGGCCTCTCGCCGTTGTCTGGTCTGCCTGGAGACCAGGTAACTGCGACGTCGGGGGGGGGGGGTTATATACTTAAACTCTTAATTAAACCTACCAGTGACTAAAGCAGCTTTCCAATACAGTAGTAGTACCATTCACCGGTATGACATGTGGCTCTCCTCTTTTCGACTCTAGGTCTGTTCCGTACCTCAGCAGCGGCCTCAGGGCGGGAGATGAGGGTCAGACCGGTTCCTGCTCTTGAGGACAACTACATGTACCTCTTGATTGATGAGGCGACTAAACTGTGCGCAGCTGTTGACCCCGTGGAACCTGCAAAGGTGAATATATCATTTGTGTTGTCTTCCTCCTCTTTTGAATCGCGATAAATGCAGCAGAAGATCGACTGTGCGTCTGGCTTATTAATAACCTCCAGGCTTCTGGCAGATGGGTAACGGTGGACTATTGTTACCAGTTTATTAAAGTGAGCCTGTAACAGTGGACTATTGTTACCAGTTTATTAAAGTGAGCCTGTAACGGTGGACTATTGTTACCAGTTTTATTAAACTGAGCCTGTAACAGTGGACTATTGTTACCAGTTTATTAAAGTGAGCCTGTAACAGTGGACTATTGTTACCAGTTTTATTAAACTGAGCCTGTAACAGTGGACTATTGTTACCAGTTTATTAAAGTGAGCCTGTAACGGTGGACTATTGTTACCAGTTTATTAAAGTGAGCCTGTAACGGTGGACTATTGTTACCAGTTTTATTAAACTGAGCCTGTAACAGTGGACTATTGTTACCAGTTTATTAAAGTGAGCCTGTAACAGTGGACTATTGTTACCAGTTTATTAAAGTGAGCCTGTAACGGTGGACTATTGTTACCAGTTTATTAAAGTGAGCCTGTAACGGTGGACTATTGTTACCAGTTTATTAAAGTGAGCCTGTAACGGTGGACTATTGTTACCAGTTTATTAAACTGAGCCTGTAACGGTGGACTATTGTTACCAGTTTATTAAACTGAGCCTGTAACGGTGGACTATTGTTACCAGTTTATTAAACTGAGCCTGTAACGGTGGACTATTGTTACCAGTTTTAGTAAAGTGAGCCTGTAACGGTGGACTATTGTTACCAGTTTTAGTAAAGTGAGCCTGTAACGGTGGACTATTGTTACCAGTTTTAGTAAAGTGAGCCTGTAACGGTGGACTATTGTTACCAGTTTTATTAAACTGAGCCTGTAACAGTGGACTATTGTTACCAGTTTATTAAAGTGAGCCTGTAACAGTGGACTATTGTTACCAGTTTATTAAAGTGAGCCTGTAACGGTGGACTATTGTTACCAGTTTATTAAAGTGAGCCTGTAACGGTGGACTATTGTTACCAGTTTATTAAAGTGAGCCTGTAACGGTGGACTATTGTTACCAGTTTATTAAAGTGAGCCTGTAACGGTGGACTATTGTTACCAGTTTATTAAAGTGAGCCTGTAACGGTGGACTATTGTTACCAGTTTATTAAAGTGAGCCTGTAACGGTGGACTATTGTTACCAGTTTATTAAAGTGAGCCTGTAACGGTGGACTATGTTACCAGTTTTAGTAAGTGAGCCTGTAACGGTGGACTATTGTTACCAGTTTATTAAAGTGAGCCTGTAACGGTGGACTATTGTTACCAGTTATTAAAGTGAGCCTGTAACGGTGGACTATTGTTACCAGTTATTAAACTGAGCCTGTAACGGTGGACTATTGTTACCAGTTTATTAAAGTGAGCCTGTAACGGTGGACTATTGTTACCAGTTTTATTAAAGTGAGCCTGTAACGGTGGACTATTGTTACCAGTTTATTAAAGTGAGCCTGTAACGGTGGACTATTGTTACCAGTTTATTAAACTGAGCCTGTAACGGTGGACTATTGTTACCAGTTTATTAAACTGAGCCTGTAACGGTGGACTATTGTTACCAGTTTATTAAAGTGAGCCCTTAACGGTGGACTATTGTTACCAGTTCATTAAAGTGAGCCCTTAACGGTGGACTATTGTTACCAGTTCATTAAGTGAGCCTGTAACAGTGGACTATTGTTACCAGTTCATTAAAGTGAGCCTGTAACAGTGGACTATTGTTACCAGTTCATTAAAGTGAGCCTGTAACAGTGGACTATTGTTACCAGTTTATTAAACTGAGCCTGTAACAGTGGACTATTGTTACCAGTTTATTAAAGTGAGCCTGTAACAGTGGACTATTGTTACCAGTTTATTAAAGTGAGCCCTTAACGGTGGACTATTGTTACCAGTTCATTAAAGTGAGCCTGTAACAGTGGACTATTGTTACCAGTTTTATTAAGTGTGAGCCCTTAACGGTGGACTATTGTTACCAGTTCATTAAAGTGAGCCCTTAACGGTGGACTATTGTTACCAGTTATTAAACTGAGCCTGTAACAGTGGACTATTGTACCAGTTCATTAACTGAGCCTGTAACAGTGGACTATTGTTACCAGTTTATTAAACTGAGCCTGTAACAGTGGACTATTGTTACCAGTTTATTAAAGTGAGCCTGTAACAGTGGACTATTGTTACCAGTTCATTAAAGTGAGCCCTTAACGGTGGACTATTGTTACCAGTTCATTAAAGTGAGCCCTTAACGGTGGACTATTGTTACCAGTTTATTAAACTGAGCCTGTAACAGTGGACTATTGTTACCAGTTCATTAAACTGAGCCTGTAACAGTGGACTATTGTTACCAGTTCATTAAACTGAGCCTGTAACAGTGGACTATTGTTACCAGTTTATTAAACTGAGCCTGTAACAGTGGACTATTGTTACCAGTTCATTAAACTGAGCCTGTAACAGTGGACTATTGTTACCAGTTCATTAAACTGAGCCTGTAACAGTGGACTATTGTTACCAGTTATTAAACTGAGCCTGTACAGTGGACTATTGTTACCAGTTTATTAAACTGAGCCTGTAACAGTGGACTATTGTTACCAGTTTATTAAACTGAGCATGTAACAGTGGACTATTGTTACCAGTTTATTAAACTGAGCCTGTAACAGTGGACTATTGTTACCAGTTCATTAAAGTGAGCCTGTAACAGTGGACTATTGTTACCAGTTTATTAAAGTGAGCCTGTAACGGTGGACTATTGTTACCAGTTTTAGTAAACTGAACCCGTAACGGTGGACTATTGTTACCAGTTTTAGTAAACTGAACCCGTAACGGTGGACTATTGTTACCAGTTTTAGTAAACTGAGCCCGTAACGGTGGACTATTGTTACCAGTTTTAGTAAACTGAGCCCGTAACGGTGGACTATTGTTACCAGTTTCAGTAAACTGAGCCGTAACGGTGGACTATTGTTACCAGTTTTAGTAAACTGAGCCCGTAACGGTGGACTATTGTTACCAGTTTTAGTAAACTGAGCCCGTAACGGTGGACTATTGTTACCAGTTTTAGTAAACTGAGCCCGTAACGGTGGACTATTGTTACCAGTTTTAGTAAACTGAGCCCGTAACGGTGGACTATTGTTACCAGTTTTAGTAAACTGAGCCCGTAACGGTGGACTATTGTTACCAGTTTATTAAAGTGAGCCCGTAACGGTGGACTATTGTTACCAGTTTATTAAAGTGAGCCCGTAACGGTGGACTATTGTAGTTTTAGTAAACTGAACCCGTAACGGTGGACTATTGTTACCAGTTTTAGTAAACTGAACCCGTAACGGTGGACTATTGTTACCAGTTTTAGTAAACTGAACCCGTAACGGTGGACTATTGTTACCAGTTTTAGTTAAACTGAACCGTAACGGTGGACTATTGTTACCAGTTTTAGTTAAACTGAACCCGTAACGGTGGACTATTGTTACCAGTTTTAGTAAACTGAACCCGTAACGGTGGACTATTGTTACCAGTTTTAGTAAACTGAACCCGTAACGGTGGACTATTGTTACCAGTTTTAGTAAACTGAACCCGTAACGGTGGACTATTGTTACCAGTTTTAGTAAACTGAACCCGTAACGGTGGACTATTGTTACCAGTTTTAGTTAAACTGAGCCCGTAACGGTGGACTATTGTTACCAGTTTTAGTAAACTGAGCCCGTAACGGTGGTGGACTATTGTTACCAGTTTATTAAAGTGAGCCCGTAACGGTGGACTATTGTTACCAGTTTATTAAAGTGAGCCCGTAACGGTGGACTATTGTAGTTTTAGTAAACTGAACCCGTAACGGTGGACTATTGTTACCAGTTTTAGTAAAGTGAGCCCGTAACGGTGGACTATTGTTACCAGTTTTAGTAAAGTGAGCCCGTAACGGTGGACTATTGTTACCAGTTTTAGTAAAGTGAGCCCGTAACGGTGGACTATTGTTACCAGTTTTAGTAAAGTGAGCCCGTAACGGTGGACTATTGTTACCAGTTTTAGTAAACTGAGCCCGTAACGGTGGACTATTGTTACCAGTTTTAGTAAACTGAGCCCGTAACGGTGGACTATTGTTACCAGTTTTAGTAAACTGAGCCCGTAACGGTGGACTATTGTTACCAGTTTTAGTAAACTGAGCCCGTAACGGTGGACTATTGTTACCAGTTTTAGTAAACTGAGCCCGTAACGGTGGACTATTGTTACCAGTTTTAGTAAACTGAGCCCGTAACGGTGGACTATTGTTACCAGTTTTAGTAAACTGAGCCCGTAACGGTGGACTATTGTTACCAGTTTTAGTAAACTGAGCCCGTAACGGTGGACTATTGTTACCAGTTTTAGTAAACTGAGCCCGTAACTGTGGACTATTGTTACCAGTTTTAGTAAACTGAGCCCGTAACGGTGGACTATTGTTACCAGTTTTAGTAAACTGAGCCCGTAACGGTGGACTATTGTTACCAGTTTTAGTAAACTGAGCCCGTAACGGTGGACTATTGTTACCAGTTTTAGTAACTGAGCCCGTAACGGTGGACTATTGTTACCAGTTTTAGTAAACTGAGCCCGTAACGGTGGACTATTGTTACCAGTTTTAGTAACTGAGCCCGTAACGGTGGACTATTGTTACCAGTTTTAGTAAACTGAGCCCGTAACGGTGGACTATTGTTACCAGTTTTAGTAAACTGAGCCCGTAACGGTGGACTATTGTTACCAGTTTTAGTAAACTGAGCCCGTAACGGTGGACTATTGTTACCAGTTTTATTAAAGTGAGCCCGTAACGGTGGACTATTGTTACCAGTTTTAGTAAACTGAGCCCGTAACGGTGGACTATTGTTACCAGTTTTAGTAAACTGAGCCCGTAACGGTGGACTATTGTTACCAGTTTTAGTAAACTGAGCCAGGTGTGTTCTATTTTCATACTTCTGGAGGATATTTACTAAGTTCTGAAATGATTCGGCAGAAGGTATTTTCCTCTGGAAAACTTGGTGATGGGGGAAAGAGAATCCTGAAACTAACTAGGTATTTATTTATTTAAGATTTTAGCTGTTGTCAAAGAAGAGGGTGTTACACTGACTGCTGTGCTGACCACTCACCACCATTGGTAAGTAACCATAAATTTGAATTTGTTCGCTTCTAGTATTAGAAATAAAACCTTTAATGTTTTTTACTACTAAATTACAAGTTGAAAATTGAGGCTTGTGCTTTGAGCATCTTGTGTTCTGTTAGAAAGACAATCTGTTTCTCTCCATCCTCAAGCAGAAGCTGATGTGATGCTTATACAAAACTAAATGGAAATTCAATAAGCCATTCTTAACTGATGCTTAGATTGGTCAATCTGAGCATGACTTTTCTCTTTGTAGATTCTGCACTAATGGCATATGCTTTATCTTGTCAGTACTTAATATAATTTACTTTTGGTCATGTATAAAGCACAAATACAAAGAATACCACTGTTGGCTTGCATCATGCATATTTACACTGCAGTATACAGTATTTCTAAATTTGTAATGATTTTTACTAGGGAAATAAAGGTTTGTGACCTAAGTGGAATTTATACCACTACTACAAAAGGAAACCATTGTTCCTTTGTGAAACAAGGTATTGGTAACATGGGTATCTGTAACATAACCAGGTAAAAGTTGGTTCAACTAATCTTGTTTTCTTCAATATTTTCTAAACTTCAAATATCTTTACCAGGGACCATGCAGGAGGTAATGCTGATTTGGTGAAACTAGTGTCTGGTCTTGATGTCTACGGAGGGGATGACAGAATTGGTGCTCTTACTGGAAAAGTCAGACATGGAGATGAACTCAAGGTCTTTGTTTTTTTTTGGTGTGAATTTGTTATAGATTTCTTAAATAAATTTGAATTAAAATGTTTTTACTAGCACCTAAATTTGTCCCCAAGTCATTATAAGTGATACATCTGGATAGATTTGCTCTGTTGGCTACTGCTAAATCTGAGATTACCAATTTTAGCAGTAATTTTTTTTATTGAACAAGAGAAATGTGACAAATTGAAATGTTTAGGTCTGTTGTTTAATGTTTTTCTTTTTTATAAATGCCTACTGACTGATTCTCATTTTGTTTTTTTCTTGTATCAAAGATTGGAAAACTTGGTATCAAATGTCTGTTTACTCCCTGCCACACATCAGGACACATCTGCTACTTTGTCAGAGGTGACACCAATGAACATCCAGTGGTTTTTACTGGTAAGGAAAGAAGTGGAGCAGTTTAAACCTTTCAGCACTACCTTTATTCAGGTACAAAAAGAAGCAATCTAAACAAACCTGCAGTTGATGAAAACCTTTTGTTTTTTTTTCTCTAGAAGATAGTGTCACACTGAATTTGCATACTGAGAAGTAACTTTTGAATTAAATAATTTAGGAAATATTTATTAAAATGAAAATATCATAATAGAAAATGGTAATTTATGCATATTTACCATTAAAAATAATAAATATTGACTTTTCAAGAATGGTGAAAGTATTATTTACTTTAGGATACATGCAACAAACTGCTCACTGTTATTAATGAATTCAAGGAGCTTCTCATTACTTTTTTTTTTTTTATATTTAAAGCACTGCAATATAAAATACTGTACTTTATCTTGAAAAAGCTTTTAAATGTAATACACAAATACTATATAAACTGTTTTCATTGTCTAAGTATGGTTAATGTTTGTTAAAACTTCTTATGATTCCTGACAGTTTTAGTAATAAATCATCAACCAGTTCACAATTTGTACAAAATGCCCCTTAAAAAAAATTTGTAATGGTTGTCATGCATCTGCTTTGACTCAATAAAACTGAAGACCTCATCAGTTTTTTTCTCTGTTGGGTATAGAGGGATCCAGTGCAAACAACATCTGTCTTGGCCATAATTTTCTTTTGCTTGCTTATACTGATTGCAATACCTTTTATTATCATTTGGGCAGGAGATACATTGTTTGTGGCTGGCTGTGGAAAGTTTTTTGAAGGCCAGCCAAAGGATATGTTCCATGCTCTTATTGAAGTTCTTGGTCAGCTGCCTGGAAATACGGTAATAGAATACAAATCACATTCTCTCTGTTGAGTTTCCATGGTCTTAGCAACTCCAGATGCAAGTATGTGGCTCCTGTCACTGCAGCTTGGTTATTCAGTCAGATGTGTATTTTAAATTTATTCAATTTTCTATTATTTAAACCCTCCATTGCAAATCAAGAAAATTGTGGATTTTATCATTGAGACTCAGAGGTTATTTCTGAATAATCCATCTTTGGAAATACATAATTTATTGCAAAACTATTAATTTTCTTCATCTAATAAAAATTTGATTAATTCAAAAAAGACATTTGTCAGTTATAGTTCATTTGGATGACATGGCATTAATGCTTTAAGATGTCAATTTTGTATGACTACAAGATCACAACTGAAGAATAAATAGCTTAAACAACTAATCTTGAGGTCAAATATTAAATATTTCTGTTAGTTGTGGTCCTTGTGGTTGTGGTAACTTGATCATCTTATAAATGTTTAGTATTTATCTGATGTGTACCCAGTCAAAAGTTTAAACAGTCAGTAGGCACATTAAAAATGCCCTGACTGGAATCAGTCATGTGCATTTCAAAGTTACCACAATAGCGCAATGAACCTCAATCTTTGGTTTCCAGAATCTTGTGTTAGTCATCATTTCTGAAATAGGATATCTCTGAAGGTATCATATAACATCACTTTTTTCCACTTCTTACTGTACTCTTAATATTGAAGTCTAGATTACATTACAACTTGGCTGCTTTTTTTACTAAGATTTCTATTTTAAAATCTAAGTGATGACTAAGTTTGTCTGATGTTAGTGGTGTTCTTTTTGTAGAGAGTGTTTTGTGGACATGAATATACTGTGAACAATCTGAAATATGCCATGCATGTTGAACCCCTAAGCAAAGCGGTACAAGACAAAATGGCCTGGTCTATGGTAAGCTGAGAGAATGCTTTTAAAATTATTTTCCGATGAAAGTGAGCACAAAAAAAAAAAAAAAAAGCAGTAAAAGTTCTTTGTTCTGAAACTTTCTATTGAGATAAGTGTGGATACCAAAATGGGCTTCCTTTTTTCCATTTCCCTGCCCTAAATGTTTTATCCAGGTTTCAAGCCTAGTAATGTCAACACTAGCACTATCTAATTGTAAAATTTTAAAGTGTGATAAATAAACTTCATGTTTAATTATAATTTGGTTTCAGATGCCATTCACTCTTCAATACATTCACTAATAATATGAAGTGATTGTTCCAAATTACTTATTTTTAGTAATCCTTCATTATTCTTATTTATGCCTTTATGTGTATTAAAACTGTACCATCTGACTTACCCATTGTATTGAAAACTTCAGGTTTCTCATTCTGGGATTTGTAGACTGAGTTATTGATGCTTGTATTTACAGATTAAGATATGGGGACCCTGATTTAGATTTTTTCTTCTTTGTTGCAGATGAAGAGAGAAAATAATGAACCTACTGTTCCATCTACAATTCAAGAAGAAACAACATATAATCCTTTTATGAGAGTGACGTAAGTTTACTTTAGGTATTAGGATAAGAAAACCATAATGAAAGTTTTATTTAACAATATATCAAATTACATCCATATGTTACTCAGAAAGCTGAATAGTATTTTGACATGAAAATCACTTAGTGTGTTGTGCAAAACATTCCCTGGCCACCTCTGACTCGGTCATTAATTGAGATTATGTGGTAAGACAGAAAGAGCCTCAGAAAATTATTTCCAGTTCTTTTTTGATCTCTAACAAAATGTTCTGGACAGTCCTGGTTCTTTTAAAGACAGATATGGTCATCAAAATGTAATGAGCTAGCTCTCATTTTTCAGTCACCTGAGATGTTTTGTCTACCAGAAATAAACATTTTTTCTTTTATATATCAGTTCAATTCATGTGTAGATAAGTAAGAAATTTTTATTAATTTAATATTAAAGATTTTATTGTGTTTTTGTTTTTTCTATTAGATTATAGTTAATTTCATGAAATATTTATTTTATGGAACTAAAAGAAAAAAAAAACTAAATTTAAATAGGAATCACAGAAGGCCATTTATCAAGAGTTATGAAGGAGATAGATAACAGGTAGAGTGAACCTACAGTAAGAAGGTACTAGGGAGTGGAGTAAGGTGTGATTCACTTTAATTCTGTTTTATTTATTATTGGTGTGGTTGTAATGAGAGAAAGTACAGCAGTTAGTGACATTAGTAATGCCTTAATATGTAATCTGGTATTTTAATTCAAGCTCTCTTCTCTTACAGAGTTGATGGCATAAAGATACATACTGGAAAATCTGATCCAGTGGAAGTAATGGGGTTTTTGCGTGCAGAAAAGGATAAATTTAGACCACCAGCACTGTGAAACCAGATAGACAACTGCTGCTTTATAACAACAATAAAGTTTCTTTCTATTGGCATCTTTTATGCACTGATTGAATATGGAAGGTTTTTTATCTTAAGTTCTGTGTTCTGCTAAAATAGTATACACTTTTTTTTCTTTACATCTTTGGCAGGGGAGGTAATTATAAGTGTATACACAGTATGATTATTTTAACTGCCTATATCCTTATTAAACAGTGTTTGTTTGTTTCTAAATTTCTTTTTTGGCCTATTATTCTAAGACATGTCTCCTTTCTTTTCCAACTTTACTGGTAAAGAGATTATAGTATACATATGTTTTCCTTTAATGTAGTGATGCTATGTAATATTTGAGTTTAATTTTGACTTTATAAATCTCTCTACAACAAAGATGATAAACTACTGAATATCTTTTGGTGTTGGGGCTAAATTGAGCCAAAAATAAAATTTTCTCAATTAAACTGATTACAGGTATACTAATATCCAGAATATTAAACTTATAAGCAGATTAATGATGATGATATATATTACTTAAAAAAAATTTCTGGTTTTGCTATGAACAATTAATAATTGTATTTCTATTGTACCAAACACTCATGCTAAAGTCAAATTGTATGGTAGTGCTGTTAAAAACTGAAAAAAGGTGCAGTAAATTGACTGATATGAAATCATATACCTGAAATGTCAATAAAATGTATACCCTTTTGAAACATGAATAAAGATTTTATATATAGGTTTGTGTACAGTATAATTCTTTTAATTAGGCATGTATTAGATCACGCAGATGCCAAATTAGGTAATGTGCCAGTTTATATCCACTTAGTTAAATAATAGGCATACTTTACCTCTAATAAAGGAAATCACAATAACTACTCACCTAAAAAAGTAATGTATAGTAAAACAACAATTTAGGTAAACTTTTATTACAGTATTGTTTAAGTGAAGCACTTACTGTGTGTAGCAGATGGTAGCTTTCCTTATGTACAATGCCCATAGGACTGAAAACAGTAGAGGTTATGTTAATAAAACTCTTCCTTGTAACTTTCTTCCTTTTCATTCTACAGCTAGTTAAAGGGCTATTCTTTGATGACATTATAAAATAACTCAAAGAAATTAATGTTTATTGGAGAAAAATATAAAATGTTTTCACAGAGCATTAAATATCAAAACACACTGACAAGCACAGCAAGGTGAGACTGGTTTATGGTGCTGCATAATGGTGATAAAACAGTTCAGCCTGGTGCTGGTACATTGGATGTGTTGAATCACAGGTTTCCAGATTAAATTAATTTTACTGTATTTGTTATTTTACTAATGAACTAATCAAGATATATAATTTATTTAATTTAATGGTCCTGACATAAATGTAAAACTTATTAAAGAAATTAAGAATTAATTATACTACTGCAATAGTATAAAAGCTGCTTTTGTAAAACTTCTAAAAGATGTGCAAAAAAACTGCCAGTGTTGACAACAATGATCCTAGGAACAACTGCAGTAATACCCAAAATTTAAATGGCAGAAAGGATTCCAAACTAAATCTACCAGTAGCGTAAAGTATAAAGCATGATAATTTACCATTATTTATCCACACAAAATATTCATACTGCGGTTGTTTGAACAATTTTTTTTTTTTTTAAAGACCCTATTAGTACTAAAACTAGTTAGCTAAAATGTTCAGGAGAATCCAAAGCATTAAAGAGTATAAAATAAATTTGCCTTTTAGTACAGGTACACCTTCATAGTTTGAGTTTTCGTGATGGCACCTTTTCTATGGATCCCTGCATAAGACTTCAATGTATTCTTTTAATGCATCTTTAATCAATAATATCAGTGCTAAACATCTATGAAGACTGAAAATATTTTTTTCCCGTTTATCCTTTACTTTGCTCCGAGCGATCAAGAGGAAGGACAAACTATAGGAAAATTACTTTTTTTTAATTATTATTAAATTAAACCCTCAGCCCAAGAGATCTAAGCTGTCTATGCACTGGAACACGGGAAACTTTATTTTAAATGAAGCTGCACTAGTAAAAACAACAAAGTGGCTTCGTCAAAATTAGTGTTATGAGTTCTTGATTCTACAGAACCATCGACATTATTTTGTTATCTGTAATGAGGCAGGGTTGGTAACGATTAGACTTTGATACCTAGTCATGTTATCGAAAGTACATTTACTACATGAGAAGAAATATCTATATATACACGCACACGGTATCCGAGGGAGGGGGGCAGTTTTTCCTGTTAAATATACGTGATTTGGATCAGTATTTCACTTGAAAATATTTCTTGAGATTTATTATTAAACAATTAATTAATTTTTCCGACGTTAGCAGGCTTTCTTCGCTATTCAGAACTCTAAAACAAACAAACATTTTATTCTACTCCACGCTATCACCCTGAAAGGGGCGGACACCATATCGAGAAGACCTTTAAATATCTACTATTATTATTTCCCTCCAATCGCAGCTCGCCTTCTTTGAGCGAATTGTGTTGTAAGAAGCTCTGTGGTTGGTCGCTTCGGCTTCGCCCACCTGCTCGTCGTCGTCCGAGTCGGAGCCGTAATGGAGCACATCACGCTTCCCGGGAGCGACCTGAGCGTGTCCCCCGTTTGTATCGGCTGTTGGCAGTTTAATGCCGGAGTCAGCAACATTACCTGGGCAGCGCAAACCGAGGAGGTGGGTCTTGCCTGACTGTAATAATTCGACCTCTGCGTACAGCTGTTGCTGAGGTCGTCTCTACCTGGACCCTGCTGCCCAGATGAGCCAGCTCTCTATTCTCCATCTTAATATCCGTTCTATTGCAATTCAAGCGATTATCAACACTGCTGCTGACCATTCTCAAGCTGTTCCTAAACAACAGAATTCTTGTTTATGCAGTTCACTAGCAACTGAAGTGATTCCATCTACCCTTTCTGTCCTGAAGATGTTTAACTAATTAAGAAATGCATGTGAACCACCTTAATAATCATGTTCATCCTGATCGTGTTAAACCTAGCAACGATGTCTTTGAATTCTTCACTTGTTCCTGTTGATTCAATTTATAACCTTTTGCTTTTTAATTGTTCTATTTGCTTTTTCTCTAATGAGAGTAATGTAGACTGAGAGAGACAATACCAAAGTACACAAGAAAATAATATGCACATACATTTCTTGATTATTTTAATTTGTATTTTCTTTTTTCAGGTTTCCAAGAGCATTGTAGATAAAGCATTGCAAGTTGGAATAAACTTCTTTGACACAGCAGAGGTGAGTGTGTTATATATATATATATATGTCAAGTAAATGGAATTCTTAGCACTATAAATGTGACACAATTTTTTAATTTCTTTTGACTGTAGGCATATCCCCAGTCTGAGAAGGTGCTCGGAAAATGCTTGCAAGGACGCAGACACAATGCTGTGATTGCCACAAAGTTTGGGAATCGTGGAGGTGATCCTAACATCCCACCGTACTCTGTAGAAGACATTGAAATTTCCATCACACAGTCATTGCAGAGCTTGCAGACATCTTGCATTGACATTTATCAGGTTTGTATTTAAATGTTATGCATCAGTTTAATCCTTTTGAAAGTGCTGTAGAAAAACAAGCCAGAGCTTGAATATGCTGCCCAGTAACTGCCCTTGCGTAACAAAAATTGGCTTTTTGTAAACTGGAGACTGAATTTTAAAATAAGACTTGTGAACAATATCATGAGAAATTTGAAACATAGTTGTCACTCTCAGACTAAGTATTATACATTTACTTTTATAGTTTTCAATGTTCTTAGATTATTTGTTAGTTTTTAATTGAGTCTTATTTAAAAGTATTCTATATATTAATACAAGAGTGTTTTATAAAAAAAGTAAAGTCAATTCATAAATAAAACAAGTGACTAGGTATCATTTATTGGACTGTTACTTTTCTACATAGTCCAGCAACTAACAAGTTTCTTGTTACTCTCATGATAGGAGTCTTTTTTGGTTTTGTAGGCCACAGTTGCATGATCTGTCTGACGTCTTGATCACTGACAAATCTCTGACCGTAGAGAGCATGATTTAGGGTCCAAAATGGTTTAAAATCCATACTTTAGGGAGGATGTGGTGGAGGTTCAAAATGTTGACTGGCAAGGTGGTCACAACTCTTCAGGAAAAAATGTTTATAGCACTTTTTGGGTATCCTGGTCAGTCTTCATCCATTACTGATGTTCTGTTATTTTTAAAAGTTGTTCACCCACTTGTACACTTTTCATTGTGTCACGCAGTTTTCTCCATATTGTGCCAACATTATTATTATTATTAAGGAATTTATTTTCTGTACAGATTCATTGGCCCAGTGTTGTCAAAGATACCACAGCAGCAATTGAAGAACTGAAACGCCAGATTGCTAGAGGTCGCATTAGATACTTTGGCCTTTCTAACTATGGACCAAAAATGTTGGGTGCTGTTCTTGAGGCTGGTGGACATCCCCTGACAAATCAGGTTAGTAAAATGTGTTGTGGTTCTGATAGTTCAAAAAAATTAATGCTTTCAAGGTTCTTGGGGCTCAAACCAAAAAAAAAAATCATTGTATATATATTCTTGGTTTGTCCACATTATTTAGGTTTCGAGTGTAAAAGGTTATTGGAAAGAGTGGAGATGGTTTTAAAATCATCAGGGCAGCTGTTTTCAATGTGAAACAAATTTGTTCTCCATATTTCCATTGCTGATTAATGGATGGCTAAATCTTCACTTTATTTTGCATTAGAATATGCAACTTTGCATATTGTTTACCAACTAATCCAGATTCAGAATATTTCACACTGATTGGGTTACATGTTTATGTGAATCTGTTCTTGTAATGTAGACACTGCAATATTATTTTTCCATTTATATCTAAAGGAAAATCAAACTCATCTTTGCCTCTTAGCAATGAGAAAATTCCAATTTTTTTTGGTAATAATAATATCTATATAGTAGCTCTTTCTGTTGATTTTAGTCTCCTCTTTTTCTCTATCTCCAGTCACTTGTATTCACTATTTTTGTATTCATTGACAATATCTACATTGCACCCTTCAGGTACTAAAGCAGATATGGGTGCACCCCTTAACCATAAATAGTTTTGAATATCCCAAAAGATTAATGAATAAGACTTTAAGTAAACAGTTTTCAAACTGTGGGTTTATGGCATCAAAAAAAATTTACTTTTTTAAAATGTGAATATTTTTACAACCTAACCTTTTGACACGAATGATGATCTGCTGAAATGGGTTCAAGCCAGGTGGGTTAGACCGATTCTTACAGAGTAAGAATTGCTCAAAACTAATGATCTCGCAGATTTGGGTATATGGCTACACAAAATGTGCACATATGCAAAATTGGTCTGTGTGTTGGGTAATATACTGTCAGCAGCAGTTATGGTGATGCAGGACTAACGGTAAGTGTTGAGGTCAGCTCACCACCACAACTAAACAGAAGTGGTGAGAGAGGGCAACCTCCGCTGATTCTTGGATTTTCTTTTGGGTCATACTTCTGCTAGGGGTACCAGCTGCTTGCACAGTTACTGGGACCCACACCCTACCAGATCCAGATTTTCACTTTATTTACCACGAAGGAAAAGAATACTTTAAAATGGTGATTAGAAAGTTGAATCAAATAAATGTTTGTGTTATATATGGAGTGTTTTGGGAGGATGCAAGAGAAATACTAAGGATTCTTGAAATATTTTTACAGATATGCTATAACTTGCTGTGGCGATCACCAGAACACGAACTGATACCAGTCTGTCAGGAAAACAACATAAGCATCATGGCATACTCTCCTCTTCAGCAAGGTCTCCTTAGTGGCAAATACATGAAGCTGACTGATGTACCTGAGGGGCGTCGACGCTCGAAGCTGTATAGCATGGACAGGTAAACACTTGGCATCCAAAGTACAGGTTTTGTTTTTATATTAAATACTTGGCCAGTTTGTTTTCGTACATTCAGGGTTAAAAAAAGGAAAATATCGTAATTATCAGGGGTATCACAAAAACGTTTAATCTCTATAAGTGTCATTGGTCTTGGATTTGCTTTCTCTTGGCTTTTTGCAGCAAAATTAGGTACTTTTGAAAAAATGCAACAACCACTTGAATGGTTGTTTTGCAGAAATTTTCGTTGCTGTCATGAATATTTAGAAGCTTATCCTTTGTGCATTCTTTAATCATTGGGAGAGTTGTACTTGACTGCTGCTTCTAATGAAATCCAGCTTGCTTTTGTCAAGCATTTCCAGATTAGCACAACTATTCATGCAGGGAACAATTTAACTCTGTCCTACTGACTTTCTCAGCAGCAGTTAGCACTAATTTCATAACCCATTGCAAACGAATTTGGACTTTGCAAAAGTTTTGTAAATCCTAAAAATTCACAAATCATTTTTGCAAAAAAAACTTGTAAACTCTTCAATATTATAATATATATTTTTAAACTATGGATTTAGATATGATATAAAGATTTGAAAAAACAAATTAAATTTTTGAAAGTTTGATTATGTCTTATCAGACAGAGCACCAAAGCCTGTTATGTGAAATGATAATTTTTTACTTAAAATATCAAATGAACAAATGGATCTTTCTTAGTGTCCTTACCAAGTATCAATAATTAAGCAGCATTTTCATGGTAATATTTGAGAATGCTATGAAAGTAAAAAAAAATGTGACTGAAAAAAATTTTTTTAACCAAATATTTTATATACACTTTGTCTAATAGTAATGACATCTTTTCAGTGTGTTATTGCAGCACAAGACCAATGCATCAGTAAAATACCTGATATAAAGCTGCTTTATTCATAGCATCTGATTTTCTCACGATTCAGCCACACAGTCAAAACTACTTCTTGGTAGTACAAGTTCTCAGCAGATTTCTTTTTCTGTTCTATATTCACAAGTTTCAGTTTTCAGTGACAAGCTCACTCTCATACATAATCACTATCAGTTTTTATCTAAAATAAGATGCGACTTTTTGACATTTAAAATGGCAACTGCAGGCCAACTCAGCTGACAGTCTCAACCAGATGATCACCTGATGATTATTGAATAGCTCATTTCAGTTTCCAGGGGGTGTATTGCAGCCTTAAGGTCACATTGACAACCAATATATCAGGAGTGTGCTTTTTGAATCACTTTATCAGGGCAGAAATCAACAGGACAAAGCTTAGTTCATTATAAAGGTTTTACGATAAGGGATACTTGAAAATTGTATTTTTAAAAAGGATTCTTTGTGCGGGTCTAGACCTGTTGCTCTCTGGACTTTTGTTCCCCATAAATTTTGAATTAAAGTTGTTATTTATTTATTTCTTTTATTATCCATAAAGTATACATAGTTAATATATATGTCAAGTAAGGTTAGAAAAATTGTTGAGGTAATGTACCTACACTACTGTTATGAAGAGAATCGTTACCTTGTACTGTTCAGGTGTGATTAGCTCAGCAAGGTTGGTTGGAATAGGATGAGAGTTCCCAGAAGCTTGTCTTTGCTTACGAATGATATGGTGGATTGAACGGATCGCTGGAAGTTGTACAGAGGCAGCTTCAGATATGGATGATATGGATTGTGAAACAATTTGCTGCGCTGTTTCCTCGCCATCTATCGCTTCGCAATTTTTAGCATTACGAACACTCAGCATTTCTGATCTTGGTGTGTCTGGAGCACCATTTACAAGAATCTTCTGCACAGTATAAATATATATCCATCCAAAACTAGCTTATTTCCTCCATGAACGGATTCAAACTACTCCATGCTGTAGATGGTTAAGTTATGAAAACGGTGGCAAAATACCAGGGGTTACAATGGGCCTTATCTCCTTTGTGCTTCATAAAAACAAATTTATACTGTATGTACTGATTAAATAAAACTTAAAGAGAAACAATTTATTCTGTGATGCTCTTTGATACGATTTTTTTTACATTTTGGTCTGTAGTACATCAAAATGAAATTTACAAATCATTCTACCATAGTTTTGAAGATATCTCTCCAGCAGACTTTAAAGAAAAAGAAATTTGCACAAGGACATTACTGCCCTTTCCCCATCTTTGTTACTTCTGTTTGAAATGGATTTGGAACACAGCATTTTTACTGATTTTTTTGGCTCGATATGTAGGTGGTAATTTTGTGTCAAATGTCCAAATCAGGGAGGGTCACTTAGGAAAGTTTAAAAAGAAATTGGTCCATTTGATATTGATTAACTTTATATTTATGGAAGTTATTTTTCTGTTTTTTTAAGTACAAAACTCGCTAGACATGGTACTGAAGGAGCAGAACAAGAGGTATCTGAAGTGAGTATTACTGGTCCCCTTGTTTCTTACACGAAACTCCCAAATGGTAGATAATCTAATGAAGTTTAATCATAATAGCAAACTTAAAGAGATCTTCTGAGGTGTAGCAATGTTTCTGAGTCTTAATGATATGTTTTCTACTAAAGTCAGTTTCAAGGATTTCCTGTTGTAAATGTGTGTTTATTTTTCTGGGTTCCATAAAATACATAATTGCCTGTGGTGGTTTTGTCTCGGTGAGGTTATATGCAAACCAATAATTAAATAATGTAGAGATAAAGTAGTTTGTAGGCTGCAATTAACCAGGCCAGAAGAGGAAATCTGTAACTAAAGTGAGGTTTTATGTAAAATCTGTCCAACCTTTTAAACACAAACAAGCAGTTAGTCAGAACTGGAATGGATCCAAATAAATTAAAGGGCAGAATATTAATAATTCTTTTTGCTGTTTTTACTTCTACCCCTTTATAAATCTAGTTGTCTCTTTGCTGTAATGTTAATCTGTCATGTTATTTAGTGCTTTAATACACTGACTGCTGATGACTATAGGTATAGTGCTGGGTGTACCATGGTATTCAAGCATACTTTTAGTTGGCAGTCAATGTGTTAAGCAGATATTTACTGCAGTGTCTAAACCCTTACTATCTCTAGAGAATCAGAATTAAGCTTTTGCAACAGGAAGATTCCATCTATTGACATTCCATCTCTCTGTCTCTCCACACACACAGACATAGACCCAGACACACAGACCCAGACACACAGACCCAGACACACAGACCCAGACACACAGACCCAGACACACAGACACAGACACAGACACACAGACACAGACACACAGACACAGACACACAGACACAGACACAGACACACAGACACAGACACACAGACCCAGACACACAGACACAGACCCAGACACACAGACACAGACACACACAGAGAGAGAAAGAGAGAGAGATACTCACTTTTTTATTTATACTATCTGATTATGTTGTGAAAGTTTTCCTTAAAATATTACTTTATCAAATCTCTATTTAACAAAAATCTAAATTACTCTGAAATACACACAGTTTCTGATAAAACAAATAGGTGCACTAGTCATGGGACTTCATTCTTGGAAATGGGATGTACTCTTGGTAAAAAATCAGGATGCAGCTACTGTAATTAGAAGGCACCTCCAGTTTCATTCCAACAGGGAAGCTAAATGTCAGGTCAGCTATGGATGGTAGATGGCCAAGTCTGCTCTGTTCATCAACTTTTGTTGAACATTCCATAACGTGGTTTCTTTTGCTTGTTTGAACCAGTCTGTTGGAGTGGGTTTTTTCTGCACACATTGGATTCCTCCCTTGGCCAAATAACAATTTTAATAGGGATTTTCCATTTCCTGTTGAGATAAGTGCCAAGTCCCATGTGGTATAGGAATGTCAGTACTTGTTATTGGTAACTTTGCACTAATCTCATTAGATTGTGTGCAAGATAAGTTCTCTTATCAAAACAAACTATATTTAACAGCCTCAACCAAATTGTTACTTTCCCTAATAAATAAAATAAAGAAACTGAATTGAGGCATTGCATTGTACCCAGAATCATGGATATCTTGCTAAGATGAACCAACCACAATTGAATGCCATTAAACTCTTTCAAATACATATGTACTGGCAACATCATGGTAAGACAGCACTTCACACAAGAAAGGCATTTTAATAATCGTTACCCACCCCTGGCTACTCAAATAAATCAGGTAATATCTGGGACAGAACCAAGTTCCTGGGGGTCTCTACAGTCTTGCCAGCTATATTTTGATCTGTCTTTACTTAATCAGAAAACTGCTCCTCTTTTTTGACCTGATAAATCTAAAGCTTAATTCTTTTAGAGTGGAAATTTTCTTTAATTTCTTTGCAGGCCTTGGTGAAGATTCGAGAAATCTGTGACAACTCAAATTATTCCATGTCCAGTGCAGCACTATCCTGGATTATCCACCATCAAACTGTTCCAGTGGCCATTGTGGGTGCAAGGTCACCAGAACAAGTGGAAGAAAATGCCAATGTGCTGAAGTTGTCTCAGGTGAGTTTTATCAATCAGAATAGCCAAAATACAACTCGTGTTGGCATCTGTCAAAACTGGTAACAATATTACTAAAAACCATTAGGAATCGAATCACATTTTGATGATGGTATTGGCCTGATATGCTCCTTTATGCACAAAGCTATAGTGGAATATATTAAGTTTTGTTTTGTTAAATTTCTTGAAAGAATTTTTTTATTTTGCTCATAGATAACATTTAGATTTATAAATTCAATGACTTAGAAGCTCTCACCAATTTCACAGAAAAGTTGTCATGAGAATTTTAGTTCAAATTTAATGTTATTAATTAAACTGCATTTTTAAAAATTTTATTAATAATGGCCAGGTACTTATCAGGCAAGCACTGAGATTCTAGTATTTCATAATGCTGCAGAAAATGCCACTGTTGAAAAGGGAAGCCAACTTAAGCGACGAGTTCTAAAATTACCAGTCTGCAGTGGGCAATAGTTGGAGTCCTAAGTATCCTGGGCTCTGCTGCAATCGAGGGGCCAACTTTATTTGGTGAACCTGCCATTGCAATTATTGGCTATCACTCTGAGCATGGGTTTTTTCCCACTGCTAAACAGTTCTAATAGAGACTTTCCATTTTCTGTTGAAGCTGGGAATACCAGGCCTCCATGAGGTGCAATGCTGTTAGCAATAACCATGGTATCAAATGTGTTCAATTGTAGATAGACTTTCTTCTTTGATGATCATGTTGTTACATGGAGCATGCCTGCATTGGTGTTCTTTGGGGGGAATAATTTTTTAAGAAAACCGCTTGATGTTTGTTTTACAGGAAATCATGAATCAATTTTCAAATGCAACAGAAGATGTGAAGAAAAAAATTGGCAAAACACTAGATCCTTGGGCCTCACAGGATCGCACGGAATAAATGAAATTTTACCTGTGGATTTCCAATCCCTGGCTTGATGAGAATTTGCCAGCTTTTCCAGATTTCGTCAATTAAAAAAAAAAAAAAAGCTTTTGAATTTTATTCCAAGAAATCTGAAGTGTAAACTTATTTTGATTAAAAATGTCCTACAATATTGAGTGAATTTCATTTTTATATCCAGTACAAGTATTAACTCCTTATGCAAATCATTTTTAAAAAATTAATTTTATTTTTAAAAACATTTAGGCCAAAATCTTGATACAATAAACCTGTTGGAAAATGTTTACTATATTCCAATTGAAGGAAGATTATTAATTTTTTTTTTGAACTAGGCAAGATAAGATAATTTCTCAGAATGCAGCATGTGATCCATGTGTGCCGTTGACTTGCTGCCAAGTTTGAAATTATCAGATTTGCTAAAAACTAAGGTTATTTTAAGTCATTTGTTTGTTACTTTTCTAATGTACACACTACATTTAACCTATTTCTCAGATATAGAAAACCAAATGAAATTACATTTTCAATGTTTTATTTAAAAACATTTGCTTAAATATCTTGGTGACAATACCATGACATGGAACAATTTCTGAACAAATAAGTCTCTTTTTAAATTAATAAATGGGACATGCTGTTGCGATGTAATCCTTATATTACTGTCAAATTGCAATCATTCCTACATTTATCACAGCATGATAGATAGACCAAGGCTAAATGCTGATTAAAATTGTAGAACAATGACTAGTAAAAAGTAAATCTCAAAGTTTGCCATTCTTTAATGATATCCATTCATTGTTTAAGAATTATGCAACCATCAACTGAAAAGAATGTTGCATTTAAAAATGTTACAAGAAAATTCAGTTCCCTGTTTTGATAATGGACACCAATACAGTTTATTGTGCTATGTACAAAACTAATATTCAAACTTTGGCTAAAGCATTTTTCAAAAATTTGAAAGTGGACTTAGCTAAAATTTTAGCAGACGATGGAAAGAAAAGCAATTGAGTTCTTTCATCAAAGGTGAGAAAAATTGTTGTGCTGAGTGGTAATTTCAGTTCCACAGGAAAATGTACTTTTCTGTTTTCACTTCCTGTTCTGCAAAATGAGGTTAATCAGTGGGTCTGTAAGACTAGCAGTCAATTCATTTGGTGGGATTCCAGAATTCTTTTAGAAAATGTTTCTAATGCTGTGGCTGTACAGCAGAACCAGTGGGTCTGCTCAAATACTGGTAATGACTAAGTTGAAATACAATGGTATACAGCTTAAACACAGTTCCTGAAGAGTCATTTAAAAAAGAAGAAACGAGGTATGATATTTGGACAAAATTCAAACTTGCATAATTAAGATCTGAAAGAGATGGCAATAAAATTGCTGGATGTAAGATTGGCTAAAAACAATGAATGAGTTTAAACTGCTGTAGAAAACTTTAGAATTACAAAACGTTGGCATTGAAGTTTTGCCAAATAAGAGGGCTGATCTGAAAATGATGCATCCAGTAACCTGAACACTAGCAGAGATTATTTCTGGCCAGCTTTCTACACAAAGTTTGGGCTTGACCATCCAAATTTCTGTCATGTTGTGAACATTGCTATGTTCTACTATGTGCTAAGTTATAACTTTGCAGAAAGAGCTAATGACCAGATATGTTAAAAGTCAAGTTCTGAAGTATGTGCAAGATTTTTTCAGGTACTAAGAAGCACAAATGTCATGGGTGCAAGAACTGTTGAAAAGTCAAATGCAAATGACTGAAATATTTGCTCTAAACTGATAATTTTAAATTTATCACGAAGATTCATCCAGTCATCTGTTTCTCACCATTAAAGACCTTTAATAATAAGTGTGATGTTAATATTATTTCTCTATAGCTGACGCAACACCACTGTGAAAATGCTAGTTTTTTCCAATCATTAAGTACAAATTATCCCCTGTGAGATGTTTAAATCCATTCTTGAAGCACTAAAAAAACAGAAGAGCAACTTCTTAGAATGGAAATGCCCCTAGAATCAGTCAAGCTGTTGTTAGGCATATTTCTCACTTCATTCCAAACCAAACACCCCATGGTGCATTTGCTCTACCTGTTATTTGGTGATGTGTTAAGATGCAAATGAACCATTTCTGGAGATAAATTTGAAGTTGATCTAGCAAAGGTGAATGCCGTTAAGTTGTCAAACTACTTGTACATGAAGACGTTGATAATGAAATGTTCTTACCTGAGAGTCATATTTTCTCCATTACAACAGGAATGAGAAAATTATATGCAACATCAACCTCATATCTACAGGAAAAACTACCACCGAAGTACATATTGTTGAAAGTCCTCTCCTGATTTCACCCTACATGAAAGGCAGCCCAATGTCAATGATGATAAAGGTAGTTCCATGAATCAATGAAAATGAGATTAGTACTTGATGAGTATAAACTACACCAGGAAGGTATGCTGACCTTCGTGCATGTGGCATTAAAGCATGCAGTCAGTGCAGCAACAATGTTGTACGAACAAAGGGTGTACCAGCAATAGGGCACAAGAGAAAAAAGGTGGGGCATTAAGTGTTGTGCAATCTTCATCAGCAACTAATAAATGAACCAATCACATTACAGCTTTATGAACAATTTGAAGTATTTAAATCATGATTGTCCAGAATAGCCACTGATGCTGCATAATCATAGGTTGCTCACAAAAAAGTATACATAAATGTAGCACATACCAAGTTAAAGCAACTTTTAAGACAGAAAAAATGAATGTTTTGTATCAAAGACAGCATTCCCAAATTATCCACAAGAGTTTATGTACAGTATAGACTGCTGCTGCACCAGCTTTCAATCTAGGTCACGTTCATGTTTCAAATCTATGGTATAGCAATGTAGTGAACAGACCCACATTTCACATCCTGTCAAAGCATTTTTCAGACACCTGATAGCAAACTTATGACTGCATGTAGAGAGGTCATGGGTTAGCCCACAGCACCTAATCCAAGAAACAATGTTGCCAGGCTAATAAAAATTTATGTAAAGGACAGGAAAAGAAATGTCACCAAGAGGGAGAAATTTGAAACTCACTCATCAGTGGAAATTATTTTTATTATACAAATTTTCTTTAATCATCTTTAATATGAAATATTGGATCCTTGATATCTGGTGTTTGCTTGTCTAAGATGATGCTAATTATACATGCTTTGCAATTATCTATTGTAAAATAAACATTAGTTTGCAGTCAATGGGTTATGACAGTAAAATTCAGTTGTTATTTTTGTTGGGTATTAGATATCATATTTTTAATCATTTAAGATAAATTATAGTTTTTAATGTACTTTTATGCATGTGGTTGGCTTATATGTTTGAGTTAAGCTCCTTACAGTCTGCATATCAAGTACAGTAAAAACCTGTAATGCTATAGGTCTCAACAGGCAGGGGAACTATACAAACACTTTTGCATGCCCTTCTCCTTGACTTTGACCCAGGGTCTCAGTATAAGGCTCCCGCCTCAAGGTTTTTCAAAACTGGTACCACTAGATTGATCATTGTTGTCCTTTTATTTCAGCAACAATAAAAACAGGCAACACTTTTATTACAGCAGCATTAGTTCTTATTTTGTTTTACAAAAATATTTAAGTGATTTAGTATATTTTCTTGCAATATATATCTTAATTTGTGTTTTTGTTTTACCCAGGTCATGCCTACGCTCTCTTCCAGTTAGAAAGAAATGTAGAGATTCTATGAAACTCTCAAATAAGGCACAGGAAACAAGTTACTATGGTGCTGAGCGCTTAAAGAAAACTGGGAAGTTTGCTCCATAAATTGATGGATCTACAAGTGGGCACTGTCAGCTCATATCTGATGATTCCATAGAGAGGAAATCTTTTGTACCTTACAGAGGAAGGTGATCTTCAGTAGACAAATTGTATTAGCATCTGCACTGAAGCAGCAGCTACAACAAATATAGTGAACTGATTTGTCACCAAAGTGAGAAGATAGAACCCTTATATCCTGGTCAATCACTATGCCATGTACTTTGAGACTCTCACTACTTAAATAGTTCCACAAAGCTAAATTCAGTAGTAAAAAAGCTGTGAAAATTATACATTATATCAAATCAAAGCACCTGTTTTCATTGTGTTAATGAAGCAGAGCAACAAACACTGTGGAATGACTGTCTTGTTGAAGACCCTGCCTAGTATGCATTAGCTTAAAAAAATTTTTTTTTAACATGTCCCTCATGAGCAGGTGGTCACCATGTCAGTACAAAAACCTATGTCATTGCGGAAAAATAGATTTTGTTTGAAAATTTGCGTGGGCAGGGAGAAGCCGTTTGATGCCTTCTATTTTATTCTTGGTGCATCACATTAAAAATTAATGAAAAATCTATTCCCAAACTCGTTAGGTAGAAACTCCAGTAAAGCATTAATAATGTCTAGTTAAATGAAAGAAGTACCTCAAATTACTACGCAATTAGTCCCCTCCAGTCCCAGTGCTGGTGACGTTCAGGGAAGACAGTCAGGCGAGCAGCTTTTCTACTGATGATAAAGTTAAAAGCTTTATCAGTTTCCTGAAGCAGAAGTGGACGCAACGCACAGCAGTAAGTCAGAATTAATCACGTGTGCTGCCTGCTTCCCATGTTGTATTGCCTCGGGACTATATCTGCACATTTAGTATACATTTGTACTGTGTAGTATTGAAAACTCAAATGCCTTTAACCTTTTCATTTTTTTTTCAATTTCCATTCCAAAGATGTTTTGAAATCTGTGTGATGTGATACGTTCATATATCACCATTTCAGATGTTTCCACAATAACGACCTAAGGAATGTCAACAACCCAATGGTAGAGAGTTACTATCTGGCTCGTGAGGGGTGTGTTAAAAACATTGGAGAAATCACCCTACACAGATCTGGTCTGGGCAACATCTTGTTAAGTCTCATCCCCTCTCCCAGCAGCCAACATAGAAAATTTTGACCGTGTGATCCATTCAGTTTCTGCAAAGCTGCTCCCAAAAGCACAAAAGCAATTCACGGAGCTTGCAGTAGACTGCATATTAAAAATAAAATTTTCAGAAATGCCTTTGGAAACATTTTGGTTACTTGAGGCAAAAGAATATAGACTATTGCAGAGTGTTAACTCAATTATGTTGTCCTTTATCACAACTTACTGTGAGTTGGGATCTTCAAAACTAATCTACATAATTAACACAAGGGGGTGTCTATGGTTACTGTAATAGTACCTAATTTATCTTATTGACAATTTCATCTCACAAACTGATTGTGCTCTCCCAGATAGCATTAATGTGAAATCTAGGCCTAAGTTGCCATAAAATGTTTTGTGTGCCTCAAAAAAGTTACATGTATCAAGGTATGTCATTGCTAATTAAAGGTTGGGAAACACTGGACTCTAAACAAATTACAACCTAGTAAACACCAGGCAATGCGTGTTGAAAGCTGGAGCAAATGCTAGTGCCAAAACAATTAAATGATAGAACCCAAGTAAACATTAGGATAGTAGGGTTAATTAATGGCAGAACAAATGACGACGGTCTGCTGTGCTGAAAGCTACAGCAGTTTAGTGCCAGAAAAAAACGACACAAATCTGAATGCACCAGCAATTGTAGATAAGTTATAAAAAAGTAAATGATTATAAATATTTTGTTACTACAGGAACAGTCAGGTCTATAGAAGCTAGAAATTTTAAATAATTTCACTTCCTGGTTGTAATCAGAATTAATGAACCTCAAAGTGGTGGTATGTAGGAATCAATGTCTATGCTAAAAATAAACGTGTTGGCTACAAAATTCCACATCTGAAAGGGATTCTTGAAAAAATAAATCTGTAGTACCAAGAAAGCAGTAAGTGGAAAAAGGTCTACTGCCCCTCCCACCCACTTGGCTTATTGATTCCCAGGATAATTTCTCTCTTCCCATTTTGTCTCAACAAAGAGAACATGAATGCACAAATAGCAGCAATTGATCTTCACTATTTATAAGATGGGAATCTTAATGCAGGCCATCAGAAATCAACTATTACCACCATGGAGTACATTCAGTCTGTGAAAACAAGTTGATTTGTGAGTTACATATGCCAAACAAAAAGTGCTGGTTGCTGGTGTAATTTCATTCAAATGCGAACAGACAACAGGGATTATGCATGGAAATGATAAAGTTACAGATGGTCAGATCATGTCCAAACTAGTGAGATGTTGACCACTCTAGGTACAATATATTCCAAGTCTACAATGCCATCAAGCACAGGCCTTAACACCAAAGCGGATTGTCAGCTAGTATGTGGCAAAACGATGGATGAAAATACTTTGTTCAGCTGCCATCTGTGAGTACCATTTGCAAGTAGAGACAAGCTACAATGCTGTTACATCCTGTTCTTGCTGATTTGACAAAGTTGGTCATACCAGATAAGTACAAGGTAATTAATCTTATGTCTACTTGACAAGACTGAGACAAATAAGTTTCACACATGCCTGTAAAAATTTTGTAATGCATGTAATTACTGTATTTTGGAATCTTAATGTTTATATACTGTTGTGTTTACAAGTAACTTCACAAGGTGACTGCTTCTTACAGTATAAGGGTGGTGACCTGCTTTGCTACCAATGTCACTTTGGGTATTCTCTGTAACTCTGATGATTGGTTCACTGATGACACATTCAAGGAGTCCCTGCTCTTACTGAATCAGACAAGATCACAACTCAAACTCTAGCATAAACTTTCAAATTTCTGTCATTAATGCTGCTGAGATAGTAGAAACAGTCTTTCCTTATGCCACAGAGAAGGCTTGCAATAGCTATGCACGAACAAAGATTTTTTCTTGTTAGTAAGATGCTGCTGGCACTGTTCCAAAAGGTGATATTATTGACCAATGGGACTTTCCCTTTGAGGATAGACCATGTGGTCATGGCCAGCATCGCCAATGCAAACAGCCAAGATTTCTCATCTTACTGTGGAACATGAATGCCCATGTTGAAGATGACCTACTGTGCACAAACTCCACTGATAGATAACACTAGAGAATTCTTGTTAAAATGAGAGCAGAGTCTCACATCATCATCATCATCCAGATGATTGCTGAACACCCTGCTGCACCTAAACAGAAAAGGAGCTAGGTAACCATCACCCAGAAATATGAGGACAAGCACAACCCGGACTTCCTGCATGGCATTGCTCATTCAGCAGTTTGTAGCACATGGAACAGAAAACAACACAACTTCAGCTCCAATCAGAAATCTAATGGATTATGTTAGTGCCCTTTCCAAAAATGTCCCAGTTTTGATGTTTAATTAAAGCACATATGATCTTGAAGAAATAAAGTGTATAATGCATCAAATGTAGTCTTTCAATTGCTCAGTAATAGCCTGAATGGTTGTACTATTAAATCATACTTGAATGATCAATTAAAATTTTTTTTTTACAATTATGTATTTTATTAGTATTCATTAAGAGATGTAATGGTTATTTAATTATGTCTTGACCCTTATTTCTAGTTTTGTTGTTTTAATTCAATAGTGTGCAATACCAAGAGACATGAAGGCCAAGGGAAAAATACAGGACGACAACTGATCTAGGATCACAAAGAATATATGCTACTTGGCCAGAATAATACATAACATCAGTTTTGAGACAAATTGAGAGAATCAATAATTTTGAACAATTCTAATTTTGACAAAATATAAACTGATTTATCATACAAAATTTATTATAATGATGGAAATTATCCTTGTATTAACTTTTAAAAACATATACAGGGTGTGTGTAACAAAAGTCTGATTCCATATAACTTACTAATGTATGCATAACTGGTTGGACATAACATTTGCAGGAAATGAACAGGACAAAGATGACCAACTAAATGGCCTCCTAGAAGCCAACACTTAACTCCCTTAGACTTTTTCTTTTGGGATTATCTGGAGTGATGTCTACAACAATAGGCTGAGTCACCACATCTTCAAATAACATAATTAACAAGTGCATCAAAGTAGAAGACAGACAGTTTGAATATTTACAATAAAGATTATATGGGACCAGACTTTTGTCAAACCCTATATATATTTGTAAAAGGATTTTTGAAATTAAAAGATTGTTGAAACCTATTTTTTTGCCTGCAGCTTTCATACACATACAATCTGTCCTAACAGAAACTTTCATCATGGAGTCCTGATTTGGATAAAATTCACTGCTATAATTACAAAATTTCTTGGCCTCTAGATAATAGAATTAAGATACCAAAAAAACACCATAGCAATAACATTACAATATATTTTTGCATAAATTATTACAATTTTATACAAAAGACATGCTTATATAATACAGCAACACAATGTACATGGTTAAAAAACCAAAACTGCCACTTATATTATTTGTTCTTGATGTATACACGTTAAATAGGATGTGAGCAATATTCCCTGTACAACCTCTAAGACTTTTAACATATGAGAATAACATTAATACTTCAAAGTTGCAGTAACGTTTTTCCTCTTCAAAAACAAGAAACACCAATTAAAAATAGCGACGAAGATTTTTAGCTGACATTTGTTCTTTACTCTAATATATATAATGTTCACCCCAAGCTGGCTGGATATCATTAAATAGTTCAGACAATCCTACCATAAAATATAAAGTGATAAAATCAAAATATTTTGCTTGTTTTGTTCTATTAAAAACCCAACAAAAAAACTGGTTGTCTGTTGTTCATTAATAAAAAAAATCAAATGTTTGAAATAAAAGTCCAACTTGACCAGGCACCGATAAAAGGCGACTCATTTTCAACACGACACACACACTTTCTGATTAATTGGAATACTGCTGCTTATTGAAAAAGTCAGAAATGTAATTAGATTGTAAAGATAAAAATCAGGGACTTAATAGCAGCTTCAAGAAAAAAGGGAAGAGATGATAGCAGCATTTTATATTATTGTTTAAAAAGTGTGTTTATTAGTATATGTATCATTTATAAATAATTAAATATTAAAAAAAAAATCAAGCAAAACATTTTGCTACTTATTACATACAAGATCTGTTACAGAACAAGGTGAGATATGATAATAAACAAGTTAGTGATCATTAAATGCCACTGCCTGAGAATAACTTCGATGCTTGTTGTCATCCTTGTTTGATTGCAGGATTTAAGTCTGTGAAATAGCTGTGCTGCATACCATCCTCTGCTGACAGTCGGTGGGTTGGGTTGCACACCAAAAGTCTCTAAGAAAACACACAACAAACATATCATTTGAGGGAACATGATTTAAGGAATATATCAACAAATTTTTCAAAAGAAAGCCCTTTGCATTTTTTTATGACTGTTTTTCAGCATTAACATGTAAGCACCCAAGCCAGCTTCAAGAGGTAAGTAAAATAAAAACAATACCATTTAAAATAAAAAAAAAAACATTAATATTTGGGAAGAAATGTTTGTTAAAAGAGAACTTTGGAATTCAAAGCTAACATTGCTACTGATATAAAACCCCAACAATTGTCATTCAATAAAAACACTTGAAAAATTTGTATCCATCCTGTAAGACCTACAGGCATCCAAACCGAAATTTTAACTAACCTGTAATAAATCTCGACCTTTCGATGTCAGTTTGGGGACCACCTGCTGCCACGTTGTAGTCACATGATAGATTGGATAAGGCTGAAAATATTTAGAAATTATTTCTATCAATTAGATTACCACACAAGTGTATTTTATTTTCAAATAGCAAAAATAACACTGGTCAACAAGTATTTTTCCTCAAGCATATGTCAAGGTGTACTTAGTGTAGTTTTTAATGCTGATTTCAAATATACAATTAGTTTTTTGACATCACGTACAGTTTTCAAGATGGGAAAGTTTTTTGGTTTTAGCTCATGCATTATATAGAAATTCCAATTAATGACGTGTATGCATGTATTTCATTTACATCATGGAAACATACCTTTAAAATAAACTACATTATTCATTGCTGCAATATTTCATCATCTTAAATTAACCAATCAAGTTTTGTCTGCTGAAATAGGTATTTCAACATCTCAAATTGTCCAGTCATAATTGGTCTGATGAAATATTTCATCATCTCATATTCAATATAAGTATAACCGTTCGTATCTATTTCCTTACTTGTTTTACAGTGTTAACAATGTCAAGACAGTGTAGAAATCCTCCTGATGTGTTTTGTTATGTCTGTGGACAATTTATTGTGAAAGCTCAAAAACGTACAATAACACCAGAGATCAAGAAGATTTATAAGCTTTACTTTGACTGTCCTCTTGGAGATCAGGACAAGTTATGGGCACCACATTTTATCTGCTCAGCTTGCTCAAATGGCTTACATGACTGGTTCAATAAGAGGAAGTCCATGCCTTTTGCCATTAACCCTAACTCTAACCCTGCAGAGTGGCATTTGTTTATTGACTCTTCAAAATGAAGTTTAAAAGCTGTACTTCTCCATAATGGTAATTTGAAGCCCTCCATTCCTATTGCACACTCCGTTCATCTTCATGAATCATATGAGAATATGGAACTTTTACTTCATGCCATTGCCTATGAAAGATACTCATGGAAAATATGTGGAGATTTAAGTCATTGGAATGTTAATGGGAATGCAGTCAGGTTTCACGAAATACTGTTGTTTCTTGTGTCTATGGGATAGTCAGGCAACTGACAGACATTATTCGGAATCAAACTGGCAGACAAGAACATCATACCAGCCAGGACTGTCTAGCGTCAAGAATACACCTCTTGTAGATCCATATAATGTCCTATTGCCTCCTTTGCACATAAAGCTTGGATGAAACAGTTTGTAAAGACACTAGGGAAGAGAAATGCCAGAGGATTTGAGTATATTGTAGAAAAGTTTCCCAAAATCACACAGGCGAAGTTGAAAGAGGGTATCTTTGTCGGACCCCAAATTAGAGAAGTACTCAAAGATGTCAACTTCAAGACAACACTGGATGAACTGGAACTGCCTGCCTGGAATGCTTTCAATTGGATCTGTGAGAATTTCTTGGCAACAAGAAGGCAATGGACTACAAGGATGGCATCAAGAATCTTCTGAAATGTTACTCAGCAATGGGTTGTCACATGTCACTGAAAGTTCACTTCTTGGACTCCCATCTGGATTTCTTCGCAGATAACCTTGGAGCAGTGTCTGATGAACATGGTGAAAGATTTCACCAGGACATTAGTGCTATGGAGAAACAGTACCAAGGCTTCTGGAATGACAGTATGCTGGCTGACTACTGCTGGACACTTTACCGTGATCAACCAGATCAGGAACACCGCAGAAAATCCAAATCACAATGTTTCTAACTCTGTTGTTCTAACTTTGTCTGTTTGTCTGACCCATTTTTTGTGTATTCATTCTTTGTAGAATGATAGTGATGGTTTTTAACTCAATAAACTCATTTACTTTCTAAAAATAATATGTCCTTATTTATTACATTAATGATTTCATATATACAAATATGTAAATATTTGCATGT
Organism: Nautilus pompilius; assembly: GCA_018389105.1. Taxonomy (NCBI): domain Eukaryota; kingdom Metazoa; phylum Mollusca; class Cephalopoda; order Nautilida; family Nautilidae; genus Nautilus; species Nautilus pompilius. Next base: position 415,806 of record JACATO010000687.1, read on the forward strand.
ATCTACTGAAAAACTGATACGTGCTGCATACAAATGGAGTGAAATTTTGAAATCAGCATGAAAAATTAGTCTAAAAACGTTGGTTTGAATTCATAATGAGTATAATGCATTTAATTTTGTTGACCAGTGTAATTAGCATACATTCCAGAGACTTTCATCACATCTATAATTCCAAGAATCTGAGATGTGAACTTTATAATTTACTTACACTATACAGCCCGGATAACACTATTATGCAACTATGTTTTTTGGTGATAAAAAGAAAAGTAATTTCAATAATGCGCTATAAGTTATACAACACATACTATGTGAGGATATAGATATCTGGACCAAGTTTTGAAAAGCTAGGAATTATATTATTGATTTAAACTGAAAAATGGTAAAACTTGCTGATTATGCATCTTGGTCATTTTGAGCTTAGAAATAGTTTTTCGCTATCAATAATAAGGATAAATAATAAAAGTAAGATAGTTTAGTATTCTTTAATATTACATAAATCTAATCTGCCCAACAATCTTTCTGTTCATATCCCTATGTGAGCTCCTTTGGCAGTCAATACTTTTATCAATCTTTTGTCCATTGAAGTAGTCAAACTTTGAATTGTTGATGTAGATGGAGTTATGTTGGAGATCACATTCATTATTTGTTGTTTCAGTTCTTCTTTGTTGCTGTATTGCTTTCCTCCTTCGTATAGCTTCTGCTTGACAATTCCCCAAAGGTTCTCAATGCAGTTGAGGTCTGGAGATTGAGGCGGCCATTCCATAAATCGCTTGCCTTTGAATCCTTTTCGCTCTAGAAATGCCTTTGTTAACTTAGCTGCATGCGATGGGGCATTGTCTTGCATGAAAATCATCTTGGCTTTGAAACATCATGATATTTTTTTGTACCAGGGTATGAAGTTTACTCCATCTTCTACGAAGAAGGGTCCAACGATGGTATCACCGATGATTGCCGCCCAGAACATAACTCCTCCTCCACCTTGCTGACGTCTGAAGTGGGTCGGGCGTACACTGTCCTCCGCCAACCACCCTCTGGCAAAGGCGTCAAGGTCATCGAGAGTAGCTCAACATTCATCTGTGAATAAAACGGAGCTGAAATCGCATTTCATGTAGGCATTTGCCCATGAAATTCTTTTCCTGATGTTAGCTTTTGATAAAGGAGGCCTTGATTGGACTTTAACAACTTTTGCAAGCTCATTCAAGATATTATTCCTTGTAGCTCTGTTCGTTCTAGCTACACCAGCTTCTTGAAATATCTTCTTGCTAGATCCTAATGGATTTTTCTTCAAAGCCCGAGTTATCAGATATTTCTCTCGCTTCATTATCTTCCTTTTACCAGCATCAGATCTTGTTTTCCGGGTACAGTTGATGTTAGAAATCGCTTTCTTGATCGTCCGCGCGTCCCTCTTAATCAGCTTTGCAATATCGCTTGCAGTAACCCCTTCTGCTAACATATTTAGAATTTTCTTCTTTTCTTCTTTACTTAAATCTTTTCCTTTTCCCATTCTGATGTTTTCTATCGTTTCAAAAAATATGAAAATCAAAAATACGACGTTCAGAGCAGTGGTAACCTGTCGTTGTGTAATAGCCTTATCCACTAAATCCTGCCTCAAATCGCAATATCCACTATAGCTTCGCCCAGGAACACATTGGGAGAGCGAACTGCCTGATAGACTACGTAACTACCCAATGGTCAAACTGGTAGTTAACCAATTTCATCTTGAACAGATATAATCGACATTTTAATGAATTGCATCATAGCGTTATCCAAGCTGTACTGTATTGAAAATCACTACAAACCCACATTTCATCATTTATTTTAAACATCTTCCAGATATTAAAATAATTTTGTTTCCTATATTTGTGACCATGAAAAGTCAAACATTAAAAAAAAAAAACCTTGTTATTTCATAATAACTGACCCTTGAAGTGCCTCCTTAAGAGGCCAGAAAACTTCAAATCACATCAGTTGTTGTAGGTCTACTGTTTAATTTACATCATGTCCACAGAACAGTGTCTTAAACCTATCACTTATTGATACTAACCTTATAATCAGGCAGCTGTGTTACACCTGGCCAAATATCATCTGTAGGTGTGCCAAGCAATCCAATTCTATGTAAGGACAATTTCTCATAATATAATAAATACAGAATAGTACTTGAGTTGTACTTTGTAAGTCTAAAATTATAAAACATAAGTCCAAAGATCATGTTTCAAAATCTCAGATTGCTAATGACAAAATAAACATAACAATTAAAATTAATTACTCTTCCAACTAACAGAATTAGGTTTTTAAATTATATGGTCAAGTGGCTATGCTGTCAAAGATTACATAAATATAATATATAGTTAGTGCTGCTCTCTACAAATGTTAGCATCTCAAAAACAATCAAAAATGTTTTCGAAAAATTTTAAAAATGTAAGTCCAAGGGTGGCCATGGTTTTCCAGCTAAAACAGTGTATCAAAGACAATGTAGATGTTTAAAGAGAAAACAAGATTTACAAGTTAAGAGAAAAGCTCTGTCAGGTTTCTTGAACAAAATTAGACATGAATTATATATAGCAGTAGTGTCTTCTGTTTAAGGACCTTTTCATGGCACATATATAAACAAAATGTAATGTACCATCCTCTACAGTTGTCTCTTGGTAAGTGCAACTCAGTTGTAATTGTTGCTTTATAAAATGTCACTTACCAAAATAACAGCAAAAAATAGTATCATCTGATATGAAACAAAATGATTGTTAGCCACAAATAACTAAGATCTTACACAAAAAAGCTATTACTATTATTATAAATTGCAGCAGATTGACATAAGCCAGCATCCTTTCTAAAATCTTGAAGGTAACAGCAAACAAAAATGATATTAAGGAGTTTATCTAAAGTCTTTTTTGAATTTAATTTAATTTTTGTAACCCCTTCCAGTCTTGTTCCTGCCATAATCCAATCATAAATGCTAAACATATAAGAATAAAATAAAGTATTTCTATTTGAGATATAAATGAATGGATAACAAAATGAAGCATCATTAAATAAATTTCTGAGACATTTCTAATGCTCATGTGATAGTTATTAGCTTTTGAACTGTGAAAAAACACTTCAATTACCAATCTATGCTATTTGCAAAGAAAATTTCAATTCCAGGAATCTAGAAAGATTTTATCATGGTAAATAGCGGGTTTCCATTCTTGTTAATAATGTTAGTACCATAAATTCAAGTGAATGAATATGTAAAAAGATATGGCACTAAACATGTATATAATAGGGCTGTCCATTGATCATGTAAACTATCGCGATTAAAAATATAATGCATAATGCGACTAATATTTCTAATTGTTTGATCTTGCTTTGCTTGTGTAGGCCTACTCTTTGTACTAATGGCAAATTTTCAAAGCATTAGCCAAGCCAACTGGTCAAAATAAGAAGATAGCAACAGAGTAGAGGTCATACCAGCGATTATTAATAAAAATCATTGCTGCAGGCAGAGGCTTCTCGAGGTCAAGGTCTCCCCTGGAGCACAGGTTGAGAAGGGAGGGAAATAACGACCGCTGTGACTCTGTTGTACTCTCTATGAATGACAGCAGTTATATGACATTTACTTGTCTAACTTTCCTCTTACCCCTTCAACAGTAGCATTCTGAATAAAAACTCTTTTCCAAACAGCAAAAACCGGACAAAATTTCCCCACACCCACTGGGGCTTCCTCTGAAGATTCATCGGCCATGTTGTTATAGTCTCAAACCGAAAATTTTAGCAAGTTTTAAAATATATTTTAAAAATATTTTAAAAGTCTAAGCTTTTAAATTTGTTTATAAACTTTTAAAAATAATAACCAAGTCATATTATAAAGCAAAGAAAAATCTTTCTTGATCACTCTGGAAAATACTTAAGGCTAATAAACTTGGTCGAGAGTGAAGAAAAAGCTGCTGTGGGCATTCTTGACAGTGAGTTCGTTTTCAAACAAGGCAACAGAAAAAACTGTTATCTGCATGGTTTGCCAAAAACAATTTTATCATCATCACTTGACACCATTATGATTGAAAGCACCAGTTTTCTTCCAAAATCTGAAGGCTCCACTAGTAAGAGCACCAGAAATAAGACCCTAGTAAGCCCGTCCAGTCAGCAGTAACGCCTTACATATCACGCGAGTTTAGCTGGACTTAATGAAAAGTTAACTAACAAGATAGCATTGTGGATTGCTGCTCCATCCATTTCTGTATGTGAAGACCCGGGGCCACAAGATTTGCTCAGGACAGCTCTTGAAAATAATGATTACATGGCACCGAGAAGGCAAACTATTTCCAAGAGGGTCCAGCAGCTGTATGAAACAGCAAAAACTGATGTAGAGCGAATAATGCAAAGGGCTGGTAATATGGCCATTACTATTGACAACTGGTCGTCTTTATCCAATCAGTTACCTGGCAATCAAATCTCATCATACAGATGATGACTGGAAGCTCATTAACAAAGCCTTAGGGGTAGTACAGTCAACTGAATGCCACTTTAGTGATAATGTTGCCCAGGAGATCAAAGAGATTTATGAACAATGGGGAATTTTCAAGAAGCTTTCTTCAGTGGGAACTGACAACGTAACAAACATGACAAACGCAGCTGGTCAGCATATTGGCATTCATTACCTGCCATGTACAGCATATTCTTTATAACTCTCAGTGAACAAAGACATGAAAGACTGTGGACTGGATAACCGTTTAAGCAAAGTGAGAAGAATAGTCAGTCATGTGAAGCATTCTCTAGCAAACTTCCTTGAACTGAGGGAAAAGCAGAAAACCTGTGGAACAAATCAGCATTCATAATTATTGATTTATACCAGTTAGAATACATATTTTTCTTTACAACAGTTATGCATCATGCCTGAATCTTTGTGTATACATTTACTATAGTAGAGCTACATCCCACTAGGTGTATAAAGCAATGAACAACAAATATTAGTTTTAGGCCTAAGTCTGCTTCTTGACTTGTCTAGGTTGGATAAGCTTGGTCATCATAAGATCAGGGATACTCATTCTGAGTGCATAATGTTTTCTGTTAGTGACTGGAATGTGTAAAAAACTTGATCATCACCTCATTATTTTCATTTCTTTCAAGTTTCCTTCCTGCCTTCCCTGACTCTGATGCTCCATCAAACCCTTAATTTCTCTCATTATTATCTTTGTAGATCTAGGATGTCGTGACACATTGGAATTCAACGTATGACATGATTGGAAGAGTACTTGCCCATAAGACGTCTCTAATGCAGCTGTTGGAGGACAGATCACAGATTCAAGGGCTCTCAGAAGCAGAATGGAACAAGCTTGCCATGCTAACAACTCTAATGAAGCCATGTAAAGATGCTACCCCAAGACTTGGGAGCTGATCTGTGTGTGTCATGTTCATTTGTACTGCCTTTGATTGCATATCTGAAAAATCAACTTAAACCATTTGATGATGATCCTGCCTATGCTGTTTGTTTTGAAGATGGTTTTTAAAGTTCAATTAACAGGCAACAAAATGCAGTGAAACAATGACTATCTGAAAATAGCCACTGTACTTGATCCCAGATTTAAAAGTCTTAAAATTTCTGCCTAATTTAGATAGAGTGGCTGTCTGTAGTAGTCTTTCTTCGTTAGTTGCAGGTAATATGCAGAAGCTTACCAAAACTAATGAAGAAAATGCTGACTGCATAGAAGAAAAACAGCCTGTAGCTAAGTGAGGTAAGTTTATATTTGAAAATGACAGCTCAACAGAGTCTGAGGATGCTGATGAGGAAATTGAAGTACAAGCACAAAAGCCTGTGTCCCAATTCCTTCATTCTGAAGACTCAATACTTTGGTGAAAATCTCTGACATCTGTGTTAATGCCAGTCGCTTCATTTAGCCAAAATGTATTTGGGCTCCCATGCCACATCTGCACCCTGTGAGTGCCTTCTCAGTTGTGCTGGGGATTTGCCTGTGCAAAGCGGGCTTCACTGCTTCCAGAGAATGTTAATATAATGTTTTACTTAAAAAAATTGGTTTTAATGGGGCAAATAAATTTATTTTGCTTGCTGCTTAGCTTTGGTTAGTAAATGTACATATCAGTCTGCCAGTTCTCTCCTTAGTTTCTGATGTTGTTCATTATTGGCATGCATAAGTTTGTGACAAATAGTGTATAAATATTATTTGGTCGTTTTACACAAACAGACACCCCATGATGTGTGATAACTGCCAAGATTAAATTTAAGATTAAAAATTTTAATCCGTATCCCTTAAAGTAATTACGTTACACAACAGCAAGAGTGAAACCAACAAACAACAAACAATAATGACTTTAACTTCCAAAAAATATATTATACACAGCAGTGATATTATTACAATCCTATCACGCACAGTTAATACAGTTAGATCCAGATACCTGTTACTCACAGGTAACTAAACTCAATCAAACACTGCAATACAATAAATAGGGTAGCCAATACAAAAACTTATCTGAAGTTTCTGACAGGCAAAGCTGCTCTGGATATGGTCCCTCTGGTTGCTTGGTTGGTTGAGAAATCTGTTGTCTTCTGTCTTATTTTGAATGTCCGTTACATGTACTGCTTGATATTTATTTGTGGGTTAACAGTTCTGCTGCTGAGAAAGGGCCTGGTAGGTCTTCTTATATAGAGGACCATTTGCATGACAATGGACATAGCCTGACAGAGGTCAGTGTACCTGGTCAACATTTATAAAAGATCAGTGATATGAAGATGACCAGACCCGGCCCCCCAGTGTCCAGGCACCACAATAACAAAGAGTCCCACCAGAATTTCGTAGCACTCACACATAAACCAGTTTTGTGATAAAAATAAATTAAAAAAAAAATCACACATGCATCCAGGGCTGGTAACAGAGTCCTAGTATATATTATTAACATCATACTCATGTTTGAGATTACTGCAGTCTCAGTTGTACTCAACTAAATGTGACCAATGTCCTTCACTCAGCTATGCTTGAATACCCAAACATGCCCAATGTTCTCAAAGCTCAAGCTAACCCAAAGCATCTATGATCTAGAACTCAACAGCCACATGACCTTTTTGAGACAAATTTTAAAAAAAGAAAATTAGAAAGCCAAAAACAGTAGAAATATAATTATTATTTAAAATTTTACCAATCTTATATTACTTTTATGAACAGGTGGATATTTTCTTCAAACAATCAAGGTAAACTTGCTTTTCTCTTCAGATAAACCTTTAGAGTAATATCTATGTTCATGTTCATACAATATAAAAAAAGCATGCATTATACAAATATTCTGTTTTTTAAATTTAAATGCAACAGATGAATTTCTATTTAAAAACAACAAAAGAAACAAGAAAACATTTTGAAATTAAAACTGTAGATTATTTCTTGGTTTTCTAGCAATGTAATAATGTAAAGAAATGTCATCAACACCCAATATCCTATAATATATTAGAATATATTCTTAAGGATTTCAGTGAAAGGATACTTGAAAATTCTCTTCAACTGATCATCAACATCATTGCCTGGAAAAAGGGGTCTTCCAGCATTGGCAAGTTCTAGAAAAATAAAAAGAAAAGAAATCATAGTAAAAAATAAAATAATTGTTATACATATTTATCTTTAAAAATAAAATAAAAATTAAATAATTTTCTTATTTTAAGTATTTTTTCCTCAGATAATGAGATCTTTAAATGTGACAAGTTCATTGTGTGTCAAAATTTTACATTTGTGCCAATGTTTAAAATTTAGATTTTATTTTTGGTGATGTAAAAAAAAACCAACCAACCAACAACTTAAATTACCAGCAAATATACAGCCTGCTGACCACATGTCAATAGAAGTGGAGTACAGCTTAGCACCGAAGAGCACATCTGGAGGTCGGTACCATAAAGTCACAACCTAGAATAAGCAAACAAAAGAAATTAGTCCCTTTATCACAGCACTAACAAAGAGATTCATTCTTCTACATATTCTTAACGTTTAACAATAGTCAATCAAATGAATATACACAACAATGTATAAAAAAGTCCAATAAATCAATAATAATAAACCTTCCAGAATTTGTGAAAATTTTCTTTCAACCTGAACATTATTTCTGTAGTGGTCCAATAGATTTTTTACACACACACACACACACACTACCATGCTACTCTTTCAACCATCAAGCTTTTGAGTGCCACAAATATTGAGTAAGTCTCTTCAGTACCTCACAATTAGATTACATGCTACCATCTATTTTCTTTGTTTAAAAATTAAAATTTTCTAGTTTATAACGTACATTTGAAACTGAACCAAAAATTGTTAGTATATTTTGAAGAATAAACTGAAACACCAACAGTCGAAGATGTAAAACCCACACTATAAGCTACCATTTCATAAACACTCAATGCGCAATTGATCTCGACTTCTACTTATTCAGTGAGTATGACTTATTTACCATGATCTAATGAACTATTTGAAGATATCACTGTTAACTACTACTAATACTTTATATAGCCACATCTGGAATAGTTCTATATCACTATTCCAGGTGGTAAAAGTATGTATCTTTTCATGTATTTTTAGACCATCAAGGAACAGTCAGTCTTTCAAAATTAGAAACTGCTGAATATCCTATGCACATATATTATCTAGTGGCATGCAATATATAAAAATTATCAGTGACTTAGATGAAAAATCCATAGGCAGATGCATATCAATCTTTATACAATGAAATTAAAATCATATGATTTTAAAAAAAATTGAGTTAGAACTCTTCAAACATTTAATTAAGTTGCATTTTCTCCAATAATGGCACTTTATGGTTTTTTAACCAACTGTATATCTTTTTTAAAATCATTTGCTCTTCCAATTCTTAAGTGATTATCTTTTTTATATCTAGCTTTTTCTTCATCATCCTGTTTCACCTACACCTGACGAATCTTGAATCTATTTCCTCATATTCAGCTTCATTATCCATATCATGCTCACACTGTTCATATTGTATACTATTTTAATACCTCTTTTCTCAATCTTCTTTACTCTTAACTTCGTATCCTTAATTTTATCTTGTAAATCTTGCAAGTCCATTTTTGTTTTTTTGTAGCATTATCATCTTCCAATCTATATCCTTTACACACTCCCCTACATCTATAACTTCCAAAGTTTTCATTGTTGTTATTTATAAAATAACATCAGCATCTAGAACACCTCATCATTTAATATATAAAATGCTTTCTGTAGCAAATTTTAAATAATACAAAATCTGCAAATTATGTGACATAAACAAGGTTGATTATTTTCTTCATTACATTGCATTATCTATATCTATATTTAATCAATACTGTTAAACAGTATTGTCAAAAATATGCATAATTTGATGGCATACTTAAGTGAAACTTGCTACAGAATTGTTAGGCCAAATAATAAAATTCATCAAACTTTAGAGAGTAGGTAGCAACTTGAAAAATGTGAATACTTACAGTATAACACATCAAACTATTACCCTGTTGTTATGGCAATGAATATCATTGTATGTGCAGTCAGCCAGCTTTAGCATTCTAAATTAGTGCTACTGCAATATGTCCTTAGTTTTTATAAATATCGTAAGCACTTTAGTATTGACTATTTATGATTGAAATTTAAAACTTAACTTTAAAAATACATATTAATTAGATTACACCATGTATTGTGAGGAAGCTGGCCTACTTTACATACAAAAGAAAAATTAAGAATAGCCGAAACTTTGGCCATCATATGTTGGTATCTTATGAAGCAGCATCAAAGGCATGTACATGCTTGCATTTTGGCAGTGTCTAATTTGTTTCAGAGCAAGAGATGGATAAAACAGATTGATGTGAAGTCCATGACTAAAAAAAACTAGCATCTCGTTGGAAGATACCTGACAACTTCTAATAAGTGAGCTGTTAGTTAAACATTAGATTCTGCACTTTTTAAAAATCTTTTTAAAATTGTAATTTCAGAAAAGATCTGTGAGAAGGGAAATGTGGCACCATGTGTTGTGTGTGCTTCTGCATTACCTTTGTTATGTAGATATTAATCAGGATAGTAGTATGTGTATACACACACACACACACACACACACACAATATTTTCCAGCATATAAGTTGATACTCTCTTTCCCAGAAGTCTAGCTTTGACTTCTCCAAATCAATTTATGTATGAATAGAATGATTGAATTTGCTCTAATAAAAATAAAAAAGTAACAGTGTGTTATTTTCTGAAATAAACTGAAAAATTGTTCATTTGAAAACAAACAGAAATTACTGCCTGCAAAGTTTGCTGATTGGGCAAGCAATTCACTGCCAACGTACTCAATAAAGCTTGGAAAACTAGAAAAATTATCCAATCAATATCAAGTGAATGCTCACCGATCACATTCTATCTACCCTTTTCAAATCTAATTATATGTAATATTACCGCCAAATCCTCTACTTCATCTCAAAATGTCCCCAAAAAAGCCATGCAAGTTCATTGTGGTGGTAAGGCCGCACTGAAATTATGGTATCAGTGAGAAATATATTTTGGACTGGCATAAAGCAAAGGATACATTTTTGTATACAAAAAACCCCCAGAAGTCAAAGTGTAACTGCAAAGCTAGGTGGATTAACATTGAGAATAAACTGGAGGAATTTGTGCTAATCCAATGTGCTGTGTATTATGGACTTAGTACTATACAGCTGACACTGAAGACCAAACAAATTGTAACTGATGATTGCTATCTTTACATTCTCCTTATATTTCTTTTAATGGTGTACAGTAGTCACTATGGTAGTTTCCCAGAGGTGTGTAGTATATTATCCAATCAGAGAACAGCTGAGTGTTTTGACCTCTGTGTTGACCTAGTTGTGAACTCTAAATGTCAGCTGACTTGAAACTGAACTGAATATTGACTTGTGAGTTAAATTTCTGAATTTGAGTGTGATGTAATATTTCAAAAAAATAAAATTGACATGTTTGGCTTTTTAAAAGGTGATTGAACACAGCACAAATGACAGGATCACCTAATGATCACTGATGTTATGCAGTGACAAAAAATAGATGACAGCCTTTCAATACCAGAACTGATAATAACATTTGAAGTTTGTTTGAAATATCTCTCCAAGATTGCAAATATGTTAAAAACTATCTCAACATCCTATATATCCGAAAATTTGTATCATAAAGTAGTTCAATGATATGCACAACAGTTCATTAATATTCATGAATCTGGACGTACCATAGAAAGTGATGTGATGTGACTGTTATGAAAAATCTGACATATTGTTCTGACCAGTTGGAAGTTTGGCTAACTACTATATTTGATCTATCCTTGTCTTATCTACGAATGAAAGAAAGAAAAATGGGAAAATTAGCCAATTTGACTTATAGGCCAAAAAATATGGTATATATATATATATAAGGGGTCTTCCATCTTACTTATCTTTGACATGTACGTATTAATTAGGAATAGTAATAATAGTACATATAGGGGCTATGTTAAAAATAGGTAGTGTAGAAGCCTCCATATATATACTACTTTCAATATATATATATACATCCACTAAAGTCTAACTAACTCATCAATACAGAGGCCAGAGTCAAAATTATTTAATAAATCTACTAGAAAAATGTCACTATGTATAAAAAAAGTTGTGCTAATGTTTGCATCTTTCAACGTTTTGTACAAGTTGGAAATTTTGCTCTGATAGTAACTTCAATTTCAAATCAAAAGCAATTAGATTTTGGATTTGCTGTTGTGCAAAGCATAATGGTAAGAAAATCTGATTCAATCTTCAGACAAGACAACAAAGAGTGACTGACAGCAAGTAAAATACTTGTAATATCATAAAAGATGAAAACAAAAATAACAACAAAATTGTGCTCTTGTCTGTATTTCCTTATCCTTTATCTCCAGGCTTTGAATTTTGTGATAAGCCATGACTTCTAGCAAAACTGATCTTCTCAAAGTGTGCTGACTACTACATACAGTCCAACATTTTTAATTAGGGAGCCTCAAATGGAAGTAAGGGATTCAGTAAGAGGTGGAACCACATCTCTATTTCATGGTGGAAAGAAAGCAAATATTAATGTAAATATAAATAAATAAATACCACAAAGAAGAAAATTTCAATTCAAATTATTTTTTTCATTCTCCAATGTATTTTCTTTTGTGTTTGATTTCTAGAGCTGTAAATCTTATTTCATTTGCTCATTATCATAATATATTTGTCCTCTCCTTTACCTGTCACACTTCTACTTCTTGTGTTTTCTCTTTGTATTGCTGCTAGTTGCTTGGTATCTTTGCAGTTCCTAGTGAATGTCTTTGTTAGAAATTTTAACTATTCCATCAAGCCTTCCTTTCTCAAAGTACAAACAGCAGATTGTATTTTCAAGATAAATTTGGTTTCATTTTTACCAGCCTAATAAAAAATTTTAATAATCACATCCTGTGTGCATTTCTTTGTATCCATTTATTGAATCTCACATTCTCTGTGCTATGGCAAGAAATTAGTTAGTTACAGCAGTGTGCAAGTCTTGCATAAAAATAATTTTTCTGTAAATTAGCATGCATTTTGTCGAAAGCAGTTGTTATCAAATCTTGTTCATTAAAGTATTTCTATATTACTGTTGTGCATCTATTCCAATAATATCTAGCATATTGTTTCATTGTAAGAAAAGTTATAATTTTTAGAAAATCATTTGCATCAAATCAACGTGTGCAAAAGTGTTGCATAAAATCGACAGCTATCTAATCAATAATGAGTAGAATACCCAAAATTCTTGATAACTTGTTCACAACAACGAGGCATGCTGGCTACCAAACGCTGACAATTGTCACTACTGAACTCTGACCAGACTTCCTTGATTTTCCGTTTCAAATCAGTTTTATTTTTCAGTTTTTTGGCACTAATGCTGAGTTTAATCGAGTGCCAAGTGTTTTCGATGGGATTGAGATCCGGGCTTTGGGCCGGCCAGTCAAGGAGGGGGATTTGCAAGTCTGCCATCAAGGCCTTGACACTCCTAGCTGTGTGGATGGGGGCTTTATCCTGCTGATAGATGGCCGTCAGGGGCATGTGGTCACACATACAGTCGACCCCCGTGTAATCGCGGTTCGGTATTCGCGGAATTTTCCTTAGAACCTAACTAATAATTGTTCGTGGAAACCCCCGCATATTCGCAGAATCGCAAATATCTTCTGCAATTTTTTATGGCTTTTTTGTGACAATATATATTTTTTCACGCTTTTAATGCTAAATTATTAATAACAATATAATTTATTATTTTGTAATATAAATACTACCGTAAGTTCTGCAAAATATCAATATAAAATAAACGCTATTGGCTGGAGGTTTGAAAGTAGCCAATCGGAGAGCGTTATTCATTTCTCGTTGCTGCTGATTGGCTGCTGCCCATGAGGCGCTGTCTCAGGCAGATGCAGCCCAGCATCATCCCAGTTTACTGTGTGTAGCTATCTCGAGTATTTCACTGAGTGTTTCTCTGAGTGCTGTATTTATTATTAAATTATTATTATATATTTACTTATATTTTTATTATATTTTATGTTATATTTTGACTCTTATAGGCATTTATAGGCATTTTTATGGACCACGTCCAATATTCGCGGTTTTTCACTCTTCATGGGTGCTCTAGGAATGTAACCCCTGCGAATACCGGGGGACAATTGTATACAGTTCGACAATGTCCGAGACGATCTTAGCATAGTCATGAGCATTCATTCGATCTTCCACGTGATGCAACGGACCGACACCAGATGATTGAAAACAGCCCCAAACCATGGCCGAATATCCCCTGCTTGCAGAGTCAGTCGAGTGTAACTAGGATGGTATTTCTCGGACACCGATCGCCGAACGTACACCCGACCCTCTGAGTGGACCCTCACGAATTTGCTTTCATTGGAAAACAACACTTGGGACCACTGGGCCACGGTCCAGTGGAGATGGTCACGAACCCACTGCAGTCGCTTTCGATGATTGTCCAGACTGATGAATGGCTTCTTCTGTGCCAACTGCCCGAACAGTCCCATGTGGATCAAATGCCATCTGATGGTGCATGAGGCCAACTGGATCCCATGGTGCCTTGACAAAGCGGTCTGGGCGATCAGATGATCCTGTCAAGCCGTCATTTTCTGCAGTCTGCCGGCTCTGCATTTTGAAATTAGGCTCCCATCGGCTTTCCAACGTTTCAGGGTGCAAGATACTGTCGACTGATTGCAACTGATATGATTTGCAATGACCCACCCAGTTTCACTATCTTCTTTCATGCGAATGATTGTGGCCCGCTGTTTGAGGGGTCAAATATCGGGCTCTCGGCATCACTATATTGAACAAAAATGAATCAGAATAGTGGAAAATGACAGGTTTTCATATTTATATTCTACTATCCTAAACTATTATAGCACAAAATATATATTCTAATTTTTTGTAGTTTATGCAACACCTTTGCACACACCGATTTCAAGCAAATTATTTTATTAATATTTAAATTTTGACTCTGCAATTACAAAATGGATCTTCAAAATAAGAACCCATTTTCTAAGTCTAGTCATTTATATGCAAGACTTTTGCACCCCACTGTATATTATTCTTTTTTTAAATAATTGTCCACATATTTGTAGTTTCTTCCAAATTTTTGGCTGATAGTGTATATATTTCTATTACAAATAGTGTGATACAAGAATTCTAAATAAAAATTATTTATATATAATTTTTTAAATGTCTAAAACCCTCTAAAATGCAACAGATTACATTTTAATTTTATTTTTAAAGATTCCCCATTATTTAGACTTTGGATGCTCGTATGTTTCTCATTACTTGAATGAAATAAAACATTGAAAAATTTTTACAAAATAAAATACAATTTAAATAAACAGACAAATCAAATAAAAATGAAGAAACAAACTCACCTCTGCTGAGTAACATCTCACCGGTATCCCAAAAGCTCTTGCTAATCCAAAATCTGCAAGTTTCAGTTCACCATTCTACAAAATCAGAAGTTTGTAACAAGGTCTAAGTCCCCTCTAAACACATTATTGGGAAATTCTTCCCTATCTACAATAACTCATTTAAAAATATCAAGCTTAAAAAAAAAATTGAACAAGAGCTGGAAACTTCCTATGTAGTGCATAAACAGAATAAAAAGCTCCTGTATAAATACATACCTTGTTTATAAGAAGATTCTGAGGTTTCAAGTCTCTGTGTAAGACATTGTTACTATGACAGAAAGCCAATCCCCGTAAGAGCTGATACATAAAAGACTGAAAAAAAAAATAATAAAGAAAGTGCTATTTTAAATCAAACCCTGTCTGATTTCCTGAAATAACATTGAAACTGAAAACAGAAATTTAATATACTGATTAATAAATAGTATTTTACTGCGCAATTCAAAAAAGAAAATGTTATGAATGCAGAAAACCAGCAAGGAAATGATGTTCAATGGTGAAAAATTATTTGTAAATTCTCCTGCTTAGAATCAAGTTACAAAGAGATGAGGCAATTCAGCTAACACCACTACTAAAATAAAACAGCAGAATTATCAAGCCATATAAAAGTCAGCTAAATACATAGATTATAAATCTATTTCCAAGCTTGCAAAGTAAAAATTAATTCAAATATATTGCTTCTACGCATATTAAAATTCATCATATTAAGCAATCTTCATCTACTGCAGAAATGCTTCAGAAAGAGATACAAACCTTCACTGTGTCAAGATCAATCTCACCATTGCAGCTATCAAAATACTTCTTCAAATCCTGGTCACAATATTCAAACACTAAAGTCAATTTCTTTTCACTGTGCAAAACATCATGTAACCTGAAATAGTAAAAAAAATAAAATAAAAAAAATTGCAGCAACAGGTTCTAAGTCATATTTTAAAAAATGTATGTAATCTCAGTAATAATTAAATATTAATTCTTTCTTTTCATGTACTGTATTTTAGAGAATGAAATGTGAAAAACACTTAATTAAACAGTTAAAAGAAAAGAAAAACCAAACATTAATAGATTAGAAGTGTTATTTACTAAAACTTAAAAATAGGCAAGAAAGTGTCCTCCTAAATCCACCCATATCACCAACAGGCCTAACTTATCTGTGAAAATGAAATCTGTTAATAAGTTCAGAATTGTCTAGTATTTGAATCATCAACCAAGTGGTAAGGAAAGTTAGTTTACCATTAAATTCATCATAATCAAACGGATACTGAGATTAGGTGGGAAAATTCTGGCACCTCTTTAGGTCATTGGCAGTTGCTGTTTCTTAAACATTTTAAAACGCTAGTCCTAAATCAACAGAAGAGCTAAAAAATTACATAATTTTGACAACTAGTTAATCTAATTAGAAAAGTGCTAGTATTTTTTTTTACTGATTTTATTTTCATTTTTATTTCTTTGTTTAAACTTTAAATCTGTTATACTATTTCTTCTTGCAACCCTCCTATTACACTTTAGACACCAGCTCCTACCAAAGTTAAAAAGTTGCAAGATTTTAAAAAAATTCTATATTTTGTGACCCTTTCTACTTTAGTCATCAATGCATAATGAGAAATAAAGAACTGCACATGCTTAGTTTTTCTAGTACTAATCTGTATACAAACATTATAATCTGAAACATATTAGATACAACCACATTCTCACTATAAAAGGAACTGATGTCTAACCTTTTATTCCCTAAACATTCAGGCATACAAAAGGAAAACTCAATATTTAAAAACACTAAAACATTAAAAATAGTTACACTGTAAATATTATATCTAAGGCTGTTTTTTCATTATCATTAAAAGATAATGAAGCATATAATGAACATACCTGACAATATTTTTGTGTTTTAATTCCTTTAGCAAGCAGATTTCTCTGAGAGCAGAACTTGGAACTCCCTGTTATAAGTATAAACAACATTTAATTTGAAACACAAACCTAAATAAATTCTTGAACGGTAGTTTGAGCTTCAAATGGTTACCACAGAGAGCTACCATATAAAGGCGAGGTGGAAGTCTAGGCCATTTTCTTATCCACTTGCTGACCTTACCCTTAAGTTTCTCAAATGTGCTAATGAGCTGAACATGCCATACCTTAAATTTGCTGGCTAATCCACTCCTGTCTATGGTGACAAGGCTTTTATATGTTGCATTAACATATTTATCCCTCTTCCCAGTGTCCTTTATGGTTGCATCATACCATATGCCTAAGCTGTTGATCAGCCGTTCTGACACTGTAGGCATTTCAAGTCCTGCTATTGAAAAGTGCACTTCTTTGTCCACCTTCGCTTTCCTAATTGAAAGGCTTTGGGATTTGTTAGATTTGAAGTTCTCAGTTGCAATTTCTAATTATTTATGTATATCCTGTTTGTGTTTCTATATTTATTTCCAATACTGATTATATATTGAATTATTTTTGGAGGATGAAAAACTATAAAGAATGAACCAACAAGAGGTTTTCATAGTAAGAGAACCCCACCTTCAAGCAAGTGTTTTGATCAACACTTGAACGATAAGTCAAAGTGTCCCCTTCCTGGAGTGTGGTCTTTTCCAGTGATGTCTATGTTGGTAATTCGGGTGGAATCACAATTCCTTACTGATCTTCATCACCCACTAGCTACTGGGAGAAATTCTGTAGCCCATTGCTAACAGACAGGTCATCAGTCTTAACCCATATCCAGCAAGATACTTTCTTGGAAACTTCACTTAATCCCTTCAGAGATCTCAAGCAGTGCTGGCTTGACAGACCAAACAGCTTGAAAAAACTGTATGCTGATACTGCTACTAAACCATGAGCCCCAACTCCAACATCAAACTCATTCTAAATCCCTATGAGTAAAAGCTTCTTTGTTAGTTCTTTATGTTTCATCAACTTATACTCACAACTGATGTTTATCCTGCTCAGTAAACTCAACTGCAATGATTGTCTTGTTTTTCTCTGATTACAGCAAAAAATCTGGTCTTGGCAAGTCCTAAATATTAATTTAGGGTAATAGTGCATATCTTCTAAGTCAACCATCATCTCCAAATCATTGCACTATCCAGCAAAGTCTGGAAGACTGCATCATTGGCAGAGTTCTCATATGGTTTCAGAAATAAATGCATTACTAGGACAAATAAATTGATCAAATTGTACATCCCATGGCAACAGCTACTTGCGGTTGTAACTACTCTTTAATGAATGTTCCAGTTAAGAAGAGCATCTTGAAATTTGCAAAGCAGTCTTACATGGCCACAGCTATATCTAGATGGGGTAAATTCACAAAACCTTCCAAATCATGGCACGAGGTACAGAATCATATGCATTTGCAGGATCTAGCCAAGTTACATGTAAGCACAATTTCTTGAATTTGGCTGTATGGAAGCAGCTTCCCATGTCATGGTAACATGATCTAAGCAATTAGGGAATTCTGGGATGCCTTCTTTTTTGCATTTTGGTCTATGTAACCATTAGTTGTAAAGTAGGCAATAAGCTGAGATGCAAGAACAGATTAGAATATCTTCTTTCAACATTCAGTAACAATATAGGCCAGAATTGACCTATTTCTTTAGAGTCTTCTTTTGGAATGTGTATCACATTTTCCTTTTGGCATTCTTTTTCTATGCTGATTCCAGTAGACAGTGAAATCCTGGCAGTTCTTGTAGATAATGTATGAGATTCCACTTGGTCCACAGGTTGACTTTGATCTTGCCTTTTGAGCAAGTGTGATGTCTCACAGAGAAACAAGGCTTCCCCTGGTTCACTAAATCATACAAAACCTTTCATATTATTCAATAATTTATGCTCTGTTTCACCTGAATAGGTCTTTCAGAGATAATCTTCAAACACTTTCTTGTCAATCTCCAATTATCCAAAGTGAGACTGCTCAAACAGTTGTTTGGCTAATTTTTGAAATATGTTCTCTTTTCTTCTTCATAGTTCCTTTTTGCCTTGCACAGTGAGCTGTAGCCCATTTTTCACCTTCCTTGCTGTTGCTTCAATGTCATATAGGTTGTTGCACTATGCACTCAATATAAATTCAAGAAATGGTACATAATCTATCTGATTACAAGCTTTTACAAGTTTAAAAATCACAAAAGTGGTTTGAACATAACTTCATATTTTGGGTTACTTTCAAATATTTTTTCATCACAATGACTTATAACCCACAATTTATTTTGTTTCACATTAAAGGAAAATAATAAAATAATAATGTAAAACATTTTGAGTACCAATTTTTACATCCACAAACCAAACAATGATCATGATCATCTATGGTACATATTTTTCTCTTGAATCATGAAAAAATTTCTAACATTTATATAAGTAGATGCAAATATATCATTTTTCCACATAGTAATTAAATTTGCTTTACTTTATTAAATATAGTGAATACCTCTAAAGAAAAAATATTGTTGTACATACTTCATCATCATCATCTAAGCGAACCCTTTTTAAAGCAACAATTTCATGTGATTCTCTATTTTTTGCTTTATACACTGTTCCATATGTTCCTAGAAAGAGAGATGTTAAACTATTATTGCACCATGCTGTAGATATGCACAAATGGTAACAGTCATATATTAGGTTGTTACAAAAGTTTTGTCGGTTTTTTTTACTGCAACAATGAGACTTCATATCATTGCTGAACGTGAAGTTTATTAATCAAAGTAAGTTCCATTACAATGAATACACTTCTGCCAATGAGTTACAAGCACATTTATATTTGAAAAAATCTGGATTTCTGGAGTTGATAAACTGTTGGAAGGCAGTTTCAGTTGCTGCTTGGTTGGAGAAGGATTTCATATGGAGGGAGGAAGCTGTCAAGGTGTTTGAAAAATTGGTAGTCTGTGGGAGAAAGGTCAGGTGAATAAGCTGGATGAGGGAGAACTTCATACCCTAACGTGTTCAGTTTTTGAAGAGTCACTTTTGCAACAGGAGGATAAGCATTGTCATGGAGCAGGACAGCAGGATTGGGCCTCTTCGATTCACCAATGCTGGCTGTTGTTAGGAGAATTTCTGACAAATGTTTAATTCACAGCGGTACCTTTCAGCTGTGATGGTTTTGCCAGGTTGCAAGAAGTTTTAGTAGATGACACCAGTTGCAGTCCGCCAGACACTAACCATGACCTTCTTTGGGTGGAGACTGGGTTTTGGAATATGGTTAGATGCCTTGTTTCTGTTGAATCGCTGTGCTAATCGTTTGTGTTTGTCATAAAGGATCCATTTTCCATCACACGTAACGATTCAGTTGAGAAATGGGTCGTTTTTGTTTCTTATGACAAATGAAGAGCAGATTTCCAATTGATGATTTTGTTGTTGTTCATTCAACTCATTAGGCCCTACTTGTCAAGCTTTTTCACCTTGCTGATTGCATCAAGATGCCAGGAAATAGTTGCAGTGCTTACGTAAAGCTGTCTAGCAATTTCTTGGAACGTTTTTCTTGGATGGGCTTCAACTGAGGCTTTCAGAGAAGGATGTCTGCTATGTTTCTTATCTTCGAGGCTTGCATCTTCTAATTAAAACTTTGCAAATCATCGTTGTATTATGTGCTTGTTTGCTGTGTCCTCCCCCTGTGCTTGCTTAATGTTATGAATTGTCTCGCTCGCTTTGTGGCCTAGTTTGAACTTGTGAAGCAAAATGACATGAAAATCTTTTCTATCCATGCTTCACTCAGAACCCAAAAAATATCCATTTTATGATTTTTAAAAGGGTAGGTTTTGCATAATGTATACCAAAGCACATGCTACAAAACGATATATAACTTATCTACGTACACCTTCACAGGCATGCACAAAATGAACCCCAAATTAACATAATATAAAAACTGACAAAACTTTTCTAATGACCTAATATCAGGGATGTTCATATGAAACTCAGCTGAGATTGAATCACATAATCATATTTGGCAGGTTTCATTTAACATCTCTAGTATGTAAAACAAATTTTCTGAGATATGCAAAATGAAAATATAAGAAAACGCAGTACTAAATGAAATAAAATCTTAACTTTTCATCAATCTGAAGGAGATGAAATATCAAGTGTTAACACTATTTATGCTAAATGTGATCAAAAAGGTTCCCAGACTGAATTTGTAGTAATACCATGAAAATTACTAACTATCCACAGGTGTCTCTTTAAAAGTCACCCACTGCACTCATACTTTATTCCAGTAGTTTTGCAATTTTTGGAAGCACCTCTTGTATTATTCTTCTGAAATCTTATGTAAAGTCGCTTCCATATTTGCAATAAAAGTGGACTCATCCTTTCATACCTCATTTTTGAGAAAGGAAAAAAAAAATGATGACAAGTCAGGTGAATATGGCAGATGTGCAATAACTGGAATGCAACTGATGCTTTTCTGGTTGTCATCTGCAAAATGACTTCTTTTAGGCCTTGCAAAACATTTAATGTAGAAAACCTAATTCACTGTATGACTATCTGGAGTATATCCATGATGCAACTAACACTTCATGGTCAAAAAATGCTATCAGCATTATCTGCACTTTTGATCTCATGTCTTGCTTTCTTTATTCTGGGTGATATGGTCTACCATTGGGAGAATTGATGCTTTATTTCTGGATCATAGACATAAACTCAAGTTTAATCAGTGTTTTGATGTTTTGAAAAAATTCTGGATCATACCCTGCTTGTTCTTTAACATTCTGCACAAAAAAAACTATGCTTTTTATGCTCCACAAACTTGGCAGAGACACATCATATACCTAAATTTTTCATAATTAACTGACACATACCATAGAAAATTTTTTCTTATGCAGCAACCTGGTAACCATTTGCATGAATAAAATCATCAATGAGATTGATTAAATCATCCTTGCATAAAATTGCTGCATCTTTAAATAGTGAAAATTATTGAAATGTTAGAGCACGAGATAGAGAATGCAGCCAATGTTTGGCTAACTTACAGCAAAACTTGATATATGCTCATTGCTCATGTACTTCAGTCATCTTGAAATGTACCAGTCACTGCTGGTATGCCTGCAGTGCTTTGCCCATAACAGGTGATTGGCAAAGAATGAAGATGCCATTCTACTTTAGGTGTTGTGACAGAACAACTATGAGTGTGTTTGAATATTATGTATCAAATTTCAGCAATTGGTGTTGTCATACTAAATTTAGTCTAGGAATGTTTTGATTAAATCTTGCATACATATATGATATATAATGCATTAGACCATACAAAAACATTTCTTTTAAACATTTAATTTTCTAATGAAAATGCGTTATCCCAACAAAAAACTCTAAAAAAACTAAGTGAACCATGTATCAGATTAATTGTGATATCATCACTTCATGCTTTTTTTTTTTTTTATCAAAGTAGCCACCTATCATGAGAACTGCTGCTCCACATTTTTTGTAATCCTGCTCAGTTTCTAAATATTACCTTGTAAGCACTTCCATATTGGACTGATATTAGTTGGATCTTTTTCCATGACTCTTTGATGAAGTTCACTGCCAAATCATGGTTTTAAACAGGTCGTGATTCTTTTCTAACAAGACTTGTTGTTTTACAGTGTGCTTCAGATCATCATTTTGTTTCAAAATTAACCTTTCATCTATCAAATGATGTACTGGTTTGAAATTCATGGCATTGCAGAATATTGTGTCTCTTGCAAAAATTTCATCTATTTTTATCAAGTCATAAGCCAAATAACCAGCAACGTAAATGAAGCTCTTCTCATACTCATGGCCGCTGCTTAGAATGAAATGTTTCAAACTTGAACCAACTACAATACATTGCATCATCACTCAAGGGTATAATTCTAATGTTGTTTAGCCAAGTCTAGCTGCTTATTAGCAAATCTAAGCAAAGGTGTTCTAGCTGCTACTCATCCAATCAATTCAACTGTCTATTGGTGGTAGCAACTGAGATGCTGAGATTTTCAGAGGAAATGATGTCAGAAGCTAATTGGATATCTGTCAAAAAAAAATGAGTTTGCTTTAGACATGAAACAGCAACTAATCTTCTGGTAGTTTTTTTTTTCTCTTTGAAAGCCCGTTAACATCATAGCTAGGCTGGCATACTCCATTTTATAAATGGTTATTATCACACCATCTTGTGTAACTTCAACTTTCTCCACAATTTTCCATTGGGAGTAACCATCTTAATGAAGGGCAACAGCCTTATCATATAGAATTTTGTTGTTTTAGGTGTCATTTACATTTTCCAAACTAAACAATTGCAGTCATTAATAATGAGATCCTTTAACATGTTTATAGAAAAGCATCAGATAGGCTAACAGTAAAAAATTAGAGGAAACTATCAGAATAACACAATAACATCATACTTTTTGTATGAGCTAAATTTAATAGTCATATGCAAACGTTTTTGAAGTCATTTGCCATTGTTGCATTTAATGGTTTATATGCTCTGATACATGGTTTATCAGATTTGTGAAGTTATCTTTTTTCTGGCATTATGCATTTTCAATGAAAATAAAGTGTCAAAAATGTAGATAACAGTTTTAGAATGGTTGGCTTATAGGCCTGCCAATGTGAGTGCGCGCGCATGCGCACGCACACACACACACACACACAGAGGTTTTCCTTTCAAAGAAAAACAACAAACAAACTTGAGATATTAGTCATCAAAGTGACTGATGTGTCTCCTATGAATACTGATGTATTTGAAAAAACATTATTTGTTTCAGATACAAATTGAATAGATTAGTTCCTTCTCTAGCTTGTAGCAATGCTTTTTTTAAAAAAAAGATAAGTAAACAAAACATGATCAATCTTGAATTACTTATACCCTCTAGGAAATGGTTAATTATAGCTTTGGTAGGTACGGAAGAACCCTTGTTGACATCCTCAAAATTTGCATACCCAAATCCTTAGCAGAAACTCAGTAAAATTCTGTCAGGTCAAGTAAAATGTCCAATTTATGGAGCTAAGTCCATTACCAAAATTAAAAGTAAGCCTTTCTTTCTCAAGGTGTATTTATAGTTTTCAATGACAAATGTGGTTTAATATTTTATTCTAATCAGTAAAGCATTGTGTAAAGCATAATGTGCAATTTTTAAATAAATTTATTTACTAAACACTTTTGTTTGAATTTTGCAACTAATCTCTTTTGTGATAGCTTGTCATGTCTGAATATATAAAATCCACTTTTGTTAAAAAAGTGTCAAAAGATTATTTTCATGAACCAACAATGATTCACATGGTTGCTAAGAAATTCAGTTATTTCTTTGATGATACTACCAAAATTTTCTCTGCAATTGATGTTAAACATATCAGTCTGTAATTTTTGAGAACTTTTGTCTTTGTTGTTAAATATTGGTGTAACACTTCCATCCTTTAATTAACTGAAATTTTACCATGACTTAGTATTCTACTTAAATGATGTTATTCACTAATAGTCATATCTTAAGATGTGAATTATCTGAAACAGTTGCTTAATCCATATCTAAACTGCAGAATTTGTTTACTGATTCTTCTTTAAGTAATACCAGTATTTCATAGTTTGCAATGATTGGATACATTCTCAACATAAGCAATCTCTCACTCCAACTTTTGCTGTTGCAAATTTACTAAATACATAAATCCTTGATGAAGTTGACCATATCCTTTCCCCCCAATCATAGTCCCATGTGCAGCATGTTGGGTGGTGCATACACTTGGAACAGTTTAGTTTGTTTCTAGCTAAAGACATGAGAAATGTAAAATATACAGCAAGACTAGAAATGGAGTTTGTTGTACAATGTCTGAGAAGGAATCTAATTGGTGTTAAACAGATTGCAGACCATTTATTTACACAAATTTGGTAGTTAATTCTACTAGAAAACCAATTCCAGGTTTAAATCTTAGAATCATTTGGATATTTGTAAGTTTGTTTTTTTTAGTAAGAGAGTTTTTGATGTGTGAAATGATCTGTCCAATCAGGTTTTAAAGTCAACTTGCATTAATAAGTTTTAAGAATGCTCTTGACAGTTATTTTGAGATCTCAGGGATATAAAAAAATGTCCTGCTTCTTCTGTACCTACCAAAACTATAGTTATAACCGTTGTCGTTTCTGATTTTAGTTGCATAATTTTATACTGATAAAAAAAATTTAAAAAATCGATGTAGTGGTTGGTTACCTAATCTCAATTGTCTGATTTTTGATAAATTTCATATTTAAAAAGGATTAAAAGAAATAAATAAAGAACATTAAATAATTACATACCTTTTCTAAATACAAACATCAATACTACCAGATAAGCTAAAACTAAAATTTAAAAGTATTAGTGAAGCAGATATAATTATGTTGCCCTTATGATTCTACTCAACGTAATAAAAACTTGTATTTTCTTTCTAAGCAGCAGTGTGCCATTGCCGTTTACATCTTAAATAATAATAATAATAATAATAATAATAAATAAATAAACACGGCCAGATCAGTATCTCCGTGTGCTGGCGATAATTATTTACTGTTACAGTACCCAAAATTAAGATTTAAATTTACAGACATCAAATTTCGTCAGCCATGAGGATGTGCCAAGTTTTATAAAGTAACTAAAACAGGCTTATATCTTCATTGAAAATGAGAGCAAATTATGTTATTACCTTCACCGATTTTTTCTAACTTTTCGTATTTTTGCATCTTACGATTCGTTGAGAGGACGTAATGGAGTCCAGGGATGACTTCGAAGTTCAGTTGCAAAGCATAAAACGAAAATCCAAAAATATATTTTTCCAAAATCTACTTAAATTTCCAATAAATACACAAAGTTTTATTTAAATTAATATAATTTAAATGCGAAAAACATAAACAAAATTGTATTTTATCATTATATATAATTTTTAAATAACTGTTACAGTTGTGGCCAATCCTTAATTCCCTTACAGAAACAGGTTTTGCATTTTTTACATACCACTCTCGCGAGAGCAGCCTTATTGCGAGATTAATGGCCGTGTAGACAAAGGAATTATGATGCAGCATCAGATGAATATGCAGCAGCAGCAACAACAGCAACAAAGATATGCCCCCCAGGGCCCACCAATGCGGCCATTTTCGCAACCAGGATATCCAGTAAGTAATATATTACATATGTAATTTTTTTTCGCGTGTCACAGCATCATAATTAATTGTTCGATCTTCTCTCGAAACGAGGAAGAGTGGCCGCGGAATTACCAAGGGATTTGTTCCCCAAATTACAGGATTATGGCAAATCAAGTCAGTCAGTTTGAATGTTTGACGTATTTGTATTGTCTCTTGCCAAGATGCTCTGTTTTTGAATCTTTCAGTTGTACCGGTATTCTGTCGACACATCTCATTTTTGTTCATTTTTTAAAAAAGCCTGGTGGTTAGTGTAGTTCACAGTTTAGTGCCGTACCACCAAAAGTGCTGGTAACTAACAATGGTATTCCTAAGAAAAGGAATATTATTATTGAAACTTTATGTGGCGAACAGATATATATATATATATATACCTCAGATTAGGTATTAATTGTTAAGAAAAATATATTTTTTTCTCAAAAATAAATTTTGGTGCTGCAAGCAAGCGTTTCTTCTGGGATGGTCCCATCTTGATGGTTATGAATAGTTGTAATTACCAGTAATTTCAGTGTCTCGATCATTTAACGACATAAATTTTATTAATCTTTTCATATTTTAATGAATAAAAAAATTACAATTATTGTTGTTTTAAAATATGAATGCCATTTTTGTTTTCATTCATTTGTTGTATTTTTCAGTTTTGGGTAAATGCAGAACATTTTTGTTATCATATCTATTTCCATTACTTGTGAATATTTTATTATTGGCATAGTGCAGGTTGTGATGATATAACTTTTTTTCAAAAGAAATTTTCAAATTTGTTTTATTGTTAAAGAATTGAAACCAATGAACAGTTTTATTCTTTTTTTTTACATGGTTCAAACATTTTTTGTTTTGTTTTTTAATTTTCAGATACATTTTAAATTGATATTTGTTCACTTTCAGAAAGAATCTTTCTTTAAGGAGGTTCTATTGTTTACCCATGAACATTTTTATTTGGATGTTTGTCTCAAAGATTTTTTTTGTTTTTATTTTTAGATCTTTAACACTGGTCAACAATTTTTGCTGACTTATATCTTATCTGAGACTTGTTTCTGACCAATTTGGGGATGCTGAGCTCAAATATCACATCAAGTTTTTGCTCTACAGCATACCCCATTTTTTGATCAATCACCATAAAAAAGTACCAGATTACAATAATTTCTACAGTCATCTCAATCCTATTCTTATCGTTTTATTTAGAATACCATTCCAACAAACAATACCATGAATAAATTTTGAGATTAACAAATATATTGGTTAACTATGACAATATCAGGTCAAAATATTGAAATAGAAAAATATAAATCAATGCTAGAATTGAATGAATTTTAGTCAAAAATGGGCACAAACTAATCCAGAATATTCTTATTTCATTTAGAATACCGTACAAACAAAACAATAACAGACATGGGTTTATTTACATTAACTGATATCAGTAAATGACACATTCTTCCTTCATGGATTAAATTTTCGTTTGTAGCCTTTTCTGGAGTGCTTCATTTCCAGACAGTCTCTTTTAATACTCCAACAGTAGTGGTGATCCCACTTTCCTTGGTATCGCTCCTTCATAGCTTGTATATCTTGATGGAACCTTTCACCTTGCTCATTACTTACGTCACCTAGATTTTCAGGAAATTTATCAAGATGACTGTTGAGGAAATGAACTTTTATGCTCATGTTGCAACGCAGACGATGAAAATTCTTAAGCAATGTTTGAATAAGATCTTTGTAATTTTCAGCTTTTTTGTTTCCCAGAAAATTTTTTCACAATAGCCACGAAAGAATTCCATGCTCTTTTCTACATATCATTCATGGAGCTTGTGAAGTGATGATCTCTCATCAGTTTTCTGATTTGTAGCCTGTCAAACACCAGCTTTTATTTTTTCATAACTGAGGCTAGGAAATGTTGTGCATATGTACTTAAAACAGTCACCTTCTTTGCTTAAAGCTTTAACATAATGCTTCATTAGAGCCAGTTTGATGTGGAGAAGAGGAAAGATGATTTTTACCTGATCTACTAGTGGTTGGTTTTTGAAATTTGGTTCTCCAACATTTAAGCATGTTCTCACTGGCCAGTTCTTTTGAGTCCAATGCTTGTCCTTAGCTCCACTATCCCACAGGCTCAAGAAACAGATATTTCATGTATCCTTCTTGTTGACCAAGTGAAAAGTTAACCATTTTAAGATCCCGTTGAACAAATGCAAAACGCTGTAGAACAAAAACTTGACGTGACAGGCAAAAACTGATTTTATTTTTGAAATTAGCACCCCCAAATTAGTTAAAAACAAGTGTCAGATCTTTTTTTTTTTAATCATTTTGTGGTGCATGTGAAAGTTCTTGTAGCATGTGTATCTCTGAGGAGAAGGGAGTGGAGGGTGGTGGCTGAAGCCGTGTAGGGGCCGAAGCCCGGTGTGGAGCAAGCTCCCGTTAAGGCCTAAAAGGCCGGGTTGAGGCGCTGAAGCACCTCATGTGTCTGGCCACTGAGGAAGCCAGAGTTAGGGGTGCGAATGCCCCACGTTAGAGTGACCGCTTCCCCAGCCAAAAAACCAATCTTGTCAGATCTTAGGAGAAAAAAGTGAAAAAATGTTGGCCAGTGTAATTCAACATTGATGATATGCACTTTCAAAAATATTCATATTTTAAACAGTAATAGTTGTACAAATCTGTGCATTTAAAATATCTTTTTTTAAAACTATTATATTTTATTTTTTCTACTAGAAATACTTTAAAAGTGAAATGGAAACCTGCATTTTAAGACTTCATAGAATTATTAGTAATGTTATAAAAATATTAATTGGCTTTAACATTCATTTTAAATTTATTGCCTTGTGTTAAAGAACTAATATTGAGAATGGCCACTAGCAAATGAGAATGAAAATAATATATATCTGCCATCCTGATAGATTCATAACTGTTAAGTCTGCTTTTGGTTTTCAAGAGAAAGAAAAAAACACGATAAAGAAAACAAATGATTTTCAGAGGTATTTAAGTTCCTTACTTATTTTATCTCTGGAAGCATGTGCAATAGGAAGTATAGTTTTTTAAAAAAATATAAATAACACACTCTAATTTTGATTGTTAAATATTAAACTAAAGTAAAATTTGAATAACTCATTTTTTAAGAAGTCAGAAATATGCTGAACAAAAACAATAAAGGAATATTGTGAAACAATTGTATGAATTTATCAAAGATGAAACATTTACATAATTCAAAATTGGCCATAAAGTTCATTTTGCACCATTTGAGTGACATAATGACAGTGAATAGTCACTATCTGTACACACTATAAAGTCTCACGATCTTTTGTATTGTATATGTCCATCCCTGGCTTGCACTATAGTATTGCACCAGCATCTCATATTTTATACCAAAGGGTTCTTCCCAGAAAATTGTTCCAGACTGGTACTAAACTTGCATTTTATACTTATTAACATAAAATTGCATACATTTTTTTCAGTACCTCAAGTAACTGTTTTTGCTTCATATTTGATCCAAATAAAGTCAGAGTTGTGGATTTGGATGTTGCATCAACAGTGTGGATTGGTTTCCTTTTATTCTGCGTTTCCTTGCAAAATCAAGTATTGATGGCAGATTTCTGTTTTAAAAGCATTGTGAACAATTGCATGTGAACATTAAATAGCTGAATGAGTATGATGTGTGTCACCTACATGTTGCTATCAATTCAAAATGGTAGATGGTTATTACTATGGACTTCACAACTTAAACAATGCAAAATTGCATTTTGGAACCAAAAAAGTTATCAAGTGGATATGGAAATTGCTCTTTAAACCTGAATATGGTGCTGTTTCAGGGAAGAATACTATATCAGACATTCTGACAGTCCTGTGGTAGTGCATCACACTTTTTTTCTCAATGCTTCAGACAGTTCTATAATGGTCCAGTATTTGTTCCTAGAGAGCTTACCCCAGTCATGTTCTTTGTATTTTAGGTTGGAGGAATGGAAGATAGATATTTTTCTTTTGAATATGGGTTACAACTATTCTTACACAATGGGGCCTTACATTATCATTCTTGAAGATAAATTAAATACCATGACTTCCTACAGATAGCACTGATTTATAACGATCCCATTTAAGAATCAGTTAACTTTTAGGGTCATATAACAAAGCACTCATAGACTACAATATGACACTGTCATTCCTAGAATGGTTTCTCTCTAATATGTTATAGTCAGCATAACATTGGTTTGATTTCTACCAAATATGTAAATAACCATCAGCAAAGTGAAGGTTGAATTTACTCATCAGAGAAGAGAACATAGCTCCAGTTTATCAAAGTTCAGAACTAATGAGTGTGATGGTGTCAGGGGTGTATGAATTACTATACATCTAGTATGTAAATTAAAGGGTAGCCAATTTTGTAGTCTGGTTGGGTTGGAGATAAAGATGTGGACCTGCCACATTTTATTCTGGGTCAAACATGCTGATGAGATAATATGGTTAATTTGAACCAGGTAGGTGATGTACTTATTATTTTAACATCAGTATTGCTGTGGTACCCACTGTCAGATATTTCATGAACTGAACTTTTTGTATTTCTGCCAAAGTTGACTGATAGCATTGTATTACATGTAGTTCAGCAGTTCAAAGCTTGTCTCTGGCCAGATATTGCTGTTCATCAGTATGTTGTCACTAATGTGTCATTATCTCTGCGCTTGTAACATCATTATGCAAACATTGATAGGTTTTATACCCAATTTGACTACTGTTATGCAAATTTGGAATCACCTGACTGGTGTGAGTTTTGTAGGTACACCCTACCCAAAGTAAGTCACATACAGCATATGAAACAAAAGAATTGTGACACCTAGTGGCCAAGGTGACTAAATAGTCATACAACAGTTCTCACAAATATTTTTCTTCAATTTAGTTATGCTATAAATACAAGTTTTTATTTATATAATTTATTCTATGCATTGAGAATCTATCAGCAACAAAAAATGTTTTGCACCCTAAGGATAACATTTGGATGCAATTTAATTTGTTTTTATTGAAATTTTCAAAGTGTAATGAGAGAAATCTTAGTGGTATCTAAGTAAAACTACTTTATATCCATTATAATTTGCAGACTGAACCAACTTATTTTGTTATTTTGCTTCTGTCCCAGATTGGAAAGGATAACTCATTCAACATTTTAAATGGATAATTAAAATAAATACAAAAGTTAAAACCCACACTAACTGGAATACTGTTATCTTGCAGTTTTCAGACTCAAAATCCTATGAATTATATGCTCTATATTTTTAAAAATCTTGTCTTAAAAATTAACTAAAAATGAAATAAATCAAACTAAATTAAAAATAAGAAAATTTTTTTTTAAAAATCCAAATTATTTGTGACTTAGAGGATTGATTTTTTCAAAGTTTTTTTTTATTGCTAATGTTTTGCTGGAAAGGAGACCTGGTTACTGATTTTTGTATACATATAGTTTTTCATTTTAGTAGTAATAATGATGTTTTTAGATTTCTTTTATAAATATTAGCTAATATAGTTTATGCAGTCAATCAGATTAATAATTTTTTGTGAAATTTTATTTTTTTAAAATTTAAATTTTTTGAAGGGACCTCGGGCAGGGTATCCAGGCCCTCAGATGGGCGGTGGTCCCCCACCACCTAGGATGGGGATGCCTCCAGGAGGACCAGGAGTTCCACCACATCCCTTTAGTGGTAAAGTATTGAATGGCATGTGGTTGTGTTGTTAGTCTTGCATGATTTAGTTGTTATTTAAGTCTAGTGGTTTTAATCCTGTGTGCATGTACAGATTCACATGGTTTGATATAATTAGTGACTAAAAAAGAACATATAAATATGTAAGAGAGAGTCAGCTTAAGTATTAAAAATATCTTGTTAGCTAGCTTCTGGATGTTGGTGTACACCTGTTCATTGGTCTGCAGACAATGGATGGCTGAGGAGAATGTGGGCTAACAACTGGTTAGGGTTAGTGCTTCAAACCTTTCACTAAATAATATAAAAAAAAAAAAAACGGGGGTTATTTGCCATCCAAGAAATTTACAGTTAAACAATTGTGGATACTATTAGTATTTGTTAATTTCTTTCCTGTATTTTTACTGTTTGATTGAGGAACAAACAAAATATCATCCTTTCTTTTTGGCAGTGTTTTTTTAAAAACATTCTTAGTAAAATTTTTTCTTGAAAATTAATTGACATATTTAAAAATAAATTGATATTAAAGGTGTTGCTTAAACAGAATTGGTGTGGAAATATTGAGGTAAATAAACATTTTTTATAATTCTTTGTCATAGTAATATATCCAACTTTTTTCGTATTCTGCTTCTCCTCAAACACTTTTTTTCGTTTTATAAATATCATTGAATACTGGTAAAATTAAATTTATATGCATTTAAAACAAAAAAGTGTATGTGTGTTCTTGCTATGGATGGATGCAGTGTACAGGAATGTGCACTTTTAGAATCCAAGGATGTACAAGCTTGGGCCATTGGAATTTGATTAGAAAGGAAACCTACACAAGAAAGCTAGATAAACCATGCCAATGGCTATATGCTAATCATGTCGCCGTGATGAGCAAGTATACTATGTGGTACATTATTAACTCAAATATGTAGCTACTAAAAATAACAACTACCTCTAGCTCATTAACACTTATTTGTTTTGTTCTCTTTTACTTGGGCTAACTTTGATACTATAAGTTATTTTCTTTTGTAAAATTATATAAACAAACCTGGACAACTGCTATTCAGTTTGTTTATTTGTGAATAAATACAGGTGATAACTTGTATTATTATCCTACCTTATATTATATTATTAGCAGAGAATAACGGGTAATTTTAACAATGGTTACCTGTAAAAGCTTTTGTTATTTAGATGCTTATAATTCCATATTGCTAAAACTAGACCTTTGAAAAAGGCCCTCATGAAATGATAATTTTACTGTCCTTTGAAACTGAGGTGATCCTTCTGTGCGAAATATAGTTTGTATAGGTAGAATTGATCATATTCTTTCTCTTTTTTTAAAAAATTGTGCGCTTTTTTGTGGAAAATGGATCAAGCTTTAGCATGACAAATTATATTTTTTCTCTGAAATATATTTTCATACATTTGATTCTTTTAAAGTTTAGTAAACAGTAATGTTGTGTGGGTTTGGGGGAAAGAAAGCTGTGTTTTAAAATTTATCTGGGCTCTATTCTTAAAAATCTTAAGTGCCCATTAACTCCCCCCTTTTTCAATACATTTGTTGGTGTGCAGCTAAAAGTGAAAGACTGCAAAGACCAATTCATTTTTGTTGGTTGTAAAAGAATTTATTTATGCAGGAGAAATAGGACATGCTACTTCTGTAGTATGTTGTTGCATTGTACACCATTCTCTACTTTAGAGGTATCCTCTGGTGAGGGAGTGTAGTGCTTCATTTATCTGCTATGGAGCATTGCATTGCTTATCCTGTGCTGCAAGAGGCTTGGTACTTCTGAAACCTCTATTCATAATTAGATGTTGGAGAAAATCCATGACTGGCCATTGAAGACAGTGTGAAGAAACCATGTCAAGAAGAATGCCAAACCAAATTCATGCTGACATGGATTAAGCTTGGGCTCTCTGCAAGGCTGTCTTGTCACTGATGCAGGGTCAGATCATTAAGAATAAAATTATAGTACAAAACACTTTCAAAATGTAGTTTTGTATAATTAATGCCCAGGTGGTTGGAAATGCCAAAAATAGCTTTTTTACATTTCTGCTGAATATAAAATTCTGAATTATAGCAGCATTTAGTGTTGTAATACATTATTTTAAAACTTATGATGAAAAGATCACATAGGATCCTGAGAAGGGGTTTATAAGACCCTTTTGAATTTCAGGGATGGCACCAGCAGGATTTTATTGATTTTGAACACTGATAGCTTATTTGCTGAATAAAATGAGTTTTTTTTTTTTTTTTGCACACATTAATCCAGAAGTTAAAGTTTTGTAAATTAAGATTGAGATACATGCAACATTAAAATTGAAAGTTTGTCATTATAATGGACAACCTTTATATTTTCTCTCTTCTATATATAAATCACAAATGCTAGGCAGTCACACAAACAACAATAGAATACTTTTTGTTTTCAAAGTTTGAAACTCTTCCTTGTCCAATAAGCAAAATGTTTAAACCAGGGACAAATTGTCACTTTTTTCTTTTAGCTACAAATTTACATTTTAAATTGTGATAACTGTTTATGCAAAGGAAATTGGATATTTTAGATGATAAATGATAGTGTGCAATATTTTATTAGTTTTTAACTGTGCTGTTTAGGATAAGAAGGCTGACTCAGTTATTATATTGATTCTCAAGAGTTGCAAATGGAAATCATGATTGAGCAGTGTTTGTAAGATTTACTATATTTATTTCAATTCTACAACTTTTTTTTGTGTGTAGCTAATGAGGTAGATAACATTTTAATAAGTTAAAGTGATGTTTTGATAATATGTGGATGGGGATGTGATGACTAGAGAATTAGAGCATTTTTATAAAAAGACTAAAACAGATGAATAAATTGTTGGTGTTATTTTTTTCTAAAGTGATTGTTCATTTATTTTTATGTAATTCGTTAGTACTACTTTGTGTAGTGAGTGGGAAAAATGAAACTGATATTTTACAGGATGTTTGTGGTGCTGGAAGATTCTATAGCGTGAGGTAAAAAATGGCAGATGAAAGACATTTAGCATTTGTGATAAAGGGCAGTAGACATGATTCTATGAATGTCAGTTCTGCTCATTTTGATTCATAATTTAAGTGAATATAGATACCAGTTATGCTTAGACTGATAATTCTTTAGTTTCAATTTTGTCATTGGTTTTTGTTTGTTTTCTAGGGGTGGGTAGTTCTCACAATATATATTGTTATGCTGACTGGCTGGCCACAAAATTAAAAAGAATATAAGCAACATTAGAACATACTCTACTTTGCAAAGTATATAAATCTGGACTGGTTTAACATGTCAGATCACCTTATCTGTTTATGATTTGAGAGTTGTGTACAACTATTCAGCAACATCCCTGGTTGAACTGTTTCATTATAGATGATGATGGAAGATTTAACTTTAAATAAGCTTGCATTGTGTAATCACATGATGAATAATATAGGAATTTTTTACAGTTAATTTTCCTGTTGATAACTGTTTTAGTGCTTTTGTATTTTTTCATATCATGCTATTGATAATACTTTTTAAAAAAATTACCTTAAAATATAAAATCAACCAAAATAAATCACAATTTTTGGGATAATATGCAGAATAATTAGAAACTAATGTTAATCTCTCACATTACTTGCTAACAAAAAAAAGTAAAATATTTTATTTTTTTAAGAAAATGTTAACTTCTATCAATTAAAATTTTTGTTTCATAGCTACACAAAATTAAAGTGTGTTTGTTGCATTAAACACCAATTTTAGCTTTGGAGATAACTTTTCTATATGGGAGACAACCCTGGTGATGGAACGTCATAGTGCAGTCATCCACTAGAGAGTGTTGCCTGTCTAGTACTTTCATTTATAGATGTAGGAAAATAACTGGAGTCTGGAGAAAACCTGCATGGCTAGCTGGTGAAGAAGAGCAAGAAGAAATTGTGTCAGGGAGGTATGGCAACTGAGTTGACTTTGACTAGGAATCTAAATTAAGCTCTCAACCTTGGCAATCCAGTAGTCTAACCATTGGGCCACTGACTACCAAAACTAACCTATCAACTTTAACTAGTCTAGTAGAGTCATTACACACATTGTATAAAATATTTTCTAAAATAGCACTATTTAATTAGCTTTTGTTTTGTTTTTTGTTTTTTTATTTGTTTGACAAGCTGGAGACTCCTGAAGTTTTTGATATACCTTTTTTCTTTTGTTTATTTATGACCAATTATGAAATCTTTGATGAATTCACTTGTCTTTGAAGGCACTGATCAGAAATTCTTTGTATATGGTCATAGGCATAATTCATATTCATCTTGGTGGATCATGTGTCACAATAACTTGCATTGCATGGGTCCAAAAAAATCATATTGAACTTTAAATACTAACCCATGTAGCCAGGTTTCTTCTTCAAATGCCAATTCTGAAGAAATTTTGCACAAGATCTTAATGTTGGATGTTTAAACAAAAGCTAGGTAATGTTGTTACCATCAATAGCATATATGATTGATGTAGAAGAAATTAAGTTTGAATGCAGCTGTAGTTTTATATCCAATGCTAGTCCAATCTAAGAGCTTGTTTTGCCTGTATGCATACAGTGCTAAACTTCAAGCCTAAAATCTAGGTGCAGTATAAAATCTAGCAATGGTAGCTTTGATTAAGGTACACACAAGATTATTATTGTCTGTCTAAACTAATATATGAAGCATGGAGCCATAGAATTTAAAGCAAATTGGCACTGTTGTTTTGTGATGAAGCCAAGGTGCTCTTGGCAAGCCAGGAAGTGCTGTTCTAATAGGCTTGAGAAAAAGTGAGCAAAGCGGCCATCACCACAACACTACTAGCATTGGATCACTATATGATTAAAGCAGCTCTGACAACCTCTGTTGTCCTGGACTGCAAAATTTCTAACAGAGCAGACCAGTGGATGACAGATTTCCAAACTACATCAACGTTTTAACATGTTGCTGTTTGTTTTCAGACCACTGAAACAGCAACAGGAGATAACTGTTGTTATGAAATTTACTGCTGGGGACAGATCAGTAGAACTCTTGAAAGTTTTTAGTACACCTTCATTTATCTATTTTGAGATTTTTATTTCAAGATGCTCATATGAAGTACACTCCAAGTCAGAACTAAACCAATCCAACCAAGATAATTTTTCTAGATTTTTATGATGTTACTATTGAATTTACTTTAAAAATGTGCAAAAACATCACCATTGGAAATCTGAGATCAAGGATGCCTGGAGAGATGCTGTTGAGCCAGTGCAGTCATTTATCAGAAACTAATTTCTTTGCTTAAAATTGAAAGGTGAGCTAGTTTCAGGTGAGGATATTCACATTATGCAGTGGCATCTCAGGTGGTTCCTGTGAAGCATCAAAAGGTGCATATCAGAAAAATTGCATCTTACAATAGCTGGGTGGAAAACTATTGCAAGGACAGGCAATGCAACTTTCAGATAAGAAAATGTTGAGATGAGAATTTCTGTTTGCCACATTGTTTCAAAGGATGAAGATCACATTTATTACAAACCATACAATGATGTCCAGAATACAGATGTGTGAGAAAATGACAGGCCATCACTAAAAGTCAGCTACCACAAGGCTAATCATAGAAATTTCTGTTGCAGATTCAACTCTGTGCACTATACAAAATGCACAAGCAATAATGTGCACTGTGTTGAATACCACAAGTCTAGGGATAATTATGCACAGCAAAAACTAAATCTTAAAGCATTTCATTTGCCTTGACGTTAACAAAGTTTGACTTCATTGTGTCAAATTTCTATTTCTTAGGTTCCTTATAATGATAGTGGTCTTGTAGGAGTCAGGATTGGCCTTAAACTCGAAAGAAAATAGTAAACTTTTGCTAATGTGAGAGTCATGCAGACTTGAAAGAAAAACTGCCATTGTTCAGAGGCCTTATGAAAAATAGGTTTCTGCAATATAGTTTTAACTCCTGGAATTTTGTGTTCAGCAAACATTAAAAAAATCTTCCTATTACATTATGCTCTTTAGCATATTATTACCAAGCAAACGTTCATGAGATTTTTCTTTTACTGTTCACATTCTACTACATCTACTTATATCCTATGTTATGTAGCTCACTTTATATCAATCAGCTCTTACACTTTCCATCTGTTTTAAAAGATGATTGATAATAGGTACATTTTTAAAGATTTACTTCAGGTATTATTAAACATTTTTGGTTAGCAAGATCTTGATTTTTTATAGTAAAATCAGAATATTTTCTCCTCCTCTCACTTAGAGTTTTCAAAGTAAATAGGCATGTAGCTAATAAGGCCAATTAGAATCATAATTTCAAGCATTTGTTCATAGAAGTGCTCATGCAGTCCATTTTCTTGTTTTCCTCATACTGACTATGAACATAAATTTTGTAATGCAAGTTGGCAGATGTTTTTTTTTTTCTCTTAATTTTTATTATTTTACAAGAAAGACAATTTTTAATTGTGCAATCATGAATAATTTCCATAATAACACAACATATTAATTGGCTTGTTATTTCTTTTGCCTTTTCTTAAATATCTATATTTATTATTTTATGAAAAATAAAGAAATTTATAATGAAATAAGTCCCTAATAGGAAGTTGTGTAGAAATTTGATTAGGTTTATTTTCTTTCTTTCATTGTTACCTAATGTATAGTTTTAGTAATATAAAAAAAAAAATAGTATGGTGAGTTAAGGGGTTATATGCTACCACCTTTAGTATTTGTGTGGTAACTATTATGAATAAACTGTATGTTCATTGGCAAATTCAATGAAGTTGAACTTCTAGACCAATCTGTTGCATAGTAGTTGAATCTCAGCTTTGTTTCTTTTTCATTTTAGATGCCTGTAGTTACAGTTAGTATTTTTGTTTAGGGTAAAACTATTAAGTTGCCTATAAAGTGAAATGTATATGTAGATTGTTGGATTTTACTGTTAATGAAAATGCCAATAAAGCAAACTGCTTTATTAATTAGTAAGTTATGAGCGCAATTTCACAATAGAAATAAATAAAGGTATTTTTTTTTACAATTGAGACAATGAAGCTTTATGAGGGATAAAATGTACAACACACACACACCAACTTATTACTGACCAATGAAAATTTCAATTGGCATTGACACAGTTGCTAGCAGGAAGAAGTAGTTTACATTTACTGGGAGAATTAGAATGTCTATTGATTAAAAAAAAGTATGCACCAAAAATGATGACAATAACTAGATGTACAAAGAAAAAGTAATGCAGGGAGAGTGGTAAGATTTTGCTAAATACATTCTACAATATAATAAATACATTGAATTTATACCCTCACAGATTTTGGCTTGCTACTAATGACTCTAGATTTACAAAATGCCTCTATTATAGTTAGTACTTCCCTTGCATAAACTCTAACAGAACTTGGGAGAGGTTCATGCATTTTACCAAATGTTTTTGCATATTTTAATTAATATTCTTGTTGACAATGTTTATGTCCAATTTCCATGGATCACATTAAAAAATATTTTCCTGTTTTGCATTCAGTTTATTTTTCTGTTTTGAGACTTGCAGATACTGCTATCAATCATCTTGTGCCATCAACCGCATGCTTGCATGGAGAATTGTACAGTCTGACATTTGAATGGTTATCTTTTCCTGTGTTGTTAATGGTAACCCAGTGGCTTTGTTTGATATGTAAAAATTGAATGAAATTCTTTTCTTCATTTTCCATGCAGTTTCTTGCTGCAGCAAAACATTTTCAAAGTCACTAATGTGCAGATTCAAACAATTTAGCATCATATTTGCACAGTTCATATGTTTTTCATTTAGTTATTGCTGTATCTTTTGTTTTGATGATTACCACATGTGGGCTCATGACATAAGTATATTTCTGGTTTTGTTTTTGACAAATACAGCAGAAAGCTTTGTGCACCCATACAACTTCTTTTTAAGTGCATTTTGGAAATTTGTTTTCAAAGATACTTCTCTTTGGGACACTAAGTTATTTCAATTTACCATCACTTCCTCTTATGTATGTCAGTAAATTTTCAGTTCTAAACATTTCTTTCATAATTCCAAACTCTCACCCTAAAGTATGCCTAATTACATCTATGTTAACTTTAACCACTTTCCTTGAGTCCAGATAAGTCATTCAGGTTAATTTTTAGCACTTTGATGGGCACCAAGTCCTCCTTTTTACATTTCTGCACAGTATCTTTTCTCTTACTGTAATTCTCCTTTATCTTAGCAACTGATTTTGCTTTGTTTATTCTGCCTGTCTAATTTTTGTCAACTTCATATGGCAGAGAGGACTTTTCTAATAGTTCATTATGTTGATTTATAAGAGTCTTCATAGTAATGTGACTGCCTGATAATAGTTCTGAGTTTGCCTCCGGAGTATTTTCCACTGGATCTTTTTTTCTGGCTGTGACATTTTCTGGTAATGGTTCTGATCAAGTACTATTCATTGGATCACCTTCCACTTCTGTTACAAGATGCTAAGTAGCTGCAGGAATAATAGCATCTTTTGGTTTCAGGCCAAACACTGAAATATCGAGTTTCATTTATTGTTCTGTTTGTGACAATTCAAGGTAGCCAACTAGTCATGGGTAGATATACTCAGTGCTTCTCATTTTTCATTGCAGCCTAGCTTTCTCTCAATTTCGCAATTGCCATGTTCTACTAATCTGTGAGACACTGAATGACTGTTCATTAACAAAGGTCACATCACCATTCCAGTTTTCCAAAAGAGCTTTCAAAACCTGATTCATTCATTCATCTGAATGAAAAGTCTTTGGTGCTCCAAAGTACCCAATTGAAACACTGCTCTATCATTGTTGCAATTTGAATGGTAGACTTGTTTTTCAAAGGGAAGAAAATGGTTCATAATATGGCCAATATAGTGAAAACCTTGGTTTGGGCTTTGCCTTATGTCAATAAGATCAACCAGTTTTCTAGAAAGAAATTTTCTTTACAATAGGTCAAAGTGGTGGATGATTTGTCTGTACCATTACTAGCTGTCAAGTGGGATAGTGATTGCATAATTCATGGATGTAGCTGAGGTACCCTATTTACCTAAAATACAAAGATAATGTACTTCAGCATTTTAAAATTAAAATTAAAAAAAAATCTTAGATGTTTGCAAAACTGTATACTCTCCAAACGTTCTGAGTTCTTCAGGCAATAAAAAGTGAAAAAAATCATTTTGCATGACCCATATTAAAATATAAATGCTATTACTTAAGCATTGGCTACTTTGATGATATGTCATTGAAATTTAATTGCAGATAACTAACCAGAAGCTGAAAATTATTCTATCTAATTGTCCAACTGTATATATTTACAAAGTCTAATAGTTTCTTGTCTCGTAACCACTTTGCTTAGCTCATACTGTTAGACTTTTCTTCTGCATCAGAACTTGGTAAAAGAAACAATAATCTTATCAAAATTTGTGAGGAAAAGAAAGCAACAAAACTTGTTAAATTATTAAAGATAGGGAAAGATGGATATATTTAAATATTGAATGTTATAAATTATAGTATGTAACTACTGTGATTCATCATTTTGATATTTTTATGAAATTCTATTACATATACTAATTTCTAAAATTCAGTTTAAATCAGAATTCTAAAATAACTGATCAGTTTCAATTCTTCTAATATTTATCATCAATTGTAGTACAAAAATCTCAATAGGTGATAAGGTGATTATGAATATTATCTTAAAATCTATAAAATAATTTATTAGCTACGTATTTTATACATCTGCTTATTAATGAAAGTGAAATTTATTGAGAGTGATTATCTTTTTAGTTTTCAGTGTCAAATAGGTGAATAGTACTCCTAAAATTTTCAGGAGCAGGAAGTTTTCCATTCAAAATCATTTCCTCATTCCTGGACTTTCTCCTTTAACTTCTCTATTCACTTTAAAAAGAAAATGTAAAAATAATACTTAAAATATTTAAATCATTAAACACATATTTAGTTTGGATTACTTGTAATCTTACGTGATAGGTCTAAAATCCAAATCTTTTAATGAACATTTGAAAAAATTATTGAAATGCAAGCATCTAAAAAGTAAATACATATAAATAACTTAATATCTGAAATTTTCTTGCTCCAAAATTTGATGTCTGTACTTCTGAGTGTTGTATAGGTGATGTACCATTGTGCTGTAATTTTATTTTGACATGATTAATGAATTCAACAATTATTGCATAAAATCATGTTGTTGCTAACCAATGTTTTCTTTTGTTTCACTAAAAAAATGAAGGCAAAGTCAATGCATCATTGTTTATATAGATCTGACTTAACTGTTATGTCTTATAGTGCAATTATATCATAAGATCACAATGTGAATTAACATATATACTAATAAGTGAGTGTTCTAATGCCATCTTGGATGGTATACACTTAATGAGCAAATAGGAGGTCAATATTGATTTTAGATATTATTACTCTGGTATCTGTAAAAATAAAATTACCTTTTATCAATTTGGCTTTATTTTAACAACAATTTGTTCTGATGTTTTTATTTCTGCTGTTTAAATGGATAGGGAATATCACCAGATACACTTTCTATAGGGCCAGTCATTCTGCTGCATCTTTATTTAACATTACAGTTGAGGAATGTCCAACTTTTTACTGTTTGATGTGTTGGGGGTAGGGAACAAATTCTTCTTTCCACTGCATTTTGACGCAAAACTGTGA
Source organism: Nautilus pompilius (assembly GCA_018389105.1). NCBI lineage: Eukaryota > Metazoa > Mollusca > Cephalopoda > Nautilida > Nautilidae > Nautilus > Nautilus pompilius. The sequence goes on from JACATO010000687.1 coordinate 458,128, forward strand.
GGATTGAATATAGTAATATCAGAGATGCCACACATCTTTACATCAATATAATCCCTTATTCATTACAAGAACATTTACCCTTCCTGCTTAAATGTTTAAAGAGGGCATAATTCTTTAAAGATTTAATGTTAATTTTTTTCAATTTAAACTTCTGTCGAATGCTAATTTTTGTCTGTCTTGTTGTTTTGAAACCGAGATGTTGCAGATAGATTTTTACTTGTAGTTTGTAGTCATAACTTGTAGTAAACATATTAAGTAACCCGAAATAACATTATAAAATTTTAAAATAATTATTTATCTGGTAGCATGCCAAGTGTAGTAACTTGTGCCTTGTCGAAAATGTCATGGTTTAGCCTGCTATAGTAGAAACTCAAATGGTGGATATGCTGATGCTTAGCTGTAGCATGTTAGTTATCAATGTTTTGCTGCCTGATTGTTGTTGAAGTATTAATATTGAACAGCCTTGTGTAGTGAGTAGCTGTGGTTTTGGGTGTGCCATGTTTCCGTGACTTTGCTTTAAGTTTCTTTACTTTCTGTAGTAAAGAAACTTCTTTTTTATTATAGAATCATCATCATTATACTTGTTCTGAGTACATTTTAAAATAGTTCTTATTTTTTTGCATTGGCAAACCTTGCATAAACACAGAACCAGTGTTTTTTTGTTTTTTTTTAGCCTTGAAGAAAAGGTAGGGGTGAAGTAACTCTCTTTTCATCCCTGTCCTATATTATAGTTTTGATACTATTCATGTCTGGCTGACATCCCTTTTAACATCAAATTTTTCATCTTTTAAACTTGATAATAAAGTAATAAATGTCATCTTAGAACAAAAAGATACAAAATACAAGAAAATCTGTCAATGAAACTAATGGTTTAGAATATAATGAATGGGTTATCTCATGTTTTAACCTATCTCAGTTTGCCTGGCATGAAAGGTATTACTTTTATCCTTTTATTTTTATGTATATTGTAGAATAATCTATTTAAAGGAGTTAAGATTCCTTCTGCATATTTAGTGATTTTTGTGGTGGTGTTAGAATCTAGCTTCTAGAAACTGTAGCATATATCATTTAGGAAAGAATCTTAAATGAGTGAAAAATGCGGACTTAAAATAGGTTAACAATCTTTGAAAAAAATGTAACAATAGAAGCTGGGAAAATTGCAGCATTTGAAGACTGGTTTTGCTGCTTGACAGGGTGAGATGCATTTATTATTTTTAGCAGATTATCTCCCCTTGGGTACTTTAAAAAAAAAGAATTAATTTGTGGCATTGGGTCTTATTTTTTAAAATTTTATTGGAACCTGTTTTCATACTTCATTTTGATTTTTTTTTCTTCTTCTTCCTCCAGTTTTTCTTTTTGAATGCAGTTTGCCAATTAAAATCTGGTTCTTTCTGTAGTGTAGTGAATTTTTATGTTCTTATGAACCCTCTTGAAAGCTGTACTTACAGTTTATGCTATCTGGACAAACAGACAGCCAGCTGGCTGATGCATCAGTAATGTTCTAAGCACTTTTGTTGCATTCACTATTTATTTAGTTAAAAGGACATTCAAAATTTCTTTTCCCTATTTGTAATAAAATGTATATGCTTGGATTCCTGCATGCTATTTATGCAAGAACATCAATAATAAGACCATTAATGAAGGAAAAAAAATTAGATGCTGAAATTTTATTCACAAAATAAGTAATAAAAAAATTAATATTTAAAATAACAATTGAGAAACAAGTTTTTAATGGTTGACTATTTTACAATTAATTGTTTTAATACTTAAGTCACTCACCCCCACAATAAACAAACTTGGAAATGAATAAAATACAAGAGACATCATCTTTTCTTTATTAAATTAATTAATTGGTCTATATTTTAAAAAACTTTTCACTTCTTAGAATAATAACTTAAACTAATCATACCATTTTCTGTTTTATGGACAGTTTAAGAAGGAAATTATTAAAGTTACAAAATTCTTGTCCTGAAATTAAAGCTTTTTTTCTTTAAGAAAATAAATAATTTTGAAAGACAACTTTATTTGCTTGTTGTTGCTTTTCTTTGGTTATCTGTTAGTAAAATGTTTGTCCAAGTAGTGTATAGACTTCTGATCATTCAGAGAGTTCATTATTTTTCTCTGGTGAACAGGAAATTAGCATAAGACTATTCACCACCTATTTGCCTGGGATTTGGCAGTGTTCACCAGACTTAAACAAAATAAATTTTGGCAGAAGTACTCATGACTGCCTGCATCAAAATATTGCTTTGTTTTCACATTCATTAATTAGATTTATAATTTATTATGTTAAAATTTTGGCGCACACTGTATTATTGCTTATGTTCATTTTTAGCACCCTTTGCCCTCCTCCATTAATGATTGTCTAGCCAGAACAACATTCTCTTTCTGATTAATAAAATAACCACAAAACCTTGATGTCTAAATGTGCATGCACATACACATGACACACAGCCTTTCTCTCTTTAAAACTAGGAGGGAACCAATCATACATCATAGTACTTGAAGATAAATGAATGGGTACAAATTAAACCTTGAAGTTGAGCTAATTCAAATTCATATTAATACCATAATGAATGCTGGAGGATGTGCCATCTAGTAATTAATATACCAGTTGGTTAATTAGATTTTTAAAAATTTACTGCCATTGGCATGCTGTATAAACTGTGAGCCCTATAAAACTTCATTCTCCCAAAGCACCTACTAAGCCAAAGTGAAAAAAATTTTAATATTAACTGGGAGAAGCATAAGCCTGACTCTCTTTTTTTCTTTTTTCTTCCCAACACAGCAATAAATAAGAAATGTATGATAAGATTGATATAAAAAAAATTAATTTCTCTAGTAGTACTTAACAAATGAAATTTAATCCATGAAGAAAACATTTAGCAAAATGTCTATGGTGTTTATTTTACCGTAAATTGTGGCCTATAAGTCGATCTCAAGATTTTTAGCTAAAAATTCTGGTTAGGCCTATACTCGCCATATAAGTCAACCCCCAAACATACGGTAGGCTAGAACTGAAATTCAAGCCAAAATCAACACCTCCAATAAAATATTGATAGTTTACACAGCATGGTACCATGATAATACTGCTACATATGGTATATGATAGTAGAACACTGTAGTACACCTTTGCTTACACTCCACCATTTGCTTCAGTGATGTAAACAAACAGCCAGTGGCTCCACCAACACCACATGGCCAGCTGTGAAACTATTGGTCTGTTACATCATTATCCACACACGAAACTGACAACACTGTAGGTGGAGCTAGAGCCCAGTGTGTTGTTTTGTCTAGTTGTAGCTGTTCAACACTCATGGTATTCAGTTTTTAAATACTGTAGCTGAAAATATTTTATCTCTATGGCTCCACCAGCAAAAAGGATGAAATACGACACTAGTTTCAAGCTGAAAGTTGTTGCATTTGCAAACTCTTCAAACAACAGTGCTGCAGTGAGGAAGTATGGAGTAAATGAAAAGCTGGTGTGTGATTGGAAGAAAAGTGAAGCCCCACTGAAGAAGATGCCTAAGAAGAAATATGCTGTAAGAACCGGCATCTGTCACTGGCCTGAACTGGAAAATTACTTAGAAGGTTGGATCCATGAAATCTGTCAAAATAACTATACAGTTACCTGAACTAGCATACATACTTAAGTGGGCAAAAACACGTCCAGATGAAAGAAAAGATTTTAAAGCAACTGCGAACAGCTGTACTCGCTTTATGAAGAGGAAAGATTTGGTGTTGCAACAGAAAACTAAAATTGCACAAACTCCTTGAAGACCTCTAAGACAAAATTACAACTTTCCATAGATATGTCATTAGACTGAGGAAGCAACACGACTACCCACAGTGTCAGATTGGTAATATGGATGAAACACCTTGTTTTTTTGATATGCTTAGCAATAAAACTGTTGAATCCAAAGGCAAAAAACAAAAAGGTACAGATCACGAAAAGATGAAGTTCACTGTTATATTAAGCTGCCTTGCAGACAGAACTAAATTAAAACCAATGGTTATATTTAAATGAAAAAAAATATCAAATATAAAGTTTCCTCCAGGTGTTTTTGTCCATGTTCATGAGAAGGGGTGGATGGACGAAGGTGGAGTACATTTATGGATTGACAATGTGTGGAGTAGGTGGGCTGGTGGATTATGCAAGGAAAGGAGTTTGTTGATTTTGGACATGTTCAGATCTCACTTAATAGATAATGTCAAGAAGCATCTACAACGTAACAATATGTAACTACAGTAATACCAGGGTGGTTAATGTCTGTGTTTCAACCTCTCGATGTAAGCCTAAATAAGCCATTTAAGGACAATGTTCATTTGGAGTGGAATAAATGGATGGTTGATGGAGAAAAGTCATTCACGATGGGTGGTAATATGCATGCTCCACCCCTGGATGTGTTGTGCGATTTTGTGGTAAAGTCTTGGGAAGCTGTTTGTGTAGAAACTTGTAAAATCATTCAAAAAATGTGGAATTTCAAATGCAATGGATGGGGAAGAAGGCAAATTGTTTTGGTGAGACAGTGACAAGGAGGATGACAGCGAAAATACTGAAAACGAAGTCGGAACTTCCAGTGATTCGGACTCATATGCAGACCTTTTTACATCAGATGATGAACAGCATTTACAGCAGGACTCTGAAGGATTTTAAAATGTGATCACACGTGCTTTCATTGTCAATAAAATATAACTTTGTATACTGAATTTTTATTATTTTATTATATTAACTTGTGTTAAATAAGTTTACCAAATGAGTTTTAGTTGGAAATATTTGTGGCAGCCTGCTGGAGTTATGATAACTGGTGCACCATGATTGTTAGGAGCACTGTTCCACTTATTTACCACTCTGTGGTAAAGGTTCGCATCATTCTATACTCATCATGTAAGTTGATCCCTAGTTTTGGGGAAATTTTTTTCAGGCTTAAAATGTTGACTTATAGGCCACAATTTACAGTAATTCACTTAATCAAACTATCTTTTGATTAATTAAAAGTTTTAGAGTTTTTAGGATAAGAATGATTATATGCTATTTTATAAGTATTTTTATTATTAAAACTTTGAATGGAAAATAAAACTAAATATATGATTATCTTTCTTTGCAAAAAATTTGAAATTGAAAAACAAAAGAGTACTAATTTATGGCAAAATTTGACTGAGGCAGGCCATTAAATTGTATAAATGGTATAGCATGATTATAACGATTTTTATGGTGGTGAAAGGGTTATAATACAATTGGATTGCATTGCACACAGCTTGTGGCATCAGTGACTATCCAAAGCAAAACCTTCAGTGTTCACCTAAGTTGTAGAACCTCTGGATGATCTTACTATGCCAACTCCTTCAACTGAAATTCTTTATGCTCATGATTCTGTCCCCTTTTGTTACCCATGTGCTGACTCCATTCTTTTCTTTCTTCACTAGCCAGTACTTCCTCCTCTTCCCCTCCTTCTTCATCTAGCAAGACACCAAGTAAGTATCTCTGCATTCTACTTTTCTGAAATTGTAATACCAAAAAAAAAAAAAAAAAAGTTGCATATTTAATTCTCAGTGATTAATATGAAATTTTTCTTTGCAGATTTGCAGGATGTCACTAAAACATATTAGGGGACATAACTCTTGAAATTGTGTTTTAATATATTAGGTATATGGTATATTATTTTAGATTATGATAATGATTGTATAGATTCTGTTTACATGAAAAGTTACTGATCAGTAAATTCAGAAAATTTTTTTTTCTGTGATGGATTTTAGTTTTGACAGGATAAAAACCAGTAGTTGTAGATCTTAAAAAGAATAAATTTTCATGCACCCAACAATAAAAAGCTTGGTTGTTAGGGAGAGATGTTGATTGTTGAAGACTCACCAATGTGATCAGCAATATTGACTGATTTGATTTTCATATTTTCACTCAAAGCATTATAACATCCTTATGCAGAGATAATTATAATGGTGATTGTGCAACAGTTGAAGAGAGAATACTTTTTAGGAAATATTTATTTATTTATCAAATATTTTCTTTTTTAGAAAAAATTTTGATCAAAATATCATTGTTGACATTTCAAACAGTTTTACATTCTAGATGATGCAGTCATTGCTCAATTTTCCACCATTTTAATGTACATTCTAATACATTATATAATATCTCTCACTCACTCACTCACACACCTCCCAACTTTTAATGTTAATGAAAAAAAAAAGAAGAAAATTAGTTTTACTATTGGGTTGTTACAAACGTTTTGTCGGTTTTTTTCTGCAACAATGAGACTTCATATCATTGCTGAACGTGAAGTTTATTAATCAAAGTAAGTTCCATTACAATGCATACACTTCTGCCAACGAGTTACAAGCGCATTTATACCACTTTGAAAAAAATCTGGATTTCTGGAGTTGATAAACTGTTGGAAGGCAGTTTCAGTTGCTGCTTGGTTGGAGAAGGATTTCATATGGAGGGAGGAAGCTGTCAAGATGTTTGAAAAATTGGTAGTCTGTGGGAGAAAGGTCAGGTGAATAAGCTGGATGAGGGAGAACTTCATACCCTAACGTGTTCAGTTTCTGAAGAGTCGCTTTTGCAACAGGAGGATGAGCATTGTCATGGAGCAGGACAGCAGGATTGGGCCTCTTCGATTCACCAATGCTGGCTGTTGTTAGGAGAATTTCTGACAAACGTTTAATTCACAGCGGTACCTTTCAGCTGTGATGGTTTTGCCAGGTTGCAAGAAGTTTTAGTGGATGACACCAGTTGCAGTCCGCCAGACACTAACCATGACCTTCTTTGGGTGGAGACTGGGTTTTGGAATATGGTTAGATGCCTTGTTTCTGTTGAATCACTGTGCTAATCTTTTGTGTTTGTCCTAAAGGATCCATTTTCCATCACACGTAACGATTCAGTTGAGAAATGGGTCGTTTTTGTTTCTTATGACAAGTGAAGAGCAGATTTCCAATTGATGATTTTGTTGTTGTTCATTCAACTCATTAGGCCCTACTTGTCAAGCTTTTTCACCTTGCTGATTGCATCAAGATGCCAGGAAATAGTTGCAGTGCTTACGTAAAGCTGTCTAGCAATTTCTTGGAACGTTTTTCTTGGATGGGCTTCAACTGAGGCTTTCAGAGAAGGATGTCTGCTATGTTTCTTATCTTCGAGGCTTGCATCTTCTAATTAAAACTTTGCAAATCATCGTTGTATTATGTGCTTGTTTGCTGTGTCCTCCCCCTGTGCTTGCTTAATGTTATGAATTGTCTCGCTCGCTTTGTGGCCTAGTTTGAACTTGTGAAGCAAAATGACATGACAATCTTTTCTATCCATGTTTCACTCAGAACCCCAAAACAGATATCCATTTTGATTTTTAAAAAGGTAGGTTATGCATAATGTATACCAAAGCACATGCTACAAAACGATATATATCTTATCTACATACACCTTCACAGGCATGCAAAAAATGAACCTTAAATGAACATAATATAAAAACTGACAAAACTTTTCTAACGACCTGATATTTTTTAAAAAAAAACAACTTTTCGTTTGATATTTACTCAGGATACTAGATATCTTTTAATTTTTTTTGTAGCAATCTCCCCAGTTTTATCAATATTTAAGTTTGAAAATTGAAATATAATATTCATATATATGTATATGTTTGAATGCCTGATTTTCTGTAGATGATGAAAGAAATTGAAATACATTTAGCAAGTATATCTGTCTATCTGTTCTTGGTAACTGGCCATGGTTAATTCATCTAATGTGATTAATGCATGTGGATCAATAGACCAACTGCTGGACCCTATGGCATCCTATGCTTGTGACTCAGTGTGTTGGTGTTTTTATCTTGCACTTTTAGATACTCTTTTTTAGGTATGTAATGATACACTTATCAGGCTACACTGAATTCATTAAAGCAAAAATGATTGATTTCTGTAGCCTAAAAGTGTACTGTACATTGGAATTCCATTTACAATTAGAAAAATTAAAATGCTAACATTATTTGGGTGAAGACATACTCTGTGTGCGGTCACATTAGTTTTAGCTGTCAAAAATACTCTTTTGTTGAGTAATGAGGTAGCAGGAATGGCTAGGACACACTGCATAATTTAGCTAGATGTAGGTATTTTTTTGATTTTGAGATTTTCATTGGCTTATGAAATTACTGGCAGGTGAAATACAGGTGTACTTCATTTTTGATTTATTTGCTGAAGTGAATGTCCTGTAATGAAAACATTGTTAAAGAGATGGGTGTCATTTTGGCTCGAGGGGAGTGGTTGCGCAATTCTTGTCCAGGTTCTTGTTTAATAGGCAATGAAGTAAGTTTGAATCAGCTTTCACTTTTAAGTATAGATTAATTACAGTGATAATTAGTTTTGTAATGTGTTTTAAATAAAGATGTTAGTACTTAGTGGCAATTATCAGTGATCTTCTCAAGTTCTCTCATTAGGTTAGCAAACATGGTGATGTCTTTGCTGATGAATGGTAAAGAGTGAAATCTTAGGTCAAATGCTGTAGCCTTGAGCAAGAATTTCCTTACACTTCCGTCTTCATAATCATTAGGGCAATAAGTAATTGTAAATAGCCTGTTTGACCTCTTGGGTAAGTGCACAATCATCTGGGTTTGGAGATAATGTTGGTTGAATCATCTGTCAAAGTGACCATGACCATGTCTTTCAATTCCTTTTACATTAGGGTGGTTGAAACAGCAGGCTTTGCAGGTTATACCTCCTCAACATGCTAATTGTACTGTTCCATCTTGACATGTCCATAATTTGCTTTTTTGGACCATCAGTTCTCAACAAAGAAAGATTCTCTTTGAAGATAGTAGAAGCTCCTGCACTCAGCTAACTATCATGGTTGCACACTTTAAATCCATGTTTTGTAGCCAAATCTATCATGTGAGAAAACATCCAATGTGTGGTTGCAGTCTACTTTGACTGTTCTATATTTTCTCCAGTGTACAAGTCTGACATAAGTACAGTTTCTATTTTTAAATTTTCATTCTAGAGGTCTAGTCATCTGTTGTCAAAACTACAAATAATCTTTGATAGCTTTAGAGAAACTTCCCCAACTTCTTCATATGAGGATGGAAATCATTGTTTCGCTGAAGTATGGCTTTGAAAGCACTTTGTATTTTGGCTTTAACCATCTTTATAAAAGCTTGAAGTCAATGGCAATAGATTTTTCACGCACAGGGAGAGTTAATCTTGGAAAGACTTTTTTAACTTTCATTTAATTGGTTTGATCCTTAAGTTGTACTTGAACATGTAATTTTATGGCAGCATCATAGACAAATGCTTACATTCATTGTTCCCCCTATCTAATAAATATCTGTGAAACATGACACATCATAATGTTTTTGTTGACACAGCCTATTTTCATTACAGATTATTGTAAATCTAAAGTATTTCCAATCTGTGCACTTGTATGGAGCTGCTGGGTTTCTTTTTCTATGCTTTCACTTGACATTTTACAGTTCTCTAGGATTGTTAGAGAGAATGCACTCTCATGTCAAGGTTTGATATATCTGTTAGCATGTTTTTCAATTCTGAAATTATGGGCTAAAATCCTGCAAATTGGCTTCTGACTGATTAGCCTTTCTGCTTGTGTCCTAAATTACTGTAAATAAAGGACAGCAAGTGCCAAGAGGGCAAGTGATATTACATATAGTTTTATTACATGGATTGGTTAGTTTGTTGTCTCAAGCATGTATTTACGCATATTGGTTCGCTGAGTGGCCAATCTGTATCTTCCATGCAGGCAGTCTTTATTTGATGTGTGCAGATTACTTTTCTCCTTACAAACCTCACATTGTTAATAAGATCTTTGTATTGTCATTATTGTGATATCCTGTTCATGATACAATATACATATTGTGGCAAGGCATATCACAATTTACCAAAATCACTACAAGCCTACTATTTTAGCACCTTGGATAATATAAATCTAAATAATCTCAAATTTATTGGTTTGTTTTACCAACAAGAGCCGTCTCTTCTAAAATGGTTGGTCATGATTGCTTAAAACACAGAGAGGTAATGCTAATAAATCACCCAAAATCTTTGGTCCAAAACTATCCTGATTATGTCTAGTTCTTCAAAGGATCTAGAATTTTCAGTATAGTTAATCAGTGTAATATAATAGTAACTGTTATATTACTGTATCTTTAATTTTCTGTTGTTTTTTTTTTTAAAAAAACAGAAAAACTGCTTAACTATATAAAATAGACCAGAAAAATAAAATGTATTACAAAATGATATGATTAAAGTTTTTGAGTGATGTAGCAATATCCTTAAATGTTTACATAGCTGCCATCTTCAATGATACAGTGTTGAATCTTACTAGTTAATGTCTTGAACACATTTTGCAGCTGTTGTTTGATTTAAATGAATGTAGCATTACTTTAAAAATTGTATGAACTGTTGAAAAAAGAATGTTCATTTTATGTGGCACAATGAAGTGATTTCTACAGGCTTCCCGAAAATGCTTCTTTGATAGGTGTAATGGTCTGTCTGTCTAGTTGTTTCTGGACTACCAGAATGTTTTGTCACTAGCTGAAACCATGTTTTTAAAAGTTGTTCATCTAAGTCCTGATTTGGATGGTGGATTCTGATTGTAATGTGCCCTAAACCTTTGTTTCACTTCAGTAATTAACTTCCAACTTAGCAAGTGATAAGATGCATTTGACTCTCTCAATCATAGTCATTTTGTTTTCATAACAGTCTGAAGAACAAAGATACATAAATATAAAACTTTAAGCATATGACTTTGTATCACTTTTTCTATCTTATGTAGTTAATATTTATTAAACATTGAAACCTTCAAAGATATTATGAACACTTGTATAATGCATGAGGATGCAAAATGGTAGATTTTTCATAAGAAAGTCTTGTGCCTTTTTAATTTCAAATGGAAGATATTTATTAATAAATAGGTTTCATTTTGGAACTTCCTAGTGTCTAGCTTTATTATCATGACATGATTTAAAATTTAGTATTAAATAGGATATTATTGCTATTTTAAACAGAGAGATTACATTATCTACTGGATTCTGGTTAGTGAATCTTTTGAAATTGCAAATATCAAATTTTGTTTTTCAATATTTATTAAAAATCAGTGACAATTTTAGTTAGAAAAGAGTTAATCTTTGCTAATTAGTTTTAATTTAATTTTGATTTTGATTTTAGTTATCACCTGCCACTGTTAGGAGTGTTCTTATAATAAAAGAGAGAGAGAAAGGAATCTGACTGTTTGTAAGAATTGGTCTATTTCTTATGCAGGATTATCCTGATGAATGGTTAAGCAGAATTCATTGTCTTATTTAACCATACATTTTGTCTGTCTGTCTCTGTGTGTGGGGTAGTAGACCTTAAGTTGATCACTATTTGTATTTTAGTTTTTAACTGTTTAAAAATACTTTTTTTGATGCATTTCAGCTTTAAAGATTTTTTTTTAAAGTTGATAATATATTTCTTTTCTTTAAGATGTAGCATTTATAGTTTTTTTTCTTTTCAGTTTGTCTCCTTAACATGTAGCAAATAATCCACGTGAATGAATAGAGGACAGCACCAACAAGTCAAACAGCCTGCAGCTTTGTGAAACTAGCAAATGTGTTTTGCCTTAGGGGGGCATTGTTAAATCACTTTATTTACTATAAAAGCCTGCTTGAATTTGGTTCTAGACAAGTTCTAGTAGTAAAGTTTTGAGTTTTCATGTAGCTTCTTAAAAAAAATTGTTTAAGATTTCCAGCAGATATATACTAACATTGGCCTGCAAATAAACTAAAATAAGCTTGTATGTATGCACTGGTGACCATAATTATGGACTCCTTCGAGCATAAAGGATACTGTTTTGTGTAACAAAAATTTAAAAAGACGAAATGCTACATGCGTAACTTTTTCCATATGCTTGTTGTAACTATATATATATATATATAATGTAACTGTATGCGCTAATAAATTGATTTAGGTATGGAATAGGGATATTCCATTGGTGAGTTCACAATTATGACTGCCAAGTGTGTGTATACATACATGAGAAACTGATAATGAGGTAAAATATTAAACAAATTTTAAAAAAAGGGGGGGGGCTTTTTTCCTACCTGGATATTCAAAATTTAGTTGGGTTTTTTGAGAAAAGCACAACATGATTGATAGATGTTTGAGAAGCTGCTGTATGATAGAATTTTTAATGATATCCTGAACATTAAAATAATTTTTATTCTTGTTCTCAAAATAAAACAAATTTGTATTTATCATGTAGAAATGGATAAAAAATTATTTATAACATTAAGATTTTTCATTTTATACTTTTTACAAGCATCTAATTTTTAATCAAATTAAAAAAAAATTTTACGATGATCCGAGAGATGTATCTAATATTTTTTGTTTGTATTGCTTTGAGTTGCTCTTTATTTGCTAAAAAGGTTAATCTTAAGATTAAAAGTAATCAGTCATTGATATTTTCTGCAGGTAAAGATTAAAAATTTGTTACAGGTTTTGTATACATAGACATCTATTATTTATTGGAACTCTTATAACAGCACTGTAATAATTCATCTACTATTTTCTGGCTTAGTAGTGTAATTTGGTAAGAGAGTCATGTGTATATATATATATATCTACTGTATGTGATTACCTTTTTTGCTGGAGTAATTGAGTGAATACTATGATATTGTTCTTTCAGAAATGGCATGTCCAGTAATGATTAAATAGTGCATTTTCAGCTGAATAAATTAGTTCAGAACATTGAATAATCCCTCTCAAGCACACGTGTGTACACAAATATTTAAAAGATAGTATTTTTTAATGTTTTGAATAACTTCTCTTCTTTCTCTACTTTTCACTGAAACGTGCCACACCCAATATTATTATTATTATTACTATTATTGTTGTTGTTATTAATTTTTTTAAGTAAAATTTGTGTGAAGCTTGATAAGTTATTCATCCTTAGGTAAGATGTAGTATGTGACTATTCTTTGGCTTTCTGTGTAAATCACTATAATTAGATGACCATTAGTGAATGTGTTATCTCACTGAATGAAAATTTTAGTTTTCCATACCCAACCTGCATTTTAAATAGTATGTTTAGATGATGATACTATGTTGGATGGAAGTCAACTCTAACTTAGCTTTTGTGTGTTAGCTAGCCAGAGAGGTTAATTGATAATTACTGTACCCATGACCACGTCTGAGATTTGTCATGATTTATAAGGTTTTCCAGAAATCAAGTATTTGCATGTTAGACTTCAAATTGCCACATTTTCCCATTAAGTGGGTTGGAAAAAGTATTCACTTCACTTCAAAACAACAACAAAAATGCTCTAATTCTTAAAGCAACATTGAACAACAGATTTAATTGACTTTAATTATCAAAATTATAAAATTCTAGAGTAATACAGAACTTTTGGCCATGGCTGTCGAATTTCATTGAAGTTTTATATTTAATTCTTAACAAATGCAAATTTCATGACTAGAGAAACTTTACTATTGTTAAATTTAAACATTTCATCAAATGAAAAAAAAATAAATTGAGAAGTAAAGCTAAAGACGTGTAGTAGAAACTTCCACTTTTAAATAGGTGCCATCTTTAATGATTTCCTATTAAGTATCTTGATGTTTTGACTTTAATAGTAAGGTTGTTGTCCTATGAAATTGTCCCGCTGATTTTGATAGTTTTTCCTGTTGGTAAATGATTACTAGGTAATACTAACATAAACAACTATATTATTATTTTTTTCAGTAAGTTAATTTTAGAAAATTTGATTATCTATGATATATCTTTCCTTCTAGTTGGCAGTTTGTTTTTTTCATTGTTAATAAAATGAGAACGTTTTCAACAAAATTTGCTGGAGTTTTTGGTCCATCTCTCTTTCCCCACTTTGGGGTAGGTGGTGGATTGGCGCGGTGCTACAGGAGACTGGTGTTTATTTTTGAGTTTTTTCTATGTTGTAGTTGCGCCTAAGGAAAAATCTTCTGTTAAGACGTCAAAGCGTGCAACTCGGTCCTTTCCGACAGATGGAAGTCACACGCCGTCAGGTAATCCTGGAGAATGCCACTACTCAGTAGTAGATAAATAGATAGATTGCAGGCATGAGATTCTTCTGCTTCATTATTATTTAAAGTTTATTTATTTATTTATTTACTTATTTATTTATTGTTATTTAAAATATTTTCATTTGCTTCCTGGAATGTTTAAGTACTTCTACATTTTGGCCCTCACTCTGCTCTTGTCTGTGCTGTTTGAGATGCTCCCCAAATACTCAGCACTGAATATTTCTTACTAATTTCTCATTAGTTGAAAGTGAAGAGGGCAGCAAAAAACATTCTCTGGACAGGAATGCAATAAAGATCATGAACAAAATCAGGATTGCCTGACTGCTACAGGATAGTATGAAGTCTAGTTACCAGCAGGGTGAGGGTTAGCTTGCCTTTTAAAATTTTTTATTTATTTTAAATTTTTTAAAAAAAAGAAAAGAAAAATGAATTGGACTGTTTTCCTTTTTTTGTCTTTCCACATCAGACCTCCCATTGTTGTTATGCTTGGATTATGCATGTATATGTACTTACATTACCCCTGAAAGAGAAAAGAAAAACTGCAGTCTTTTCATTTGAATCAGCTACCTTATATTCAGTTTCATTCATTGTGCTCCAGGGATTGGGAGGAGGGGTGAGGTTAACATCTGTATCTATATCTGAATTTCTTTTTATTGGAGCAAGTAAAGTGACATGACAACAAGTAAAGTGCATGAGAATTGAATGTATTCTCCAGCTATGTTTGTGTGTTAGAGCTCTGGCTGTTACTCATCCTGGAAATGCCTTTGTCTTTTTGCTAGCCTCATTGTCTTATCAGCCAGGAGAGAAGGAAGAAGTGAGAGATGAAGGAAGAGATTTTTGTGTGAGAGGATAATAAGTGGAGGGGATTTGACAATGATAGATATTGATTTACCCACTAGTAGCACATAAACTCTCAGATTGCAGATAATGTCCTAGATGAACGTTTATCATCATTATTGAATTTTTGTTTGAAAAAGATTAATTTATTTGTCCACTGCATGGATGAAACCTGCTTCAATTTAGGGAACAAAAAGCAAAAGTTGTAACTTGCATCTACCATAGATGCCAATGTGATGAAGCTTTCAAATGTAGTACATAATTTGATTTACATCATAATTAAAATGCTTCAAATTGGATACTTATGGTTCACTTTAAAATAAAATCACTTTCAGAAGTTATGGTTTTAGTGGGATCTTTTGCTTAGTTACAGAAAGACTACAATGAATATTTTGGACCCAGTTCATTTGAGCTGATTTGGATTTGTACCTTTTACATTACTAGTCTACTGTTTGTCACATTTGTACACCTTTTAGTCTGATGACAATTAAAGATGTTTGTTGACAGTGTTTCTCTTGAAATTTTAAAGATCCTGGAGAGGATCATCTCAACTGAATTAATCAGTCTGTACATCTTTCCATGATTGTTGCTAAATAGTTTTGCACATTTATTGCTTAGCAGTCACATATCTAGTGGGTCATGTGGCATGGCATTCAATTCCATAGATTGCATATATTGTACCTTAGATACTGTATGTGACAAAGAGTGCCCTCAGAGTTGGCCATGGAATGTCACTGGCACATTGTCAAATATGAGATCTCGAGAAACCTTTGTCGAAAAGGCTGTGGCATAAAAATGAGAGGACTACACTACCAGCTAGATCCTAAGCTTGTCCTGGACCCAACAGGGACTGTCTGCCACCTTGACAAGCAAGCAACCTGCACACTTTGCTAGCTTATTGCAATCTGCATCTATTATAAAATTTGAGAATTGTTTTATGTTACTATTTACTATACATTCTCTAATATTGTGGTCAGTCAGCATTTAATACTAACCTAAACAAATGTGCCATTTTGTCATTTATTTATTTAGTCTTTACTTAATTATTGCAGATTTTGAATTATATTACAGTATGTAATTCAAATAATATGGAAATGAAAACAGTAACATGTCTTTCATAGTTTTATTAAAAATGAAAATTAATAATGAAAAAGGTCATGATAAGTTATACCAGATGTTTTTCCAGTAACAATTTAACAGTTTTTAGGTCAGGAAATGGTGCTTTATTGTTCTTGAATCAAAAGTGATTGCCTTTATAGCAGTCATCACAGATAAGTTTATTTTGATTATTTACATAGACTAACATAATTGTGCAAGTAATCACTGATGTAGAGAGAGATACCTGCTGGGGGTCTTTTGTTTTTTTTTTAAAAATATTTTTGGACTGGGATATTTTTATTTTCAAAACTTTCATTTGTTTGGTTCTATTGTGTATACACACAATGTACATTTTACAATCTTGCCAGACTTCTGATACATGTTAACTAATATTTTACTTACAATCACTCTAACTGTTAGTATATTGTAGTAATCAAGTTTAACTCTTTCTTTGAACATGGAGTCACTTATTATATTACTCCAACGTGTGTGTGTACATGCATGTATGTGTGCAACCTATGCTGTAGTTGGTTTGTTTTGAATTCATTGGATAGTAGTTTTCAACTGAACTGTCTACATAATAAATATCAGGAAAGCAATACTATTTATATCTGCAAAATGTTTTAAAAATGTATGTGCCCTGGCAAATAAAATTATAGCCCCTCTACAAAACAGTTATCTGTTGATTTAATTAATGAAAATGCATTATACCAACAAAAACTCTTAAAAAAAATTAAGTGAACCATGTATCAGAACATACAAACCATTAATTGCAACATTTTCACTAACTTTTTCATCTAAGTAGCCAATTTTCATGAGAACTGTTGCTGCATATTTTTTGCTGCTGCTCAGTTTCTAAATATCGCCTTGTAACTACCATATGTTTTGGCATATAAGACTCACTTTTTTTCTAAAAGTCTAAAAAAGTCACCCAGCATCTTCCATGCCAAAGGTTAAAATATATGGTTAGGTTGTCCTACGGTGGATGATTCGATGCAGTCCTCAGATGAATCCAGATACATTATTTGTTACTAAAAACATGAATATAATTTATATAAGAAGAAAGCACATGGAATTATTGAATATTTAAAAGCTGTTTTTATAAATAGCTGGCAGTAATAACTGAGCTGATAGATGCCAGTAGGGTTAAACTGGACCCATGTAGGCTGTATCTACCATTTCCCAACACTCACGAATGCTCCCACCTATCTGTATCATTTCTTTTTATGTTAAAAGACAATATTTGAACAAACTAATGTTTTATTGAAAGCATTAATGAAAATATTAGTGAGAAGACTTGTACCAGCACTATCTATCTGAACATTAAGACTCCAGAACAAAGATGCAGTGCCACTCACAATGTGTCACATCCTAACTATGGAGGCTTAATGTGGGAATAGGTGTGATGCTAGTGACCAGCACACCTTAAACATTCTTGGCATCAGCTGGTGTCCTCCAGCTGGATCAGGGATATTATTTACCCCTGCCCTTAGTTTTAACTTATAAATGACAAAGTTATTGACCAAATTAGATTTTAAAAGAAAAAAGGAACTATAAAATTGTTCCCTCCATAATGGAAAGTGCAAATACTAGTAGGTATTATATTTGCCTATATTATGAATTTACTGGTATTACTTGTAGTTGCTATGTTATAAATTTAATACTTATTAATAGATACTCAGTCTATATAATAGCTTGTAAATTTAATACCAGTACTCATAATTCTTATATACATTAAAATCTTTTTTCTAAACATTTCCTCCAAAAACCTGGGTGTATCTTATATGCCACAAATATGGTAGTGCCACATTGGACTGATATTAGTTGGATCTTTTTCCATGACTCTTTGATGAAGTTCACTGCCAAATCATGGTTTTAAACAGGTCGTGATTCTTTTCTAACAATACTTGTTGTTTTACAGTGTGCTTCAGATCATTTTGTTTCAAAATTAACCTTTCATCTATCAAATGATGTACTGGTTTGAAATTCATGGCATTGCAGAATATTGTGTCTCTTGCAAAAATTTCATCTATTTTTATCAAGTCATAAGCCAAATAACCAGCAACGTAAATGAAGCTCTTCTCATACTCATGGCCGCTGCTTAGAATGAAATGTTTCAAACTTGAACCAACTACAATACATTGCATCATCACTCAAGGGTATAATTCTAATGTTGTTTAGCCAAGTCTAGCTGCTTATTAGCAAATCTAAGCAAAAGTGTTCTAGCTGCTACTCATCCAATCAATTCAACTGTCTATTGGTGGTAGCAACTGAGATGCTGAGATTTTCAGAGGAAATGATGTCAGAAGCTAATTGGCTATCTGTCAAAAAAAATGAGTTTGCTTTAGACATGAACCAGCAACTAATCTTCTGGTAGTTTTTTTTTTTTCTCTTTCTCTCTGAAAGCCCGTTAACATCATAGCTAGGCTGGCATACTCCATTTTATAAATGGTTATTATCACACCATCTTGTGTAACTTCAACTTTCTCCACAATTTTCCATTGGGAGTAACCATCTTAATGAAGGGCAACAGCCTTATCATATAGAATTTTGTTGTTTTAGGTGTCATTTACATTTTCCAAACTAAACAATTGCAGTCATTAATAATGAGATCCTTTAACATGTTTATAGAAAAGCATCAGATAGGCTAACAGTAAAAATTTAGAGGAAGCTATCAGAATAACACAATAACATCATACTTTTTGTATGAGCTAAATTTAATAGTCATATGCAAACGTTTTTGAAGTCATTTGCCATTGTTGCATTTAATGGTTTATCAGATTTGTATTTATGTGTTTCGAGTATCTCAAAATACTGTAGACAGCTAATGCCGTTTTGCTTTACTTGATTTATTTTATTTATTTTCTTAAGTTAAGTTTTTTTAAATAATATTCTTTTTAACTGTTATCGATTAAGAATGTTTAATAGAATTTACAGTGGTTATCTGCATTGTACTTAATTTTGGTGAATCCTGATATAACAGCATGCAAGATACATGTTATTAGCTATTTTTTGATTTAATATCTTTTGTCTCTCTTATTACATTCTTACTCATTCCTTCTGTCTTTACTTTTTTTTTGAAAGATGCTGAATTAATACTAATTTTAAATATTTCCCTGATGTAGAATATCCATGTAATCATTAAAACAGCTGATGTTATATTTTCTACTTATTTATTATAAATTTTACTTTAACTGTAATAATCCTCATTTAAAAAAATGAATGTTCATTATGTTTTAGTGATTGCATTTGAAACTTCCAAGTAATGTTGAAGCTGGCTGCTGTAACTCTGATTAGTGATGTAGAAGATGCATGCTTTTCTGATGTAGGATTTCTGCACCAAGCTTTATTGGTGACTCAATATTACAATATGCTTTATTTCTTAATGCAGCATTTTAACATTAATTGATGTGATGGTTTTCATGTGCAAAGTTATTTTTATTGGAAACTGGTGAATAAAAATATTTGCTCATTTGCTACTGAAGTCATGGATAAATTCTCTAATGGTGCTAATTCTGTTTTTAAACGTTTAATGTAAATTTGTCTTAATACCCTGACTGCCAGCTATGAGTATATTTGTATAATCTGGTACACCCAGCACTACGAGTTAACTCTGCCTAGGAAATCTACAAATAGCAAAAGTTTTTATCTACACAAGATTTCATTACGGCATTGAAAGAATACTGGTAGATAACAAGCACATTCTGAGGTGAAAACCAGCTCAGAATCCTGCTTAAAACATTCAGATGAATCAAAACTAATTCAGGCATTGCATTTTATTGCTAACATCTGTAAAGCCTCGTTTTGATGTAGCTTTTATTTCAACAAAGGGAGATAACTTCAGTTTAAAAAAAAAACGTGTGAAATCAGAAGTTTATGGCTTAATTCGATTATTTCAAATGCGAGGTGACTTTAGATGGTGTGAAAGTAATTGAATAATAAGATGAACAAAAAATAAAGGGCAATAAAAATGTGGCTGAAGTCTGCGGGCTAATAAAAGTATGGAATTAAGTTGAGCACCAAATGTAATAAAATGCTATCTACAAGCGCCTTTTAAAGTGACAGTTTGTTGGGATAATGTAATTACTGTATTTATTTATTTATTTATAAAATCATTAATAAAGTTTCATTAATTTTTTTAAAATTACAAAGCAAACGAAAAGCAGTATTGCAATATTATTTGCCTGATTTTATGTTCAAATTTTTAGTTGTTTGTGCCTTTTTGAATGCTTAGTGTTTTACTTTAGCTACAATAACCAGTAGCTTTTAAATAAGAGAGACAAGTGGGGGGGGAGGGGCACTTATCAGGTTATTTATATTGAACCTATATCTTATATGCAGGTATTAGAATTTTAAAAAGTGTAAATTTTCTCTGTAAGTATATTTCATTGTTCATACTAACACTGTCTGCCTCTGTTTGTAGCTAATAGCAAGAACAGGGATTCCTCCAGTAAGTATCGGCCTTTGGTTAACAGCCGCTTGTCTCTGCATAAAGTCCCATGTTCGTTTGTAAAGCTGCTTTTGGTCCACAGAGTGAAAGACTGAAACTGTGCGTGTGTGCATACGTACAAAGTCTTTATGGAATAAAATTTATTTCTTAATATTCTTATGGACAGTTAAATTCTTTTTAGCTCGGGTATCTTTTGCCTTAACAAAGTTTGATGCATGTGGAAAGTGGGGGATCAGAGATAGATATACTAATTATTTGAATTTTGATTACATAACAAGGATGGCTGTCAGACAATTTGTCGTCTTTTTTCTTTTGCATGTGCATCTTCCCTCTCACTATCCTGCCCTTGAGGAATAAAATAAATAAATTTCAAGTATTTTCCATTTGTTTCTAAAATTAACTGAATGCAATATGAAATCAGATTGGTGTATAAAATAACTAGCTAACCCCAGTTTTGATTTGTTTTTATGCTTAATAGCTATATATATTTTAAGTTTTCAAATTTGGCAAGAAGGAAATTTAGTTTGTTTTTTAAGTAGGATTATAAATAAATTATGAATATGTATTTTATCAGTTTATAACAAGAGAAACTTTCTGCACTTGCACAGCAAATTGTAAACTCTAGTCATTTTTTTCTAATAAATAGCTTTTTCTAAATTAAGGCTTATACATGAGTTTTTATTACTAAAAGAGAATTTGGAGAAAGGGAAATTAAATGAGAGAACATTGCATGCATTAAAACTTGTATAATTGCTTATTAGTCCTGATAACTGCACAACTTAATTAATTGTAGATAGGTGTTCTTGCATTAAAAGATGATCTGAAAATTTCAGAGGTAGAAGGAACTTATTTCATGGAATTTGTTTCCTTCTATTTTAAATGTACTATTTAATGCAGCAACACCTAATTGTGCTATTGTTATGCGCTATGATGCAAATGTAAAAATTGTGTGTGTGTGCGTGTGTGCATGCAAATTAAAATAAATTAGATAAAATGTGGCCAAATATGTTTGTGTACACATTTCTTTTTGAGAAGGATGCATATTATGATGGTGATGTAGACAGACAACAACTGGCCAAGTGTTACTTCATGAATGTTTTTTTAAATTATATCTGGGAATCCTGAGAAACTTCTCTAGAAATTACTCTTTTTCTCTTTCTTTAAACCCGCTGTTCCCACAAGTGAATATTTAGAAAATTGCTTAATGGAAAAAATGGTGGATATAATTTTATAAAGGACCAGAAATTCTGTGTATTACAATTAAAAAATTAGCATAGGGTCACAACTACAAACGATTAAAAAACTATGGAAACATCATAATAATTGCAATTTTTTGAAAGACTAACAAACTAGAATGAAATAATGAAAAGGCCAAATAAGTTAGTGGGGAATGACAAAAAATAAAATAGTCAAGTCAGCTTTGTTTAGCATTAGACTGTTTTTTGTGTGTTGTTGGCTGTTATACCATTCTGTGGTCATTGGCAAAATTACTGTATTTCATTACTACTTGTTCAGGCTTTTCATGCTGTTAGTTTGAAGGTAAGTTTTAACAACTGCACCTTGAACATCTCTATGTCAAAAATATATAGATTTCTGATTTTCTGGTTTTTCTTTATTATTATTTTTCATACCATTTATAATATTTAGTAAGCTATAATTGAAAAAATAATAGATGAAAATAATGCATTAGTTTTTTTAGTTATCAGGGGTAAAATAAATTGTCAAGAATAACAGGTGATATTATAAGGTTTGTTAATTTCATTTTAGAGCATGACATGGTGAGTGTCTGGGTTAGTGCATTTTTGGGGTGCCCAGTGGTTAAACAAAGAGCATTGTACAGAATAAGAACATGCAGGGTTATCTTCCTCCATCCTAACCAGCTTACCTGGTTGCTGTTCATCTGTTTGTTTGTTTGTTCCTTCCATATGTATTTTAAAGAATTTCTAGCAGGACCTTTGTTAGAGCTTATTAATAGAGTTGTGAATTTTCAAACCTGCGAAGTCCTTTTTAGTACATCTTGTGTATTTGTCTCCAGCTTTAATTTTGAACTTATAAATTTTAATATTTTCTGCACAAAAAGTAATGCAGTGTTCAGTAAAACTATGAGATTATTTTGCTAATTATTTAAAAAAAAACTTTTAAAATCGTCAAATATGGTGTTATAAATACAACTAGTTTCTGCTTTCTTTTTTATAATGAGAGTAGTCCTTTTCTCTCTCACTCTCATGAATTTCTTGGAAAGAATACTTATTTCCTTTAATTCTTTTGCAGGGGAATTTTGCTTTTAAAATTTAAAATATGTTTTCCAGTCTGATTAACATCCACCACTCACGCTTGCTCTGTGCCAACTCACAATATCCAGTATTATCAATGTAATGTCTCCCAATTTCTCAGGTATGTCTCGCACTGGCCTGTCTCCTGGGATGCCACCTCCTGGAATGCAGGGACCTATGGACCGGAAGAGGCCCCCAGATCCTAGAGGAGCGGCTCACCAGATGACAAAGGCGTATGTTAACAAATTTTGTGTATCTAATTATCTTAGTCATAAATGTTTGAAAATCCTTTTATACAAAACATTATTGTGTTGTTTCATACGCCAATCTCTACAATGGAGGTCTTGTTGAAAACAGCGCCATTGAGAGGTTGTAGTTAGTCACCACTGTAGCCTGGTGCTGCTGCCTCTGAGTGTAACTCAAAATTTTTATTAAATATGTTGCATAAATTTTCAATACTGCTGTAGAATTTTTCTTTTTTTTTATTTTAAACTATTGATTCATTCCTGATAATCAAATTTACTCATTGTTTATCATAGTCATGCAATTCCTCCTCCCTCTCCTTTTTTATAAGTGAAAACTTAAAATTTTTTCTTCTATTATAATGAAAAATGCCTTACATGAATTTTTTGAAAAACCCAATCCCTAGGTGGTAGTTGGACCATTGTTGATTAAGACAACCTTGAAATCACTTACTATCTCAAATAATCAACCTTCATGAGTTGGGGGTGCCCCTCTGCTAAATAGTATTTGACCCGTAGTTTTTAACACTAAAAGATACAATGGATCTGCTTATTAATGAGGTCATAGAACAGTCTGTTCTCTGTGAAACTTTAACTCTCAAATCCAAACTGTTTATTTCCACCATCTTGTGATCAGATAATGCAGGTAAAACATCACATTCCGAAATGCTTATTAAGTGATGGGAAAATTCCAAACTGATCCTCATCTTTCTGTAAAGAATATATCACCAATAATGTCCTGCTTTTCCAATTGACCATTTTAACAAGATCTTTCACGAAACTCTTATTTCACACATGGATAAAGCAAACAGATAAACACACTGATGAATTAATAAATTACTTGTTTCATTGAAAAATAGGAGATGATGGATGTGGAAGTTGCTGTACCCATTATTGCTGTCAGTACTATTCATCCGATTCACCCTGTTGAGCATTGCTTGCTGTGAGCATTCACGTCTAATCATAGTTCAAATAAGTATTAATGAAAAGTTCACAATCTTTGCTACTCATTTGTGTTGACATTTTGGGAAGTGATTCAGCAGCAGTTCATTTTGCTGTGATTTTTACAACTAGTTGAAGTGTGTGAACAGTAAGAAAGGGTTTACATATTGTGGGGAGGGATGAAGACAACTCAAATTGTAGGGATTGGAAGGGCTATGGCTTTCTTTTAATATTCTGGCTTTGTACTGATTTTCCAGGAAAAAGAAGAAGAAAATAGCAGACAAAATTCTTCCTCAAAAGGTGAGTGGTAAAGACTATACTTTAAACATGCTGATGTTTATCTCACAAATGGAATGAATGAGAAAATCATTTAGTTATTAACAGGTTTGCCTGGGTTAACACCAAGTCAGCCATTGGTAGTCAGTGTAAGAAAGATAACTATTTACAAAGCCTAAAAAAGTTTGTTAAAAATTTAGCACAAATTGTTCAGATCTGGAAAACAGAAAAATTGACTTAAAAAGCTGGTAAATATAATAGATTCTATATCAGAGGAAATTTTTTTTACAAATACTTCAGATCAAAATTTTGATAATACTATATAAAATGAAATTTGAAAATTTTTTTGTCTGCCTGTCTATGCATTTTGATTTTGTTGCCATTTTGCTTCAGGTACGAGATTTGGTACCAGAGTCTCAAGCCTACATGGACCTACTGGCCTTTGAAAGAAAGCTGGATGCTACCATCATGAGGAAGAGACTGGACATCCAGGAGGCTTTGAAAAGGCCAATGAAGGTAACTGACCTAATTTTTGTACTTTATTATCAGCATTTTTTATTCATTTTTAGGTTTGTTCCAGCGTGAAATATCTAAACAGCCAATTTTCTTAGCAAATCTGGTTGCCAGACAATTTGTTTTTGTTTTTTTGTTTTATCTGAGTCGTGACTTGTGGTTAAACATAAGGTTTAACTTTAGCAAATAGCAGAGCATCTATTAGTACTAAAGCCTTATAGGAAATGTACATCTTAATCAGTATATATACATATTTACTGTGTATTTTTTAAGTATCAGAAAAGTATCATTAATATAAAAATTCCATCTTGTGTTCACTGATTTAAATTTGTATCATGCAAATGTAGTAAAGTTTGAATCAGGAAAACATGGGGCTAAAATATTTACTTATTTGTGATTTTCATTTTTTAAATTTATTTAATATTAAAAAAATTTTTTTTAACAGCAAAAGAGAAAATTAAGAATTTTTATATCCAACACATTTACTCCAGCCAGGCCTGAAGGTGAAGTGAGTATATGTATATATATATATATATATCTTTGCTTTCCCAAGTCCATCCACATTTGCATTAGGTAATTAGCATAAGGCAGAGAGAGATACTCACATTTTATCTCAAGTATGTGAAGAAAGAATTTCATAACCATGTGAGGAACATTAATGGTCCAACAATCTTTCAATGTAACCTTTTTATCTGAAGATAATCACCATTATGGGATTGAGATTCACACATTCTAATGGCTTATTAGGAAACCAAAAAGGTTGATCTCAAAGTATAAATTGAGAATGTTTCATCACTATGTTTTCTAGTTTTCTTTTGTATCTGCAATCAGTTATTAGTTTTATTAAAACATGCATGAGTGAGAAGTAGATCAACTAAGCAATAATCAAAAGTTACTTTAATGCTCTTCTTGCAGAAAAAAATTACAACAGATTTCTTTGAAGGCATTGTTCTGATGTGCACTCATTGTAGGTGGAGTACTACACAGGCAGTTAATGTTGTTACAAATGTATATTTCTACTTACAAAACATCTGTCATCAGAAGCCCTTTTACTTAAAGTTAATACTAAAATGGAGATATCCATGTTCTTAATTAAATGTATCCTGCAGTGATAAGAATGAATGTATTTGTTTTTTTAGGATGGGGAGGAGTCTGTTTCCTCATGGGAACTCCGAGTGGAAGGCCGTCTTTTGGAAGATGTGAGTGCCATCTGCTAGTCTTTCAAATCTAAGTCTTCAGAAATCCTTGAAAATTACTATCTGTAATTAGAGAGTTACTGGTGGACCTTTAATTGAAGCAAGAAGATTTCATTGTTGTCTTTTAAATACTTCTTTGTTTTTTGTAACACTTAAATTTTTAAATAACTATGATGAAGAATTCCAAAAGTGAAAATAGCTTATTTTGAGGTAAATATTATTTTTTATTATTTGTTGTTAAACTACCAGTTAGGAATTTTTTGATGTCATGCTTGATTAAGATCCATCTCTCCATCCATCCACCACCACCATCTCTCCATCCATCCATCCATCCACCCACTCTCTCCACCATCCATCCTCCACCCATCTCTCCATCCATCCACCCATCTCTCCATCCATCCATCCATCCACCCATCTCTCCATCCATCCACCCATCTCTCCATCCATCCATCCATCCTCCATCCTTCCATCCTTCCATCCATCCATCTCTCCATCCATCCATCCTTCCTTCCATCCATCCTTCCATCCAGCTCTCCATCCATCCATCCTTCCTTCCATCCATCCATCTATCCATCTCTCCATCCTTCCATCCATCCATCTCTCCATCCATCCATCTCTCCTTCCATCCATCCTTCCATCCTTCCATCCTTCCATCCATCTCTCCTCCATCCATCCTTCCATCCTTCCATCCATCCATCGATCCATCTCTCCATCCGTCCATCCATCCATCGCCTCCATCCATCCATCTCTCCATCCTTCCATCCATCCATCTCTCCTTCCATCCATCCTTCCATCCATCCATCTCTCCTTCCATCCATCCTTCCATCCTTCCATCCATCCATCTATCCATCTCTCCATCCTTCCATCCATCCATCCATCCATCTCTCCATCCTTCCATCCATCCATCTCTCCATCCATCCATCTCTCTCCATCTTCCATCCATCCATCTCTCCATCCATCCTCTCTCTCCTTCCATCCATCCATCTCTCCATCCTTCCATCCATCCATCTCTCCATCCATCCATCTCTCCATCCTTCCATCCATCCATCTCTCCATCCTCCATCTCTCCTTCCATCCATCCTTCCATCCTTCCATCCATCTCTCCTTCCATCCATCCTTCCATCCTTCCATCCTTCCATCCATCTCTCCATCCTTCCATCTCTCCTTCCATCCATCCTTCCATCCATCCATCCTCCATCCTTCCATCTCTCCTTCCATCCATCCTTCCATCCATCCATCTCTTCCATCCTTCCATCTCTCCCCTTCCATCCATCCATTCCATCCATCATCCATCTCTCCATCCTTCCATCTCTCTTCCATCCATCCTTCCATCCATCCATCTCCATCCGTCCATCCATCCATCCTTCAATCCATCTCTCCATCCTTCCATCCATCCCTCATCTCTCCATCCATCCATCCTTCCTTCCATCCTTCCATCCATCCATCCATCTCTCCATCCATCCATCCGTCCTTCCTTCCATCCATCCTCGCTCCATCCATCCTCCTTCCTTCCATCCATCCATCCTTCCTTCCATCCATCTCTCCATCCTTCCATCCATCCATCCGTCTTCCATCCATCTTCCATCCATCTCTCCATCCTTCCATCCATCCTCTCTCCATCCATCCATCCTTCTTCCATCCATCCATCTCTCCAATCCATCCACCTTCCTTCCATCTTCCATCCATCCATCTCTCCATCCATCCATCCTTCCTTCCATCCTTCCATCCATCCATCTCTCCATCCATCCATCCTTCCTTCCATCCTTCCATCCATCCATCTCTCCATCCATCCATCTCTCCATCCATCCATCCTTCCTTCCATCCTTCCATCCATCCATCTCTCCATCCATCCATCCTTCCTTCCATCCATCCTTCCATCCATCCTTCCATCCCTTCCATCCATCCTTCCATCCATCCATCCTTCCATCCATCCTTCCATCCATCCTTCCATCCATCTCTCCTTCCATCCATCCTTCCATCCATCTCTCCATCCATCCATCCTTGTCCTTCCATCCATCCTTCCATCCATCCTTCCATCCATCTCTCCATCCTTCCATCCTGCCATCCTTTCCATCCATCCCATCCATCTCTCCATCCTTCCATCCTTCCATCCATCCTTCCATCCATCCATCTCTCCATCCTTCCATCCTTCCATCCTTCCATCCATCCTTCCATCCATCTCTCCATCCATCCTTCCAGCCTTCCATCCATCCGCCTTCCATCCATCTCTCCATCCTTCCATCCTTCCATCCATCCTTCCATCCATCTCTCCATCCATCCATCCTTCCTCCATCTCTCCATCCATCCATCCTTCCATCCATCTCTCCATCCATCCTTCCTTCCATCTCTCCATCCTTCCATCCATCCATCCTTCCATCCTTCCATCCATCCATCCATCCATCCTTCCTTCCATCTCTCCATCCTCCATCCTCCTTCCATCTCTCCATCCATCCATCCTTCCATCCATCCATCCTTCCATCCATCCTTCCATCCATCTCTCATCCATCATCCATCCTTCCATCCATCTCTCCATCCATCCATCCTTCCATCCATCTCTCCATCCATCCATCCTTCCATCCATCTCTCCATCCATCCATCCTTCCATCCATCTCTCTCTCCATCCATCCTTCCATCCATCTCTCCATCCATCCATCCTTCCATCCATCCATCCTTCCATCCATCCTTCCATCCATCCATCCTTCCATCCATCCTTCCATCCATCTCTCCATCCATCCATCTCTCCTTCCATCCATCCTTCCATCCTTCCATCCTTCCAATCCATCTCTCCTTCCATCCATCCTTCCATCCTTCCATCCATCCATCTATCCATCTCTCCATCCTTCCATCCATCCATCTCTCCTCCATCCATCCTTCCATCCTTCCATCCATCTCTCTTCCATCCATCCTTCCATCCTTCCATCCTTCCATCCATCTCTCCATCCTTCCATCTCTCCTTCCATCCATCCTTCCATCCATCCATCTCCTCCATCCTTCCATCTCTCCTTCCATCCATCCTTCCATCCATCCATCTCTCCATCCTTCCATCTCTCTTCCATCCATCCTTCCATCCATCCATCTCTCCATCCTTCCATCTCTCTCATCCATCCATCCTCCATCCATCCATCTCCATCCTTCCATCCATCCATCCTTCCATCCATCTCTCCATCCTTCATCCATCCATCTCTCTCCACCACCATCCTTCCTTCCATCCTTCCATCCATCCATCTCTCCATCCATCCATCCTTCCTTCCATCCATCCATCTCTCCATCCATCCATTCCTTCCTTCCATCCATCCATCCTTCCTTCCATCCATCTCTCCATCCTTCCATCCATCCATCCTTCTTCCATCCATCCATCCATCCATCTCTCCATCCTTCCATCCATCCATCTCTCCATCCATCCATCCATCCTTCCTTCCATCCATCCATCTCCTCCATCCATCCTCCTTCTTCCATCCTTCCATCCATCCATCTCTCCATCCATCCATCCTTCCTTCCATCCTCCATCATCCATCCCGCTCCATCCATCCATCCTTCCTTCCATCCTTCCATCCATCCATCTCTCCATCCATCCATCTCTCCATCCATCCATCCTTCCTTCCATCCTTCATCCATCCATCTCTCCATCCATCCATCCTTCCTTCCATCCATCCTTCCATCCATCCTTCCATCCATCCTTCCATCCATCCTTCCATCCATCCATCCTTCCATCCATCCTTCCATCCATCCTTCCATCCATCTCTCCTTCCATCCATCCTTCCATCCATCTCTCCATCCATCCATCCTTCCTTCCATCCATCCTTCCATCCATCCTTCCATCCATCCATATCTTCCATCCTTCCAGCCTTCCATCCTTCCATCCATCCTTCCATCCATCTCTCCATCCTTCCATCCTTCCATCCATCCTTCCATCCATCTCTCCATCCTTCCATCCTTCCATCCTTCCATCCATCCTTCCATCCATCTCTCCATCCATCCTTCCATCCTTCCATCCATCCTTCCATCCATCTCTCCATCCTTCCATCCTCCATCCATCCTTCCATCCATCTCTCCATCCATCCATCCTTCCTTCCATCTCTCCATCCATCCATCCTTCCATCCATCCATCTCTCCATCCATCCTTCCATTCCATCTCTCCATCCTTCCATCCATCCATCCTTCCATCCTTCCATCCATCCATCCATCCATCCTTCCTTCCATCTCTCCATCCATCCATCCTTCCTTCCATCTCTCCATCCATCCATCCTTCCATCCATCCATCTTCCATCCATCCATCCTTCCATCCATCTCTCCATCCATCCATCCTTCCATCCATCTCTCCATCCATCCATCCTTCCATCCATCTCTCCATCCATCCATCCTTCCATCCATCTCTCCATCCATCCATCCTTCCATCCATCTCTCCATCCATCCATCCTTCCATCCATCTCTCCATCCATCCATCCTTCCATCCATCCATCCTTCCATCCATCCTTCCATCCATCCATCCTTCATCCATCCTTCCATCCATCTCTCCATCCATCCATCTCTCCTTCCATCCATCCTTCCATCCTTCCATCCTTCCATCCATCTCTCCTTCCATCCATCCTTCCATCCTTCCATCCATCCATCTATCCATCTCTCCATCCTTCCATCCATCCATCTCTCCCTCTCCATCCATCCATCTCCCATCCTTCCATCCATCCATCTCTCCTTCCATCCATCCTTCCATCCATCCATCTCTCCTTCCACCTCTTCCTCCATCCATCTCTCTTCCATCCATCCTCCATCCTTCCATCCATCCATCCATCCATCTCTCCATCCTCCATCCATCCATCTCTCCATCCATCCATCTCTCCATCCTTCCAGCCATCCATCGTCTCCATCCATCCATCTCTCTCCTTCCATCCATCCATCTCTCCATCCTCCATCTCTCCTTCCATCCATCCTTCCATCCTTCCATCCATCTCTCCTTCCATCCATCCTTCCATCCTTCCATCCTTCCATCCATCTCTCCATCCTTCCATCCTTCCATCCATCCATCTCTCCATCCTTCCAGCTCTCCTTCCATCCATCCTTCATCCATCCATCTCTCCATCCTTCCATCTCTCCTTCCATCCATCCTTCCATCCATCCATCTCTCCTCCTTCCATCCTCCATCCTTCCATCCATCTCTCCATCCTTCCATCCATCCATCTCTCCATCCATCTCTCCTTCCATCCATCCTTCCATCCATCCATCTCTCCATCCTTCCATCCATCCATCCTTCCATCCATCTCTCCATCCTTCCATCCATCCATCTCTCCATCCATCCATCCTTCCTTCCATCCTTCCATCCATCCATCTCTCCATCCATCCATCCTTCCTTCCATCCATCCATCTCTCCATCCATCCATCCTTCCTTCCATCCATCTCTCCATCCTTCCATCCATCCATCCTTCCTTCCATCCATCCTTCCATCCTCTCTCCATCCTTCCATCCATCCATCTCTCCATCCATCCATCCGCCTTCCATCCTCCATCCATCCATCCTCCATCCATCCATCCGTCCTTCCATCCTTCCATCCATCCATCTCTCCATCCATCCATCCTTCCTTCCATCCTTCCATCCTTCCATCCATCCTCTCTCTCCATCCATCCATCCTTCCTTCCATCCTTCCATCCATCCATCTCTCCATCCATCCATCCTTCCTTCCATCCTTCCTCCATCCATCTCTCCATCCAGCTCTCCATCCATCCATCCTTCCTTCCATCCTTCCATCCATCCATCTCTCCATCCATCCATCCATCCTCCATCCATCCGTCCATCCATCCATCCTTCCATCCATCCTTCCATCCATCTCTCCTTCCATCCATCTTCCATCCATCTCTCCATCCATCCATCCTTCCTTCCATCCATCCTTCCATCCATCCTTCCTCCATCTCTCCATCCTTCCATCCTTCCATCCTTCCATCCATCCTTCCATCCTTCCATCCATCCTTCCATCCATCTCTCATCCTTCCATCCTTCCATCCATCCTTCCATCCAGCTCTCCATCCATCCTTCCCACCTTCCATCCTCCCATCCCCTTCCATCCATCTCTCCATCCATCCATCCTTCCATCCATCCATCCTTCCATCCATCCTTCCATCCATCCTTCCATCCATCTCTCCATCCATCCATCCTTCCTTCCATCTCTCCATCCATCCATCCTTCCATCCATCTCTCCATCCATCCATCCTTCCATCCATCTCTCCATCCATCCATCCTTCCATCCATCTCTCCATCCATCCATCCTTCCTTCCATCCTTCCATCCATCTCTCCATCCATCCATCTCCTTCCATCTCTCCATCCATCTCTCCATCCATCCATCCTTCCTTCCATCTCTCCATCCATCCAGCCTTCCTCCATCCATCCTTCATCCATCCTCCATCCATCTCTCCATCCATCCATCCTTCCATCCATCTCTCCATCCATCCATCCTTCCATCCATCTCTCCATCCATCCATCCTTCCATCCATCCATCCTTCCATCCATCCTTCCATCCATCCTTCCATCCATCCATCCTTCCATCCATCTCTCCATCCATCCATCCTTCCATCCATCCATCCTTCCATCCATCCTTCCATCCATCCATCCTTCCATCCATCTCTCCATCCATCCATCCTTCCATCCATCTCTCCATCCATCCTTCCATCCATCTCTCCATCCATCCATCCTTCCATCCATCTCTCCATCCATCCATCCATCCTTCCTTCCATCCATCCATCCATCCATCTCTCCATCCTTCCATCCATCTCGCCATCCATCCATCCTTCCATCCATCCATCCTTCCATCCATCCTTCCATCCATCTCTCCATCCATCCATCTCTCCATCCTTCCATCCATCCTTCCATCCATCTCCATCCATCCTTCCTTCCATCCTTCCATCTCTCCATCCTTCCATCCTTCCTTCCATCCTTCCATCTCTCCATCCTTCCATCCTTCCATCATCCTTCCATCCATCTCTCCCCATCCATCCATCTCTCCATCCTCCATCCATCTCTCCATCCTTCCATCCATCCTTCCATCCTTCCATCTCTCCATCCTTCCATCCATCCTTCCATCCATCTCTCCATCCTTCCATCCATCCTTCCATCCATCTCTCCATCCTTCCATCCATCTCTCCATCCATCTCTCCATCCTTCCATCCATCCTTCCATCTGACACAGACAGATTAACAAGTGAACTATCTTGTTTGGCATTTTAACATGGTAGTAATAGCTGTTTATTTTTTAAAAAGATGTCACATCAGGAGAAATGAAGGTTGTATTTCATTATGTAGAAATTTTTAACAGCTGTTATGTTGCCATACTGCAGTGTCCATAGTGTACTTACCTGGTACAGGCTTTGGCTTCTCTTACTGTCTTATTGATGATGGTGGTATTCAGATTCAGACATTACCTGGTCAGCACAGCATTTCTCAACTGCAGAGGTATTTCTCAGGTTGTGAAGATGAAGACAACCCTTCTATATAACAACACAATTGTATTTGCTGTTTAATACTGCAGAGCTGTTCTCTGGTGACTACATAGAGGTAGTTTACGTTAATAATCAATAATGGAATTGAAACTGAACAAAACCTTATATAACAAAAGTATGCATATTTTTGTTGTTATTTTCTACTGTATTTTTATTTTATAATTCTGTATTTATTTTTATTTTTTTAGGCTGCTTGTGTAAAAATGAGTGATGCAAACAAAGTGAAACGCAAATTTTCTTCCTTTTTCAAAAGTCTTGTAATTGAACTGGACAAGGATCTGTACGGACCTGACAACCATCTTGTGGAGGTATGCTTAACTCACTTACCCCAAATAAAAACAACCATATTTTATTTTAATATCACAGCCTAAGTTAAAATTTAATTTAAAGAAAAAAGTTCCTTGAATGTTAGTTTTAAACTTAATTTTGCTTTTGGCTTAAGACCACAGACCACAGATAGTGATCTGACTAATTACTGATTCCCTTTGATTGGTAAAAACACAACTGGATATCTATTACTGCTGTATAATGAGGAATAGAACACAAAAAGTAACAGTATCCAATTCACTAGCCAGGAAAACATTGAACATTATTTGTTGGTTTTTTTTATACTTTGTGACCAATAAATGTTTCAATTGTCCTTTGAAACAGTTAACACATGATGGAAAATCTATGTACTAAATATCATAATACAGTGTTGCCCCGTTATAATGCGATCGTTGCGGTGCATAAAATTTTTATTGCGAATAAAGCGGGGTCGCGCTAAATCAGGGTTCAAGAAAATCAGCATTCAAACCGACCCAATGTTGACTTAACATCCTAAAACACCCCTATTTTTGCCCTATTTGACTTTTTTTTTTTGCATGTTTACCTTCTGGCAAGTAAATTACCTTTGATTTAAAGAATTCTGTGAATAAATCGTTGTTGTTACAGTAGAAATTAAAACACACATTAATTTTTAGTAAAGCTTTTTAATAAACAAAACAACAAATAAAAACATTCAGGAATATTGGCAATCATCTTTAAAAAAGGGATTGAGTGTTCCTTGCTTGAACGTAGCATGTGGCTGGCTGTGAGTGAAATCTAGAATGCTTCTGAGTTGGAGGATTTTTATGTGGTCCACCACCTGGATCTCCAGACAACGGAGGTTAGCCTCGAAGTGTTCACTGGCTTCAGACACTTTTGGGGGTGGGGGTGGAGGCTCTTCATTATCATCTTGTGGCTTGAGAACTGTAACAGTTGCCTCCGCCACTGCTATAGTTATGTTATGGACGATCTTGGCGTCCGTCAGGTGCTCATGTGTTGGGCATTTGTTGTCGGCAGCGTGCCACTGGTGTAACTCTTCTTTGTTCCATTCAGACATCTTCCTCTGTGAAGCCGTACAAATCTGGCTTGTCGTCGTCGTCGTCATCTTCCGTGGTGGATTGGCATGATGAAAAGGCTGGCCCCAGACCTTTCTCCCAGCATTTCTCTACACATGATGAGCTGACTGCTGCCCAGGCCTTCCCACCTAAGTGGCAAACTTCCTTCATATTCAGGTTTTCCAGGTAGGCTTCAAGCGTTGTTGAGTTGACTACAATTCTACGAATTAATTCCCACCTGTAATTCTGCTTGAACACGGAGATGATCTCCTGATCTAGGAGCTGGATCTTGGATGTAGTGTTCTTGTGGAGGTAAGAAATTTGGATCTTTCCGTCACAGCTTACTAGGTTGGCAGCTGGCGGATGAGTGGGACAGTTGTCAAGCAAAAGAAGAGCTTTGGATTCTAGCTTTTGCTGATGCAAATGAGCACGGACGGCAGGGACAAATGTTTTGTGAAACCAATCCTTAAAGATGACACTTGTCATCCTAGCATTGCTGCTGTGTGTGTACTCAAATGGTAAAGACTTCATGTTGATATGCTGGAAACAGCGGGGCGAGTGAGATTTGCCAATGATGAGCGGTTTTAACTTATTTGTTCCAGTCTTGTTTACACACAATAACAACGTCACGTGATCTTTGCATTGTCTGAACCCCTCACGTCGGTGGGCATCACCTTTGCTAGCCAGTGTACTGTCTGGGATCATCTTGTAGCAGAGGCCTGTTTCATCACAGTTGTACACTTGTTCTTCCACATAGCCACCTTCTTATAAGAGAGTTTTTAGTTCAGCTGGGTATTCGCTGGTGGCGGCATTGTTGGCTGAGTGAATTTCTCCTGACACTAACACTTGAGAAATCCCGTGATGGTGTTTAAATGGGTCTATTCATCCATTGCTGGCTTTGAACTGTGAGGTTTCTCCATGGATCTACTTGTCAAATTTCTTGGTTTGAGCTTTGAGAATAGGACCGGAAATTGGAAGGCCTTCTGAGCGAGCTTGAACAAACCACTCATACAGGGAGTCATCGAGGCTGACATCTTTGGCTGTCTTCAGGCATTTGACTTTTAGTTCTCCTGCTGCTGCTTCAACTTTGCAAAGCGACACGCGTAACTTTTCTTCTTGAGATTTCCAGCCACGAAGTGTTGATTCTGGTATCCCGAGGTCTCACGCAACTTGAGTTTGACTTTTAGTCTTGATCGTGTAGCTTATCTTTCACAGAAAAAGATTTTCTTTTTCTAGCAGTTTGTTCCATTTTGATCTAAAAAAAGGTCCAATGACTCATCGTATTATATCCAAATTCGTGTTAAATCGGGGCGTGTAAAATTGGGGTTTCACTGTATTTATATCATAATAGTTTTTTCATGTAGTATTACATTTATTATATTGATTCTCATTTTTATTTTAGTCTTCTTTAAAAATCCTAATCAGAGTTAACAGCAGAGTAAGCAAGCTTTCAAATATTACTGGTTTACTTTAAAAAAAAATTAAATTTTAGTGTTGTAAAAATAATTATCCTTTGATGTAGTTATTGAGAACAGTTGGTCTCTTAAAATGGAAGAATTGGACAAATCCTGCATCACTGCTGGTCCTATCCTATCTTTTAATACACAGGTTCTGGTGATATTTCATAAACCAAATGTTAGACAGTTATTTAAAATGGTTAATCCCACTATAATAGTCAGGAATTAAAATTTATACTAATTTTTGTTTAACATTCCGAATTTCATTGACAAGATCAAAGGATTATATTGGAAAGTTGTTTTATTTTATTTTGTTTTTCTTTGTTTTTATTCAAAATCAGTTGTTGTTAGTAACTTAACTACTAAATATTTGTTTCTACTTTTGACATTTCTGAGCCATCAGAGTTCATTAAACTTTTGGTGAGCTGCTATATTCTTCCATGTTTTTCCTTTGTACAAGTGAAACTACCAAGTTTTTAGAAAAAAAAATGGACTGATTATGTTAATTTTGTTTTTTCAGATTTAATTTTTGAAGCATTATCATGTTGAAAAGAAAAAAAGTAATATATTTGTTATTATCCAAGGAACCAGTTAGTGCTATTGTTCTGGTCACACAATTAATTTCAAAGAATTAAGCCAATAAGATTCTGTATGGTATAAATTTAGAAGACAAACTGTTGGAAAATAGAAAAGTGATTTGTTAGTTGGTTGGAATAAGGATATAGGAATGATTAGTAGGTAGATGGCAGTGTTGGTAGCATACCATCCTAGGGCCAGAGTTTGATTACCACTTGGTTTGGCAAACATCCCATGGTATGAGTTCTTTTCATTGTTTTGTACCAGTAGATTGACTTTATTTTCTGCTGCTGACTGAAGTCAAAAGTTGTTATTGTGCAGCCTGAAGGAGGAAGATTTGATTGGCAGTAACTAGACTTGGTTAATAGTCTCATTGATTTTGAATACATTCGGTGCAGTACGAGATTAATAAATCTTATGTTAGAACAGTTAATTAACTACAGTATTTCACTGTCTGTAAGTAAAGATTATTTAAAATTAGCACTTGCTTGAAATTATTTAGTAGTTTATCTGAGTAATTGATATGAGCAGAAAGGGAATAACATTTAACTTTCAGTGACGGTTGACTGGGATATTTTAAAATCAGTTTTACATTTTAAAAAGTAAATAAATAAATAAATGTTTGATCATTATTTTAACAGATTTCTTTTCTGTCTTTCTACATACACTGGCAGCCATAAATGTGGACTCACCATTTGAAATAAGGATATTTGATGAAAATAGTCTTGTGAGAGATTAAAGCTCTCTATAGTGTATTGTAACATTTTGTCTGGCACTCTTACGCTACATAAGTTAGTTGTATTAATTATTTTGTTGGTGATTATACATTTGACTTTGTGTATATTTTAGATATATATTATTATTGGGGTTAAAACAATCTTTATCTAAGAAACTTATATTCTTACAAGTGTATTATTGTTTAAAGAAACATTTGATGGAACTCAACTTTTTAGTTACAGCTTACTGTGCACAAATCACTAATTTTGGTCCATGGATGGACTACATGGAAAAATATGGTGGTTAAAAATTGTTTGTATGGTGTATCAGTGTTACCCATGATACAGAGTTATTAGCAGATATTTCATCATAAATTTTGAAGAGAATATTGAATGAAGGTGTGTGAGTACAGTTTTGTTTTGTTCTGCAGCCTGTGAAGGTTCTAGATGTGGTAAGAGGTGTAAATCTTCTGATGGTAGTGATGAATGTCTGTTCTCTCTGATGCTTTTTAATGGACTTCAAATTGTCTGCATTGGTGTAATTTTTCTACTCTAGCTGGGTGATGCAGTTTTTTTCAACTTATTATTTAATTTTGATTTGCTTTTGTTGTCATGAAATCAGAACCTCTGATGTTCCTGATTATCAAAAAATATTAATAGAATGTAATTTATAAACAAATGTCTAATTCACACACCTAACTAAGATAATAAGTGGAGTTGTATAAGCCATTTTTGTTAAAACAAAATTATAATTAAAAATCTAAAACTTAAAAAGTAGTTATTTTTTGGAAATAGGATCATCAAACTAACAGTTTATTTTCAGTTTTTGGTTAATAATCATTCTCTTTTCTAACACAAAAAAACTAGAAGCTGATTTTTGTATAGATTATGATATACAGATATATTAATTTATTGTGAATTTTAAAAATGGATATGCCTCCAGAAGCTAATGTGTATAATGGGATTTTAAGGTTGGATAACTAATAAACAGACAGATGCATTGTGTGTGTAATATTTTAGCTAGGGTTTTTGCGAAGGGGTTTTAGGATTTTTGGGATTTTTTTTTTTTTTGTCAGTGTTTTAAAAAGAATATTAACAAAAAAAGAGAATTTTGTGCTCTAGAGGTGGGATCCCAAATTACCTGTTGCTCTCTGGCCAGATAGATGTCCCTTTTGTATTGTATGCAAGACTGTTATGGGGTCCAAACTTTGGTAATGTTTCGCATAAACAATAGATAAACCAGAAGCTGACAAACATTTGGAAAAGCAAATTTCTATTGTTCACAAGTGCAAAAAAATTAGACTGGCATGAATTATAGATTTAAAACTTTTAAAGTCTGATTTACACTGTTCTGTTTAGTTTTAGTGAAAATATTGCACTTGTTTTCAGCTGATCAAGAATTATACACATCCTCATTGTCGATGAAAAAGTCTGTTCACAAACATAGGTACTACCAAAGATGGTTATCATACCTGTGGAAAGCTTTAAAATTTCATTTATGTGTTTTGTAGAAGACCAGAGTAAAACTTGATGAGGCCATTGCCTTGTACATGTCTTGGTAGGGTCTTTGTCAATGTTCTCTGCAAATTGATTTTGGAATAATTAGATCTTTTTGGCATGCTTATAAAAATCTTGAAATTCCATCTGCAACATCTCCAAGGCTTGAATGCACATATTAGCTGGAAAATGCATTTAATTTCTTTATCTTACACTCTCCACTAGAAAACAGCATGAAATCACAAAGTGCAAAGTACAGCAATTAAACATTAATAACCTTGGAAGTGTGACAAATTACCCTCTTTTTTAATGAAAATCTGTAGTTTTGATTCAAAAGATTTCACATCAGCAAATTTCGCAAACTAACCTTCCTGCGGTTTCATGTTATTCATATGCTCTGTGACATTTGCAAAAAGCAAAGCCACATTCCAAATCCATGCAGGTTCAGACAGTTTGAACCAGCTTTGCTTTTTTTTTTTTGTGAGAAAAATATTTATTTTGTGGTGCAGTTTTTAAAAATTGCCTTGAGAATCTCTACCCTGGCTGAACCACCTTACTTTGATATGATACATAATGTCACCATATTCCACTTCATGTCAGAAAGAAACTACTGAAATTGGTTATAATTCAAGCCATGATTACAGATGAAATTCACACATGAACCGATCTTCATAACAAATTCTCACAGTATAATTTTGATGCACAAAGATTGCTGGTGAAGATAAAGGGAACTTTGGAATTTAGTTGAGGCATTACCTATTTGATGCAAGATAAGAGCACTGATTTTGTCCCCCACTGTGTTGTCATAGTTCTTTGAAATTTCCAATTCAAATGAAGCAAGTTTGCCATTTTGCTTAATGTCTTTGTCAGTGGTTGTTCCTTTTATACTCTGAAACACAGCTAATTTCCCAATAACCTTAAACATTGCATCAGTTCTTTGAGAAAAATAAGATTGCACTGTCTGAAACATCATTGGCCTCATCAAATGCTAACAAGAAACATTTGACACTTTCCTTGAGCTGGGAAACTTTTTTTTCATTTTGTCTGTGATTGTACTGGCAGTTAAACTTATTTTTCTTTTCTAGATGTTTCAAAATTTTATCAAACAATTCTTAATGAACTTCCCATTTATAAATGGCCTTCCATTCATCAAGCAGGCAGTTGCTTTGTTTTCATCCACATCCTTTGCTGGTAGGTGAAGCTCTTTTTTGAGTATGGAAAAATCATTTTACTCAAACACCAAACTTCCTAAAAACCTGATTATCCAAATTTGCACCTAACTGGTTCTAAAATTTAGATCAACACTTTGAATGTCTATATTTCCAACTGTGGAATTTCTTTGTTTTTGGATTGTCACTTTGATTATTTACACCTCCTACCATGTGGCGTTCTTGGTGCCATATTCTCTTCTCCCATTGCTTCCAGACTATGTGAATGCAAAGTTATTCTGTCCTTAATTTTTGCATTTATTCTTTTTAAGTACATACAGAAAATTTTGTTACCATGGTCTCTACAGACACATGCTAAGAAGTGTAAGCATGTAGTACTTAATATACAACAAAAGGTAGATGATATTCACAGAGAAAATGGTAAGTCTCACAAACTTATCGTGAGTGAAATATTGGTGCATCTACCGTGCTTAATATTCTGGCACAGAAAGAAACTTGACCAATTTATGTGTGCTGATAGTGTCTTTCTGTTAATCCTTCATCCGTTTCACTATCTAAAACAAAGTATGAAGAAATAAAGGTAATCCAATTGGATCATGTCCAGATATCCAAACTTTTCCAGTTGTCCCAAACAATTTGGATAAATGGTCTTTTACTGAACTTCAGTTTTATCAGCTCACAGTTGCCCTTGCAAGCAGTCATGTCTGTCTTTGGAATGTGTGTCACAGTGACATCTGATATCATTGGTCCATCGATTGTGAAATACCCAGAATTCACTATCTACTACTTTTGGATGGCTTCAACAGTGAAACAGCAGACTGAGATCCCTTCCAGTTCACATTTTCCAGTAGTGGCCAACTGAGAAATGTTTACTCATCCATCTTCATGGCAAGGGATACTGACTTCCTAGTATTGATAATACACCATTATGCTCACTGAAAAACCTTAATAGTTTGGTTGAACAATTGAACAGTTTGATGAAGAGCTAATATGTTTAAGAGAAATGAACATTGCCAAGTAACAGACAAACTGTTTTTTACTACTGTCTTGAGTAGCTAGCTACTTAGCATAGCAGCTGTACTTGCAAACTACTAAATTATTCTGGTGAACTATACTATACTCCTAAAATGAAACAAACAAATGTTTCTAAGCTTGCAGTGTTTGGTATGTTTGTGTTCTTGTTGAAGCAGATCTGCCTGTTGATGGAAAAACCCAAACATGGCATTGCATATAAACTAAGTAATGTTATTGTCGTCTATTCCTGAACTGAATGACCATAGAAACTTGTGTGCAAGTAATTTTTTTCAGTTAATCTGCATACATCTTTGCACATGACCCATTATCAAGTCTGTATCAACCTTCAATAAACCATCAAAATGGCCTAAGCTGGCTCTCTTAGTATTAAACAACAACTAAAGATTTCTAAACTGACTTACACAACATGCACAGCCA
The DNA here is from genome assembly GCA_018389105.1 of Nautilus pompilius. Taxonomy (NCBI): domain Eukaryota; kingdom Metazoa; phylum Mollusca; class Cephalopoda; order Nautilida; family Nautilidae; genus Nautilus; species Nautilus pompilius. Next base: position 499,704 of record JACATO010000687.1, read on the forward strand.
ATTTATAGAGCTGTTACTTTCCAGTACAATGATGATCATAGTACCATTTCTAGTGCACTAACAAGGTACCATCAGACTTGCCAATTCATGGAGGGACTTTATTCAAGTCCACCAAGGATCATAAACTCTGTAAGAATCCTTATCTTGTTACCATTTTCAGAAGAAATCTATTCAACAGCACTCATTCTTCAAAATGACCCACACAATTCTGAGAGAGAGTTTGCAACATGCTTTACACTTGTGGTATTTGGTCCAGAACAGCACTGCTGCAATTTCTCTAAATGTGGCATCATTAACAGATTTGCATTGATGGCATCACAACATCACAATTAGAGGTTGAACTGTTGGCACCATGTTCTTTTCGTTGACAAGTTTAGATTCTACCTTGATGATGAATCTGCTAGAGTGTTGAGGCAAGCTAGAGCAATGATAATCTAAATGTCATTAACCAGCACGATCAATTTGGTGAGGGCAAGCTGATATGTGCTTCGCATTCAAGTTGAAGGAGGGGTGCTGTGACTGGTGTAAGATACAGGGATTAGACTGTTATTATGCCTGTAGTCATCCCACTGGCCCCAACAGCAAGGTTCTAACTTCAGGTTTATGGATGGCAATACTTATCTGCACCATGTACATGTCAATACTGCAGTTTAGTTCACAACATCACTTTATTGAGTGGTCTGTGTGGTCTTTGAATTTAAATCTGATTGAACATATCTAGGATGTTTTAAGGAGGCATGTTTGTACCAAGGTCTCTTGATAAGTTGGAAGTGCTCCTAGTCTAACAATGTCACAATTTTCCACAATGACAGCTGGATTCTCTAATTTGGTTAATACTGAGACATGTACAAGTTTGGTGTTAATGTTTATTAAAACTAACTTATGTAATTGTTAGGTTTATGTTGCTTCTCTATTGATGAAAAAGTATAACTAATAAAAACAGGCAATTTTCAGTTATTATTGCATATACGAAATATTTCCCACCTGTTTATGTAAATTTATGACTAGAATGAAACCAATGTGATGGCATCTACAACTCGATGTGTGTAAGCCGGTGTTGCTAATATGTAAACTTCACTTCTTACCATTGGGCATTTCTGATGGGCCAGTAGCTTGGGACCACTGCTCTGAAGAATTTAAACGTATTTAAAAGTAGTCTTTTGTGTGTGTACACTACTACTGGTTAACAATGTTTTAGAGTCCTTTCAGATATTGCAATTAGTTTTTCCCTAGTAACTTGGAACACTAGTTGAATAAGGAAAGAAGTTGGAAAAAGAATTAACACAAATATGGTTAGTGTACGCAGACTTGTAAACTGACTGGAACTGCTGTTGTTGTGAGGAAGCTCTACATGGAACATGCTAGCAAAGAAGAATAAGAAAACACCACATACGGCTCAGACCAAGTGATGATAGAATCATGTCCAGCACCTTGACTAATGAGCACACCATGCTATCCCACTGCTATTATCACACCTAGTACAGAGAAAAAATGCTGAAATCTATATAGTCCCTGTCTTCTGAGGGCATCTAAAATATCTTTAAACATTGTTTGTTTGACTCTTTGCTTACAGCAGGTGAATAGATTTACTGTACTGTTTAAAAATTATTGGCAATAAAAAATGAGTTGTTGCTTTTCTTTTATCCTCTATTTGCTAACTTCAGAAAGGTTTTGATTAGTATCACTAAATTTAGGAAAAAACAAATGAAAGCATGCATAAACAAAATTTTTTATGTTTATATTAACGGGACTTCAGACTATAGGGATGCTGTAGATTAAGGTTTTAAATGGTAAAGGGACAGGTAGTTTGTTTTTTTTTCTTATCAGAATGGTTCTCTTTGATAAACCCAACAATCTTTATTCAACAAGTCTCTGAAAATGATGGCTGCTCAGTTCTGGTGGAGACTTTGTAACAATTTGTTCACGTTGATATGAGGGTTCTACTGAAGCCCTTATTAATTACAGAAAAACCACTCTGGACAAACCTGTGATTTTATTCACACACAATATACTGTTGCCTCATTAACATCAGTCATTTTACAGGTAGCAGCATTTAGCCATTGTAAGTGGAGTCTGTCACGAATAAGTGCGTTGAAGAAAAAGTAAGCACCAAAACACGTATGACTGCATAATTTGTTTGGTGAGTCTTGTATCATTTATGCAAATGTGAAATGGGTATAATTATATTTCAACAGTGGAGACAGTGACTGATGACAAGCCATGCACTGATTCAAACACATTTCCTTTGTTTTTCTGGAATTTTCATGAAATGCTATACAGGGTGTTTCATAATTAACCAAACAGACCCCAGTTACAAAATGATGCAGGAAGTTGGTGTCACATTGTTTTAATCTGAATTTATTCTGTATAACTTGAAATATGGATGCTTATCACATCAACAGTTACACGAGTTGTCCGCCATGGTGTTTTGTCCAAGTACTCCTGCAGGCAGCTACTTATAGAACAACATACTTTTTTTGTATAGTTCAAGATTGATTCCATGCATAATCTGTTGTTTTTACTTTTTAGCAATGGTGTATGGATTATCAGCATAAACACCACCACATAACACACCAAAGACAAAGACTGAAGTGTTAAATTGTAAGATCTCAGAGGCTACTCAAAACCATGTCTGCCCAACCATTAGTCAGGACACTTTTATCCAGAATCACTTTAAATTTCAAGGTACAAAATACAGTGTGTCTTGCAATATCTGAAGTTATGGTTCATCCATGTCCCTGTCCTTAAGGGAAATTTGGACATTGCTGCTATTCTAGATTTCTGTCCAACCCATGCTATCAGTTTAGTGTTGTCTCTTGCACAACATGAAGACTATCATGAGTCCTATAATGCAATTTTGTCTGTTGATGTTTCAATTTAGCTTGAACAAACTTTATCATTTCACAATTTTCTGAAACGTGGTCAGTCTGGTAAATTTTGCAGAATTCCACTTACTGATCGTAATCATCTTGCTGGAATTGCATATAAAAGCAGCAATTAATACTTTTTCCACAGTTTCCTTATTTTCAATGGATCTTTTCATACCAACTAAGGCATATCAGCAACACTTTGAATTTTCTTGAAATGCATAGTTGCAGACAGGGCGATGTAGGATGCTGACTACAAAATTTTCTGTGCCACTGTCTTTGAAATTTTGCTGCATTTTCCAATGTTGATTGTCTTTGAAAAATGCAATATGCTCATTTCTTTGCAGTTGAACATTTCACCAGTTTCTTTTAGTCACTACAGTAATGCTGCATAATGGTAGATTGTAAAATCCCGTACTGGCAGCATGTTATTTGCTGATTGCATGATGCATTCTTAAGAAATGATTAATTCTGTTTGGTTAATTATGGAACACCCTGCATTGTGTATGAATTCAATCAAAAGTTTATCTGAGTAGTGGCTTTTCTGAAATTATTTAGAGATTATTAGTTTCAGTTTGACATGCATTGAAGGAACTTTGTTTTCTCCAGTTATCTTGGAGAATACTTGTGAGTGTCTGAACTTTTGTTTATTAAGCTTTTTTTTTAAATTATTATTTATAAGATAGGGATCTTCTGCTATTTTCCACAGATACCAGCAATGCAGTATTCTAAACCAAAGTCTTGTTCTTTCCTCCAGTGGCACCGTACACCAAATACACAGGAAACCGATGGGTTTCAGGTAAAACGACCAGGTGATCAAAACGTTAAGTGCACCGTGCTACTTATGCTGGATTATCAGGTAAACAGAGCTCATCTTATGTAACAGTGGTGAAGTGGGGCTATATAGCTGGTCTCTATGATAAGTTGGGAGGGGGACCTTAAGTTTTCATGAGAAATGCCTATTATAATTTTTTTAACAGCATTATCTCAATTATTTAACTAACATTACTAAGTAATTATACAATTGTTTTTATTGTGTAAAGAGAGAAAGTCAGGGTTGGCTTGTTTGCTTTTAAACCGAATTTCAAAACAAAATCAGTTCATAAAAGAAAAAAGTGTCATTACCAAAGTTTTAAGTTTATACGACTGCCTTAGTAACTTGTGCAAAATAAATGAGCATAGAAGAATCTGCAGTTATAAATAAATACTCTGTTGGTTTCCTGTAATGTTGATCAGATCTGATGTAGAATGTGTGCTAGAGGCATGAAAATTTTCATTTGGTTAGAGTGGCAAGTTCTGCAGATTGGATTTTTCTTGTGTTCAGAATCACTTTACTGTTCTTGCAGCCAATGCAGTTCAAACTTGATCCACGCTTGGCTCGACTCCTGGGGATGCACACCCAGACACGCCCAGTCATCATCAATGCCCTCTGGCAGTACATCAAGACACACAAATTACAGGATTCTCATGAACGTGAATTCATCAACTGTGATCGGTTCCTAGAGCAGGTTAGTAAGCATGAGTGCCCAGGAAACATTGATTAAGAAATTTGTTTTAGGTGAAGCATTTGATTTTAGTTGATCAACACTCTACTGTCAGTTATTATCTTTACTGTTCTGAAGATAACAGTTGGTAAAAGATTCTTGGAATCCTCCTGGCAGTATTGAAATAGGGTTGTTGAAAAAAAATGTTGGTTTTAAGAGTTTTAAAATTGTAAAATATTTGTTTATAGTCATTTATGCATAGGGGATGGATCTGCCTTTGTTTACCATCAAGACTAGCTTAAAATTATAATTGTCTATAACTCTTCACTAGCTGCCAATCTCTGAATAGAATATAATTGACAATGCTAAATAATGTTCCCTTCTATTGCAAGAATAAACCATTTTCTCCCCAAAATAAGTGCTATTTCTTAGCTTTCATATGTTTACTTGATTCATAACTGGTTATTCAGTTGACTTAGTGGAATAAATACAACATGAATCATTATTACCATGTGTCTCTGTATTTTCTAGTGCATTATTCTAAATTTGATATTTATAATTTTCCAGCCCCACAACTTTGTCTTTCATTCAAATTCCTTCAAATTTTGACTGCAGTCTGTTGGTATCATTGGAGAATTTGGTTTCTGACTTGCAACATTAAAGTTAAGAAAATGTCTAAAACAAAAAATAACAAAAAAATCTTCTTGACATTGCAATAAAACAAGTGCACCGGCTTTGAGTATTCCCTTAGACTCCTTCAGCTCTGTTTATTTTCTTTTTCAGATATTTGAATGCAAGAGAATGAAATTTGCTGAAATTCCTTCTAAACTTCACCCTCTTCTTATGGCTCCTGATCCCATTGTCATCAATCACATAATCATGTAAGCATTGTCTAAGCCGGGGTTTCCCAAACATTTTAGTCGCATACCTCTTGTGAACCCAATCAGTCAAATATATACAATATTATACAATTGTAACACAAAATAAATAAATAAATTTATTTATTTAAAAATGAAAAAGTTTATATGTAGAATGAATGCAATGGATGTGCCTATTTATCACAACACAAAGTGTAATTTGAGGGATGATTGAAGAATATTTGTCTCAAATTAGACTCTACATTGTTATCTTTGACAGTTTTTGGTCTTGATTGAAGTTAAGAAGGAAAATCCAGTTTCATACAGATATATTGTGTGGAAAGGTATCAATATTTTAGAGCCTTTTTTTTTTTTTTGACAGTTCCCCACATTCACTTAATTAACTGAGTCCAGAAAGTAGTTAAAGATAGTTTTGAGAACTTAACTTTTAGCTCACAGTCAGAAGTAACACCAAAGAGGTTCTGTTTTTGTATTGTTAGACCTGGTATTGGCAAACTTACTTCAAATGGATTGCAATCCAGTTGTTTTAATTGTCAGTTTCTAGAAAATATTCTCAAATTTGTTTTATAAGTCCTTCCAAATGCTTCTTAATATTAGTTTTAACCAATTTATCCAATATTATTTCATTTATAGAGAGAGATTCTTGTACAGCCCAGTACATTTCTCTCCAAACAAGTAAGCCAAAACACCAATTTTCTAATCATTAGATTCAATTTTATTTTGTGTGTTAAAAATTGTTGTATTAAGAACTTAGACTAAAATTTAGGTTGTTTAAGTGATTAGCATACTTGTCTGATATATTTTGTTTTTGGATCCAGGCGGAGCTGTCCAAACAAGAAGATAGTTTAAAAGGGCAATCCATAAAAAATGTTTGTACTTCATTGTGTAATTCAAAAGTCCATCAACACGTTCCATTTGGATAGCCATCGAACTTCAGTGTGAAGTAGTAGTGTAACACGCTGGTTACCCATTTCATTGCCAAAGGAAAAATTCTTGAATTCAAAGGTCAAGCCTTTATGAAGCTAACAATCTTTACTGCATCATCTAATGCTGAATGTAATTTGGTTGGCATGCTTTTAGCAGTGAGAGCCTCTCAATGAATATTACAGTGCACTCATTTTGTATCTGTTGCTATAGCTTTGATATGAGCTATGACCCCACTATTCTTCTGTCATAGATTTTGCCCTGCCTGTACAAATTCCTACATAATGAGCTCATTTACTATCATGTTTGCTCGCAAAATTATTTATCAAGGAAAATATTTCTTGTCCTGTAGTGCAGGCTGACAATGAATGACAAAAAAGACTACCGATATCTTTCTGAATGCTACAATTATGCATATAGTGAATGTTAACCAAAGCCTGAGCTAAAGCAACTCTGTTGTCTTGTCAGATTGCAGAGAATAGTAGTTACTCTTTTTAACACAGTCCACAAAGTGAGAAAAAACATTACTTGCCATGTCATTATGTGGCATGGCACAGCATTATTTGAAAGAGGTGTAATGTTGAATTTCTTTTGCAACTTTTTCATCAAGTACACAATTTACCATATCTTTTTGCTGCTGGTAAGATTAATTGTTCAATTATTGTGAGAGATTTTCCTGTTTTAGCCACCTTATAGTTCACAAGATAGGAGGCTTTAAGTACATTCTTGTTTCGGTCATAAACAATAGATTGCACAGTGTTCTGACCAGCAGCTTTCAATTGTTCAGCCTTAGATTTTTCTTTAAAATGACCATATTTAGTCTTAAAAGGATGGTTAGAGACAATTGCCTGATAACATACACAGCAGTTGAGGATATTTAATATCTCCTCTAAATGTAAATCCAAATTCATTGTAGCTTTTGTTATATTTACACTTTTTAATTGCTTTTTCATCTCTGTTAGTATCTGCTGTATATTTTCTTTGTGGAATCTCACAGGACAATGAAGCCGTTATTTCAGGTTCACTATTTTTGCACTCCACAGGTTCAGTAGATGTTTTGTTTTTATTTGTGAGTTTAGTAGTCTAGCCATTGATCCATGATTAAACATGGCTATCATTTAAAAAAATGAAAAAATATACTTAACTGATTTTAACTTACATTGTCACATAACAACACTGAGAGACAGAGTTGAAATCATGATGCGTATTAGTATCATAAGCACCACCTGGACTGGTGTGGTGCTCTTGCCCACTGACTTTAAATTGTACCTGCTCATGATCAGTGTTTCCAGGTGTAGGAAAATGTCTGTAGATACAGGTGACGTTTTGCATAAAATGGATTTAGGCAAGAAGATATGACATTTTTTTGTTTTAGTGTAGAATTAACATGGTTGTAAAATGTAAAATAATTTCCTAAATAACTTTTAACTAAAAAACAGAATTTTAAAAACTGCGAAAGCATATGAGCGTCATTACATAAATTTTTTTGTCTGTAATGTGTACCCCAGTTTGGGAAACCCTGTCTAAGTGGTTCTTCACCAACTTGCTATGTACAGCCATGTGTATGTCTCATGATGCATACTTAACTTGCATTGACATGTAATCATGAGTATTTCCTGCATTCACATAAATTACTCACATTACATGCTCTTAATGATAATGTGTGACAAATTCACCTTTTAAAAAGAGTATAGTTAAATGATCTGTTTAGTTTTAGTGGTTACAAGGAAACATGATGAATTATGCAAGTCATCCTAGAGAAGAGAAATATTTATCATTAATTTTTTTGATTGATTTTTAAAATGTGAAAACTATATATATATATATAAACCATTACAAGTAATATGGATTGAACTTGTCTGGCTATGCTGTAGATTGATTTTATTTATCATAGAAGTTCTGTGATGTTAGTAAGTGACAAAATGTTTTGCTGTCTGGCACAATTCCACTATTTTTAGCTCTGTCAGATATTCATTAGTTCAAACTTTCCTACTTGTCGTTAGTCATTTTTATTTTAACTCAAATGGTACATTAAAAAGATGAAAACTATATTTCAGGGTTGATGGGCCAGATGCCAAGAAGACTGCTTGTTATGACATAGATGTAGAAGTGGTAAGTGCTACATTGTTTAGTTTTTTTTAATAGAATTTCTTCTAAGCTCTTTCACAATGGAAGAATGGATTAAATGTAATTTGTTTTTCTTCTGTGATGATCACCAGTAGGATTCCATAAATATTTAGGATTTTTCTGCATTAATACTCATTCTTGTAGATAGGCAATAATTTATCTAGGGAGTCTTATCGTGACTTCAGAATAATGTTTTCACAGATCCAGCATTTATTTTTAAAATAATATTGAATACTGTAAATAGAATCTTGATTGATTGAGCTACATTCAATTTGGTTAGATTGTGTCTAAAATTCATCAGACTTAATACAACATTTCATTCATTTATTGAAGAAAATTCTCTTTTTAAAATTTAGAATAAGAAAGGCTTCATTATATGTTTAGTTTTATCCACACGACAAAGAATAATTTTTGTGCAGTAAGTCATCAGAAACATGCAGCTTGTCACAAAAACTCTTTATTTGGCTTTAGTATACAAACTGTATTATCTTTGTTATTAAAATTATTTTATTTTGTATTACTGTTGTTGTTTTACAAAATAGAGGATTAGCTCAGTCACTAGTAACTAATGAATCTACATTTTAGCAATCTTTTCCTGTTTAGTTGTGAGAAAGGCTGTTTTGGAGTAAGATAACACTGGATTATACAAGAGGTCTCCACTGATCTTGAACCTATGACCTGTGGGATGATAAGTTTTGCTATATGCCCTCTTTATATATATATATATAAATAAACTTCCAAGATTTTGCATAAATGGGATATTTAACCTGGAAAGTAGGGTATTTATATTACCAATTTTGTTTGATTTTTCTTTTAGGATGACACATTGAAACAACAGATGAATTCTTTCTTGTTGTCTACTCAGAGTCAACAAGAAATTTCAACACTGGACAACAGGGTAGGTGATTTTATTTGTTCTGTACCCCTAACCATACGATGTATGTCTATATAGGGAAAGTATTCTGAAGGTTGGTTACAGGGAAACAAAAACTGAATAAATCGAGGCATTGAAGTCATGGAAAATGGGTAGTCTCTCTTCTAAAAGCACTTTGCTCACGATTCTGGAAGGTTTTTTGACTGATATGATCATATCTTTATAAAACCTGTCAGATAACCATTCAATGTTATTTTCAAATGTACTTTGACTCATTTACTCGAAGGTTGAATTCATGTATACCAACAGTTATTAAATGAAATCTTGAAGAAAAAAAAAAAAATATCTGAGTCTAATTATGTTTTAGGAGATAAACATTTAGAACAAATGTTTGTCATTTTTGGTGTCTTCTTGACAATAATGTGGCGATCAGTCACAAACTATTGAGAGAACACTTTTTATAGTCTGGGCTTTCAGCAATTAATGTCATTAATTGAATCTTACATTGAACAGGACAGAGATTATAATGGAATCGCTCCTTTAATTAACTTAAGCAGATCAATTTCTTTGTTTCAATTCTGTCATTTGATGAAACGCAATCATGAAAATGCTTCTGTCTATTGGGGAAGGAGCACTCATGGTTGTAGACAGTGAAACTTGCAAATTTTTGTTGAAAATATGCATTTTGATTCTTAAATGCTGATAAGTTATTAGTTTTCCAGAATTAATGTAGAGAATCTTGGTTGCTGGTTTTCAGATCCATGAAAATGTTGAAACAATCAATCAGCTGAAAATTCACCGAGAGTTCTTCCTCAGCTTTGCCAAGGACCCACTGGAATTTATTAACAACTGGCTCATTTCACAGACGAGGGATTTAAAGGTGAGCAAGTTTGTTTTTGTGTATGCCTGAAACTGTCATTTGTTTTTATTGCATAGTACATCATCCACATGAGCCTGGTTATAAAAACCTTTCTCCAGTCCTCTGAATTTGGAAAAAAAAAAAATCACTGTTACCACTCACGTAAGATCTGAACAAGTATCTCGCTCCTTGATCCTTCCAGAAACATCACCAACAAACAGTTACAAATGCCAGGTTTATTCAACATAAAACAAATTTCAGATGCAAGTAAAGTCTGATCCAGCCAGATCAGCCTGAATACACTCAATCTCCTGCTCTATAGCTTTTCTCCCTTCTCACTCTTGAAGGTTTTTGAATCATGTCTACAATTCTCTGGAAGAGTGGAAACATCAAAAATGAGACAAAAAGAATAACGGCTGTAATCATGGGAAGAAACAAAGGGCAGATTCCATCCACTTTTTAAGAACACAAAATCCTGAAAACAAACACTGTGACAGCTGCTCTGTAAAGAATAAAACAACAGTTGAAATGGATGGGTGCTGTAAACACAACATTTCTTGTCTATATTCTTTAAACTCTTGGTCATTTATTAGTGTTTTGACTTGGGAGTCATTTCATTTAAACACCAAAAAAGGAATGCTGTGGATTTTTAGGTTAGCTCCATTAATGATTCTGACTGTTTTAGAATAGTTATTTTTTATAAATTTTGTTGCGTGTGCTGAATTTGATTGCTTGTTATGTGATACTGGTTGATAAAAATCTGGCTTGGCACTTCTGGTATCATGGCCTATACCTGGAAATTTGTTCTTTTGTGTCCTGTTGATGGCTTGTAAGATAATGACTCAGGTCCAAAAAAATTTGTACTTGATTGCACTCTGCAAATAGTTTCAGAATGCATATTCTTCCTCTCATTGTTCAGCTTTGAAATTTGTTGACTGTTGCATGTAAATAGTAAATCAGTTAGCCTCTGATTTTTAAATTGTTGACCTAATACAGAGTAAAAAATAGATTTTAGTCCTCTCTCCAATGTAATATAACACACAATCCTGACATCTGTTTCAGACGATGACTGACATTGTGGGGAACCCAGAGGAGGAGCGAAAAGCAGATTACTACTACCAGCCATGGGTGCAGGAGGCTGTCTGCAGATATTTTTATGGAAAGGTAAGAATGTAATCATTTTGTTCTGTCAAATTCTCATAGTGACTACCAGAATATCCAGTTAAGCTTTTTTTTCTCATGTTTGTGCAATGAAGAAAGGGAGTGAAGCTTTCTATTTATCCAAAAAAATTATTCCTCCTCTGCATGTATGTTTAAAATAAAACTAATAAAAAATATCCTTGTTTTGCTAAGAGTTGAAGCCTAATTCCTCCCACTAAAAGATTCATAGATATAGTGTTATAAGGACAAGAAAAAGCATATACCTCCAAAAAATGTGCATGTTTAGTCTATTATTGCCAAAATATTCCAGATAGACAATTTCTTTAAAAGTACTCTAATGTTGTTTTTTTTTTTTTTTGTTGTAAAAATCCAGGTCCAACAGAGGCGGCTGGAGCTAGAACAAGCATTAGTGATCCGAAACACCTGAGGGTTGCAACTGAATCACTTGCCTCCTTTTTTCATTGTCGCTAATACTTTGTGTCCAATCAGAGCTGGGTCATAGAACAACATATGTTATCAGAAATGTATTTTTTTTTTTATTAAAATGGCATGAAGTGCAGGTGAAAATAATAAGCTGACAACTAAAGTCTCCTGATCAGCACTAAAGTTATCAGCTCATTTGTTAATTTTAAAGCACACGGTAACATTTACTACAATAAATTAAAAGTATGCAAATTTTATGGTGTTTATCAACAATTTAAGGTCCTTGAATCTGGTGTGCAAACACATGGCCATAAAAACCCTCCATCCTTGTCTTAAAGTCACAAAAGTTCTTATGGCTGGCAAATCTCTGTTGTGTTGAAGTTAAGGATGGAGCAGCAGTAGACTGATGAAAAGATGCCTTTTACCATCAGCCTGTTAGGCAACAGTATGGGTGAAGATTTTTTGCCAGATAGAGAAAAATAAGAATTCCTACTACTTTCTATTAAACATCAGCATCTCATGGTTATAGCATTCTAGATATTCATTTACTCTGTATACTTGTGCTTGAAAATTATCACTTTGTTAACATTTTAAGTCAGCGATACACTAATTTACAAACAAATTTAAAATCTTTTTAAAATCAGTTACATTAGCATATATTTACATATAATTCAAACTTTCTCTTTTGTAAGTTATTTCACTACCGAAGTCAATTATTGTAAATTCAGTAATAAATAACATCTTTATTTAGCTTCAGTTTTAATAACTACACCTCTTAACATTTTAAGGAGGCTTATATTCTTCATTAGACTAAACAGATTCCTAAATTAATCCACCACTTTCTTTTTTTGGCACCCTGCTGCATATTTGGTTAAAACTGAGTAGAAACTGAGCTATATAAAAAGTATTTACATTCAAACAATGGATTGGATATAATTTTTCAGGCTTTTATCCCACCTGAAAATATGGTGGTGGTGTTTTATAATTAATGTTTCAGTACTTATCTCCTAACTTCTCATATAATAGTGACTTTATTTATGGGAAAAAGAGAGTAAAAATGAGTTGGTACAATCTAGGTAATAGCAACAGATGATCTTCCATCTCCAGCTAACTTGTACCAGAAGGATTTTGAAGTAATGACTGGTGGAACTATTTCTAGATATTCATTTCACTAAAATAAAGAAGAAATGAGCTACTGTCTTGCATTTTGATTTCAGTGATTTGAAAGAGTCCAATTCTGGGAAGTACAGGAACTAGTGCAGCTAGAGAAAGTTTATATCCAGCAGCATCTATTAAAGGCCGTGAACAAAAATTAGGATAGAAACTGGAGAGTATAACCGTCTATGCAGAAGACAATAAAGCCTTTGACATGTAACTAGAACAGTCTATCCATTTAAATGTGATTGTGGAGAAATGATAAGATCACCTAAAATTTAATTTGAGGAGCATGGGGCTTATCTTGTAAAATTAGTTTAGCAGATAATACGTGATCCTGTATTCACTGTACAATCTGAGATTCTAGATTATTTGGAGCACAATCAAAAAGTAGGAAAAATCCATATGAGGGGATGGATGGCTGTGCATTCAAACAGTGAATGAAAATTCAAATATCCTAGAAGAAGAAATTAATTGGGTATTCCATTGGAAAAAAACAAGAATTGGATGATGCATGACTGGTTGTCAAAACCATTTTCATCATAGAGAGATGATGTAATCCCCTTTTTGTTTGAACAGTCTTGGCAGATCTGGTTTGCAGTTTTGTTGTCTAAAAAAGAAAAATATTCCATGGAAATTGGTCAGTAAACTGTTGGTTTTATCTACCATTTACTGAAGAGTTAAATAAAAATTAATCCTTTGACGTGGACATGACAAAATTATATTTGTGGAATGGCATTTCTCTCTAATATTGTAAATTCACATTTAAGGTTTTAGAAAATGTGCTTTTTATAATTAAGCAAAATAAAGATATTGGTTTATTGGTGATGATGTTTTGGAAACTTGCATTTACTGGAATTTCAATGAAAATTGTATAATTCTGTCATATAAACCACAAAAATATGCACTTAATTTATTCCTAAAAAAAATTGTCAACAATTTAATATCTGGCAAACTGTCCTTGATTTTTAAAAAATAATGTTGGTTTTTTGCCATATATATATATAGGCTTGTGACACCCTAAGGCAGTCTGTAAACAAGGAAAGGGAGAATTCATTCATAATGGTCAAGGTTTTAGGCATAATTTAAGGACTCTGATTGTAAATCTCTCTCCTTCCTTTTTACAATGATACTCCACCACACTATTCTTTGTAGAAAAGCCCATCTTGGATAATATAAAATAGTATTTTCTGTTGATATCGCATGAGCTGCTGCATACTAGAAGAAACTCCGTATTATCATAATCTTAAGTGGATTTCAAAATATCCTCCTTGAGATTGGTCAACTGAATTAATCCCTACTGAAGTTTTAATATTCCATCCAACCAAAAAAAAAATAGTTTCAAACAAACTTAATCCATAGCAAGCTAACCCTAGTGGAAATTACTTAGATTAGAAGTGGCTCTTGCACAAATTTTGCATTTTTAACTGTTATTTCTTATGTAATCAATTTGGAGTAGGGAATATATATCTAGTGTTATCTTCCAACTTGTTTTCTCATCTATTACCATTTACTCCAAATATTTTTTACTAACACTCCTATTCAAACATTGGTAAAAAAAAGATCCATACTTTTAAAAGTAAGTATTTTAGCAGATGACCATCACTATTCTATTGTAGTCTGACAGAACTGAATGTAGGAGTATGTCAGAGTAATGCAGATTCCTTTAAACAAGATGTTGAATGTACTTAAGTTTGGGTCTAACTTATTCACTCATTCATAGTTGGTGTGTATATATATTAATCACAGAAATACTGTATTTAAATAGTATTTCTTTGATGTATATCGACAGAACTTGAACAAAATACTTAAAATGTTGTCCCACATCTGACTCAGAAATGATTATTATTTCAATTAATCTGTAGGTCAGGTAAAATGATTTGGAATTCCATATATCTTCACTGATGTAATTTATTTATACCCATTAACATAATAATTAAAACTATTTGAATTCAAAGTTCACTGTGGCTAAATATGAAACCATTTCATTAAACTGTTCACCATGGTATGGTGGACAAATAAACCAAATAATTTTATATCCCATAAATGTCTAGATGGCTCTGTCATTTTTTTTTTACAAATATTAAAAATACAAAAAATGTAATATTTAAGATGAAAAATCAAATTTTCTCAAAGTCCGTGAAGTAACTTCTTACTCAGGCTTCCCTGTGGAAAGTTTGGGTATATTATCTGGTCTGCAGACGGTTGTTATGTTCACACTGATGTCATTCAAGATTATTTGCACTATTGATGCCGTGTTTCATCTAAATCCCTTAAAATATTTACTAAGCAAGTGATGTGCCTACTACTATCTTTAGATGGAAATAACAGCTTTCAATGACTTTTGACAAAAGATGAATAGAAAGTTAGCTAATTCTGTATCTTAGTGGTTTACTTCCATCTCCTCTGTCTTCCTTATCTTCAGATCCCATTTGTAAAAACCATGCTGACTAGCTGCTAATTAATTTTCTAAAGCAGTTAAAACAGTAAACTATCCTTTGTGCTAAGAGTTTCTGCTGAAATGAGTACACTCCAGTTGACTACAAAGCCAGTAACAAAAAGGAATTATTGTATTAATTATCCTTGCTCAGCACAGCAGCACATTTGAAAAAAATGGCAGCAAAGGAAATGCATCCAGCCCACAGAAATAATACAAAGGGTAAAATTGTCATCAAACTGCATAGTTTTGTCAACAAAGAAATTTTTTATTAGTATTAATGGAGGATGCTAAGGCAAGATTAAACGAATTACAAAAATTTAGTTAACTTGATTTTTTAAACATTTTTCATGGCATTTTTGTATGTTAAATAGTTCTAGTATTGGTTTTTGGTGAATTTCATTTATATTAGAAATAATTACACTATTATAGTTCATAGAATGGGTGCATAGAATGAAACACCCTAAAGATTTCTAAATTTTTCCTAGCAAATTCTAGAACTTTCAAGAATCTTCTACAACAGTAGAACTTTCATCCATAAAACAAACTGTTGTGCACACTCAGCCCAGTATGAAATAAAAGCATTTAACAGGCAATTTTAAAATTCTGTTATTAGATAAGAATGGCTGCAAATTGAAAATGCAAGCTCTCTGCAGACTTGGTCCAAAACAAGAAAGACACATGATCACACCAAACAATACATTTTCACTAGCCTATGAATCATACTTTGGAATGAAGATTGGTGATCAAGATAAAGCATAGGCACCTCATGTAGCTTGTGGAACTTGCAGATCAGCACTAGAAGGGTGGCTAAGAGATCGTAAAGCAATGTCATTTGCAATCCCTTGTATTTGGCGAGAACCTAAGAATCACACCGATGACTGATACTTTTGTCTAGTGGATGTGTCACAATTCTGGAACACCAAAAACTGACATGATATTGCGTATCCAAATATTCTATCATCCATTGCACCAGTTCCACACAGTGATGACCTTCCAGTGCCACAGCCACAATCCAAATCCAAAGAAACAGATTCATCATCAGAAAGTGAAAATTCACTGTAGATGAAAACTATGATTCTAACTTAAATTCAAAGCAGCCTCATTTTCCAAATCAGCAAAGAAATGGATGACTTAGTACAAGATTTAGGTTTAACAAAATCTAACGCTGAAAGAATGGAATCTCTTGGATAGCAGTTGTAAATCTACATCTTCCAGAAAGAGGCATGAAAATTCTCAAGATACTTCTCAGTGAATGGCAACTTGTGCTTCTGCAGTGATGTTAATAGCTTGTTTTATGAAATGGGGCATTGTGCACAATCCTACTGAATGGTCTCTCTTCATTGACAGTTTGGAAAGTAGTCTCAAAACTGTCTTTTTTCGCAAATGGAAATGGATATCCATCAATACCCATTGGCCATTCTGTAGATATGGAGGAGGATTATGAAAATCTTAAGTTTCTACTGGAGACAATTGACTACAAAAAATATAAATATAATGGATGTTTGTGGAGATTTTATGATGATTGATTTTTTGAAAGGACTGCAAGGATGATTCACAAAATACTCATGTTCTGTCTTTGGGATAGTCATGCCACACCACAGCATTACTGTAAAGTGTGGCCAGCCAGAGATTAGTTTATTCCTTGGACTCACAATTTTAAATACAAGTCCTTGGTGAGATAAAAAAAAAATACTCATTCCTCCACTGCACGTAAAAATGGGGCTTTTTAAGCAGCTCATTAAAGCTCTTAACACAGAAAGTGAAGATTTCCAACACATCCGTGAATTGTTTCCAAATCTTTCAGAAGCAAAAGTAAAAGGTGGGATTTCTGTTAGGATGTGAGTTTGTCAGAACAAGAAAAAAGGAGCATGGGCATTTCGTTGAAAATTTCCTGGAAAACTATATACAATTGATTGAGGATTTAAAGAGTATGAAAAGCTTGGATGCAAAATGTCTCAAGCTTCACGTCCTTCAAAGATAACATGGGAGATTTCAGTGAAGAGCAAGGTGACATTTCACCAAGATATCCTAACAATGGAAGAGATATATCAGAACAATGGGTGACTATATTTGGGATCTAATTCGTGATACTTCAATGCATAGAAGGAAAGCCTGAAAAGTTGTGCATTTTTGATTTTTGCAACTGCAATTTAGATATTTACTGTACTTAAGAATTAAATAAATGTAATGAATAACCTTTAACATGAGTTAAAATGATTGTTTCTTTTTGGTTTGGGAAAAGTTAGTTGTACCCGTATTATCAGTAATGATGTGTTAAAACGTTTAAAGTATCATTCTAAGTGAAAAACTAGCACTATGTTAGTAATCAGCACCCCAAAATTGACCATAACCAAAGAAAAATAATCAGCATTACTGAAAACCTTTTGAAAATTTGTTACACTGTGTAATCAATTATCTGGCTTTCCATGGGTGACTGATCATGAAATTTTTAGTGTGGATACACAAACAATATGACAGCAGTTTTATGCATGACATAGTGGTAGGTAGCATTTTCTAGACATTTTACAATACATGATAAATTGGTAGTCTTGTCAAATTCCTGTATAATCATTTGTTTGCTAAGCATCATGGTGGTTCCCATAAAATAGTGATCAGACTATCTACTCTGCAGGATTAGAAGCAAGCAAAATTATGGAAGTTTAGAGTCCCCTTAACAAAAAGACAGGAGGAATCTCAGTCTATTTATATCTACCAGTGAATCCCAACACATTTCAATGTACTTATTCTGCAGATTAAAGGTGCACATTTTGCAATGTGGCTGACCAGCAGAGCTATAACTGTACTAAAGATAAATTGAAAACTAGAAATTGTTTTAACTGGATGTGAGATCTAGATGCAAAGTTTTGGTCAGGAATTCATGAACCACTCACCTGGCCACTTCTAAATCAGGGTATTTATGAAGTGAATGTGAACACTAATTGCTATATCAATATACTTTCAAAGTATTTCTTTGAAGCAATTCAATGGTCTATACTGGTATGCAATTGAGATTTCAGCAATGTTTACTGATCAAAACAATACAGGGATACAGTATGTAAACAAAGCTAACCATAAAGGTTTACATGATCTTTAGCATATAACTGCAATGGCTTGCAGTGCCAAATGTTCAATGGACATTCCACAATTATGATAATGTACACTACTGTCATGGTTTGACACAGGTATGATATGGTTACAGTCTAATGTGCCTAGAGAGCTATCTGAAACTTTGGGGGGGATTAGGTTAGAGGAATGAGCAGGCCATGGAATATGTTGGATATCTCCCTCCCTTTTAAGGTGGTTTACAATTATTCTTACATGTTGGGACTTTGATCAATGAAGGCAAATTTGCTAGCATGATGTACAAATGGTATAACGAGTCTAATGACTTAATATGAGCTGTAACAATTTCATCAAAAGAAAACCAGTTTTCTTGTAGCCACATGATGCAGCAACCACAGAAATGGTTGCTCTCTAAATTGTTACAATCAGCATAAAAGGTTGAATTTACTCTCATCAAAGAGAACCTGGCTCTAGTCTGCCAGTGATAATGAGTCCTAGTGCAGTTCAGTCATCCTGTAGTGAGTTAGCACCAGGAGTCTGGTTGGAGATATGCATCTCTTGGATCTTATACAATTCATTCTGGATGAAATGTGCCAAGATAGTGCAATTACCTGAAGCCAGATGGGTAATGACAGTTATTATGATGGTCAATATTGCTGCAGCACCCCATGTCAGTTTTTTTGTGGACTGAATCTTTCTGTATCTTAGTTAAAGTTGGCTGATAAACACTTATACAAAGTTCAGCAGCCACATGATTATCTATAGTTCTTTTGCCTTTTGGTATTGGTGTTCACTGGTAAGTCTTCACTGAAACACCATACTTTCAATGTTGGCTAAATTCATTACATGAACATTTGTGATAAGTTTCATACCAAATCTGACCATTATTATGCAAATTTGGAACCACCTAACAATGGTGTCATTCAGAAAAGAGCCCTGGGTTGATAAAAAGGTACAAGATCATATGATACCTGTAATGGCCAAAGCAAGCATAAATAGTTGTACAAGAGTTCTCATACAAAACATCCCTATATTGTTTGTTTTTGCACAGAATTTCTTTTTCATATTTGTACTAAAATTTCAGTACTATTTCAAACAATAGAATAATTCTAAACAAGCAACTTTTTAAAAAACAAATGATGAAATAGAATCTCTCTAATCCAATCTGGCAGGTGGGCAAGACAAATGACTAATCAAAAAAAAAATCTCATCTCCCAAAGATCCAAGAACTTTGTGATGCTTCTTTGGCATTATGAGAACCCAATAAAACAAAGTTTTCAAAAAGTAAAGGGGAAGCAAAATGTAAGCATAAGCACCAAAATAAGTGTCTTTTATGCAGTTTTGTTAAATAGAAATGGTCCTGCATTGATGATTGTAGCATGCAAATCCAATGAACTTGTGATAACAGCTGCAAAGCTTTAAGTTTTGATTTTGTTGTATTACCATGTTGATACTATGAAAGCTAAAACAAACTTTTGTAGTATTACTCTACTTTTGTAAATATAATATGGCAGCCATGTCAATAATCTTGGTTAACCCTACATGACAATCACTTTGATAAAGAAAAACTTACAACAGCTGTATATCAAAATGGTTCAAGATTACAAAATTTAAATGAGTTTGTGCTGGAAACTACAAGACATCAAAACAGTTTACAAAGATAATCACCATGTACTTGCAAGTGGTGTTAACCTGGCATTCCAGCCTATGAAACTGGTACATTGCTTGCTGTGAAGTGAAAAGCTGTACAAGCCAGTGCTTCCCTGTTCATCCTGCTTGGACAAATTATTCTGATTAGCACCAAGCAGAAGAGCCTTAAAACCTGCTAGGAGACCCGGATGGAATGAAAAATCTGGATTTAATGTTCTTGAGAAAATCTTGTCAGTTTCAGGTAGCCTAATCTACAAAACAAAATGTTGTTCCTCCAGATACAATCCAATGCAATAAAACTAGTCCATAACTATCATGAAAAATACATTAAAAAAGCAATCTAAGACTAGACAACAGCAGAACAAAGCAACTACCAACAACGTTGGTTCAATTCTCATTGTCAGCTCGTCTCGCCTCACTAAAATGAGGTCTTGACGTAAACTAAAGATTTCAGGCTACAAGAAAAAGATCTGGCATCAGAAAAAATGATTCCCTATTAATCACTTAGGTTATAAGAGAGATTGGCTAAATGGGAGAAGACAAAAGTGCTGGTAAAAATAAAGGCCACTGAAACAAAATATTATTAAAAAACTTTAGACTTCAGACTTAAAAGTGGAAATATAAATATAGCATCACACACTTCTCAAAACACATGGGTGTCAGACACATACTAAGTTAAAGACTCATAAAATTAAATACACAAGCCAAATTGAAATGCTTTTCCTGGAGGGACTGATATCTTTTATCTGCAATGTTTACAACTAATTATTTTTAATAATTTGAAATATAAATATACATACATAATAATTAACTTTTAAAAAACCCGAAACCTCATTACTTCTAACTGTAGTCTAGTCACTCGCATTTCACTAGAATGCTTTAAGCACTCGAGTGTTAACATTTTATAACAATGGGTTTAAATATAATGAGGCTGGGTCACATTACTTAGGATGGCAAAAACAGAAATAATCCCCAAAGTACATTAATTCTGATATGTTGGAAATTTAAAAGGGTCTTGTTTGCAAATAAATCATACTCAAATAAAATGTTCTTTTCTTACAAACATAATAATGTATTTGAAAAATGTATACAGTAAATGATCATATCAGATGCAAAAGCATAAGTTTAGTTTATATGATTCACTCTCTCTCTCCACACATGCATACTGCAATTATAATTAGAAACAAGCAAAAAAAATAATACACAGGAGTGTATTGTGCAAATGATGGCCTGAAACCATTAGCAGTCTCCTTTAAAATTTAATTTAAAAAAAAATTCAGAAATCATTTAGCAGATTAGGAAAAAAGCTTTTGCTTTAGTAAACAAGAGTGAAACCAGCCAATGAAGAGACCAGGAAAACTATAAAATGGCTATTTGCATCAATTTGTTAGTTAATTACTACAATAAATCTTGTAGAGATTTACTCAGCATGTTACTATCTTCAGTGTATACTCAGCTAAACACCTTATTGAGCTGGTCCACCCTTGTATGTAACAGATTTAGAAGTTTGCGGATAATGGCAGCAAAATATTTTGCTAAAAAATTTACTAATTATTTTAAGTGGATTTAAAAAACTCAGAAAAATCTTTCTATTTATTACATAACAAATTGTTAATAACTTTTTATTTTTATTTTAAAAATGGTCTTCACAGACAGGTCTGACCATACTTTGAAATATCCAGACTGTCATAAAAGTGGACATTGCTAAAATTTAATAAACATTCAAAAGAAGACACATATAAGAACCTCTATTTAGTTTGAAACAATGAACATGAGATGACAGGGATGATGGTGTAATTCAATCAAGACAGATTGTAATCAGCTCCAAACCCTCCATCCTCTAAGGCTTCATTAACATAGTTGACAATGGTTATCCCAGTGATTTTTAAACCATCACACTATTATTCAAACCAATGAGAAAGAACTACAATTAAAGTCTGGTCTCAACAATTCATGATAGTTCTTTTCCCATTTTGCCAGCCTATAATGTAGGAGGTAAGTCATGATTATCTTTTCTTTTTTCCACACAGTCTGCTTGTGTGTGAGAGAGAGAGAAAGAGAGAGAGAGAGAGAAAGAGAAAGAGATAAAGCGAGCAAGAGTTGAGGCAATTCACATAGAAAAGTTCTTCTATAAACAAATGTTCCAGCTGTATAATCTCTTGACATCTAACCAGTACTTTGATAGCTAGTTAAAACATTAAAATCAAAAAATTGTTCTTAATTTTTTTTCTTTTAAAACAGGTAAAAGTTACCAAATTCTGAAACATTTTCTGACCATTCATCTACACTGCTTTAGCTATTCACCTTGAGTTTCCAACAAAAAGTTAATTTCTTCTTTCAGTTATATCGACCTCTGGGCCGTGGAAACCTATTACCCCAATTTGGGATTTGTCCTCGATGTCGCATTGGCCTTGGACCAAATAGCCTAGGGCCACGAGACCGCCAAATAGCTGTCCCTCTGGGTGGACCACGAAACTGGCCAGAAATCCTTGGGTGCTCTCCCCTGAATCTCTCTCTCCGAGAACTGTGAGGGGATAATTTCAAGTCTAACAAGCTTAAAGGTCGCTGGTGAACATCTGTGTTACCTTCACTTTGAATTTCTACACACTGCTCATTTGTGAAGTTAAAGTGTGCTGGTGCACTGGGGGACCAAGTCTGGGAGGAAGGGGAATATGCTGTGTTTTGGTCATAATACTTATTCCAGTGACCTTCAGTGCACTCTTGAAATGATGGCTGCTGACCCACAAAATGACTTGATGAATCTTCCCATTGTGAAGTTTCAGATGAGAAATTTGATATGTGCGAGTCTATGGGCATGCCATGTACTTCAGGCAGCTCTTCAGCTATGGGTTCAGCATGATGAAGGGTTGATTGAGGAATATGATCTGTAGGTACTGATGAATGGTCAGTTTTTCTTGACAATTGAGTGTGTGAAGCTATGTGTGTTCCCTGAATGGACACAGACTGATGCACTGCTGTTGATGGCAGAGGTAATAATGGAGTTCTTAATTCTGTACTGGCCTGTACTCTCTCTCTTTCCTCCAAAGCTGAATTCTTTGACTCTAATTGCACAGTGGATAACATTTGGCTTGAATATGAAGACTGAAATATCTTCTGTCTGTCATCAACATCTGATGAACCAAACTGTTGCCCCAAATTTGGAAACACTATTGTAGGCTGCTGACTATCATTTGATTCATTTATAGTAGCAGCTTTCAGTTCCATGTGCTCTTGTTTCTTTTTATTAGCATCTTGGTGACATGAAGTGAATAAGTCTTTCTTTTCTTTAGAATCCTGTCCAAGATATATTAGTGATTTCTCCAGACTTTGAAATGGAGCCATTTCACTACTGGAACCATCTGAAGCCAAACTGACAACAGGTGTTGAACTTGGTTGCAGAGATACAGAAGCAGACTGAGAGTCTCCAGTTCCTTGGAGGTAGAGTTTTGAGTTCTCTACAGCCTGCATACCTTCTGATTTTGATTTATCCCATAAAATCTGCTGTGTTATGTTATGCAAGATCTGAGGAACCTTATTCAAACTAAATGTTCCTTGAATCTCCTGACGCTGCTGCTGAGCAGTTTGTTCAGCAAGATGATCATGCTGGGAACCTCCAATGAGATAAGTTGAGTTTCGAAACTGTTCATTAATTTGTGGAACGTGACAATCCTGCACAGTGTTTATATTTTTCTGGCTTGAAATCTTTCTCAAATCAAGATCTACTACACTGGTTTGGATCTGTTCACGATAATCAACATCTTGACGGCCCCATATATTCTGAGTAGGATCTAAGCTTGCTGATCTTTCTTTAGTGGAAGCATCTTTTAGATTTCCCTGTGGTTCAGGCAATCTGGTGGTAAATTTCCGATGGTCAACATCTCGAGGAAATTCTGCACTAGGAACTGGGTTTTGTGGTGACAAAGAACTAGGCTCATTTTGAAATTTCTTCCGCATATCTTGATCCAGTCCACCAAATGCCATAGAGGTCTCACTTGATTTGAAATCTGCTCCCTCATTCTTCCCCTTATCAACCTTAATTGTGCTGGAATTTTGTTGAAGGTCTGCTGAAAGTGGTGTAAAAGAATGAATGCTGCTTGCAGCTTTGTAATTAGCAGGAAAAACCTGTTTCCGTTCATCAACATCTCCAAATGTGTTACTACTGTCTGTGGAGTCAGATTTGGGTTTAGATGACAAATCCTGTTTCTGCTCACGGTCATATTTTCCTAATTGGTTATCACCTTCAAGATGAATGTGTTTTTCAGGATTCTCCTTATTTTGTTTTTCGCTTCGACCCTTTGAATCAGAAGAGTATGTACGTTCATTTTTACTGGATCGCTCCTTGCTTTTGGAATCCATAGTGTGTTTACGTTCATTTTTATCAGTACGGTCCTTGCTTTTAGAATTGGTAGAATGGCTACGTTCACTTCTGTCTGATCGGTCCTTGAATTTGGAATCAAATGAGTGAGGACGTTCATTTCTCTCAGATCGATCCTTACTTTTGGAATCAGTAGAGTGTAAGCGGTCACTTCTAGACGACCGATCTTTGCTTTTTGAATCAGAGCTGTGCACCCGATCAGTTCTCTCATAGCGTTCTTTAGATTTAGAATCAGAAGTATGAGACCGATCTTTACTTTTAAACTCAGTAGACTGGGTACGTTCATTCTTGTTGGTTCTATCTTTGGTTCTAGAATCAGATCCAAAAGTTTGTTCCAAACGATCCTTGCTTTTTGAACTTGTACGAATATCTTTTTCTGACCAACTTCTGTTTCTTGAACTCTCCACACTAAGGCTAACATTTGTATCTTTTCTTTTATCATTGCTGGTGGCTCCTTTCTTCTCATCATTGCTATCAAACCAACATTTGCCCAAATTCTTTTCTTTTTGATGGTCAGTAGATACTGTATCATTTGTTGTTGCTTGGAATATGGAAAAAGCAGTAAAATTTTCTTCTTCATCCATGCCCAAACCAGGGATTTTAGGAAGTTCTTCTTCAGTTGGTTCTTTAAATGCATTTTGGCTATTTCTTTTTCCAGCTGAATGAAGATTTTGTTGTGAGGATTCAGCAACAGCCTGGTTCTTTGGTTGCTTTGTTAACTGATGCTTCATTTTTTTGCTGTTACTCTGGTCTAAATGTGAAACTGTTGCTGTTGCTGGTGATGATGATGATATGACAGACACAGCCTGGGCTAAAGCTGTCCAGTTTGGTACAGACACTGAAGGTACAGGTGTGAGCAAGCTTGAAGACTGTGTTGTGCTCTGACCAGGTCGTGGAGCTGATGGTGACAGAAAACTACAACCAGATGTTCCCATTAGTGTTTGCTTTCCTGAGAGGTGGGTAAACAGATTTTGCAAAGCTGAAGGGAGAGCTCCAGAAGAACTAGTCTTCTCATTCTCCTGCTTTTGTTGTGCAATTTTCTTTTTCTGTTCTTCCACTTTTTGTGTGAGTTCCAGCAACAGTCGTCTCTGATCAGCAAGGTTAGAACTGGCTGCCAAAGCTGTTATCATTGTAGCAGTCATCTCATTTGGATTGTTGCTTTTTACTATCTGATCAATAAGATGACCCACATTGCTGCTTGAAGATTGAGCCTTTTGATCTTCTTTTTCCTTCTCTTTTGGCTCTACTTTGGACTTTTCAAAGTTGTCATCTTCAGGATCGTAAGGCTTGTCCTCAACGCCACCATTCTCGGATACATCATCATCTTCACCAGCTAAATCTGCTGGAGAATCATACTGTGTTGGTGTGTATGCTGCCTGACCTGAAGTTAAATAAAATTTAAAATGTTAAGATATTAGAAAATGATTTATTTAACTTGATTCAAAAAATTGTACTTGCAAGTTTTTAGGTTAGTTTTATCTCTTTCAAATTTCATTAAAAGAAAATGGGTCTTAATTCGACCAGAGTCTGCCTACTGTAGTTTGTATAACTAAAGCAATGTGGAAATAGAAAATATTCTGAGTGCAATTTTTTTTTTTTACATACATGTGTGTGTGTGCAACAAATAATTCATTTTATAACAATTATAATACTCTACTTTCGTTTCTATTTCATATTCATATAAGAAAATATCTTGGGTAATCTGAAGCATAAATTTTCAGAAAATTTGCCAAATGATATCAAAGAGTAGGACGTAACTCAACATATTTAAAAAAAAAAAAACAAACTTTTTTAAAGGTTAAAAACAAAACAAAAAAGAATAAATTGCATGATCATAATCAAAATTAGTTGAGAAAATAGATTTGTATTTGTTCGTCCTATAAGTTATTAATACTAATAGAGCTCCAAGGCAGATGACAACTGCCTTGTTATTAAGTTTATTCAAGGTTAGATATTAACTGAAGCCATAAGAAAAAGAAAATTCATTCAATCAGTTGCTGAACTACTTAAGTTACCAATAAAGTGTGACCTTTGTTTTCTATTTTATTGGAACTAAGAGAAAACTTGAAATTTCCAAGAAACAAGAAAAAAGATGTTATAATTAAGTAAATAATTATCTAAGTGGTAGTAACCATATACTAATAAGTTAGTTACAATTTGGTATTAGTTCCTTTTCAATGTTGCATTGAAATTTTCCAACATTAGCATTCCTTAAAGTATAGTTTATACACATTACAATTTGCTTTCTTATGGTATTAATAATACTATGACATTGATTTCTGAGTAGTAGATATAATAGAAGCAAAATCACAAGGCAAAAAAAGAGAAAAATCTTTTTTTCCAAGCTGCAGTTTTGAATTTTTGAAAGGAAGAGTCTGCTTTGATATAATATAAACTAATGTAGATAAGTCAATAAAAACTCTACAGAAGCCAAAAAAGATTGAACATGTGACTAAACTGGACCTCACTTAACAGCACCAAGATTTGTTTTTGTTTTATGATGTTGCATCACTACAATAAGTTATTTTAGAATGTAGATTTAATACATCTTTTCCAATGAAACAATGCTGAAAGATGTTTCCATTATTAACTTTTCATAATCAAAGGTACAACTGTAAATTTCTTATGCAATCAACATCACTTCACTTCACTTGTCCCATAACCCAGAGGTCGTTAGGGCACCTCGAGAGGTGTGTCTAGGGCATTTTACAACCTGGTGGAGCCCATCCCTCTCCAGGTTGAGAGTCAAGGTGAATATCAGCATCCAGAGGAAGGCTGTACAGCTGTTTTGGGCTTTTGGCCCTCATCAGCAGCACGTACCTCCAACCCCACTGGGGATCGAACCTGCTACATAAGGATTGATGAGTGAACTTTCTATCCACTCTGCCATGATGCCATCTGGTATCAACATCACACACATAAAAAAAAACAAAAAAAAAACAAATCAGAAGAACACATGAAAATGCATCTTGTATAAGGCAATGATGTGAAGGTATAAGTGTTGTGCAGATGCTAAAGTTAAGAAACAGCTGTATTTACCTGTATCTTCTTGAACTGGAGTGCTATTAGAGGCATCTGAAGCTGAACTAACTTTTCCATATACTTTTATAATAGGGTCAGTGCTGTGTTGTACCAAGTCTTCTGGGGAGTTGGAGGTGGATGATTCAGCATGACTTAGTGAGGGGTCTACATTCTTTGCTTCCTTGTCTGCTGTCAGTGGGTTGTAGTATCTCTCTTTGTCTGGCAGGGATGGGGTTGGAGTATAAAACTTGTCTTTATTTAATTCCTTCACGTTACTTTGCTTTTGGACCATTGGCTGCATGGATGGCTGGGTAGGGTCGTATTTGACACGTTTTGGATCTAAAGAATCTTCAGATGGCTGTGCTTGTTGTGTGTGCGTGCCAGAGTCTATGGGTCGTTTTAGTGACTTTTGTTTAACAATCACACCCAGCAGCATGTGTGGCCGATTGTCTTCTAGAGCTGTGTAGAGTAAAACAAATATAACATCATAAAAAATACAGAACAACAGGCTCTTATGATAGCATCAACAGAAAATGAACAACAATTCATGGTGTTATATCTTACGTAAGGGAGGAGGGACTTCAATTATTAAATAAAATGCTGCTTGTGTTACACTTATAAATTTTCAGACATCAGTATATGAGGTCTGTCCAAAAAGAAACCAAGCATTTTAAAAAACAAATTTATTGCTTTACTTACAATTTAATCAGACTTGTCTCCTTCAAAATAGTTCCCTTCACTGTTGATACACTGCTCCAAAGTTTTTTCCAGTTTTGCAATGTGTTTTCAGGGATAGTGTGCAGTTCTTGTAGCAAATTTTCTTTGATCTCTTCTATTGTCTGAAATTGTTGACCTTTCTGGGTGGATTTCAACTTTGGGAACAAAAGTCTGCAGGGGCCAAATCTGGAGAGTAGGGTGGCTGCTGCTGAGCGGTTTGTTCAGTGGTCTCGTGCTTTGCCAAAAAGTGACGGAGAAGGAGTGATGCTTGAGCAGGTGCATTGTCGTGGTGCAACATCCAGGTTTTGTTTTCCATGGCTCAGGCCTCCTCCTTCGCACTGCCTCTCTCAACTGCCTCAGGACATCTAAGTAAAACTCTTTACTGATCGTCTGACCATGTGGAACAAACTCATGATGAAGGACACCCTTTCAGTCAAAAAGGACGATCAACATCACCTTCACATTTGAGCGACGAGTGCTTTTTTTGGTCACAGTGATGACGATCCAACCTACTGCGATGATTGCCTTTTTGTTTCGACATTGTAGCCATATACCCACATTTTGTCACCTGTTATGATACTTTTCAGAAAGCTTTCATCAGCATTCGAACGATCAAAGAGCTCCTGACTAATTCGGTTCTTTTTGTTCATCTGTCAACAGATGCGGCACAAATTTTGCAGCTACTTTATGCATGTTCAATTTTTCTTTTAAAATGGTGTGGCACAAACTTTTACAGATGCCTACTTTTTTGGAAACTTCACGGACAGTCAGGTGACGATTTCCATGGATCACAACATGCACTTTCTCAATGTGATCGTTGTCCATTGTCGCGGAAGGTCATCCAGATTTGGGATTGTCTTCGGTGGATGTTCTTCCCGATTTGAAATGCTGGCACCACTTTTGACATTGTGTATGGCTCAAACAGTCCTCCCCATAGGCCTGTTACAACATTAGGAAAGTCTCCGTAAAAGTTTTTCCCAATTTGAAAGAATTTCACACAAACATGTTGCTCTTCAAGATCCTTCATTGTTCAACTTGTGACAAATTGCCAAGTGTACTAAAGATATGTTCATTCTAGCATGTGTAGATCAATGACTAACTGACGTGGCATGATGTGGCTACTATTAGACTGAAGGTGAAGGTCACTAATGTACAGCACTGCAGTCATGAGCATGCTGCGCCGGCTGGTTAGTGCACTGTTTTAAAAGTTTGGTTTCTCTCTGGACAGACCTTGTATTACCTATCACAATCTTTTAGTTATTCACTCAGCTAAAATAAATTTAAAGTTGATGAACAGCAAAACTATCCAATCTATAACACTTGTGTTATTTTAACAAAGCAGCAGGGAAAAAAAGTTTCAAATACTCTTATTACTGCATGAAGGAGAATCGTGTCTGTCAATACACTAATGGTAAATAAATAGTATTATCGGGTTTTGTATTCAATGGAAAAATGGCTGACATGTATCCAGTGAGAGAATTTTAATATAATAAAACATACATGTCCATGCGAGTCTGAAGATCCAGCTCATGTTAGAAATTTACAATTTCAACAAATTCACAAAATGGATAGGAATAACTTCAAATTAGAAGTTAAAATAAATGTCAAGAAAATTTAACAAACATTAAACTAATCTTTTAGAACTGTTAGTTTTCATATATTTATGTGAAATAATTATAATGAGGAATCAGCATTTCTCTCTCAAAATTGTTGTTGTTGTTTTCCTTGGCTGTAAAATAGCCAGGAAAAAACAGACTACCTGTTCACATCTGATCTTCACTCACAGAGACGATATGAAGGTTGCTTATTTTACTTCGTTGTTGTAATCAAATTGACTTGGTCTGTGGAATGAGAGCTAACAAGAAATATCTTAACCACATTTTAATTTAATTGCAAAAGTACTATGCAGCAAAGAATGATGGGAAGAGACTTGTTAGCATGTTCTTTTTAAAACAAAACGTATTAAATTATAAGATCATGAGAAATATACAAATACAGTTCAAAAATAACACAGGGAGACATCAACATAAGGCATACTTAATCGTTAAATAATTTCAATAATAAAATTAAAAAAAAAAATTAAACTATAATTAATTTGCTAACCTAATTTTTGATAAATTGATTTCAAGCTAGAAAATTTTATTGCTGTATGTTATTGCACTTGTAATATTGTACAGCACAGAAGCAAGTAGCACTAATGCTATGTGCTATTTCTTATCAACCTGTAAACCAAATTAAATAGCTTGTCTCATGATTTATGATTATTCATGTCCTCAGTAAAGAAATGTTTATGTTGATTTTTGTTATAGAGGCTAGAATATCAATACCTACACATTGTATTACAATTATACAACTTTACTGACACACAAACATTAAAAAAAACTTGCAAATGCAAGTATAACACTTATAGTCTCAAGCCCTGTAGTTTTAGCTTAGTTTTATTTTTTTTAAAAATTATCTTTTGAGGTTCAAATGCAGTGCTCTGTATATTAACCCTGCCATTCTCATAAAAAGATGTGTCTAACTAAAATTTATGTATTTTAACTGTGATTATGTATGTACTGAATAGCTAACTGAATAGGTCACCATGGTGAAAGCAGGAGGATATCATGGTGTCTGTCTGTTATAGGCGATTCTGGCCACTCTGAACAAACAATAGAGTGCCAAAGATCTCAACTTTTCACAAGTTTGTGGCCAATATTATTGCAAAGTTCTTTGTGACTGCTGCAGCAAAAATACCTAAAAGACACCCAGCAGCGACATGACATCCCGACCAGAACTCGCTACACCCACGCACTCACTAGAGATCCACCTGCTGATAATGGAATAGAAAAAAGCCAAATGAAGGAACTGATGTCATTCTCCCCAACTTGGCTAGAGGAGGGTGCTTATAAGGAACCCTTTTGTCCAATATAAAATGATACGAAAGGTCCACAGAGAATGTCTGGTGAGACTCCCTGGTATTGATAATGTGCACTGTTCACAAGCAGTCCAGGTATCCACAATTCACACCTGGCTTAGGGGAAGAATTAATGAAGACCTTTAAGCCCATGGTCAAACATGGAGGTGGAAGTGTCATGGGTGGTATAAGCTGCCATCTGGCAAAGCAGAAAAACAGAATTGGTATTTGTCAATGTTGACAATGATTGGACAATGACAATAAAGTGTTTGTCAGTTGAGCTCATAATTTATTTCAGAAAATGATAAGTTAAGATAAATCAATTCATAAGTTGGGACACAATTACTTAAAACAATCTATATATTGAATTCTTGGTTGTATGATATTGAAAAAAGTCCTGGTATGCATAATCAGACAACAGTGCATCAGCATGTACATATTTAACATGTTTTAACATATTCTGATGACCTTCATCCAGCCTAATATTTTTTTTTTTGTACAACTCTACTATAGATGAATGAATTTTATTAGTTTATAGACCATAGGGTACAAGTAGCTAATTGTCCACTGAATGAGGCAGCTTTATTCAGCTCTATTCCTCAACAGCATTCAACCATTATAGATGGTTTTTAGCACAGTGATCTGCACAAATAAAGAAGTGTCTTCAGAATAGTCAGGTAATGGTTCTGATATCTTTACTATGTGGATGATGTGTGACCAGCATTTTGGAGTCTCATATATTTGGACAAAGCTGAATTCTTTCATCTTGTGACAGATAAAAAATACATCCAGTTATATAAACTCCAGAAAATATTTCTTTAGTGTTGTAAAATGCCTTCTGAAAATCACACATAATCAGATTGAGTCTTAGTTCAAAATCATACTTCATCAGGACCTTGAATACTCAGTAGTATACACGATCAGTTTTAGATTTAGACCATGAAACGTACAATGCATATAAATTGTTGTTACTTGATAGAATGAATAGTTAATATAAAAGAAGTGATCAAAACCAACTTCACCAGAGTCATGCAGCAAGAATTTCTTATACAGAAGAATAGATTGCAAAGTATCAGGTATGTTTATTTCTGCAAATGATTAAGGGTTTTGAACTGGTTGGCTCTTTTAGCATTGTGTGTGTGTCTGATAACACAGAAAACAGCTCCCTCAAGTTGCTAACTGTTGAAATATTAGTGATCAAACTTTTAGCTGCTTCATAAAATAGTGTTTTTCAAGTGGTTGGAAAACTATGTAGAATAATGTGTATAAAACACAACTATCCTAGTACTTTTTCTATACAAAATCTTTACTTTCTTCAGTTATCCCTTTATACTTAAATTATGCTTAATTACTAATGTTTAATTTGTAAATAAATTTTCTTTAGAAATAGGTAGGTAGTCATGTCAGCTTTGTTGCGTTTGTTAAAAATGAATTAGCTTTCCTTTTACTAATTAAATAGTGTAAATAATTATTTTCAGGCTGAGCTTGTTAACATACTTTTACATTTCTAGATCTGTTTCATACTTCAGCATGGTTACAAGGTGTATAAGCTACACTAACTCCTAAACCATGCACATGTGCTTGCTCTTTCTGTTATTAAATTTTACCACAAAGTCTATTCTATTACCAGGTGGTGCATTACATATCTTTGCTGTTAAAAAATTTCAGACCTCTTAAATGTTAGCATTGAATGGCCTTTCTCCAAAACTATCTAGGTTTTAGATCAATCACATAAATCATGCCAACCACCCTCCCTGTTCAGTTGGAACTTTGCTAAACTTACTGCCACTAACTGACATATAGTTATAAGACTGATCTAGTGCCACTTAAAACAATACATACAAGAATTGATAAGAACCAGACTAGTCTCTTTGACTGAAAATGATACCATAACTGTAGCTAGATAAATATGAAAACCTCCAGAAGAAATACTTTTGTCCATTCAAGCAGCACACAAAAATTAGTCAAAGAAATGTTTAAGTCAAATGACACTGAAAAGTGTGCTATTTCAGCAAGATATGAACATCAAAAAAGTTGGATTGTAAGACTGTAGTCTTAGTGCATGGATTGTGAAAAAACAGGAGGCTTTTAGGGCAGCAAAGGGAATTATGGGTAAAACTGAACTTATGAAAGATAAGCCTACGATGAATATCTAAACATGCTGGCACTGGCTATCAGAAACATGGCCAGTGTGAATACAAACAAAACAAGAGTACTGCCAGTAAATCTACATGAACTGTATGCACAATTTAATTTAATAAGCATATAAACTACTAATTTCTAAAATTTTGAACTCCAGCAAAAGTAGTACTTTACCTTTGGTTATGGTGGCAATTGCTCTGTGCCTGTGTGTACAATTCACCAAAACGTGAAACTGGTGTTTGCCTTATTAACTCTTCCAGAGAGCTGGGTTACCAACAATCAAAAGAGAAGACCATGTGACACACAATGAAGATTGAAAGCTGCACTGATGTAAAAGTTGCCCAGCTAAGACTCAATGCGGGATATGTTGAAGATGATGATAATGACTTCAAACAGTGGGTGTGGACAGATTGAATTATCCTGTTAACTTAGCGGATGACTCTTGAAGGGTACCTCACTGTTTTGGCTAACAAAGCAGAGGTCTTGGAAGCATGCTGTAATCACCATTTTGGACTTTGACAAGAACCACTCATTTATTGTTTAGGATGTAACCCAGGGAAGTAAACAAAAAATTCCTGGGCTACAGTACACCAATTTTCTGTGTGCTACGAGAAAGATAGGTGTTGGAGCATTTATCACTGTTCATGCATTTTTGAAGATGGTGTTGTGATAAGTCTGTCAGGCTAACCCTAGACTCAGGAAGGTCTACTATTTTAGTGCTTACCTTACTGATGGCTCTGTAACACAATACAAAAACATCAAGATTTTAGTCAACATGCTGTCATCTTTAAATTAGCAAAATGAGGCCTACTTTGCCAAAAGCTATGGTAGGAATATGTGATGGTACAAAATGACCCACAATTCATACCAGGTTCAACTACTTGTGGATGGTAAAGCCTCACAAAAATTTTGCTGTTTGATTGGTGCAACTGATATAATGAAAGAATCAAGTTTTTCTTTGCACCAATCAAAGCCATACCATGAACCAGAGATATCCATCATTATACTAGTGTCTGCTACAAAAAAAAAAAAGTATCTGAAAATTATTTCTACTGCCGAGGAGGAGTCACACACAAAAATTAAGTGCATGTGTGTATTGGTGTATTAGCAATCTTTTAAGTTCCAGATAAGGAAGATCTGTGCTGGGTACCAGAGATTCGTAGTCTTTGCTGCATTCCTGCATTTGTAATCCAGTCAGTCAAGACAATACATGAAATCAAAGGACTCAACTATCGCCAAATTTTTTGATTTTCAGAAGCAGCAATAGGTCTACCCTTCATCAGCAGTACTATAAAAAATTAACAGTTTACTTATTGTGGTTTCTCTTTAATCTTTTTTGTTCAAGTTGGCTAAAACTGGGCAGGGCAAACCAGCCATAAACAGTCACACACTGACAAATCATTTCTATTTATACTTTAGATAGTACATGTAGAAGGATGTTGATCAGCATTATCACTTTTTCTGGCTATTTATATTACTTTGTTTTCCTATGGAAACCACCATGAGAATCGCTCAATACCTAGTTGGTTTATTCACTTGATGTGTGTGGAATCCAACACTGAAATCTTTCCTTCTGGTGATGTGGAGGTCTCAAGTGTTCATACCTCAGATGTCTTATCATTTAGCTGGTTGGATAGTGATGGAGAAACATCGAGGAATGTGTTAAGCAATGACAATGGCAAGAAGAGCAAGGTCATCAAGTGGAGTTAAAGTCATCTGTAGCTGATCAATGTTCCAGTGTTTTTGCAGTCTACCAGCACAAACATTAATGCCCCTAATCATGCAAAACCAGTGGATTTCTTCTGAGCTAGTACCAAAAACTTTTTCCATTGTATAGCTGATGAGACTAACTGCTATACCACACAGATCCAGGAGAAGGCAGGCAGAGCTGACAACATTTGGAAAAACACCATCAGAGAAGAGATAAGCTTTCCTGGCAGTAAACATAAATATAGGTCTCCATTTTGTGCCATCCATTAAGGATTTTTGGAGAGGATGACAAAGTTAATGTTGCAGAAGTGTCAAAAGTAATGACTGTGATGAGATTCAAGAAAATGAATTGGTATTGGCAACTCTATGACAAACAGTTGAGCACCTGCCATTGATAACTCTGATAGAGACTAGCTTCTTAAAGTCAGGCCTCTTCTTGATGTGGCCACCAGAAAAAATTCAGACCAAGTGCCAGCCACAAAAGAGATCAGCATCAATGAGACTTTGATAGTCCTCAAGAACAGATACCACATGAAGCAGTACCTTTCCATCAAACCAATCAAGTAGGGCCTGAAGGTGTGGGCAACAGCTGATATATAATGGCTACATGATAAACTTCAGCATTTAAATAGGAAAGATCAAGCATCAACATCAGCAGGAGTTAGTTGCATATGTGGTAGAAAGCATTTAGGAACACCTGCAAAAGAAAGAATACCACCTCTACTTTGACCTCTGAAAATGCTGAAGGAGAAAGGGTTTTATGCCTGCTCTTCTGTTTGCAAGAATGAGAGGTTTGCCTACTGACTTCAACAACAAGCAACAACTACAGTAAGAGAGCAGCAAGTTGTGACAGAAGGATCATCTCCTGGACTTCTGCTGGCACAGTAAGGGAAATATCACATTGCTGAGTACGAAATGTAGCCCTGAGAAAGTAAGCATCCAAAAGAACTGATACACCAACTATAGTCCCATGCCCACAAAGCTGTAAAACCAGTACATGGGTTAAGTATTCGAAGTACTTAGCTACCCAGAAATAAATCAAAACAAGAAGCAACAAGTACTACTGAAGAGGGTTTGAAGAGTGGGTTTGCTCCAGGAAACAGAAGACACCCAAGAAGAGTGGTGGTCATGTGCACCCCAACAGCCAAGACCACCACATCCTGGCAAGGAAAGAGGGGAAGAAATAGACCTCCAGGAATGGTCACAAAACCTCTTCAGATTGTGGAGTAGAAACCAGCTTTTGCTGCCAGCTCTATACCATTTCCATATGCATGGACAGTGGCTACAAACAGTGACTGACAACTTCCTGGAAGTGAATGATTTTATTTTTCGTTTTGACTTTCCACACTTTGTACTATTTAGTCATTCATAATTTCTTAATGTTTTTAAAATTATAATATCAGGTAGATGCATTCTGAGCAGGCATCTTGAAAATTGTCTGAATGTTTGTGCATGTAAAATATTGCATTTTCCGAACAGGAAAAGGTTAATATAATTTGTAAAATGTGTAGATGAGTTTGTGTGTGTGAGACGTATTCCTGTTTCAGTTTCAGAGCAAATCAAGAAGAATAATGAATTTAAAAAATAAAACAAATATGTACAAAATCTGATATATATTTGCAGGATAAAAATCTGTTAAGCCATATCTAGTGATTTTATGTATAAGAATCAATATCCATGAGTATTTATATGGCTATGTTTGCATTAAAAAACTAATTATGAAGCAAAAATGGAATATTTGGATTTGGTATATTAATAGTACATACTAATATAGATGTTCCTAGTTCTCAGAGATATTTCAGTTATCTACAGCAAAGACAGACTTTTGCTGAGCAGCTAAAACACATATTACAAATAATATTTCAACTGTAAAAACAAATTCAAGACATAACAATCACTAAATAACACCATATAAAGGATAAAATATTACTATTTAACTCAAAAAACAGCAAGATTTTCTCAGAAAGATCCTTTACCTTTTTTACCTGGCTCATAGAGAGGAGTAAGGACTGCTGGAATTTTACTATGTGAAGCAAGTGGCACAATGTACATGTCCTTGATGTGTTTACTGTTGTTTCCCACCACGCCACACCGGCCACGACTATTTAGGTAGGAGTAGAGCTGCACGTAAGCATTCTTTTCGTCATCAGCTCCTGGAAGAAATCTCAGCACACAGATATCCTGACAAAATAATAAAAGCACATCACAACATCACGTACATACAAAGCTCTCCTACACAGACAGCAGCTTTATCAATCAATGGAAAACAAATGCAAATACAGCAACTAAAATTCCTAATCATGAACTTTACATAAAATAAACTTATAAATGATAAAAATTTATATCTATAAATTAATAAATCACTAATAGCATTAATCAGATCTTAGTTCATAATGATAAGGGCAACTGCTAATGATTAATATCATAAAAGGAATCATGTTAGCTTTACTGAACATCACAAGCTGACAAACAAGCAAATGTATTAAAAACTAATTCATCAGTACACACCTCATTCCTGGTGGGGACTAGTGGTGCAAGTAACAGCTTGGCTTTTTATTACAACATCAGCATATGTTTTCATCTTCATAGGTGATAAAATTACTCAAAACTCTTCAGGTGTAACTAGGATTCCAAGTATATGTAGCCTAATGTGCAGGGATAAGAATGGCAAATGTAGATGTCACATAGTATGCTTTGCTTGCCTCAATCTCCTGAGTTTCTAAATTTTTTCAATAATAAAAATGGCTTAATCATATCTACTGTAAGAATGAAGGAATTTGGTTTCTTTAAGCCAGCATAATCTTTGTTTTCCAGTTCTTTTATTTTTTAATCCTATCACATTCAAGATGACTAAAATCAGCCAAAGACAGTTGGGCATTGACAAATCATTTAAGGATCACTTTTGACTATACTACAAAGAGTATACACAGGAAAATGCTCTCACATTAATCCTTCAGGTATTTATATTGTCAGTTTTCCTGCAAATGTGACTTTATTAGTCAAGTTACTTGCATGAATAATCCTGATAACCTAATGTGTTATCTACTTGTATTACTATTATCTATATGATAGAATCTGATAGAGAATCCTTTCCTTCTAAAAATACCACTATAGGTCTGTACTGTCAATTGAAGATTAATGTAGTGGGAAAACAGATTTAATATCAAAAGTAATGACAGTGAAGTGATTCAGGAAATCTATCTTGGCTTCTCTGTGATAACAGAAAATTCATTCCACATCATTTTTTTTTTTTACTTTTTGCACTATAAAAATGCATTTTTCTCTTAATTTTCTGGACATATTTCCTTTCCATTTGGATTACTAAACTGTGCTAAGTCATTTGTGCTACTGAATCATTCAATGATTTCTTAATGTTTTTTAATAATTTTAATCAGGTAGATGCATTCTGTGCAGCCATCTTGGAAAATGTCTGAACATTTGTGCATATTAAATATAGCATTTTTTGAACAGGATTAAAATAAATATATACATGCAAACTTTTCTTGTTTCTCATTATACACTGTATAAAGGAGTAGCAGAAATGGGGCAATGGCCTATCATAACAGCTTGTGTTGATAAACTGATCATGTAAAACAAAATAATAAATATAATGTAAACTCCATTTATATATATATATTTGAGTTGACAATTTGTAGAGTCAGTCACAACAAAGCTCATTTTAATGGACAAACTGAAAAATTAAAAATCGTAATGAGGAAAAGAAAAGGAACAATAATGAAAAATTTTTGTAACTGGCAGAGTAAAAAATTTCCAACTCAACTTTTTTTAAAAGAAGAAAAAAAAGTACATAATTGACTGGGAGTAAAAATTAACTATCCAAACTAAGCTTTTGTTTATTAACTTTAATTCATCGTTTTTAGACAACACGGCTCAGTTTTGTTAATAGCACAGTAAACCAAATGAACAATGATGCTAAATGTCAAATTTCTCATCTAAAATCACCAAAGCAGCTCTTATTACTAACCTTGCAAATACACCAGTTAACACCCCCCCCCGAAAGTCATAGAACATAAATTAGGTCAGCCCAGTTGTTATATGCATTTATACATATTTCTAAAATTTAACTTTTAAGAATTATTTTTTGTTGTTTCAATTAATAAATAAAATGAAGATATGTCAGAACAAAGAATGACTGATCAACCTAATAATAACATATACAAACCATACCTCCATCCTTGAAACTTTTAAAAGCATATTTATATTCATTTCATAAAGATGTTATCTGGTCCAAAATCCATAGAAAATTCTCATCCCTGATTATGAAGAAAAAATTTATTGGAAACAAAAGTACTGAGTAATCATCACTAAATCTGCAGCTGCAAGTTCAATATTATACCTATAATCATGGCATATTTGCTTTAGTTTTGCAAATGTAATGTTGTCTGGTTTCCCTGAATAATAAAGTATTTGAAGAGTACTAGCAAATATTCAAATATTAATTTTGGTTTTTCATTTCATTATCAACTCACACGAGATCCAGATTGTTTGATACGAGAAAGATAATCCCAAATGAGTTCTGGAGCAATTCTTCCACACACATGTATAGTGTCCTGCATCTCCTAAAAGAAATAAGCTTCATTAAGTACATTTATATACAGCATAGACATCAAAATATCCAAGATATTGTGCTGTAAGTTTTTCAGATATGTGAATTATTGAAATAAAAATAAATTATATATATAAAAATAAGCTGAAAATACAGAATATTAACAAGTGTTATGTACTATTGTGTAGTCACATTTTCTCTTGAAATCTGTCTTGCTATTTCACATTTAGAAATTTCACTCTGACAAAAGTCTTGGCTCTCAGACTGTCCAATTTCAATGTGGTTTAATGGATGTCTAAATTAATTTTATTATGTTTATAAAAAAAGTCAGCCAGCAAGCAGAAGTAAATTACTTGTAATAATTTAAAATAAAACAACATATCGTTTACATATTTAGGTCAAGGTGAGAAATGGAATGTTATAGATGATGTGATGCTTATTTAAACTAGGTAGTCAGTTCAGGGATTTTTCACCATCTAACTAAAGAAGCAAGCTTTGATAATCTTTCTGTTGCTGATATAGTCTGAGGAGAATTGTTCTGGTGTAATGAAATTAATTTTGCTGTTTATCATCTTTTGACCAATCAACCAACAAGCTGCTAGTTGTCCAATTAGATCATACTTTTGGGATAATTAAATCTTTTTCACAGTTAGTAAGAGAATCCATATTTTGCTGACCTCAGCAATGAGTTTGCTTAGTTCACTGGGTTCCAGAGCCACATGGATTACCTCTTCATATTTACTTACTTTTGTCCATTTGCATGATCATTTTCTAGCTAATCTTTTCTGCTCTTCTACTCTGGTGTTTGTGAGACGCCTCTTTGTTTTACCAATGTATTTCTAACCAAAGCTAATGCAGTAAATTGTATGCTTGATAGAAACCAAATAAATCTTGCTTTTGGACCAGATGTATTAACTAGTTTCTTGATGTCACAATACTTTTGTAAATGACTGATATCAAATTTCTCTCAAAGTCAGGCCAAACATCTGCAAGTTCTTTTCATGTATAGTATCATAAACTTTTGTCATAGTTGATTTGTTTGACTCTGCTGTCTTTCTGACAAATCATGCAGGATAGTCATTTTCCAGAAAGCCGATGATTAGATAGATGTTTTTCCAGCCCTAGTTTTTCTTAAGGATATATTCGCTCTGCTCCCTACTACCTTAGGTGACATAAAGTGCAGATAGTGTCTTTCTGTATACAATGGAAGTTTGACCTCTCTCTCTCTTGGAAACCAAAATTATATTTAAAGAAAGCATGCTTTATGAAAAATATCTGTGGCATCTTAACATTATTGCATAGCAAGAAAGTCCTTTTGAGAAGGAAAATCATTGAAATTAGTTTCTTAGTTAGTTCTACTAACAAGGTGATGTTGATTAAAAGTTTGAAACAAGTATTTAAAGAATCAGGAAGGTGAGCTTTCAGGATGTATGGATGAGTAAAGTTTTTTCTAAACTCACATTTTTGTGTAATTCAATAAATTGGTTAAAGTTGCCTGATCAAGTGTCCAGGTACTATAAAGACAATTTAATTCAGTATATAACAGCAGCACTAATTTTTAAAAAATTTATTTTAAAAATCTAAATAATAAAAAAAAAATCACTGTACCAGAGATTCTGTTGGGCCGGACATTCTGTAAGCAGTGGTCATAAATTTAACGAGATCTTGCATGTGAATGAATCCTTTCCAAATAACTGGGCTCAATGGAGTAAATTTGGGCTTTACTTCTAATCCTGACTGTAAAGCAGAATCTGGAGACCTGAAAACACAAAGCATCACATTTACAATGCATATATAATAGTAGCTTTGATGGACATTTTAAAAATTATATTTTACAATAAATTAGAAGAGCACAATCACCAAATAACTACACTTCCCTGCCCTATGACAGAAAACAATTAATTTTATTTTGATCCTTGGCATAAGTTGTTCCATTAAATAATAAACTTTACAGATTTGAACTTAAAAAAAAAAAAATTATGCATTTAGTTTTGTAAAATCTTTATAGGTTACATATATGAATTTTATTATGTTGATGTATTAATACAAATTTCCTATGTCTACAGATTTTATCTGGTTATTGATATGTCTTAAACTTGCATATTTACTGTACAAATACTTAGTTGGAAATTTTGACTACCATTAACTGAGAAATTTGTGAATTGATCTTCAAAGGTTGTTAAAGAATGTTCTAAGTATCAGTGTACTCATTAATAGTTTATCTCCAGGAAAATTGTTTGGTTGGTTATTCCATGTTTACACAAAAATTAGTGGTGCTAATCTTGACAAATAATATCTCCATTTGAAAGGGGGTTTATATTGTAAACACACACACACACACACACAGAGAGAGAGAGAGAGGAGAGAGAGAGAGAGAGAGAGAGAGAGAGAGAGAGAGAGAGATTATGAAAAGTGAATTTTTTAAGTTGAACAAAACTGAATCATTTTCACTTGTATCACTGTCAAGAAGTATTTTTGTTTTAACACTTGTGTACAATATGAGTTATGTAGAATGGCAAATGTGGAAAAAATGTTTACTTCATGATATCCAATGAAATCTTGCATTAATTTATATTTTCACTTCTGATAGGGGCACACAATTCAGTTAAGCAAAAGATCAAAATAGCACTGGACCCTAACCATCCAGGAGTACCATGTGATAGTACAAATCTAATACATATTTTCAAGTGTTTGTGCATTTGTTTGTTACTTTTTCACTACCAAACCATAGCACCTAGAGGCTCCATATTTTAGGTGTGGATACTTTAGAATCTAGGCAAAGTTTTAAGGCCACTTTTCAAAAGCCTTACAGATTACACTTAGTTCATTGTAGTCATTCAAAATCGGTGACCTAGCAGCCTCAAATTATAATGAAAGTATCTCAGGTCGAAAGACAGTATTCAAGAGTACTATAACCTGACCTTAAAGGCCAACAAAGGCCACCTTTCAAAGTTCAGAGTTACTACAGTTTCAGTGCTCATTCAACCTAGAAGTGACCATTTTCAACAGTCAGCCTTGAACACCATTTGAAAGCCATCAACTGCAGATTTTGATATAAATAACATAGTTTTAAATACTAAGAATAAAAATTTATTTAGTAGTTTGCTACAGGTTTCTCATCATCTTATAATTCAGTCCTGTACTGATCAGATACTTTTTCAGATTCCTAAATAAATCAGTTGAAACATGACCATTATGCAATTTTAAAAGGTCCCTTTGAATTCAAGAGCAACCAGTTCCCTATAAGACTCAGCTTTGCTATAACCATCAATAAAGCACAGGGCCAATCAGTGAAAGTTGTTGGCCTGATAATCTATGCTTTTCCCTTGGACAACTGTATGTTGGATGCTCAAGAGTTGGCTAAAACAAACAAAAAAATGTTTTGCTTTTCACTCCAAGGAAAAACTAAAAACATCATCTATAAAGAGGCTCTTATGGAACAAAGTTAAATCTTAGTGTACAGATTATAGGATGTTTCAATTCAATGTTCATCTAATGATTGTGTGTTTAAACTGATATAAAACTTTTTTTATAAAAGCCATTTTTTCCAGAGTCTGTTAATTGGGAAAAATTCTCAAAAACAATAAAATAAAATAAAAACAAATTTTCTCATTATATTAAATTTGTGCCGAATAAGTTACTCAAGGAGGACTAGTAGAAAGAAAATCTTGCTTCACTAACTTTAATGACTAAGACATGCCCTTACCTGCAAATTTAATCAAAACTTGGCAATCACTGCTCCAGAAATATACACCATAAAAAGAAAAATTAAGCACCATTAAATTTATTTAGTAATCCTGTAAAACTAATAACAGAAGCAAAGTGTATCTAGCATATTGTGGCCTGAAGATGCTTCAATGAAGCACACAAATGGTAGTTCATTCTGAAAAGAATCAAACTCTGTTGTGTCAATCACATTCATCAGCTGTCTATGGTCCAAAAACAGAAAAAACAATGTCAATTTTCCTTTGATCTAGATGTCCCCAAGATGATCCGCCAATATGCTAACTCTGCCTTATTGAGAGGCCTTCAACATATTTCTTTTTAATGTTTGACCTTACATGCACCTAAATAATCCAAATCAGATAACTTTCTAATCAACTCCATGCACATGGTGATTGTGTCTGGCAACATATCTTGCTTGGTTCAATGCATGCAATGGGAACTTAAGTATACGGAGGGTCCAGTGATCAAATGTAAGTCGGTTCCTGTTCTATTGTACTGATTGTTGGCTGAGGACCTATGGTTAACGAACAAGCCTAAACCTAGCACAGTACTCAGACAATGGCTATATTTCCAATCATTGCAAGATGAATTGGCTGTTGCCAGGCATGTTAAATACAAAATGTTACCAACCCCCC
Organism: Nautilus pompilius; assembly: GCA_018389105.1. Classification (NCBI taxonomy): domain Eukaryota; kingdom Metazoa; phylum Mollusca; class Cephalopoda; order Nautilida; family Nautilidae; genus Nautilus; species Nautilus pompilius. Next base: position 543,401 of record JACATO010000687.1, read on the forward strand.
CAGCAGCCCCAGTTATCCCTCATTTTGAAAAACACATCCTTGCTACACATTCAGTCTTTAAGGAATAACACCAGAGAAAAGCAAAAGTCCAACAACTCTTAAAAGCCAACATTAACACCCACCCTGGCCTACAATAAATACAGATCTCAACTAAACGGAGCACATAGGGAACCACTTGGGTGCAGGAAAACCCTCCTAAGTAGTATCTGGCAGTTCTTGGCCAAGCAGTTGGAAAACTAGACCTAAATCCCCCCCCCCAAAGTGAGGTCTATGAGAATGGAGAGGCAACTAAATATTGACACATGCTTCAAATAATGATCAAAATTTGTAGCATAGTTTCAGTTGTCAACACATGAAATGGCATTCTTCACAGCTGTGACTTCTTTTAATGTACCAATTAATTCAATTTCTGTTGATTCCTAAATGCTGCATTAAAATATCAAAATTAGTTGCTTTGTCTGTGTTTATCTTGTGATTTGATAGCTGGAAGATTTTAAGTCAATGGTTGGTAGATTGAATTTGTTGGCATATGTGCAATCTTAGAAGAAGATTAATAATAATTACAGCAGTTATAAATAAAGAATTAAAAGTAAAATTTTAGTGTTATAGGCTTCATATGATTTTAAAACATTTTTTCTCTTTATAATGAACATTTCTCAAATGCAAGAGAGAAGACAATTCCTTCCCAATGTAAAATCAGAAAGTAGTACAAGTTATCTTTTTCCAATAATCTGTTCTGATTTGTAAAGTGTCTGCCTGTCTTAGCAGAGAAATCCCCACTAGAGATCCTCATTTTCAGATGGTAAAGAGGAACAAAAAGGAGAAACTTGAAACAATGCAATTTGCACCTGGAATCTGAACTTGGGGCCCTTGATGAGCTCAGCAATTCAGTAGTATATAAAACCGCTGGAATACTACTGTGCCATCTGAAAATATTTCATCAATTTAACAAACAGGCCATCTCTTAAAAAAAAAAACACAAGGTTACAATTTACACATTTGTATATTTAATATGTTCATTTAATTTTGACGAATTGCATAGCCTGCTATCTCATTACCAGTCATCTTAAAAACATTTGAATTTGATAATATTCTTTTGCTGAATTCTGTGGAATATGATACAAATGGATGATATTATAAACTAATTTACATAAGTTGAAAGTTCCATATCCAAAAACTAGTATTCTGCTGATTTTCCATTTCTTAAATGTCAGTTTTCAGAAAATATAAATAGCAAAAAGAATGTCACTAATGACAATCCTTAATTGAAACACCAATTTTTGCCAAGGCTTGTCCATTAAATGTTCAGCAATGTGATTACAAAGGGTCAGCAGCCTTATGGCAAGTCTCTCACCTGACAGTGACAGTTGCTGGACCAGCATCTAAGCTTGGAGATTCCCCTTTCACTTTCTTTATTACCCTAAGGACTTCCTTCATCATGTCTTCTGTTTCAGTTTTCTTCTTATCTGCAGTTTCTGTTGGTTCCTTTGCAGGCTCAACTGTTTTGGATACTGTAATTTTTTTAGCAGGCAGTTCATCATGGGGTGGTGCCATTTTTCCAGTGCAGATTTTGCAGTTTAAATCAAATAAGTGTGTCCTGTGTTGGTCTGTAGAGTCGGTGACGAGCCCAGCAAGGAGGTCTGCTTTGGGGTCGGTTTTTGGCTTTTCTTCCTTTGAACTGGACAGGCCTACGGTCTGGAAATAAGTCAGTCATAAGTAAGAAAAGAAAACAACAACAAATCTTTTAATAAAACATTAAATAATCTAGAAACAAACAAAATATATATGCGCAAATTTAGTGAAAATAAATATGAAACGGACTGAGAATAGAGAAAAAGTTGAAAAATAATAGAATTAAAAAAAAAAAAATGCCTGTTATCACTGTCAGCTTTATTTCCATTTATGTAACTGAAAATATTTGGCAGACATTAACCCTTGTTCTGCTGTCAACAGAAGTAAAATCAGCAATGTAAAAAAGATTTCATAATGTGGCGCTCATCTCCTTTACTTGCTGTATGAACAATTTTGCATTATAGAATATCATATGCATTACACAATAATAATTAAGCAGACTGCTTTGTTCTGTTTTCATACTTAATAATAATCTTTAATTTCACTGCTACCATAGTCAGATCAACTTCAGAAGCTGATGGACAGATGTAGCCTTTTTCAGTATTCAATCTCATTATCAATCTCATTACTGTCAGAACTAATAATGTATTTCTCTCCAATCAATTTTTTTATTTATGCTAAAAAAAAGAACAACAACAAAAAAGGGAGGTAAACGAAAACTTAGAGGCTCTATATCATCCTGAGGAGAAGGTAGCAAGTTTTGGGTAATGGTGCGTGACAGCAGAGAAACCCCAAGAGCCAGAAAGTAGCTGCAGGGTTTATAGGCTTGGACTCTTCCGCCACTCAAGCAGATTTCTCAACCAAAATAGAATGCATCAGTTTTGATATCCTAGATCTGAAAAGCATCTATCTGACCTGATTGCTGCGGATTGAAAGACAACTAACTTCTAATGTACTCAGATCTTCTTCATCCACTTCCATTTCTCCTTTATGTGTCTTTTTGACAACATGCACCTTTCCTGCATCCTTAAGTGCTTCAGATTCCCGCATCTCTATCATTTCCAAGGCCTAGTGTTAAAAAAAGACTAATTAATTTTCACATTCCCACAAAGTCACTACACTGAAAAGACAAATCATTAAATAATTGCACAAGTTATACTGGAAAACATTACTTCAAAATGTATTAGAAATTAGCTAACAAGTATCCAATATGAATTCTTTTCTCAAACAGCAATATTAGAAGTAGAACACTATTTCATCATTTCAAACTGAATATACATTTTGCCTTCCATCTTTCATGTGATGGTTCAAGCAAGAGCATTTTAAAAGTAAAACTACGATCCATATAACCCCATAATCTATGAATTTTCTATAGACAAGTTCTTTGATTTACAACCAGAAATGCATTACAAATAATTCAACCCTTATTTTTTTAGATATCTGATACAAAATAAAAAGTGGTGAGCATGCACACAGCCAAGATATTATGTAGAAAATATTTTTTAAAGTTAACTGAGACAATTTCTTAGTTTAAAAATAGCACTGAAGGTAAAAGCTGATCAAACCAATCAAAAAAGCCAGTACTATTTGAATTACACAGAGGAATTTAGCGAATATTAATGAATCTGCTTAGCGATACATGCATACCTACATTTATAAAACATGAGTGCATATTTTGTTATTGCTGTGTGATGTGACATATGGAAAAAAGTGTACCAAGGCAATTTCAAGGGTATAAAAATGCAAACACAACTTTCTTTCTTTAATAAAAATCCATTATCCACAAAAATATGTTCCAAAAGAACTTAGTTTGGTCAATACAGAGTATAAATTTGATTAAAAAAAAAAACTAAACAGAAATTAGACTAAAGAATACTGGAGTCAGGTGCCTAAACACATGCTAAAAAAATTCTGATTCTGACATAATCTGACAGGTAAAATGTTCTTCCCTTGTATGAAACTGGTTCATAACGTCAAGATGAAATGTATACATCACTATATAGATATAAAGATAGTGATGAAAGAAATACTTCAAAATTACAAAATGTTTCATTTAAAACATTCCTATAACTGTAAATAAAACTTCTGAATAGTTTGTTCTAGGAGTAACCAACTGCCTGGCTGTAAGCACTCTTGGCATTTATTTCCACTGAATTCTTTTTCAGAATTAATTTTCATCTTTTGCCTAACCAATCTCAATAAAACCAGTATTTCAACTTTACACTGATTTCCTTAATTTTCAATTTGTCACTTTTCAAAATTGATACTGATAGTTGCTTTTCTAAGCATTAATACCTTGTTGTTTAATGCAAAAGAAACAAAGATGTCAGACCAGGAAAAACATCAAATCTTCTAAATTTAACTACCCTAACCCAACTAGGAAACACAATAAAAAAGAGGAAAAAAACAAAACAACAACAAACAATTCACATGTCCATTAGATATGGTTGTAAAAAGGATTGTAGCTACAAACACTTATAATAACAGAATAAAAAAACTAAATCATTAACAAACCAGCTTCTCATTTCTCATAAAACTAAACAGAAATTTCAGCTGCAGTTGGTTTGTTTTTTCAGCAAGTTCTACTTACATGTTTTGTCTCCATCTGGCGCCACTTGGCTAGTTCTTTCGATGCAAGTTCTTCAGGTGTCATTCGCACCAGTTTGCTTGGTTTGATTCGCCGCGTGAGAATCTTACGAAACAATCCCTAAAAATATACATATAATTCTAAAAATTCATGGCAAAAATTTATTTAGAAAAATTTTCTTCTGCAAAGTTTTAGTTGTGCACCAATCAGAGCAGGAGAACAATTTTCTACATACAGCAATGTGGTGTCATTGTTTGAACAACAGGTATCTGGAGCTACCCTAAAGCTCAGATACAGCATGCAACTCATTTGATCAAAAAAAAAAACGTTCTTCCACATGGTGTTCTCACAAATCCAAAGTCATTGGCAGAAAGCAAAACCAAAAGTGGATTCATACATGTTTTTACATACTGAAAATTTCTAAGTAAGGCAGAAATAATTTCATAAAATATATGCATTGAAATAAAAAAAAAACACAATTAGTGAGACTTGAAAATACCAAGACCTGCTGGTGTCTGTTTACTAGATATTTTTTAATGAAACCTGGCTGGCTATGATTACAGTGATGCTATTTCAGCCAGGTTTCATTTGGACATAACAAATAATATATAAGATTGGTTGAGTCAGTATACCATAATCTTTTCCCTTTCAAAATATTGTCTTATCATGAAGACTTATTATACCTTGCTTTGAATAGTAAATTCTCAACTTCAAGTATATAGGATTTTTTCAACATGCAAAACTCTTCTATTAAAAGCAATAACTTATTTCTGTTTTTCAGGCCAGTTAAAATGCTATAATAATAATAATAATTAGGCAAACTATAGCACTAATTCGTTCATTTTATGAAATGATTTAACAAAATAATATATAATAAAAGGCAGAACTAATAAAATTACTTTAAAACATTTCTTTCCTAGTATAAACATTTAAAATCCCAGAAGTTTTCTCTCAATTCTTTTGTTATGAAACAATGATGACAAAAATGCAGAAATTAAATTTATGAAGACCAGTGAATTTACAATCAGAAAATAACAAAAAATGTTTGAAAATTATGGTTTCCATCTTAAATTGGGGGTACTTAAACACTTGGTACACTATCATTTACCTACCTTGTTTTTGGCATCTCTAATATTAAAAACCAGGCTGCGGTATTTGGCTTTGTACTTGTTACTGCTGTCGTGAAAATACTTAAAGAGTTCATCTTCTATTGATACAGCAAGCTGCTTGATTTCACTGTTAGAGAGCATGATGTCATCAGCATCTCGTGCCCTGATGATAAAAATAATGAAGTGTTACCATGAGTTACCACCATTTTGGTGCCAATATATGTCTATAAACATTCACAAATACAATATTTAAACAAATTTTATTGGTTGCCAAATCACAATTTTTTTTTTTTTCAAAATACATTAATCTTCTGTAATAAATGCCTCGGTGTTGTTTAACTCCAAATTGGGAATAGTCTAAAGGATGATGCCGATTGCAATTGCTTTTAATGTTCATTGCAGTGTCATTTCTAGGGAACTAACAAGGTACTGACCATCAGATTGGGCAGTTCATGAAGAGATCCCAGTTAGGTCATCATCCTGTCACCTTTGCCAGAAACATCATCTGATTTGGTTGATACCAAGATGCATTGTTAAAACCTTTTCTGCCAATTTCAGACTGGCATCAATGTCAGTTTGCATACTCATTTCAAACAGTCATTTTGTTTATACTCAACAATTTAACTTTGTTCCCACTTCAACCAGTATATGAAAAGGTACAAACAACATATGACACAAACATTATAGGCATGAAAACAACACTATTTATTTATTTTTTGTGAGGCATACATACATATATCTATTTCCAAAAGAGTATATTTCATATTTGTATTTGATAAAATACCAAGTGAGGTAATCAGCATACTTCGAAAATCAAAAAAACAAAACAAAAGACAAACACTATTTACATAGGAGAAAATGCAAAGCAATTTATCATTAGTTTAAAGAACACAAAAGTTTACAAGCATTTATAGTATTTGACAATGTACAAATCTGTGTGTTTAAGTTTCCCCTATATTTCTGATCAAAAAAGTTTTGATTTTCATAAATCAAGTATAAAGTCAATGCAGCAGAAAGAATTCAGTGGAATCCACAGTATTCAAAGAACCAAGAACAATTGCTGCCATACGTTTCTAACTATGGTTATGCTAACTACCACAAGAAACTAGAAAAAGACAAATATGATATGAAGTAAAATGTCAATTTTTATTTATTGATTTTATATTTAGACCACGAGTCTAAAACAATAATGTAAGATGATTAAAGAGAATCATTGCACATTCACAGGATAAACAATCAACCAATCAAAAACAATGTGAGATTATGGTAACTAATTTATGTGATTAGTGTGACTGTGACATGTGTACAAATCATCACCAACTTATTGCACAATTAATTGTAAAAAGAACATAGTTTGAATGTTGGCAGCCATTCTTTGAAATCTGCTACAAACCACTATTTATAAAGATGAACAAACTTTGAAACACAATAATTTTTATATCATGTATGTTATAAATCACTCTCATGATGGCATAAAATTTACAAGGCCAAGTAGAGCGGTTTTGAATAAGCAACCATTTTGCATAGACCTACCTGTATGCAAGAGCATCTCGCAAGGATTTTCTCACATTAAGCCGAATGGGATCAGGACCATCATGAGGTTCTTTCTCTGATGAACTATCATCTTTCTTTCCTGTGCTGTCTGCTATCTTATGATCAACATGTCTATCTCGCCGATCACGATCCTTTGAACCTGATGAAAGATGACAACCAAATTCAGTGATGTTCTAAGCAAACTTAACAACTCTACATATGTAGCCAGTCAATTTGGCCCGGTAAAAGTGTTTTGAATGTATGAAATATAACAAACATGATAAAGAAAAAGTGAAATTTTAACAAACAGTCTTGTCTTTTTGTTAATATTTTGACCAGTAACTCTGTTTAATGTCTGCTTTCATACTACCTGGTATTGTTTAAACTAATGTCTTGTATGACAAAATATTTTTGAAAGCCTTCTAAATGACTTTTTCCAAATCTTCTCTAATTTTTAAACTGTTTTTAATTTTTTTTTTAAAATTATACTGTCCCATCACGGTCTATGCATCAGCTTGATTTAAATCAAAATTCCCAGGCCTATCTTCAAACCAGTGAAATTTTTTGTTCTTAACCTCAAGAAAATTCTTTGCTGCGAATAGTGCCTTATCTTGTAAAAAACAAAAGTTGACATCATGATGAAATTTCTTGCCAGATTCTATAAAATCTCCTTTTTTTTTTGAAGATTTATATAAGGATTTGTATTTACTGATGTTCATTTGGTAGAATTACCAAATTTCTTTTACTATTAGCAGAGAAAGAGGCTTAGATGTTGACACTTCCTGAATGCTTCTAGGTTGGTAAAATATAATTTGATTTAAACTTTCACTGAATTTTGTTGACTCTCTCAAATCACTGATTACCAAAAAAGATGAAGTAAACTTTCATCCACAAATATCACTTGCACCAATCTTCTGATTGCCAATTTTGTTATTGCTTACTTACAAAATTGAAGTATTTTTTATCTTCAGCAGAAAGTCCTGGATTTTTTTAGCTGGGATATATGATTTGAAGCCCATTCTCACTAAATATCTTTTAACAGATCTATCTGATATCTTTGTATCAATACTGTCTTCCAATTCTCTAGCCAATATACCACTTGAAGCAAAGTACTCTTGTTAATAGTGAAGTCTTGCCATAACCCATCTTTCCCTTGGTGACATTTTTTTTTTAATCAATCTGTTTTCTTAGGAAAAAAGTGCCCAGTTATCTTAGTCATTCTAACAATCCTGCCAACAGTTCTTATTGGAAAAACAAGACTCTCAATAATTTCTGAACATATCAGGCCCATTTCGAAATACGTAGCAATCTTCTGTATATCACAATCACTTATACATTTCCATGCATATTTTTACAATTCAGGTTTTTATCTGAAAATTACTTCAACATTAACCGAAGATGCTGATGCATGAATGGCTATTTCTATACATGAAAATGGTATGAAGAAATGCACAGAAATCTCCAATTTTTCCAGATGAAAAGAAAGTTTTGATAGTTTCCAGAACATAACATAAAGATCAGGAATTGTCTTAAATATAATGAAAAATTCCAAAATATTCTGGTTTTTGCACATCTTTTTTGTTGTTGTAAATATCACCTACTTGTTTTCAAACTGACATTTTCTATTTATCTGCTATTAGTTTTACAAAACATTTTATCATAAGAATAGGGAAAGAAGTTTCATTGTTGGATTGAAGGCTTTATTTCTAACAAAGAAGAAAGTATATTAAAGATTACTAAATAGGCCAAATTGACTGGCCAAAGCTGTAAATAAATGACTAAACGGTATTTAAACATCACCAAATTAATGTTAACTACATTGGTTTCCAAAAGTTAAGCAACGAAAATATTTTCAAATGGCTAATGTTTTATTCACCAAATAATCAACAAAAACTCCTCCTCATGTAACAATTTTATTTACAAAATATGCAAATTACAAATAATTTCTAGGGGCATTAAAGAAAACAAGAAAAGAAAAGAATCAGAAAACAAGGAATTCTGATAAATAATGTAAACAAAAGTTAATTAAAGATAATCAAATGGAAGAGCCCCCCCACCACTGATGACAATCCATGACTCAGTAGCTTTGCATGCTGCTTTATCAACAAGAACAGTTCATCAGTACATTGTCTTATCAGAGAAATTTGCAGATCTTGGATGGGAGCAACATTCTCAATAAAATTTAAGTCAGGAGAATGTACTGGCCATATCATGCAGGTAATGGTTTGGTCTTGAAGATATTAGAAAACTGTGTGTTCTATGTGGAAAAGCATTATCGTTTATTAAAATGAAGTTATCTCCAATTGCACCTGTGTATGATATGAATAAATCCAGAATCTTGTACCTATAGCTGCTCATTGCAGTCAGGGTACCTCTATAAAACATGCATGTCTGCCTACCCACTGAAATTCCTTTCTAGATCATCACACCTCCACCACCTTTGTGAACGCTTTCTATGATGCTTATGAGCTGGTTGCATGTTCTACATTCCCTCTAGGTGAGTATGCACCATAAATCACATTGATAAATTGTGGCTAATCAGTAAAAATAATGCTCCAGTCATATGGTAAAAAAGCAGCATGTTCATGGCACCAATTCAATCACATCTGTTTATAGCAGCAATACACACTATGTGTTGCCTCACATAGAAACCTCTTTCATGCAGTCTCTTGTGTATGGTTGTGACTGGTACCAATGTCTCATGTCCACAGAGAGATTGGAAGCAAGTTGGGTTGGTGTTGAAGTTTTACTTCATCAAGCCAAAAATGACAATGATCAATCATCTGCTTGAGTTGTAACTTGTGTCTCCAGACAACATTTCTAAGCACTTTAACTTGCCTCTTAGCTGAGAAACCACACTTATGTTCATATTTAGCCATTCCACCACTTTGGTTAGCTTTCCATCTTAGAGAATGTTCCAAACAAGTATGACTACCCATTTTGCAATTTATTCTTTTATAAAGAAACTACTTTAAAATAACATTAGCTCACTAGTTTTGTTTATAACAGAAAATATCTCCTTTTCTTACCTGAACTATAAAAAGATGGTGTTTTGTATGATGATGGCTGTAAAACTTCGAAGGTAGGGTGAGCAGTGAGCCACTCCCTCAGCACTGACTCAGTAGGAGCAGTAGGACCTGTCAGTATTCGACCAGTCTTTCTCTCAAGAACAACAACCTTACTACTCTCATTACTGGTCTCAGTCTGTGCAAAGATAAAAGCAGATACAAATTACTTACTTTTTTATTGTTCCTTCTCTTACTATGAAATAAAGAAAATATTGTCTTCTTACACCCATTATGATATGTTTCATAGACAGTTGACTAATCCATAAAAATTAAAAAGCATAATGCATAACAATTTGTTAACGAAGTAAATTATCTGATGCCTGTAATAACATAAAAAATAAAAATATAAAATTAAAATGAGCAGCACATTACAGTTTTTTCCTTCTTTAAATGGTCTCGTGAAACATTTGCTCAGAGCACCTGTTGCTATTTCCAGAACCCATGAAACATACTTGTGCCCACAAACGAGTAACAGTATCAACAGCAAATTCAAGTACAGACCATGTCTCCAATGAGTAGTAAATAGAAACTTGACAAAATGCTTCATAATTTTTGTAGTTTGTCTTCCTCAACCATACTAAATATAACATAAATAACAACAAAAATGTAGTTAATTTTCTACTCTAAAGATTACAGACAACCAGGCAGCATATAATATGTAGAGTATATTAAACTCAAAACTATTTTCTCATGTTTTTTGTTTTTTAAATGTCTAAAATTGATGTACAAACCACAATACCATTCATCAAATTTCTTTAAAATCTTGTCATCAAAATTTTACCAAAGTCACTTATTCCACAAAATAAAACAAGTTGCTAATAAAAGTTGGCAATCCTGCTTGAATTTGGATTGAGACTTATTTTTAAGCACTGTTACTAATAACCTTCCAAATGACTTTTTAAACAGAAGACTCTGATTTGTTATGTTAAGTATTATAGAAACAAACCTTAAAAATAAATTCAAGTTTAATAATTATATCAAGATATATCATAATTAATGCCTTACATCTATCTTACATCAAAGTAGAATTTGGGAATTCAACCTTTAAAGAAAAACAAACCAAAAAAAATTATACACGATAGCTATTTGAAACAAAGGGTCACTAGATATAGGATTACTGTGTGCCCTCTCCCACCTTTTTGGATAATTTCAGTAATGGTATGCATAGATACAGTTTAGAAATTAAATTGATAGAGTTTCCAAGTTTTTAAATTTCCTATAATATTGAAGTCTACATTTGGTAAACTTGAGACATTATCCGAAACTGCATCCTATCTCAAGTTATGACATGAGGCAGTATGAAAGTTGAAGATGCTCTCTGTTTTTTTTTTCATTCACAATTCTCTATAATTTTCTATGCTGGATATTCTTTGAAAATTGTTTACATGCTTTAAAAACTAAAAGTTACATAAATAGCATATGTACAGTTAATGAATTCAGCAGCAATAAAACAATAGCATTTTTTAATTGGGTTAAACATTATAGGATTTTCTAAATTAGTTCTTAATTTATAATTTGCAATTATTTTTACCACAAGTGTGTCTGTCTGTAATAGTGCCCCAACAAGCTAAAAGGACTGTTGCTGCCTAAAACTTACCTTCCTTTAAAGATTTTTTCTCCCAATTACATGATAATTATTTTCTAAATTGTTTTAATAGCCTACCAGAATGACTCACCAAAATGCCTCACACACACACCTACCTATCTACAAGGAATAAGGTAAATAAAACAAATCCACTATGGAAAGTTAATACATACAGAAAAGCTTACTGTCCAAACAACAGCATTCCAGAAATATTTAAAAATAAAATTGTTATATTTGTCAGCTATTACTGCTACTTAATCCAAAGATAATGATTCCCAGTAGAATTTATCATTCCTCAGAGCAAACTGAAACAAGATCATAAAGAATGAAAAAAGTAAAGAAAGCCTTGTAGAGATAATATATTTCAAACCATGTTCAACCAAAAGTAACTGAAGACAGGTAACTACCTACCTCTTCCATCTCAATTTATCATTGCTTAGAATATATTCTTAGTAGTTATGGTACTACAATACCTTGTTTCCGGATCGTATTTGTCTTTCATTTTTCAGCAGATGCAGTGACTCTTGGGCATGTCTCACAATGCAGTCATCGCTGCAATAGACAGAGCCTGTCCGAGCGTCCTTCTGGCAGCCTGCTCCTATGCACTGCTGGAAAGTTCGCTTTTTTTTCAAATCCTAATAAATAGATTTGCAAATATAAATGAAGCAGTTTAGTAAAAATAAAACAATACAATTTGTTTAGCAAAGAAAATTTCAGCAACAATCTAGCAACTTTTACTCATCAGTAACAAATGAGAATTTTTCAGTTAATTACAATTTTCAATTATTTGAAAATAAGCAGCTATAATATGTTAAAAATCATCCATAATCAAATTAAATTAAGAACAACACACCTTGAAGTCAACAAATTTCTTTTTTTTCACTTCAGTCTCCTCTGAATTCTTTCTTTTATGTTGTTGTTCTCCTTTCTTTTCAGGAATGACATCAACATTGCCAGTACTTGATGATACCTGGGCAGAAGAAATATCAGGTCTTTTAATATCAGTAGACTGCCTCCTCTGTCTTTGTTCTTGAAGGTTCTCCTTAATCTTTTTGTCTTTCTCTCTATCCTTTGAATTTCTCCTATCTGTTTGGTCTTTTCTATCTTGACCTGCTGTCCTGCTACCATCTTTCAACTCTTTTGAATCCTTTCGCATATATTTCATTTCCTTTCTTTCTTTAACTGTTTCCTTTTGATCCTTGTCTTTAGAATGCCATCTCTCTTGCTTCAAGCTCTCTTTAAACTCGCTTCTTTCTCTCTCTACTGCTGATATCTGAGTACTGTCACGATGAATGGAATCCTTATTCTCCTGATATTTTGGAATCTTGTATGGCTTTTTACCTTCCTCTGTAGGCTTTTTAACTGCTTCATCTTTTTTTGGTACCAAGTTAATGTCAGCACTAGTAATTGGACTTTTTGCTTCTGGTTTCTTCAGCTAAAGAATAAAAGCAGAAATTATCATCAGTGGCAATAGTAAAAGAAAATTCTAGGCATATTAGAAAAATGATTTTATTTTTAAAACTAGTTTTAAAATGTGCATGCAATGTTCAATGCCATCCACCTTCTACAACCATATACTGATTGATAGACAAGCCATTAAATTTTCTCTCAAAATTACACTCCTCCTCCACTATTCTCAGTTTTGCATTTCCTATTTTACGAGAGTCCTATTATAGAATTCTATAGTATCAATCCCTATTTGGCATCACAAATCTTGTTCCCCAATTCTTTGCTAAATTTTGAGAATAAAGCTTTAGATTTTTGTCTGAAGCATGCAGTTAAAAGAATTAATGTTATCAGAATCAAACGCCTAACCCACACTATATCCCAAAAATCTCTCTTGCATATTTTTAAAACTTCATATGGAAGAAAAAACAACAATTTGTATGAAAAATCAGTAAAACCATCATAAAGTCATAGAAACTTTAAAAAAAGAAGAAAATAATTTTGTGCTTGTATTCACATCTACCAACTGATTTGGAACAAAAAAGTGCATATTAAATAGCAATTGTTGCTCTAAATTTAATCATAGGAAGTATATTTCTTTTCATATTGATAAAAAATGATGGGATAGAAGTCAAATGTTATACTATTTGTGCAAAATAGCACAATAACAACATAGCTTCACATAGATGACAAAAAAGGAAAGCATGAAATGGCTACATAACAACTGAATACAGGTCCTGGAATGTTTAAGAAACAGACCAGTCAATTCCACTGAGAATTTACAGTCAACTTAAAACAAAAAAAGATGTCATAAAGAGACCAAGTAGCAACTTTAATCTCTGCAGCAATAATCAAATCTTGATACCAAGCTAACACTGACTTGCAATATCGTAATGGACTCAATGCCTTAGAGGTAATGCCAAGCTATTACTGAAACAGCTTTCCAACCAAGTATTTGATCAAAATATGCAGTTTTCTTCAGTTACCTTATAAATCAGTATAGATGATTACTTATTATATAGTAGCTGTAAAAAGTAATACAAATTAAAGTGATATTTTAGACAAAAAATTTGATTTTTAGAAGTGTTTCCATATTTTGGCTACTATGTATTGCTACTCTTTTTTTCCACATCCCATTTGAATTCTTTAATGAACTTAAGTCTCTTCTTAATGCAGCAACTAATAATGGCTTTCTTGGTAGCTAGAGTATAAGCTCACCAACACAAACAGATACAGGAGACGAGATAAATGAAAGTATAATTGTGAAAAAATCCTGAATGTAGTAGTAGTAGTATCTAGAATGAAAAGAGCTGCAAAATGATAGATAACTAATTTTTGTAAAGTAGAATAAAAATAAAGGGGGAGGAGAAATAATGATCATGTACTCATGAGAAAAATTCATTACTTTAGAGAAGGTTCCCACAATTGACAATATCCAAAATATGGAGAAACTCTGCTCTTCAGTGGATACAGATTAATCAGCGCAGAATATAAATTTTGAATTCTAGAAAAGTCAACAAAGCTTTTGTCTAAGTAAAAGAACAGTACTAGACAATTGGTTTTTACTATTGGAGAGCAATTAGAAAAAGCATAAAAATTTTAAGTTTTTATAGATTTACAGAAAGTTTTTGAGAGTATCTGGGAAGAAACTTTTAGTAGCTACTTAATTTCTAAATGATTCCGAATATCTGCATTAGCATTACCAAGTCATAATAAACTAAAACTATCTTACCTGCTCTTTTGTTTTTTCTTTCTCTGTCTCCTTTTTCAAAAGACCTTCAACATCTAGAATTTCTAATGGATTAATTTTTCTGTCACCACCAATTGCTTCAGACTTTACAACTAGTTTTTGCTGAAGAGATCTCCCTATTAGATAATAATAATAATGATAATAATAGTAATAATAATAATAAATGAAAGAATTTTTAAGCAGTTATAATAGAATTTTTGCACACACACACACACACACAATATACAGAATACATTTTAAGCTCTGTCCAAAGCATGTTTGTTTATATTTTGGGAGAACTAAAAACCAGAATGGATACATTACATGCTAATTGAAAACTCAAATTCTCCAGTTAACAATGACATTAAAATCATTAAATGCATTAGCCTCTGGCTTTGATGCAAACCTGAAGGCAGTGGGGAAAGTTGATGATGGCATTTCAGAGCTTTTCTTCAGAGATGTTGTCTCATTTCTTGGGCAATGATTGTTCAAGCACTTTGAGCAATCATTTTTTTCTCAAATCCACCAAATGGTGAAATCCAATGAATTTATAAAAGGTGGCAATAACGGTCAATCATCTTTTTTTTAAAATCAAGTCCAGGAAATACTAGGACAACCATGTTTGCATTGTTCAAACCATATGAGGAGACACTCCTGATGGAATGTCCAGGGTGCAGGATTCATAAGCTTCCAGAATATCCATCTGGTAGGTTTTGACATTGATTTTGATGCCTTAAGGGAAAAAAGTCAATAGGGTTCATTTGTTAGCAGTGCTGCCAGCCCAAAACATCACAGGTGCCTTCTGCATTCAACAGATGTTTTTTTGAATTTGACAAATAGAAGATCTAGAGTACAAAATGCAATAATTTTGGATGTTGAATGACTATTTGATTTTGAACAAATGCTAATCTGAAAACAGAATGTGTGAATTTCAGCTACCTGCAAACAAAGCCTCGAATAAACAAGAACAATTCAGCCATTTCTGTTTTTGATTAAACTGCCAGGGAGCAGAAACTGTTGGGTTGCTGACATTGAACTCCTTGGCCATTTTATCATGGACTGCTGACAGTTTTGAAAAATCCAACTGGATAAGCATTCAAAACTTCTTTGTTGAAACAGTATTGAAATAAGTCAGCCCCATCTGGGTCTATTTTTGATAAAGGATATTTTGACTAATCAATCAATGGTATGGGCAATTAATTTCTTCATGTAGTTTTCATTTGTAAGCAGGTAAAAGATTTTGCTCTTTGTCTTCCTGGATTAAAGCAGTACTATGACAGCAGAATGCTTGTGTTCCTTCTCATATGATTGAACGCATAGGTATTTGAGTGACATATTGTTATAGTAGACAATTAGGGTTTTTGACTGGTGCAAATTACATAACTTCAACCAATCAGCAGCCTCAAAATTAGCTCTCAAATTTTTAGACAGAACATAAAAACATACCATGTATATATAAATTCCCTGTACGTCAATATTTTCATTTGTGTTAATCACCACCATATTGTTCATGGAATGGTGAACACTATCTGATCAGCTTCAAAAAGCAGTCAAAATACGAATTTCTTACAAAGATTTGAAACTCAGTAAATGAAAAAAAAGAAAAAGAAAGTAGAATCCATTGACATTTTTATTACAGTGTGTTCATCAGTTCCTACAGGTTTTGTCCATCTGTGCCCAACATCATTCCACACATGTTCTTGGCCAGGAAATTTAGGTCAAAGCTTCTAGAGACATTGGATATTGCATTATTTATGAACAAAGGTCAAATAGCCAAAGTGTGGACATTAAAATGAGTAATTAACTACCACAACTCACTACAAAGGATCTTGCAGTTAGCCTGATTCTTCTGGTTGCAGAAGGTACCACTAACATGAGTTATACCCCCATCAGAATGAAGTACAAAACAGAAACTCTTCCATCTCACCAATGAATTCATCTCAGGATCTAGTGTTATCCAGCATGCCATCATGCTACCAGCACAGATCACTTAATTGGACAAATGTGCAAAGCCCTTGAAGCTGAAACCAGTGAACTTTATGCCAGAGGTTGGCAGGATCCAAGGACTCAAAAAAACACAGACAACTTTAGGAAAAGATGGTGACTTCATGCTGAAACCACATTGTGGGCAGATTTTGTTTTTTTTTGAAAGCTGAAGCCCCTCATTTTTCTCTTCTCTAATGTTGTCATCTTAGCAAAAATACTTATTTACAAGATGATAAAATATGAGACAGCTTAACTCTTACCTGGCCAAGGTTTTTGATGTCATATCCATTAACAGATTCACCCCTCCATTGACAGATAATCTGGAATCCCCCAAGGCTATTCACCAATGCTTTAAACTAATATCTGGTGCTAGTAACCAGCCATCTATCAAGTGTCATAAAAACTGTTAGATCAGTGATCTCTGACTTTGGCAGGAAAGAGTTAAATATTTTGACATTTGTAGATATTTGCTTAAAAATTGGATTTAATCCAGATTTCAGATTCATTTATTTGCTATTCATTGAAAAGCTTCTGGTTTCATGAATGCACTACTGTGTAAAATTGTTTTGATGTGACAAGTAAATTTTGTCCAAAGCTTCTTGTGAATGCACTGATTATTTATGGTACAAAGTTTTCTCAAATCACTTGAGTTTCTTAATAAGATTGAAGACGGTTGTCAAAAATTCATGCCTTCATCTCCAACCAGTCCAAATTTAATGTTTTATTACTATCTATTACAGATTCTTGAAATGTTGTAGAGCTGCCATTTTCTGCAGAAACAACTCAACCAACATGCTTTTTTTTTTGTATCATTACTGTTTAAAGAAAGGAAAAAAGAACTCTTTTCTCATACTTTTACCAGAGTTGTTGTGAAACTGTTTTTAGTTATTTAGATCATATCTCACATCTGTGCATTCAACTTGAGATACTTATCCTCAGAATATTTTCATGTAAATCACATCTATCCAGGTGTAATAATGCAAATCCATGAATCCTAGGGAATTTCTGACTGGTCTACAAGTGTGGTATAACTTACTATGTATGGACACTTTTCTAACAATTTCAGAGAATAGTACTGTTGGTATGTGGAGTAGATGTATTTTTTGCTTGTTGCCAAAAGGCAGTTAGGAGCAACTCACTTAAACTAATAGCTGAAAGCATGTTCATTTCCTTTAATAGGCACAAACATTCAAGTTAAAGCAAAAAATTTTTGGATATATTTAAAAAAAAAAACATTAAAGCTAAAAAGTCACAAAAATTGAGAAAGTGTTTGCATGTTGAGAACATTTTTTGTAGTTTAAATCTGTATCTTATGCTGGATCAACCAAGTAATGCAATAGCACTTACCTTCCCAAACTTGTGATGGCAATGATAAATCACCAGAAAAACAGATGTCACACACAAACTTCTCTCCATCTTCTTTTATTTTCATCATTTCTTCCAGGGTTAACTCAGCGCAGTGGCCATGAAAACAAGCAATGCACACATCACAGCGTACCTGAGATCTGAGACAAAAAAAAAAGATAAAACTCAAAATGACAACCAAATAGTTTTTTCACAGTAATCCTTAAGCTCAGAGTAGTGCTTGTTATCTTGGTCAACCGCCAGGCTTTCTAATAATAGTGTGCTTTCATCACATCCAAACTTAAGGATATCTTGCTCTAAAAAATAATCTATGATATTGGAGCTGTAGAAGATATTTCAGTATTATTTAATTTGCAGAAAAACTTACAAAATGAAAGCAAAACAAGGGAAATTTATCCAAGACTGCAAAATATAATTAAAACAAAAACAAAAAAAAATTAATTCCAAGAGGGTTAGGTTGGATTCACTTTTTAAAATGGATTACCTGATGTGATATAAACATAATGTAAAAAAATATCTCATTTAGTTTAATCAGTTATTTAAATGCTAGCAATATGACCTTCAGTATATATGCTAAGAGAAGAAAGAAAAAAGGTAAAGTACTGTGGTTAGGAGTTACATTTACTTATCCAACCATTTTTTAAAATCAATTACTAGTTAGAGTATGCAACTTTTTTTGCTAAACTATTTTATGTATTAAAACTATGTAACTAAAAGAATACTTTCCAATAAAGTTTAATCTAGAGATAATAGATATTAAAATCTTTAGATATTTTGTTATTTTCTTCAGCATGGATCAATGTCCTATAGAAAACAAACATTTTAAAAAGTGCTATGAAGCTTCCTGCTACACCAAAAAGACTTTGATTAGGAGTTAATACTACATACAATGAAGGAAATCATCAGAGCTGCAATTTGGGAAAATCGTAAAGTTGTTTCTTTAATATAAGGTGTTGCAGAAATCTAAGCCAGATTTATTTTAAAAAATCAAAGATTTTTGTACAATAGATTACATATGAACATTTTACATATGCATACATTATTTATAAAAAGCAAGAAAAGAATGCTAATTTATTTTTATAAATTTTTAACTTATGTATTTTGAAATGAAATGAATTTTGATACATCCTACACTACTTTTATTTTCAACCCATTACCATTTGATTCTAAATATGTTTACTAATCACCTTTGATATCAACCAAAATCAGATAAAACTGTGTGCACAAACTCTGATTAAATTATGCTACAATTAGGAGTAGGTGGAATATTCAGTAGATTTTTAAACAATAGCAATAAAAATATTTTGTGCTAATTTTACTTTCTTTTTATAAAAAAAGATTAACAAGAAAACTAGATTTTAGGAGACTACTAAAAATAAAACTCTCCTTTTCTTACATATTTCCTAATTATCTTGTTTATTTATGTATGAACATCACTAATATTACATTTTATAAAGCATTAGATTTTAATTTTTAATCTCAATCCATATTTATTTGAATACATCAATTTATTATCAGTTTTGCTCCATGTGATTAATAAAAAAAAAACAAAAAATATTTACAATTAAGACATTTGATTAATCAACCTATTAGCCTAATAACAGCTACTAAACAAAGCACTGTATGTTTGGTATTGAGCTATACTTTATTTTGATATAATACTAAATAACTTTTGTGAAATATGCAACAATGACTAATAAAAATTATGTGAATCAAGCAAACACTCATTTTCTCTCAGTTTTACTGACTTAATTAGTTCTCCATCAGTTAAATGCTTGCACTCCTTCCAAATTAATAACCTGTCAAAATGCATACCTATTATAAAAGATACTTAAAACTCAACCATGTTACCTTTCAATTAATGCCATTTAACATTAGTATAAAATTTTTAGCAGGTTCAAAATATCTAAATAAATTGCTTAAAGCAGCTGGTAAAGTAATTCAAAAAGAAATAACTCTGGTCTAGTTAGTACAAAATGGAAACCACCACCATGAATTGATAATTAAAAATACCAGCAAGCTCTATTATATCCTAATCAAATCTATAATTATTTCCCCTAACTGCAGCATCATACTTACTGGCTGTTGACTGGCATCCTGCAAATAGAACAATCTTTTCCTTGGTCCTCAGACTTTTCTTCAGCTAGTTCCTGGTCTTCAACACAGCTTTCATATTCGTAATCTAGAAAATATACAACAAAATAGAGTAAAATATATTAAAAATTAAGCATACTTATATCTTTGTACCTTCTACATATGTTCTCCCTCAATCTTTAAGCCACGTAATTAGACAAATGCACTTTTTGCCTTTCATTTTCTTGGTCTATGACCTGTTGATTTAGCTCTGCTACAATGTCAGAAATGTAATGTAATTGTCACTTGAATGTGATGAAATCAGATCCTTGTTCACTTTGTCTCCTTATAGCTTGTTTACAATGCTAAGTCAATCTGTCAATACAATGAGTTTTGTCAGATGATTTACTGCAACAATAAGACTTCATATCGTTGCTGAACATGAAGTCTATTAATCAAAGTAAGTTCCATTACAATCAATACACTTCTGCCAATGAGTTACAAGTGCATTTAGACCATTTTGAAAAAAAAATCTGGATTTCTGGAGTCGATAAAGTGTTGAAAGCCAGTTTCAGTTGTTGCTTGGTTGGAGAAGGATTTCATATGGAGGAAGCTGTCAAGGTGTTTGAAAAGGTGGTAGTCTGTGGGAGAAAGGTCTGGTTAATAGGCTGGGTGAGGAAGAACGTTGTATCCCAACTTGTTCAGTTTCTGAAGAGTTACTTTTGCAACATGAGGATAAGCATTGTCATGGAGCAGGATTGGGACTCTTTGATTCACCAATGCCAGCTGTCAATGGGAGAGTTTCTGATGAAGAATGTTTAATTCATGACAGTACCTTTCAGCTGTGATCATCAGTTGCAACTGTTGTTTTTCATCACATGTAATGATTCAGTCAAGAAATGGGTCATTTTTGTTTCTTATGAAAAGCGAAGAGCAGTTCTCCAATCGATGATTTTTTTGTTGTTCATTCAACTCATGAGGCACCCACTTGTCAAGCTTTTTCACCTGGCTGATTGTGTCAAGATGCCGGGAAACAGTTGCAGTTCTTACATGAAGCTCTGCAGCAATTTCTCGCACTGTTTTACTTGGATCTGCTTCAACTGAGGCTTTCAGCCAGTCATCGTCACAGCTGCAAGGATGTCCGCTATGTTCCTTATCTTCACGGCTCATATCTTCTGATTGAAATTTTGCAAACCATCGTTTTACTGTGCACTCATTTACTGTGTCCTCACTCCATGCTTGCTTAATGTTACGAGTTACCTCGGTCAATTTGTGACCTAGTTTGAACTCGTGAAGCAAAATGACATGAAAATCTTTTCCATCCTTGCTTCATTCAGAATCCTAAAGCAAATATTCATTTTATAATTTTTGAAAAGGTAGGTTTTGCATAATGTATGCCAAAGCACAAGCTACAAAACAATGTATAACTTATCTACATTCACCTTCACAAGTTTGCAAAAAAGGTGAACCCAAATGAACATAATATAAAAACTAACAAAACTTTTGTAATGACCTAACACAATACAGCAACCCCCCCCAATTTTTTGGCCTTTCTAGCTGTTCAGTGTATGGGATCAAGGTCATCCATTTGTCAAAGATAACTCCTAGGTAAATTATAGCAATTGCCTTCATTATCAACTGCCTTTTTATTCCAGATGACATTGCTCTTAGTCAGTTTGGGTTCTTACTTCCATCATCTAGCATGTCTTGTCTAGTTGTATCACCATATGGTTCAACACTATTAACAACTACGGTTTGCCATTGGCTTTTTGCAGTCTCTTTTGGGTCTGAATCGAGACTGCTGCTATGCTCTCAATTATGTTATTAACATATGTGTACAACTATGCTTCTGTTCTCTGTAGTATCAGTAGAAATATCAGCTGTGTACACAATGAAAAGTATTAGACTGAGTGAGCAGCCTTTTGAAAGCTCAGAGCTAACTTCAAAGATGAGTAAGTTCCAGTTACCAAACTGTATCTGGCATAATCCTTTCCCAAATAGTGCTAATAACTTATCAGTACAATTGATAACCTTAGGGCTCTGAATTTCCTACACAGAATACTGATATCTACTTTCCTGTTCTAGGTAAAATAGGACTATTGCACTTGGTTTACTTATCTGCATGTTCTGCTTGATGTTGTGAACCACTGTCTACATTAGATATAGTAAAATTTTTTTGGCCATGTCCTACCAATCACTTGTGGCAAACATCTTACTCTCAGGATCTTAGGCTATAATTTTCTCTCCCGATATGACATATTTGCTATTGTTATTATCTATTATTACCCTATCAGTACTATTTGGTTCTTAAAGGGTTTAAGAAGTATGGCCATTTTGCAGTCACTACAATCCACCCCCATTTAGGCTGCTAAGCTTTTCTTCTCTCCAGCATATTTTCTCTATACATGAGTAGCATACCTATCCAAGCAGGCGCAGTGTCTGTTTTGATGTTATTGAAAATGACTTCCAACTCCCTCAAAGTTATTGGCAGTTTTTGATTTACTTATCTACTATTCCCATGTAGCCTTTGCTGGCACATTACAGTCTTGTTGTAGCTTAAGCATCATTTCAGAAATGTTTCTACCTTTTCTGCACCTGTTATCAACTTCTTGGCACCTCCAAGCAACATACGAAAGAATTTATCCCATATTTTGTATCTGGCTTTCAGTGGCTATACTAACTGCCTATTTTTTGATGGATTGCTTTCTCATTCTGACCATCTCTTTCCATGGTTATTCCTAACTGCTCTTAGCTTATCTTTCCCTGCTATCTCTTATTCTGTTGTCCTCCACTTTGGCTTCTTCAAGTGGATGCTATTGCTGATTATTCTTCTTTCTGCTATACTAGAAATCTTCACTGTGTATTGCTTGTGGCCACTGTGAAATTTTAGTCAAGACTAAGGCAATGATCAGTGTCCATCAATAACAAAAGCTTCCATTTTTTATCCATCACCATTGCCTGAGGGGGGAGGGTGGCAAGATAAGGTTAATGCATGCATCTAAATGTCTTGCTCTCTCAACTATCCTGGTTAGCTTATCATTGTTAATGAGCACAATATACAATAAAGACCATCCAGGCATATAGATGTTTATTCAGTGTATTTCTTCTCTCACAACATTCTAACCTCTCTTTCAAAATGGTTAGTAGCTACATTTGGCATTACTGTCTTCTGATGAAGGTGAGAAATATGTAGTTTTTTTATATCTTTAGTTGCTTTATCAAGAAATCTTCCATTTACAGCATTTTGATGGAAATTCTGCTTTGTTTGTGACTTATTGAATTCCAAGATGTAAATCTTGTAGCTAATTTCTTTATTTTCTTCCTTTTTTCAAATTATCTTTTCACTCTTTCCTGCTAACTAAGCTAACAGGTTCAGCAACTGCACTCATGTTGCACTTGTTAGAAGTTGCAAGCCTATGGTTTTATGCCACGGTGATGATGCAGGCTCAAACACCACCCACAATGTACTAATTTAGTTATCAATGACTTAGAGCTGCTAGGCTTAAGTGTTAACTCACTCTGGGACTGTAGTTATTCTTCTTACTGCCAACAGTAAATTCATGGCCTCCTCCTTGGTAGCCATTATAATGCTCACTCTGTCTTTTGGCCTTAGAGCCCTTTGCTTTCCTCTGCTAAAGGCTGCAGCAGCTATCACAGCTTCACTATCAATGGATATACTTGGAATTATTTCATTATAACCCATCACAATTAATAACCATACATCCTAAAGAGAGACCTTGCTGTTTGATGCACAACTGCTGGTAATAAGTAGGAACTTGGAACACTTTTTTATGTTAACCAATTTATTTAATGATAAAACACGTGCTGAAAGAAAAGTTTAAAAATAAATAAATAAATATATATATATGGGGAATCCAACAAAATTTTAAAATCTAATTTTTATGGAGAAAAGGAGTTGAACATACATTTTTCCTACTACTTTCTTTATCAAATGTTGCTAAAACATACATTTGAGAGTATGGTCTCAAAAATCTGAATTTATTTTTTAAAAAAGTTTATCCACATTACCTGCTGCCTTAAATTTTATAAGATACATCAGTTTAGAAGACCGAGTGGCTTGTTACTTTTGAACATTTTTAGATAGATTGTAAGTTGTGATAATTTAGCACCAATGGCTGCATGCAATCTGATCTTGACTGAAAACCCACTGATACTTGCAATACACAGTTTTCATAAATTAGAAAATATGATGCTCATTTTACCAATAATCTGTAATTCTAATTTAAAAAAAAAATCAATAAAATAAAAATAAATTCACACCATTTTTCTAGAATAAATTAACAATTTCTAAGGACCTATATTTGGTGTTTTCTAAGAGATATGCACAATAACATGAAGCACATCAGAAATGCATCACAGGCATTTTTCAGTATAAGTCACTTGCAGTTAATGCATGAAAATTTTACACAAATTATGTAAGTCATTTAGCAACAAATACATAACACAAAGAAATGTCATCTTAATTTAATATGGATGTCTGAAAAGTACATTTGGTACTACACAAAAGTCAACAATGGGTATACCCACCAGCTACAATATGCATATGCAATGTTGCCTCAATGATCTAATAAGGTTTTGAATGAAGACCTGTAGTATCTTCTATCACTCTAAATGAATTATAGCCTTGAATTAGATCAGGTTCTGCAATGGCATATGATGTTATAATAAACATTCAATCTCATACTCAGTTGATCGGTGAAGAGTGAGATTGGCTTTTTGTTGGAGAGAGTACTGACATGCTCTGGAAGCATAAGGACGTTCTGCTGAATATGTGAAGTTACTAGTATAATGACCAAAGAAAGGGACCATGCTAAAATGTCAATCAGAAATGTTTGCCTGTTTGCACAACCCTAAAGACATGAATCAATGTTCTGTGGTTGTCAATATTGCCTGGTCTAATGTCTGTAGTTGTTGGTCCATTGGTGTCACAGTTGTTGTTGTTGAATGAGTACTGGACTGATGGGTGAGAATCTTGCCATAAGTCCAACAGCAAATAAAGGTCATCTGATTGTGTTAGTACTGACACTCTTTCAGAGGTGAAATGCCCTAGAAGACCTGCCATTTTGTTTACATCAGAAGTCCAGACTGCCTTAGAAGGCTCCATAATGATAGTAGTTCAAATTTTACAATATATTTCCTTATTGTCTTGCTCCATCACAAAATCATGTTGCTCAAGAGATTCTTAATGAGAGTATAAGTCTGCCATTATGCACATGTTTGTAGCTATAGAAGGTTTAGGAGAAATTTAATGCTAAAGTTTTAGTTTGTATTCGATTTGAATTTACCCCAAAATGGCAATTGGAGATTTTTTAACAAAATACTTTGAATTCTGATGACATTTACATCAAATTCTGATTTTGAGGGGTTTAATGAATATGATACTGAAAATTCAACAAGTGTGCAACAGAAAGATCTTGGCTTTGACGAATCTGACACTGAAGTTTCTGATAATAATTCAAATATTGATGATAATACATCTTATGTCTGCGCGGAGAGTCTACCATGGACAGAAGATTTGGAGCTGATAAAGATTTTAATATTTTTTTGAAAAATATGGTCCTATTGCCTACCTATATATAAACAGTGAACATTGGATTTTTTTAAGACTTCTTGTCGCTAGAGATTATGTTGATCTTAACATAAGGGAAATCAACTATTACGCCGATTTTTGACGACATGCTAGCCAGCCCCCCAATTCATTGTGGAGACCAGTGACTACCGGAGATATTGAGATTTTTTAGGGAGTTACCATAATAATGGGAATTAATAATCTTAATCTAGAAATAGATAAAAATCCATTCTACGATACTTTCATTTGAATGATGCAGAACCACCATCAAAGAAAGTTGAGCCAAACTTTGATCAACTTTATAAAGTTTGTCCATTGTTGGATTATTTATCAAAAAATTTTATTGATAATTTTATTTCTCTGGAAAACAGTGTCGATGAGGCAATGGTTAAAAAAAAAAAGTTTAAAAGTAAGAATATGTGTACAATGTTTGAGAGATGGACGCAAAGCACTTGGTGGATATAGTATCCAGTCTGTATATGTCATGTGAAATATCACAAGAAGGTATTTTAAAATAAAATTTATTACCAAAATTTTTTGTGAAATTGTTTATTTTTTTAGTTATAGCTCATTTTATAAACCAACTTGAAATCTGGGTAGCCATCTTGGATTTTTATGGACTTCTTGGATCAGCCATTAGTCCAACAGTCGGGCCATAAAAGAGTTAACTTCACTATAGTGCTGTTTTGACAATTCAATTGTTGTGCAACAGAACTTGTTGTCAAGACAACTTGAATCATACCTACTATCTTCTCCAAATGTTCTGCTGTCAATCTCTATAGTGTGTTTCACAACATGATTAGGGGTATTTTCCTTGCCAACCTTTATAGTATCATGACTTTATTTTATGCTGCATAAGCAATGATGCATTTAATCACATTAATGCTTTTACCAAGGGACTATGACAATTAATTTTATGGCAGTAAGTTTATTTGTTTCCTTGATCATTCAAATGTGTAACTTTTCAACATAAATAAATATACACTGGCTGGCCACTTTATAAGGAATAATATCAGGTTGGCTACTTGACAATACCCATGACACAACATGTCATAAAATCCACAAGGTGCTGGGGGGAGGTGTCCTCCAGAATATGGTTTGTCTTCCACAATACCTGATTTATCACTTGAACTCAACAAAAATGATGTCACACAGCATAACACAATTCTGAGACTACTTCCAGGTAGCACAGAACTCTGTTAATACTTGAGCATTTGGCAAAGCTATTATCGGAGCAAAAGGGGTCATTTTGAAGAATGGCAAGAAATAAATTGATTTTACTATTCTTTTTTATGCTTGTTCCCATGTTTGTGTTTACCTCCAAACTGTATTTGGTGGTGAATATATAAAACAGTCTATCCAGTAAAGAAGTTTATTTATAAATATTTAAAATAGCACATATTATTACTTAGGAAAGTAAAACCAACATTGTGTTAAATTTTGAATGCCATATATGATCTATATACTTATTAGATGCAAAGTTGGAAAATTCCCTCTGAATATTACTGGAGTTATTTTTTCATTAATATAGCAATACAGCTGTGTCACTAATGGCAGTTCTATGAAATGTATACCAGTACAGTACAAAGCATTTAAAATAGTGATAAGTATGCAAGTGAAAAAAAAAAACGAATATAAATAAATAGAAAAAACTTATGATTATATTAAAATAATTTGAAAAAAAGAGCAAAAGATTATTCCAAGGTTAAATTGTTTCTTTCATTAGGTAGATATTTTCATAGAGAATTATCAATGGTTATTTCATAAGCTTCTCTCCTTTCCAATTAATATCCACAAGATTTTTTTAAACACATACACATGGATAGCCAGTAATTAACATGCTGGTCTACATCCTCATTTAGGATTGGCTAGTTTGGCATATCTCCCTGGCAGAGTTTTTTCTAACTCTTCTTCACCAGTCAGCAATGTGGGCTTTCCCCAGGCACTCCAGTTTCCTCCCACATTTACAAATGAAGAATTCTAGTAAAAATTCCCCTGCATATTTTGGCAGTGCTGGGCCCTTGTGGCACAGGATAATGTTACCTAACAGATAACTGTGGCGCTAAGCACTGTTGCAAGAGTAGTCTCCCTTGTACAGACTACCAAACAAAATATATACATACACATATACACATACTCGCAAAAAACATTTACAAACCTATATTGCTTATATATGTTGTTCATACATGTTCATCTTCTGACTGAAAAGACCTGCATTGTGATCTAAATTTTCCATTAAAAATCTTGGCTAAGGGGTGGGCAGAGGACCACGCCCTCTGGGCGAGGTCACTTGGGGTCAACCTTATGTGGGTGGGGAGGGTCGGAAAGTCCTCTACCCGAAAAGAATGGAGGTGAGGGGCGCTTTTTGCCTCTGGCCAGCCTGTCTGGCTAGGAAGGTTAGATGCGTCGAGACCGGTTTCAGACTTGACGTGCCGAGGCCTTTTTTCCAAGATTTGGGTAAGTGGTCACTCTAACGGGGGCATTCGCGCCCCCAACCCTGGTCACCGAGTTGGCCAGTTACACAAGGTGCTTCGGCGCCTCAACCTGGCCTTTTAGGCCACCAACCCCAATACCTTCTCCTCGGAGATAGACACGCATACACGAACTTTCACACGCACCACTTACACATTCACCACACAAAAAGATTAATAAAAAAAAGTTAAACTGCTGAGCAAAAACAAAATGCATGCCTGAAATAAATGTAAGAAATGGCAACAATGCCAGTCTAAAACTGATCACAGACAAACTGGCATTGGCAGAAAAGGCTTAGTAATGTGAATAACCAATACAAGCTTAAACATATTTTGGTATTAACCAAATCAAATGAACCAGCTGTTGATGTAAGAAAATTTGTTATTTTTTGACCAGGGCCACGTTCAGTTGATCAGGAGAATCTGAGTAAACCTGGAAACCACAAACATGCCTCCCTAAGATGTCCCAAATATGTTCAATTGGATTTAAGTGTAGAGTTCATGTGGGCCTCACCAAGCAAATGATGTGGCTGGATATTCTCATCTATAAAGATGAAGTTGGGATCTTGCTGTTGAGCCAGAAAGATGACTACAGGGGTAATGATTTCATCTCCATATCTGACACCAGTCATGACACCTCACCCAATGATAAGATCAGTTCTTTAACCAACTTCATCCTTAGCTCAAGCCATCAAGCTGCCACCCACCCACCCACCAGCAAATCAATCATACTGTGGGGGATGGCAGAGTAAGCATGCATCCAGACCCAAGCCTGTCCATTGATGATGTCTAGGCAAAATCTAAACTTGACAGTGAAAACAACATAGTGCTAATGACAGCACCATGTTAGCAGCAGTCTCTTAGATGGTTAATCTGGACAGATCATGCTGCTTAAAAATTGTTCCTCTTGGCAAAGGTGATAAGATAACAATCCTTACAGGGCACTGCGACCTTGAGAAACCTGAATCAAGTCTCTCCATAAGCTGGCCAGTTTGATGATACTTTTTGAGTGCCTTAGAAATGACACTATTGTACTGAGAAGCTGGCAATGTGCATCATCCTTGCTTGAACTATCCCAATGTCCTGAGCACCTAATTTAGTGTTAAATGAAACCTAGGCATTGTCACAACTAACTCACTCCACACACATGGAACAGTTAATAGAGAAAATAGTAATAAATTGTGTGTAAAGATGTATGCAGATTGATTGGGATATATGATTTACATGAGAGTTTCCAAGGTCATTCAGTTCAAATTGTACACGTAATGGCATGTTTTGGTTTCTTTTCTCAATAGGCAGGCCCTCTTCAACCAGAATGTGAGCATGTATGAACATATCAAGCACAGTAGGGCTTTAAACACATGTTGCTTATATTTTTGTGAAGAGTATATTTATTAATGTTGAAGCCATTTTGAAACATGAATTACACTTATCAAGTCACAAAGGCCATTGTGACTTTCTGACTTTTAGTTTCTAGTTGCATCAAGAGAATTTCATCATTGGCACTTCATATTGTTTCGTATGCCTGATGTCGGTTCATTATAAACTAATAGAGTCTTGGAGAAATTCTTGAAATGAACTAGTAATAATAAAGAAGAAAAAACATTTTTCTAGGTACAATAGAGCAGTGGTCCCCAACCACCAGTCCAAAGCGAAAAATATTTTACATTTTAAAATATCGAAAAAGGAAAAAGGAAAACAAGTGTTAAAAAATATGATTGTTCTGACATGAAATCGATTTCTACAAATATGTGGCTGTAATAACTGAAATAATTGTGGTGCATCCGGTAGGCTCCGCACGCAGGCATGCTTGTGGCGGATTGGTATAAATAGCCGGTACTGGTCTACCCTCTCTCTTTCCTGGCTCGAGACAGTCTGACCACCAGATCACCTGCTCCATCACACCATGTGCTCATCAGGCAGCGGCAGCATACAGAACAAATTGTTCTGATATGAAATTATTTTAAAAGTTAGAATTTTCAATTACTTTCATAATATAAATTTTTTTATATTTTTATATATTTTATTTTTTCTCTCCATATTTTTCCATACAGACAGCCTCACAAAACAGCTTCTAATTACTCAAATAAAATATGCGTTGATTAATCTTCTGACCCTCTTCCATCTTCTCCCCCCTCCTCTTCTTAAGCTCATCTTTCTTCTCAATTGATATTAAAAACTTTTGGCATTTTTTAGCGCAACTTCTGGTCGCTCTAGTGATTATAATTGTAATTAAGATTTATAAAATCATTAGTGATTTTACTTTTGTATTTCAACTTTTTATGATTGAATTTATAATCATATGAGATTTTAAAACTTTGTATAAGATTAGAAATTTAATTCAATCTTATAATTTCTTGATTATCAAACCTTCAAGTGTATTGACTCAATTTACAACACAGTAAACATCTTAATTTACAGATAACTAACATGGATAAACAAAATTCGCTTGAGAGCTTTTTTGGAAAGGGAATTGGGAATAAAAGGTCTAAAGAAGATGGTGAAGAGCCAGCACCCGAAGCTGTAAAAAAAAAAAAAAGAGGTCCTCCTTCAACAGGAAAAATGACGAGTCGTATTCAAGATATGGCTTTATGGCGATGGGTGATTCACAGGCTCCATACCCCGTGTGAGATATGTGGAGAGAAGTTATCTAACAATGCAATGAAGCCCTCAAAACTTCTTCGGCACATTGAGTGCAAGCACCCTGTTCTTAAAAACAAACCTGTTGAGTTTTTTTGAGCGAAAGAAACGAGAGCAGGAGGGACACTGGCAAGTGCTGAAAGCCACCACATCTATAAATGTGGCTGCCCTAAGTGTGTAATTTTTAGTGGATAACCGTATTGCTAAAAGTAAGAAGCCTTTTACTATTGGTGAGTTGATTCTACTTGCTGCTATGGACATTTGCTGCGAATTATTGGGAGAAGCTGCAGCGAACAAGATAGCACAAGTTCCTCTTTCGGATACCACTGTTACTAGGAGAATTGATGAAATAGCAGAGGACAACGAGGGACAACTGTTGGAGAGGCTTAATGAGTCACCATGGTATGCCATACAGGTCGAGGAGTCTACCAATTTCGATAACAAAGCAAAAATGCTTGTGCATGTGCAATATTTATTTCAAGATGATGTGCACGAGGACATGTTGTGTGCACTGTCGCTGCCAATTAACACAACAGGGGCAGAATTATTCAAGTCTTTGAATGACTACATGTCGGGCAAATTAGATTGGTCATTCTGTGTTGCAATGTGTACTAATGGGGCTGTGGCCATGACCAGGAGGCTGTCTGGTTTCACTACCTGGGTGAAAAAAGTTGCGCCTGAATGTGAGTCTACGCACTGTGTCATACACAGAGAAATGCTGGCTAGCCGAAAAATGTCTGCTGAACTTAACAGTGTATTGAATGATGTTATTAAAGTTATCAATTACATCAATGCAAACAACTTCTCTTACACACACAAGTTAGGTGGCTATCAAGGGGGTAATCCCTGGCCAGGGTGCTTGAGTTACTAGAGCCGCTGCAGAAGTTTCTTTCAGGTAAAAAGTGGCAGCACACTTCAGTGACCAGGAGTGGATCATGAAACTCGCTTACCTGTGTGATATATTCAACTTGCTCAACAAACTCAATTTGTCACTTCAGGGGAGAATGAAAACTGTCTTTAAGTTGGCAGATAAAGTGTCTGCATTCAAAGCCAAACTGAAACTGTGGGGCTAGCGAGTGGGCAGGGGTGTATTTGACATGTTCCCAACATTAGCAGGGATTTTGGAAGAGACTGAGGTGGATGTGACCTTCTTCCAGCTGGTGTGCGATCACTTAACTTCACTGTTGATGGAATTCGAGCATTACTTCCCAACTGCAAAAGATTCAAGAACTGCAAAGGAATGGATACATGACCCATTTGTGAATGTCCCCAACGAATTGTCCATGTCAGTGAAGGAAGATGATCAGCTCCTTGAGCTTGCAAATGACGGTGGACTTAAAAGTATGTATGCTGGTCTTCTGGATAAAAAACTATGACTGAATATCCTGAGATAGCTATGAAAGCCTTGAAAACATTGCTTCCATTTCCAATGTCTTATCTGTGCAAAATGGGGTTTTCTTCAATGACTGCAACAAAGATGAAATTACGGAAGAGACTGAACATGAGGAACACACTTTGGGTGCTGCTGTCTCCCATCACACCTTGCTGGGAGCAGCTTTTTGCAAGAAAGCAAGCCCAGGGGTCCCACTGACTCACTGAACCATTTTTCTAATCAGTTCTGCTATAACGCATGTTTCAACAATGCAAACTGGCAATAATGTGACTGATGAATAGGGGAACACTATTTGTAAAACGTGAACTTTCAAATATGTATTGACTATAATGCGATTCCATCTCGAACATAGCTTATTTTCAATTTCGTGCTGCACTGTGCAGTGCATGAGCATCCACGACATCACACGTTCAGTGAACTCCATAATTTTCGCATATTTTTCTGTGTTTCCCATTGTTGTGTTTGTGCAAATAATGTGCCACCCTCAGCAGTGTTTATTGTGAAAATAGCTTGCTTAGAGATGGGGTTATAAAAGTCCTGCTTGTGAGCAGTCAACAGAGGGGAGAGCATCTGTTAACCCGTGAAAATCCTTATAGATCGAATCTATAAAACCCATAAAAATGGAAACTTCTATAAGCAAGAGCACTTCCAAGAAACGTCCTGGTGATAAAATTGCAGGTGGTGATAATAAAAGACGATGACTTGAAGAGAAGCTGGGTGTTATAAAGTGTTTTGAACGAATCCTTCTCCAATAAATGCACCCAAAAAAAGATGCAGATGATGATGCCGATGTTTAGCCTCGGTGTTCGTGATTCAGCAACCGACAAACTATCAAACTCCATTATCAAGTTATCTTCATATTTTTTCAAAGTAAGAGTTTAATTTACGTTATGTCTTAAATTATTAGATTGGAATTTAACATTGCTAAGTTCTATATTTGTTTTGATGATGAGTAATATTTTTGGAAGTCTGCGCCTAACCCTATTTTTCCCATAATGTGTGTTTTTTATTGCCAAATTTTCTATAACGCAACTATCGCATTATAGCAGAACTGCCTGTATTTTATGTTTTGTATTGTTTTATTCTTTAATTGTTTTAAATCTTTATTCTTTAATTATTATGTATGCGGAATAAAATATTACTATATTGTACATTTAAGCAGATTTAAATACAGACTACTTATAATGAACATAACAACAGGTCCGTGAAAATATTGTCAATGTGAAACCAGTCCACAGTGCAGAAAAGGTTAGGGATCACTGCAATAGAGTATCTTTGCCATTTATATCACCACCCAAAACTTATGACCTAGTTTTTCATTCTAATTCTTTTATGCGGCAGTCTGAGAACAATTTATTACAAATTTTTTCATAAAATTATAAAGCACTATTAAGAAATACCTTCATTATAATTTTTGTATACAATAACCTTCCAAAATTACTACTCTGCAAAATAGTCAAGAAAATTTCAAAACATTAGACCCCCTAATAATTAACAACCCCATGTTCATCACTAACAAACAATATCTCCATTAAAACAAAACAAAATCCTCATCTGTCAAATAAAGCTATAATAAACATGTTTGATATGAATGATTTAAATGTATATAAAGTAAAGAAAAAAACAAACTAAACATTTAGAAATATATGTAAACGAACATACCACTGTCAACATCAGCTTGGCAACCTTTATCCTCTACAAAAGTCTTATCTTCTGCAAAAACTATGGTTCCTGCAGATTTTTCCCCTGGATGTTTCGTAGCTGCACTTGGGTCTGTAGCTTTAATTTCTTCCTTTTTAGGTATTTCATGGATAATAACTGCATCAGGTTTAAACAGTTCAGTCACTGTGAGATCAATACCTTCTTCTGATTTCCTTGACTTCCTCCGTTTTTTCACATCAGTTTTTTCCAATTTAGGTTTTTCGGCTGATACAGATAACTGCTCTGCCTGTTTCTTAAAAACAAGATTTCGTTTTAATAATAACAACATTTCAAGAAACAACATTAAGGAGAAATAATATAACCCCATCTAATTTCTTTTGATATTTCTCCTGAAAGGAGCATGTTGCAATAGTGCCATTACTTATCAACTGTGCCCCACCTAATCATCTCAGATTTTTATTAAACTTTCACTTAAATCCTAAAGGTTGGTTTACAAAGTTAGCCACCAGCACATATTAGTTCCAAAGATGCAGGATTTCAGCCATAGAATGTTTGGGTTAAAAAAAAAAATGATGTTTCATTTTACACATGACAAA
The DNA here is from genome assembly GCA_018389105.1 of Nautilus pompilius. Classification (NCBI taxonomy): domain Eukaryota; kingdom Metazoa; phylum Mollusca; class Cephalopoda; order Nautilida; family Nautilidae; genus Nautilus; species Nautilus pompilius. The sequence continues at coordinate 577,806 of JACATO010000687.1, forward strand.
ATCTACATTTTTTTGCTGTTATTGTTGGTGGTGGTGTTTGTAAAGGTGATCTAACTTTGCATGATACATGGCATGAGCACATATGAATACCTATAACAGTCATCCATTCTTGGTAGTATAAAGTGACCATGTGATGATTTCAAAATTTGTGCATGAACACAAACAGCAGTAAACATTATTGCACAATTTTCATTCCAGAGAAAAAATATGGCCAAACATGTTTTTGCTGATTCTTACTCTTAAGATATGGACATTTCACATATGTAAGTTACAACATTTACTCACAGAGCCACATAGGCCTCTGAAGTTGGGGTATCTTTGAGTCATGTTCAGTGCAGGCATCTTCATAGATGAGATAAAAGTGTTCACTTTGGGTTTAATTTGTGACAAAAATAAAAGTTTTAAACCAATTCTGGCACAATTTTTGGAATCTACACAAAAGATTTGTTCTAAAAACTCAATTTTCTTGGCAAAAGCCATCTTGTGCGTGCAGCTACTGATTAAAAATTTCAATAACTGTAACCTTCAACAGTCATGATTTTTCTGAGATTTAGAAACATCTATTCAATTTATAATGCTTTGTAAAATGTGGCATTATGTTATTTGCCCATTTCTCATCCAATGAAATTTTGTCTCATATTTAGGAGTTATGTTCTGGAAAGCATCAAGCTACTTTGGGCAGTTTATCTTGGTGAAACAAAGGTTTAATTCAAAGATTATTAAACATGTGTATTTTTGAATCAATGCAATAAATCTTATATTCACTTACTTATGAGAAATAAATTGTTTATACTAATGTTTTTAATAATTTTCCACATTTCTTGAAAACTTTTGGCCAGTAGTGTAGAAAGTTCAGCTATTTAAAAGATTCTTCTTACCTTTTTATTTTCTTTCTTCAAAAGATGTAATGGTAAATTGTCTTCATCTGGGCTGATCACCTGTAAGTAAAACAGCAAGCAGTGTTTTACCTGGCTATAAGAAGAAACTGTAAATATACTATCAGAGAAATCACACCTTACTGAGTTACTGTCATGTTACAAGAACAAACCATAGTCGTCTGTCTGAAAGTAAAATGTGAAGTAATGAAATGTTGTACAATACAATATGAATAAGTGAAAAGCTAGAGCCAGGTTTCATTCGACTTGTTAAGTGTCAAGGAAGAATAGCAGCAAAGAAGGGTGTATGTGTGCCATTTATGCTCAAATTGGAATAAAATATAAAATACAGCTTGAAAAAATTTGTTGTTTGTTGTTTTGATAGAGTAGCTTGAAGAAAACAAGAGTGAAATCTTCTATTTTCTCACTCTGGATGATTAGTTATATAAAGTACTGGTATTACAATCTGAAATACTTAATGGAATAGGAACTTGTAATCTGATTATCAGCAATCGATATTTTATATCCCTTATCTCATTGCACAATGCTTTCATGTATGGTTGAATGGAAAAAAATCTAGCTTAAATTTCAAATGTCTATTATTGTTTAAATATTTAATGTTGGAAAATAATTAGTAGTCAACAGAAAATTATTACTTCATGTAAATAGACAATATTTTTACATAAAAATCATTAACATGGTAGTAAATTCACATTGAAAAACAAATTGTACAGTAAGATACAATGGTCCAGTGCTGGAAACTATATATTAAAATAAATACAGCAACCATCCAACCATACTGGCAACAAAAATATAAATATTAGATCTCTCCAAAAAGGACAAAAAAATAAAATGGAAATTAAATACTATCAGATAAATGTCTTGTTATAAAATTAAAAAAACTTGCTAAGACTAGAAAAAGTGGCTATCTTGCATGTTAATGAGCTTGTATAGGAAATCTAATATGAATTCTGTAGTGAAGTCACATATGCCTTTCAAAGACTGTTGGTGACAAGCTGCAATGCTACTGATTGCAGAAAAAACTTTCAAAGTCATAACTCCACATGCAGCATAACTACTTAAACATGTACACTCACCAGGCTGCTAGAACATTTTTCAAGTTTCTTAGGATCTCCAATTTGGTAACCAGCTGAAAGATTTTTATGAAGAAAGTATACCATTTAAAAATAAATTACCTTTTCTTCTACAGTTTCCTGTTTCTTCTTTAGCTGTAATAGTGGTAAATCTTCTTCTTCACTTAATGATACCTTTTTCTTCCTACGTGTTTTTTTCCTATCCATTTCCTCCTCTTTCCTCTCTCGTTCCCTCTGTTCTTTTTTAAGACGTGCCTGCCTCTTGGGTCTCTCCAACTTCCCTTCAATTATCTTTTCCTTCTGCTGGTACTTTTCTAACTCTTCTTCTTTATCACCACCACTCTCATCTTTGGGTATCTCACAAGAATCAAGCTTCATATTTTCCTTGTTGGTTTTTATTGCAGTGCTGCTGATGTCACTACTTTGTGAACCTAAGTCTTCGACATCACTGCCCACTCTAAGCAAGTCGTCCCTTTTTCGTTTTGCTCCAATTCCTCTGCCTCGACCCTGATGAGCAGAACAAAAAAAGTCTTATGCTCAACAAACTAATGCACATTTGAGTATTTATGCTAGTAAAAATTAAACTATATACTAAATAAATATACCAGAAGCTTACTTTTTACCTCTCTATTCTTTACAGTAGCTACTGCTTATTACAAATCTGATCTGTTATGTGATGCTTATGTAGAACAATAAACAAGTTAAAATTTTTACTTTATTTTAAAAAGTTATGGAATAGTAATTGGTTTTCATGAAAAAAAAAGTGACAATGCTAATATATTCAGAATTTAATGGATGCATTCAGTAAGCTTATTTGCATTACCAATTGTTGTTTGAATGTATTCAACAGATGATATCACTTCAAAGCACAAGATTTAAATCAAGACAGACATGAAAGTTGAATGGGTGCTAAAACAGCCTAAAATCTGAATTACAGGAGTTAAATTTCTTTTAAAAGTTCATTTAAATTAATTTAAAAAAAATTATGGATAAATATATCTATCATTCCACTGGTAATCACATGAAATACCTATGAGCTAGAGGTTCACACATCATCTGTTGTACTAATTAGTCACACAGAAGAAAATCTGGATGATCTATAATGGATTTGTAGGCACCAGATTCTTTCCAACAAGTATTTTCGGCATGATCGTGCAGTCATCACACTTATATTAACTTAGGTTGATTAAATTCTTTCTGAAAAATCTGATATAACTAGCAACAAAAAGAGGCTTCTAATACAGAAAATCTGTTAGTTTAATGCCAATCTAATAGTCTTGACAGGCTAGATCTTTGTTTTGCATATTACTAGGATGTATCTATCAATACTTTTGTTTTCACAGCAAAAAAAGAAAACAAGTCAGATTCTGGGAAGGTCAATAATAAAACATCAAAGTGGAGTATCCCTTTTATAATATGATAGCTTCCAGTATAGTATTGGTCATAAATAAAAACAAATGATATCACATATTTTAAATGTTACCATTATATTTCTAGGAAAAAGAAAGAATGCAATAAATGTTTTGACTCCAAGTATCCAAAAACGGAAGAGGTAGATACAAGATCTATTTTTTTTTCTCTTTGATTGTTAAATTAATCACCTGAAGATTCTGCATTAAAGAACTTTTAGATCACCTTGACATAGGTTATGGAAAACTAGAGATTAAAAAAATACTATAGTAAACTCTGTAAATAACGGCACCCTGAGGGAATCGGGGATACTGTTATATGGAGTGTCTGTCCATATATTTAAGGTATAAAGGAGGTGTAAATAAGTAGAATATAAAATGGACATGTATGCGCTGCCAGTTTAATCAAAATATTTAAAATATGCATATGGAAAATATGTGTGAATAAAACATTAAAAGAATATGCATAATAAGTTATGTACGGAACATACACATGAATAAAACACAATTATATACTACACAACCCTGTTTACTTCTCTTCTGTTACCTGCTCCTATGGCATTGTTTGAATTGCTGCCTCAGTAGAACGATTGAGTGATGAGGTTGACAGAACACTTTTTTGTGATTTCTCATCTGCTTTCTTGAAAAGTTTATGAATATCGTCCTGTTTAAAGCATGCTTGCTTTCTCGTGCACCTTTTTCTAATTTCTTGACTATTTCAATTTTATCAGCAATGCTAAGTAGAGTCCTCCTTTGTTTTCTCCAGTACTTACTTTGTCAAGTTTAGAAGATGTTATTGAGGGACGCAAAAGTTATCGTATGATAAAAGACGAGAGAAATGAGCTATGTGCACTTCCAAGATGATGACTATAAACAAACTTAAGTTGGTTGCCATGTCTGCTGCCAGAGCTGTGACATATGCCATTAGATAGAGTGCTGCTATATCTAGAGTTCACTGTACTCTGCAAAAATTGAACAACTCACCCTTCCTCTACTCCCTCTTCCTCTCCCCCTCTGCCCCCTTCCTCTTCCTCGTCCAATGATGATTGGGAGATCTTCTTTAAGCTCTGTATCCGACACAGGCTGTTGTTGCTGAGGCTGTTGCAATGGTGATGGCTCAGACTGGTTTTGTTGTTGAGCTTTCATCTCTTCAATAGCTTTACGCTCTTTTTGTCTATTTTCTTGCCGAATCTTCTCTGCTTTCTCCCGCTGCTCATGTTCACTAATACGAGTTGATCGCCTGATAAAATTTAAAGCAAAATTCTTTGGATTAAAAGCTTTCTTAATATGTAATACACACACACACACACAAACAAGAATGTGGTTGGCAACTCAAACTTAATTATTTACAATGTTAAAAAAAGAGTAAAATCTAATTTAAAGAATGATAATGAGCAATTGTGAGTGGAAAGGGAGCATATGAGTGCTATTACATTTTTTTTAACAACATGTAGCCATTTTACTGACCCATGAGTATAGAATATCATTTTCACTGCTTCCACTATTGTTTTCATTTGGGAAAATTTATGGTGATAAAGGTCATGCAATATCTGCATTAAATAGGATCCAATTATGTAACTGGGATGCCTCCTTGGGCAACAATGCTGACAAGTTGAGGGTTACAACTGGTCCGCTCAAAATTAGTGAGTCAATAGAGAACATTAGCACTACTGCATTTCTTTTAGCAAAGTCATCATGTTGATAACCATGACAATCATCACCCAAAATGAATAAGGGTCATAAGGGGGTAGCCTGTGTCTAGTATATAATGAATGCCAATGTTTAATTAGTAATATGGCATTAAAATTTATAAAATCAGAAAAGGGAAAACAAGTTATAGTAGAAAGGGCCTACACAGAGATGCACACCATTAAAAAAGGCAATGCCAAGCAAGGATCTACATGAATGGGTGATAATGTTAAGAAGAGTGTGGAACCCTGGGTGTCAATGGAACCATAAAAGCAATATGTGAAAATTAAAAGGAAAGCTCTTAAATGTGATGCTCTCCCTTTAGTCATCATGACATGCCAAATGAGTTATCACAGAACACCGAAAGATGCATTCTGCCATACTGACATCTTTGCAGGACCATTCAAGATATGCACCAACACAAGAATGAAGGCCTGTTCATTGAGGTTGAAAATCTATGGCAAAAACATTAAATTCCACATGAACTGGTTAAATTTAACAATGGTAGTGTGCTAGTCTTTAACTCTGGCCCAGGTGCAAATGACCAAATCATCATTTTGACAAGGTAGGAACAGCTAAAACAAATAGAAGCATGAAAACATTTATTCACTGATTACTTTCAACATTTTTCCAAATTATACCTGCATCATGTAGACGAATAGTAAAGTACCCAAATTTTGTATGCATTGCACTCCAATACGAAACCTACTAATTACCATTATTTTCATATTGTTGTCTAATATAATGCTTCTTTACAACCAGATTCTTTGACTGAAAGCCTAGCATTTGTCTATTTTACTTCAGCAAAAGTGTTTTGGTCTCAGATGTATGAGGAAAAGTGAAACTGCATGCCCTTGCCTTGTAGCTTTTAGATCAAGTGGTGATTGTGTTCAAAGTCATGCAGAACGATCAACCCAACAAGGTATCAAAGTACTTTGAAGTCACGTATGTAAGTTGACCATGAAAGGAAGACAGAAGATTGCTAACCTTTCCTGTCCAGTTTTACTTGTAGAAAATCTGTCTTGCATAAATAATGTCATTTAGAAGGATGGCATCACAGGTTCAACAATATCTTCCCCATGGCAACCAACTTAACATGTGAAAGTTAATAAATAAGATCTGCACAGAGATGTCCACTGTGCATACTGACATGATGCAGACTGAAGTTGATGATGTTCCTCAACAGAAAACATGCTAATGTTGATTGCAAGCTTCATAACTTTGTGGATGTGCAGCTGGTGGGAAATGAATCTTTCCATATTGTTGTACATAAATTGTGCATTTATTTTGTATCTGACTTTTTTTTTTCACAAAAAAATAATAAATCATACTCATTTTGTGCATGGCTTTTAATCCACAATAGAAAAGAATGTCAATATCTATCAACTCACAATTAGTCATTCTAATTTATCTACAAACTGAGATGGGCAAGGCAAAAAAAGGAATTCTTTCATTCTAATGTTTCCTTTCACTAAACTATTGGCTTGAAACACCAGCATGCTACAACTATTTTATGGAATTTCTGCTTACTGTAAAATCAAAGGAGAATGAAGCAAGAACAAAAGAAAAATCAAAGGTTAATAACAATTCATAAAGACAAAAAAAAACAAACACATCATAAAGTCTGACCATGAACAATCTATTGGTCTCTTAACTTTGTATAACATATGGTTTGTGGAAAATGTTGAATAAATTAGCTAATCTTAGGTTAAAACATGCAGGGTCATTCCATATGAGTTCACCAGCCACTCCAATATACTTTTCTAATTTTTCCCTGACTTTTAGCAAATTATCACTAGACCATATTAAATTTTCCAGTTTAATAGGCCATTTCATGTCAGTCAGAATGATCATTAAAATGTACGACTGCATTGTGCATATTCACTCTAAGATATTGCAAAAACTAATGAGGCTATTTTCCTGAAATGTTTGCACTTATTACCAATATGCATATTTCAAAAAAAAAGAGTCTTTCTTAGATGACTGCATGTCCAGGAAAGATTTCTAAAAAATATTTTGTAATATATATATATTTTTAACCGGGTTATTACATCAATTTATTTGTAATTTGTTTTCTTACTCTATACAGGGGACACCAAAAGTTGGTCAAATGTCAATGTTTACAACTTTGACACTGAAAATAGTCGTGGGGACGACAGAAAATTGCTGAAATACAAGCCAATTAAACTTCCATGGCCGATATATATGGCTGTAAAGGGTACAGTTTACTACCATTTATTTATATTTCAATATATTCCTTAAATATGGCATTTTGCTACTCATGAATGTCTGTGTTTATGGTATATAGTTAAAATTTGAAAAACAAACTGATATCCAGAAATACTTAATACATGTATATATATACACACACACACACACACACACACACACAGCAGATACAGAATACAGTATTTAGTTGGAAAAGCATTGCATTACCATATATTTCCTTCAATACTTCTCAATGGTAGCATGAACACAAGCAAAAAAAAAAAGATTGTTTATGACAAATTTGCAAGAGATTTATGTTCTTTACAAAGAAAAGCTTCACAGCAAAATTGATTTAAGAAATTTTGTGACCTGAGAATACCATGGTATATAATCACAAGGCCAAGTGGTGCACAGAATTGTTGTTTCACAGATGTTCAACAAGCCCAGAAAAGCCAGCTCACATGTCAAGGCTTCAGGAAATACTGAGTGAGAAATATGATAATAATGACATAATAAATTTAATTTTGGACACATACAGATAAAAGTGATCCTACATTAATACATTGACTGCTGACTAAGAGTATACTCATAGTGCTAGGTGTGCCAGATTATATAAGTTACTCATAGTCAGCAATCAACATGAAGAAACTGGCCAAGAAAGTTGACAAACTGACAAAGCACCACCATATAGCAAAGATACTATCTGTGCATCTCAGTTCAACCAAAGGTGGTCTTGATGCCAGAACTGTTATATTAGATTTTGCAGAGAATTATTCTTTTGTTAAACAAAATTCCATCCAAGGTTATTACTTGAATATTTCCCAAACTACAATTCATCCTTTTGTAGCATATTACAAAGAGAAGCAGCATCTCCAGAAGCTTTTTATGTAAGAAGTGATTGCTTAAAGCTTAACACATTGGCAATGTACACATTTCAGTAGCATATTCTTGCATACATAAAGAAGTTGCCTCATTTGTTAGCCAAATTCACTATTACTTCAGTGATGGGGACAACTGTAAAAACTCGGTCAACTTGTGCCGCCACCACCACCAGAGGATTTTGGACCAGGCTGATGAGAATTTTTTTGCCACCAATCATGGAAAAACCGTGAAACTGTATACCAGAGCAAATCTGCATTAACCTGAGAATGATTGAATAACAAGTCCTCTGATGTTATATGAATGGGCACAGGATAAAATTAGGGAGGGGGGAATAGAAAAATGCCACCAGCAGGAATTGAAAGACTGCTTTAAATCAGCTAAGCCTATGTCAGATATAGAGACATCACTTTCACTCAGGTATAGAATGCATCAGCTGCCATAGATAGTTTCCAAGCACAAGTGACCAATCAGAGTGCTGAGGAACATCTTTCTCATCAGCAATTGGACAGAAACAACTACAAGCATCAAACACATCATATGGCAATAACTGGTGGACTAGACTGGTCTTGGAGTGCTCACTAAAGGAAGAGTTTCAGATAAAATCCATGCACCTAATAGAGCCTGCTAGGTAATTCACTTGGCCAGCCAAAGATAATTTCTGCTTGGTACAAGTCATACATTCCTGTCACACAATCACTTCCAGCAATGAACAGATCTAGAAGACACTACTCCATAAAGACTGAAGATGCAACTACAATAAAGGACAAGATAGACTCTTTCCAGATTTTGCATAAGCAGTAATATCTGATAAATATATAACATTAATTCAATGCATTTCTATACATATTGCTGAAAACAATAGTTGTGATACAGTATTGAATTAATGTAAAATACATAGCTGAAAGTAGCAAAATTGCCATATTTAAGAAACATACTGAAGTATGAAGAAATGGTGGAAACTTTTACCCCTTTCAGCAGTTTTCCCATCATCCCCACATGGATATTTTCACTGTCAAAGTTGTACCCATTGGCATCTGACCTCAACGCTTGGTACCCTTACTTTGCCCAATATTTCTCCAAGATCCAACAATTATTTTTATTTGTTAATATATGTTAGTGCAATGTCAGAAAACCAATCTCAAGTAAATAAATGTAATAACCTGGTAAAAAAAAAGTCCGTTTTTTTTGTCAAAAGGTAAAAAATATGATTTTTAGGAAACTTCCCTGTACACACCATGATAACAGTTTTCTTAGAAAGATTTTTTTTAAAAATATATATATGCATATAGGTAACTGCCAAAATTTTCAATAACCTCATCAGTTACTTTTCAATATTTCAGTGTAAAAATGCACTCAAAATACATTTGTAAATTTTGATAATTGACCCTTAAGTTTAATGATCATTTTGACTAAAATAATTGGCCTATACAACTGAAAAATTGCATATGAAGTCATTCTACAGTACTTAAGTCCAGAACAAAAGGAGAAAAAGATGGTGATGCTAGAAAGTTCCTGATATCTGAGTGATCTGGCATAGAATGACCGACCATTCAATATAGTTAAGAGATTTCTTTCTTTTAATGTTTCTTGTAGAAAGAAAAGTATTTCTAAGGTTGTTTTACTGCTGACTTTTAGCTCCTTCTGTAGATATTTTCTTTTACAGGAGTAATAATACTATTAACTAAACACTGCTGTTTTGTAATTATTTCAAACTGATGAAGCTGATAAACAAATTTGTTTCTGAGGCAAAAACAGATAATCATTTGGTAAGAGTCATTCTACCTTAGTGGTTGAAGTGGTGTACCATCAGTAGTAGCAGCAGACTCCTTCACTCCATTTTTCTTAACATCTGCAGCATCAGTTTCATATTCTTTTTCTGGCATGTCAAAGGGTGTCTGTGCACTCTTGTTGGACATTAAAGGAGACACTGTTTTTGGTTCACGATCTGCAGGAATAGCATAGGCATGGTCGCTGACAGTAACAGCAACAGAAGCAAGTTCCCTGAACTCCTCCTAGAAGACAAGTAAAAGTAGATAAGCAAATGCATGTAGAAAAAAAATTCATCTTAATAAAATGGAATAAATACATGCACACACCCTCACCCGAAAAACAGAAATTTGTTGATTAGCTTTAAGAGAAACATCTCTTTATCAGAACAAAATAATGTTGGCATATTATTTCAACAATAAAGAAAAAAATAAGACTGTTGTTAAGATAGGTTTGATGAAAGATATTACAAGTAAAGATTCTTTTATTTAAAAAAATTGTAGTGCTATTAATAGTGTGATGATGTGAGAATTAAGTAAATCAATTGTTTCCCTTAAAATTACTAGAAATTTTCAATCAAAAGTAATCAGCATTTTCCTTTTATTTTTTGAATGTAGTTTTAAAAATATGTATTGTATTAAAATGTGGGTAATAATTAAAAAAAAATTATTGATTTATTTAAATTAAAAATTTCTAGAAATTAATGTACAAATATTTAAGCCAGTTCTTTCCTTAAATCTTTTAAATTCTAAATATAAGGATCCTTTCCCATTCATATCTAGAGCATGAGCATGAGAGAACAAACAAACAGTGAAATTTTTCATTTAAATGAATAACAATGATATCACTGAAAGAGGAAGCCTATATTTGGAATTTAAGAGTTTTAAGAAAAAAGCTTGGCTTAAATATTAAGTATAAATTTTTTTCAAATGTTAGAAATTACCCACATATTGTAATACTTTTACTCCCCTTTTTTGGAACTATATAAAGAAACAAAGTAGAATGCTGATACCTTATGATTCAAAATTTCAAATAAATATGAGAAAGATAATAAGAACAAATATAAAAACTGAAACAGATTTTATAACTTCCAAATAATAAAACCTGCTTTATTCAAACATTAATCCTGAAAAGGTATTTCTGATCGGTTTGCAAGACTAAATTAAGTTCCATTGATGGAACTCACAAATATCTTGTAACTTACTGAATGTCAAAAAAGTATTGTCATGATAGTATTTCAAAAGCTGAAATGTCATGTATGCGGAGAAATGTTTTTCAATGTGATACACAACAATTATGGCCCCGTACAGAGTATTAAAAATCTATCATAACTCCATCTACTTGTGTGTAAGGTAAAGCATCCAACCAAATACTGGTTCTGTAAATTATTTAGTGTTTTGTACATTTAGAATCATGGTAAAAATTCTAAAAGCAATTGTTAATTATTTCTTTTGAGATATTGTTTAAAAAAAAATCCAATATCAAAACTATCCTTGTACTAAATTCAAAGACTAATGGCTGTAAAGAGAAGATGTAATTTGATAGGAATTTATGTTGGAAATCACAGGTGTAAGGAAGGAAAAGCTGCATGCATTTTAGAAATGCTATATAGGATATCTTGATGGGAACCCAATAGACATAGCTGTTGATATAAATTATTTGTAAGAATAGCAGCTCTAGACCTGTGAATACCATTACAGTAATGCTATTTCAATTATGTTTCATGTGACTGTACCTAGTAGATTCATTAGCTTGGAATTTTTTATAAAAAGTTTTTTCTTCTCAATCTAGAAACAACTGGGAGGGATATAAATCAAGTCCTCTTCCATGATCAGATTGAGAGAGATCTAAGCAGGGAACACCATCCTAGGGTTCTTCATTTTTAGAGGTGAGAAGAAACCAGAGTGCATGAAAGAAACCTGTGCAGCCAGTTGGGGAAGAGTATGGAAAAAAACATGATAGAATAGGATAGCAAGCTGAGCCCTTGACTATATTCCAGTAGGCTAACCACCCAACTACCACAATGCTCTGAGCATAATAGAAAGAATAATTAAATAAGATTTTATCTGGTTTAATAGCATCTGAGTAGTTATGAAGTCTCCAGGTGGATATGTAATTAAGTTTCCAAGTAATAAAAGTTAGCTGCTGTACCTCATATTAACATTTTTACATTATAATTTGTTTATTAAAAATTTTATTGTGAAGTAACTTTGTCAGAAAGTTTTGTAATCAGTAATTCTAAGTAAATTTAAATTTTAAAATATAGAAATCATTTTGCTTTATATATCTAAATATCATGTTTAAACTAGTAACTGTATTTCTTACATGCAAGTCTCTTTCCCCTCTATTATTGAAAGAATACAACTTTGTTGTTTTTCATGTTTTTTTTTTAATTCATATTTTAAACTTTTGTTCTGCTGATAAATAGATGTTTTTCTGAAAGTTAAGCAACAAATCATTTTTCCATTTCTTGTTGACTGCGTATATCTACTTATTTCAGTGTTTTATTAAGATTTTTTTCTACAAATGCTTATGTATGCATTTTCATTGATACACAAGTACAGACTGCTTTACAGAATAAAGATTGTTATAACAATCTGAGTACCACTGAAGTGTATATATCCAGTGCATGTATCCTAGAATCAAAGAACTAAAGGCTACTTTTTTCAATGTCCACTAAAATGTTGTATGATAGCTTCTCTCATAGCTAATTATCTTCACATTTTTAGCATGTTCCATTTTCAAAACTGCTTTTATACATTTGAAAGTTTGCAGGTAACAGATCATTGATAAACATTATTTCAATGAAAAGTGTTTTTTAAATAAACATTTTCATGAAAAAATACTTAAATGACTGGATAATTTTATAAAGACAAATTTAAGGAGTAAAAATCATGATGTTTCATGTATAAATACATACCTACTTGAAAGAGGTGCATAACTTCTGAATGATTTGCATAAGTCTCATTTCTACTAAAGCCCATCTGACCACCATCATATAAACAAAGTTATTATGTTATATTGTAAAATGATGCATAATCCATGTTTTATCACCTAGGAAATCACATTATAAACAAAGAAATATGAAACGGGGTAAGAAAAACTCAACTAAATTATTTACTTTCTAATAGTTTTAAAAACAAAATGCAAATCCAATATTTTACTTTTGACTTTTCTTGTGTTGATTCATCATCATTTGAAAATCAGCTTAGTAAAAGAAATAATAAATTGAAAGTATCTGCTTTGTAGATAGATAAAATATCAGCATCCACATTAAAAAAAAACAAGAACAATTAAGGGTAGTCAGCAGCTTGGATAATCAGGATGTCAGAAATCGTGTTACTAAGACAGAGAAAATAAAGATAAGACTTCCAAAGCAAAGATTTTCAAGTCAAAATTGAAATGCACCGTTTACAGCAAAAATCATTGTACCAATTTATTTGCAGCTTAACTGTTATTGACTGTCCGATAAAAGACAAGTACAAAGAAAGACAGAAGTACTAAATTTAAAATAGGAACAAATTTAAAATGTAAGCAAAATTTGTTTGTATATTTTCAAGTTTAAAATATTCAATATCAACATAGATATGGATATTTTCATGTAGTAATATAATAAAATAACAGCTTTGTTTTTAAACTTTCTCAGACAGTTGTTCACTGATGTCCTTTGTTCAAAGGTTATAATTTTGTTTTAATCAGAGGTAATATAGTCGCTAAGGATTACTCTTGGCATATGATGAAAATATATTTTATGCCAGAAAGATACAAAAATCTATAAAGTAAATACTAACTATGCACATAGTACTGCCAAGAAATGAATGACATATGAAGGAAGACCAACAGTAAGCCAACAAATCACTATACGTTTAAGGACAGAAATGCACTCTAAATGGAGATCTGTAATAGGTCCCACATCTTATAAATATAAAATTCTAAATTATGAAAAATGCAAAACTGTTTCTGTGAGGAGGCCATGTACATATAATAAAACAAAACTAATTTTAAAAGTTTTTTCAAAAAGGCTTGTACAATTACTAATATGTTTTTGTTTACTTTTCAAATTCCAATGGATCTATGGAGCTAAGTCCATCAATCTTCCAATTTGAATTTATGCTAGATAAAGATTAAAAAGAAAAAAAGTGATAAATAGATAAAGAATTCACCAGGGTAATATTGGCAAATGCATTAGAGGCAAAAGGACAAAGCATGTCTGCAAGATAAATTATTGGGGGGAAGGGATTGACAAAATAGTATCAAGTATGGGGAATGTGCCTAGCAATAAAAACATACTAACACCAAAAGAGAAAAAGATACTGTTTTTCTCTCTCTCAAAAGTATTTGATTTTGATAAATTATTTTTTTTATTTAGAAATATCTTGTGATTCATTTAAAATTTGTCCCACTTCAAACCATTCTCCAGTTGACTCACAATGTTCATATTTGATTTTTTCCTGATGGCCAAATTAGTCAGTTGCATCCACCTGTGCATTTCTGTGCAAGCGGTAAGAATATGACTTCTTGCACTTTCATGAAAGTCTTTACACCTCGTAAACAGGTGTCATGGTGAAGGCTCCCTGTGTTTCATGAAGAACTGGCTAAGGGAAAATTGCACAATATTTATAAAGTTCTACTTTTAGGTATGAGGAATAACTAAATCATGGTGAAAATTGATTTAGCTACAGACAACAGATTATATTGGTACTCTCTAAGTGGCCTTTGGCCAGGTGGGGGTCAGATTCATTTTTTCTTGCCCAATTTGCCATGCACCAATGAGCATGGTGAGTCAGGCAAAAAATTGTCATCATTACACTATCACCATCAACTTTCTCCCTTGCAATGACATATTATCATCCAGCAGAATGAATCACAAATGTCAAGAGTGGTTTAAAGAGCAGCCAACTTTGTTAACCGTTATTTCTTAAATAGCTACTTGTTTGAAATAAAAATTTTTAAAAGTCTTTTTTACACAATTGCCAAGTGAAGAATTCTAAAGTTTGTTTTTGAAAATGTATGCTTCATAGTTCAGGCGTAAAGAAATTAAAAACATCAACATGATAAAAGCACATGTCAGATCTCACCTTGAATATACATATTTAAATAAGATCTATATTTACCATCTCCAAAGCAAAAAAAAAAACGTCATTATCAATGGTACCAAGAAAATAACAAGTGAACCAGCTCTTTTTCAGCTACATTTTATCCTGCATCTAGATAACAAATGTACATTTTTTAAAAGATCAAGAGAAACCAGATTCAAAACCAGTTTTTTGCAGGTAAATTATCCATACGGAAATAGTATCATTATGCTGCTGGCAAGAATCACCATTATTAGATACATTTCCACTACATGCAAAATAGTATTGTGAATTCCATACTTTATATTGACCCATCCCACAATGTGCTACAGCAACAATTAGACCTGGCTTGTGACTTTTGGATGCCCATGCTCATCTGGCTGATTTTTGGAGAAAAGCAAATTGACTAAATGAGGTAGTCTGCACAAACCATCCAGGGCATGCAGAAACCTCTAAATCATGTTATTGTTCTTTTTCTTTTAAGAATTCTGAGCAGTGTACAAGCTACTGCAGATGCATGTAAGAAAGAAATAAGTTTATTTAGCATATCTTATGTTACTTTCCTGAGATAATCTCACTAGAAATGAGCAGAAGTACCCGTAAAGAACAATTATTGCTGCCTAAATGCACGTGAAAGCTACATAAAAAATAAACCCGATTATAAAGTATCAAAAAATGGAATCAAAAAATTCCCAGCTAAGCATACAACAGTAAATTCAATCCGTACTTATTAATTTCAACAACCTATTGAGAAAAGCTCTAGTAACAAAAGCTATTACATCAGAAAGATTTCATTTTTATTGAATCAATTAACATTACTTATCCAGGATAAATAATTTATACATTAGTTCTAGAATCTAGTTTTCATCATATTTCAGATAAAAAATTAAAAAAAAAACAAAACAAACTTACTAGTTTATGAACACATAAAAGTAAAATAAAAGTGAGATAGATAAGTGAAATGATTTGTCACTAGAGATCTGAAAGATTCAAGTTAATGTACAAGGTAAAATGAGAATTTTTTGGTATTGGTTTAGTATAAACGTGAAATTTGTCCAGTATAAAAAGTCAATGTTTGTAAAAATAGTAAGAGAAAACTAGACAAAGCCATAATTTGTAAACTTATTTTAATAAATATTCTTAATATTTTGTCAAAACTAAACAAATTTCAAATTCAACTTTCATGTACAGTCGACCCACGTGTAATAGCGGTTTGGCATTCGTGGCCCTGGTTATTCGCAGAATTTTCCTTAGAACCTAACTAACTAATAAATGTTCGTGGTAAACCACCACATATTCGCGGAATCACAAATATCTTCTGTGATTTTTTTTATGCCTTTTTTCGTGGAAATATATATTTTTTCACGCTTTTTAACGCTAAATTATTAATAACAATATAATTTACTAATTTTGTAATATAAATACTAACGTAAATTCAGCAAAATATCAATATAAAATAAATGCTATTGGCTGGAGGTTTGAAAGTAGCCAATCAGAGAGCGTTATTCATTTCTCCTCGCTGCTGATTGGCTGCTGCCCATGAGGCGCTGTCTCAGGCAGATGCAGCCCTGCATCATCCCAGTTTACCGCGTGTAGCTATCTCGAGTGTTTCTCTGTGTGTTTCTCTGAGTGTTGTATTTTTTATTAAATTATTATTATATATTTACTTATATTTTTATTATATTTTATGTTATATTTTGACTCCTATAGGCATTTTTATGGACCACGTCCAATATTCACGGTTTTTCACTCTCCGTGGGTGCTCTAGGAACGTAACCCCCGCAAATACCGGGGGGACAACTGTACTACACACATGTGGGTACTGAGGTAGTGCACTACACTTATGGTGTTAAGTCAGGGTTTACCTTGCTTTCCTAAACTAGTTGCTAAAATGTGTTTACTCTGGTTTTGCTACAGTGGTCTAACCAGCTACACTTGTATTAGACTATCTCCATTACAAACTGCAAATTTATTCCAATACTAACTACAGAAATTTAAGTTCTGGTTAACCAATAAAGTTTGGGAATCAGATAAATTAATTAATTAAAAAAAAAAAAAAACATTAACCTAAAATAACATTTTAATAATTTTCAAAAGGAAAACAAAGTCCAAATTTCTTGTAAATTTCATTTTTGGATGTTGTCTTAACAGCAGAGCAACATGATGTGTTTTGTCATGACAGTAAATAAAACCCTGCCAAAAACAAAATGACAAGAGAAACAAAATATCAATCTAGACAGCAAGATGCTAAGCCAGTTTATTTCTGCTCCATTAAATGCCTTCACTTACGATATATGAATGTGGTGCCCAAGCCGTTACTGTATTATGAGCTAATATCTTTTGTTAAGTCAGTGAACTTTTAGAGATTACAAAGGATAAAATTTTCCTAACAGCACAAAATTTATCAAAACCTACCAATCCAAAGAAATAAGCTGGCCACCACAGAATCATAGGTATGAATTCTTTAAATATTTTAAACATGAATTAATATTAACTGTAAAAAAAAAAAAGAGACTTACAAAAAATAGCAATACTGCAACAAAATAATTCAAATGGAAAGAGGCTTCATAATTTTTAATGTAAAGTTAGTCAGTACGCCATCCAAGTCTCTTGTTTCTTTTCTAGCTACAGTTAGTAGATTATAATTAGGCAAAGACAATAATTTTGTTTACTGGGAAATTTACTTAAAAAATCTGTTTCCCAAAAGAAATGACAAGATTCATCCAACAAATATTCAAATATGAGTTTAATCACAGACACATGGAATAGTAATGCACACATTTCAATCCTTTCTCAGTTAGATATGAGAAAATTAAAAAAAAAACAAACAAACTATGAAGTAATTATTGGTAAAATGACTGCTTTTGTTGCCAAAAAAACATTGTAAGGTTTCCCAAAATGAACTTTTGTGGATCATACATACATGTGGATAAACTGAATGTAGAGACCCCTCTTTATAAAATACATATTTATTTGGAGTAATTGCACACACTTGAAAGTAATTCATTTCCAGAACTACAGTACTGTCTAAAAACAGAAAATTATTGGGATGTGTCATCACAAAAAGTAGAGATTTACTATTAATAAGGTGGTGAGAAATGTCCAAACTAACTCTCTACAATTAGTACTATCTACCTGAAATGAACCAAAAAATATTATATTCATTTGTTTGCTTCATAATAATATGTAACCATCTTATAGGTATGTGATAACATTTTGTTAAGTACTCTTGTGATTTTCTCTTTTCTTTCTGTAGACATTTTTGCATTTTGGCGAAAAAGGTAATGCATTAGGAGGGGAAGCTTTTGCATGTTTAATTTTATACACACAATACTACATCCTTTTGACTGAGACCTTTATTAAGAGTACAATGCACCAATTCATATCATCAGTTCTTCAATAAGCTCAATTTCAAAATAGTTATTAAGTAATCTGGCTATTTCTAGATCAACAACAATAGCAAACATCATTAAAGGATAGCTTCGGCTACAAATATTTTCATAATACCTAAAATGTCTTACATTTAAATGTAAAATCAAACAAATAATATCATATAATTTGTAAGTCATAAAAATAGAAAAGACAGACATTTATTTAGTTGCTACCAGACCAAGTCATGATATCACTTCTAAACAATGCTTTCAGTAATATCTAATTTTGATTGAATTAAGTATAAAGCAACAACAACAATATATATAATTATCAATCATTTCTAAGAGTTAAACCTTCCAAGTTCTCAAGAGAGTCCAAAGTGTGCTCTTTATCAAAACACCTTGTGTTGGTTCACTTTGAAAGAACTAAAATCAGCTTTGTTGCATCCTTATGTTAATAAACTTTTTACTCAAATTTAGCAAAGCATTTCTCAACAAAGTTGTGCATAAATACTGTAGTTTTACAGTGAACTGGTTTGGTTTTTGGTTGCAAGCTTCATATTAATGTAGCTTACAATAATCTTATTCTAGTATTACTCTGAAAGACATAACTACTGTAAACAAGAATCTTAAATCTGATTCATAATTACATTGTAGTAAGAATAAAATTAACTGCTTTCTTTCATTGTTGCCACATTTAGCTAAATAAATTGGCTCGAACTCTTTTTCATTAATTGTCTTCACTTCCCTAACCATAAGGGCTGCAATTTTCAGTTACAAAGATGAAGAGTAGATAATGTGCCTACATTACATTTCAGCATGGGAGTCCTGGGCAGAAGTGCCTTCTAGAACTATTCATTTTCAGATCTGGGATTCAAACTTGGGATATGAATGATAACAATCCAGTAGCTTAACCACCAAACTACCAATTTTTATAATTAGAGAACATATCTCAAAAGCTGCAATCATTATTTATAATTAACTATTTTTAATTTTAAAAAATGAGTTAAATTTATAAATTTACAGAGATGTCTTTTTAAAAATAAACAAACAAGGGTTACAGCTATAATTATCTAATTATTCCTATCAATAAGTAAAATACTTATGAAAATAAATTAAAATATATAAGTCATGAGATTTTAGATTCCAAACTGTGGACATGAGAGAGAATCATCCAAGATTAATAACCACAAATCTAGCTAACTCAACTAATATACAAATCACTTTAAATATTAAAAAAATAAAATAGAATGAAACTAAATAATTTGCACAACAAAGAGAGACAAATTTGTTTTTCAAAAGAACATGATGTATTTCAGTTATACAGTTGATCTAAAGACATATTGTGCATACCATAAATAATGTTGGTGTTACTTTAAACTAATACACAATTACTGTCTTTTTAATAGAGTAAAAACTTGTTTATTTAAAATTTCTATAGAATATAAGAAAAACAGTTGCCTTTTCTTTTTGTAGAAATTAATAAATTAATTAATTATAACTGTTAGTTATAATAAAATCTCATAATAAATATTGATTCAAACATCTTGAAACTACTTGTTTTGTTATGTTTTGTACTTATAAGGTAAACACTAAAATTCATTACAACAAATTGACAATAATATAAAAGTCATTATGCCAAGGTAATCTGTCATTACTTTAACCATGATTGAAAATATATACCCATTTAGGCTGAGAATTATTTTTTAAAAAATATATTCTTTGTAAAATTTTAAAGACAAAATGTATCTGTTCAATTGTACAATTAAACAGGTGAAACAGAAAAATTCATTGATGCATTTATGACAGATCAATTACATTTTTAAAGTGCTAGGACATGGAAGTCAAAAGTGACCCCCCCCCAAAAAAAATTCTGAATGACTTTGGGTACATCCATGCACTTCCATTTAAAATAAAAAAATATTTCTGTACATAAACTGTAATGAAGCCATGAAACCAGTATCTAATAACTGAGAATGAAGGCAGTCATGCATACATTAGAGTAATATAGTTTGAAGGTACAAATGAGGTAAATACTATAGCAAGGAAATAAACGAAGTCACTGCAAGCGGTGTAAAATAGTCTTAAACTGACAAATCTGACCAGTAGTAACATAGAAATCAGGTGAATGAAGATACAGACTGAGAGATACTGCCTACTATGTTGCTATGGTTGTAAACATGCCTTAAAAATCTGAAAACTTCCAAATAATAATTAGAACAACTAAAATCTGTGATCATTTGAGTATCTCATGCATTTCAACACAAGAAAGACCGTAAGTAATTATTGACTTACTGTGGCAACCTGCTTAAAATCAGA
This sequence comes from Nautilus pompilius, assembly GCA_018389105.1. Taxonomy (NCBI): domain Eukaryota; kingdom Metazoa; phylum Mollusca; class Cephalopoda; order Nautilida; family Nautilidae; genus Nautilus; species Nautilus pompilius. The sequence goes on from JACATO010000687.1 coordinate 598,495, forward strand.
TGGCAGAATAAATTAGTTGGATATGAAGGCATCATTCAGATCAGCTTATCTCAGTGTGGATTGGATGAGGATAACATGGCTTAGTGTTAGTTTTTACATTATTGATGTCTAACAAAACGAAAAAATTGAGCATATTGGCTGGTAAGTCTCATAAAGACCATGACTAATCAGAATTCAATTATGACACTAACTACTTGAATAGAAAATTAAATTATTAAACCATTTAAAAAGTAAAAATGAAATAATGCAATAATAGGAAAGAGGATAAAGAAATGAATTATTTCTTGGAATATGGTGGTATCTAAAATGTCAGCAGGCAAGTACAAAATCTGCAAGGGTAGATGCAAATTATACTGCTTGATTTCAATAGTTCAACTATTGGGTCGTCAGAATGATCAAGAAACTTCTATCAGTTTTACAGAAGAAACGTGTAATTAGTATCTGAACTGAAACCACACTACTAAGTTTTCTATTTTGTTACCAGCAGAACTAGTTTTGTAGAGGTCTATTAGAAAATATAAAATCCATCTGTATAATGCAAACCAGATAGGAAGCAATAGAAACAAACAGGCTTTTTAAAAATATGGCACAGTAAGAAACCAGAAGCAGTAATATGAAAGGTACAATTAAACTACATTAAAATCTACAAGTCTCAAAATCAATATTGAAGCCTTTTTTAAAAAAAAGAATAAAGGTCAGTTAATTTTATCCTTTAGGCTATTTTACCAAAAAACGAAACCATAATCTATTCACTTGTAGACCAAAAAAATAGGAGACATCATGTGAAAAGTCAAAGATTAAAGAAAAAAGGAATTCTGATCTCTTTTGGATAATGCAAGAAATAGAACAAAGATGTCCCATCACAGTGATTAGAAAAAGTTAATCTATATTTATTTACAGCAACATGTAACAACTGTAATACAAATAACAAAACTTTATGCAATAAAATATACCAGTATGTGAACAAATGCTTGGAATAAAATGTTTATAAACAGAGGCAGAAATGCAGTCAAAAGTTGATTGAGGTATTAACAATGCTAATAGCACAATAAAATGTTCAGCTAGCCATTCCAATATGATGGGTTGTATGAAGATAGACAGGTATCATCAGCCTGGTTGAACAACATACATGAGACTCTGCAAAAGGTCAGGCAGAGCCAAGGTAAATATCATTAGGCCACCAGTTTGTTCACCAAAGGCTATGAAATCATCTTTATTCTATTCACTTTTAAAGCAGCTGATCTACTTGTAAATTTTAAATAATTTATACACTTGTCAAGAAATTAAATTAGTATTTTGTAGTGAACTGCACATGGTTAGCCACCTGCTATTAGAAAAAAGCCTACAAGTATTCTCTGGATATATCTAGTGCTCTGGCAGAGGAAAACTCTGTAAACGTTGCTTTACTTACAATTATTCATTCCTCAAATGAAGCTACCCCAGAGGTTTTGTAAAATTTCTTATATATCAGGCTGAGTATCATAAAAACCACGTGTGCTGGTTACTATACTAAGTACATATGAATGCTTAGGGCTCATCCTTATTTACTTTTGCTTAGTCTGAAATCATTTACAAGATAGTTTATATATGGCCATAAAATTTCATATCACTTGATTTGCATAAAAAGTATATAGTTCCAAGAACATTTTGCCTTCTTGTGTAATTCATTGGAATAAAAGAAAAAAAAACACAAAACAAACCAACCTTTTCGCATCTGCTATGTCTTAATATCAGAAACAAAATACCACTAAAACCTACATGACTTAGCAACTTGGTATTCCAACAATCTATTAATAAAAGAAAGTAATAATATGTTAAATATTTTGATAATTTTTTTTTTTGTAATTCTAAAATTACTCAAAAATAAAATAAAGTTTTTAGAACTCCCCTATGAACAGACATAAAATTGTTATATTCTTGTTTCATTAAGATTCTGGGCACTTTCATACAATTCCTAATTAAAGACAAGCAAGTGGCAATGCACCTACATTTGGGTGTCAAAGGCTCACTAGTCTTTCCCAGTCCATTAGTTTTTATACTATTTTAAATACATTAAAAAAAAAAAAAAACACATTATTTTAATTGGTTTATATATGCCACCAAATATTTGTATTCAAAAAGAGGGGAGATTCTTTGCGAGTGAACAATGACAACTTACCTTTAAGATATAAGCGTCAGTGTCTTCAGTATCCAAATCAAGTGAGTTAACCTCAGATGTAACATTTATCTGATTTAATGTCTGACTATCATCAAATACCTCCAGTTTAATTGAGTCATCTGATGAGTTAAAGAGTTCAGTGTCTTTACTAAACGTTTTTGACTCGGGCTTGTTGTTTGTAGCCTGGCTGCTGCTCATGCTGCTTGTGACTGGCTGGTACTGGCTGCTACTGCTGCCACCATGGAAGTCTGTCGTCTGTAGAATCTTTCTCACCTCCTCACAGGAGAGCACCTGGTCCAACTGACTGAGATGCTCCTCTGATAAACAGCTGAATGGGTTTTTTTCCTAGAACAAAGCAAAATGATCGACATTTGTGACAGTCCTTGTCTGCTGTATCCAATGCCTCAATATGCTATTAAACTAGGATTCTTCAATTTTTTGTATGTTCATTAGATTTATTCCTGTTAATGCAATATAGTATAACACTACTGTGAATCATGTCAATTACTTTAAATTATTAGCAATATGTATCCAAATACTTCTTTAACTTGGGGTACAAAACTGTCTTGGCATTTTAGAGGGACTAGTTTTGTAAAGAAATACCACTGCATGGAGATTGGCATGTGTTTCTCAACCTGCAAAACAGTTCAGTTGTTCTGGAGACAAGTAGAACAAATGATCAATATAGTTTATTGATGAATAACATAACTGATATTAAAATATATCAGGAAAAGCAATGGATTTGTATTATAAAGAATTATGATATTTAAAAAAAAAACTTTTCTGAAATACTTTAGTAATGTTAAATATCAAGGGGATATTGAAAGCAATATAAAATCATGCCACATTTAATTGTGATGAAAATCCATAAATACTGCAATTTCATAAATTTCCTTTCACAAAAAAGATGTAAACAATTCTGATCAGGTAAATTAATAATGAGAAGTTTCCTTTCCACAGCTTTATTCTTTATAGTATTAGAAAAATGGATTACAGATTTGAAAATTCACTTGTCAAAAATGATTTTAATTGTTCTGCAATTTGTGTGTTTCTTATTTGTTGTTTTAAAAATATTTTTAATGCATTTAAACCAGTCATTTATGGAAATAAATATAAAGAACAAGCAATCCAGAATATGCAAGCAAACACTGATAATTATAAAATTCTCATTATGCTTTTATGGGAAACTTTTCATTCCCAATGAAACATTAAGAAGTTACTAGCTAAAAATGCATGCAGTATAAATGAATATTTCTTAACTGTTTTATTTCAAAATTTATAAGTAGGAAAATTTTCCAGCACCTTAGTAGTAGTACTTAACTAAATAATGAATTTCTGTTTGAGTGATAAAGCCTGAAGGAAACAGGAAAAAGATCAACGAAACAAGTTCATTAGTTAGCTCAGTTACTGTTAATATGGTGATGGTAAAATTCTCAAACTAATCCTCTGCTTTTTGTAAATAACTCATTACAGTACTGTTTTACCAAAAGTATGCATAACCTTTTTGAATTGAAAGAGAGTATAAGGTGGCACTGAATGATTGATATCAAGCATTAAAAAGTCTAATAAGGATTGAAAAAAACCTTCCTCATTGTTTATGCATATATGGTTTGTATATACCAAATGTAACACAAAGTACACTATACTTTGCAACAAAAATAAAATGGAAAAAACTACAACTGTAATTTCCGGGTTATAGGGAGAACGGGATAAATTTCCCATTTTTTAAACTACATTCATAAATAAGAGGAACCTGATTATAAGATGAAGCTGGAAGAGATGAGGTAGTAGACCAAAACTATCCAGAACACCACATTAAGTCTTGCAAAACAACTTAAAAAAACAACAAAAAAAAACATGTACACTGTGTATGGTACTTCCATGCTCATGATTATTAATGATCTCTTTTGAATTTATCAGTGAACTACTTTGTGACTAAATCCTTTGAATTCTTTGCTAAAATAAACTTATGACATGTTTTGAACCATGAAGAGTACTTTGAAATTTCTGCAAATGTTAAAATTTAGATATTCAATGCATTATAATTTTTTATAGTAAATGTTGATATGCAAGATGGCCTTCAAGTGGTATAGCATCTACAGAAAGATAAATAAATAAATAAAAAACGAGTTCACAGTTTATCTTTTATTACTTACTAAGCACCATCTCAGTCACAAATCAGCTTCAGAGAAGCCTTCAAATTCCTCGTTGTCAGTGTCAGAGTGGAAGATAACAAGCTAAGCAGTCAGACCAGGTGCAATGTTTTCCTCATCTGCTGTGTAGTCATCTTCATCCCAGTTGTCCTTCAAGCTGCTGAATACTTCAGCTTTGATGGAGCCATTAATAATAGCTGTCTGCTGCAATGTCCTGTGTTTTTAATCTAGTGTCATAAGAAGTACAACACATATAGCCTGTATTAGTGAAACTATGTTCACCTGTGGACAATCACACTTTGCATATCTGACTCAGCTTAGACTTATATCTATTGACAGAAATGTCCAATGGCTGTAACAATTTTGTTATCCCCCCCCCCCAGAAATGATACCTAAGAATGTTTTCTTTCTGGCCACTCTGGCTTGTTTCTTCACCGATTGTGCAAGCATAGAGTTTATGATTAGCATAGATTTGTGTGGAAAAATCCACTCAGCCTGACATTAGCGGCATTTATCCAGCCTTTACCTCATCATATTGTTGTCCATCCATTTTTTTGGGTTAGTCTCCACCAACCACCACCACCACTCACTAAATTCTTCAGCACAGTCTTTCTTTTAAATATTACCATGGAGTACTGACTTCCTGCTGTCGTGTCCTGTTAGTCACCGTTTTTTTTCTTTGTTGTCTATAGTTTTATTCACAGGAATATAAATGTTAACAGTATTTCATCCATGTTAATGATGCTTGAAACTTTGATATTATCTTCCTCTAACTTTTTTTGTGACAAATTTTCAAAACCTAACTTCTCTTTGACATCTACATGGCAGTTTTTGTGGTATGGTGGCGCGCTGCCTGATAGTGTTTTTCTATGCTTAAAGTGGACCACCACAAATTTCTTCATTCCAAACTTAGCAGCAAATTGTTTCACTTTTAATCAAACCTCCAATTTGCTGCCTTAATTTTCTGTAATGTGCAGAGCATTCTTTGCCTTGCACCATTCCCAGACATATTTTTCACTGATACCATACTTACGATAAGCAGCCATATTTCCTCCATTTTCCTCAGCAAATTTTATGATTTCATTTTAAAGGCTGCTGTATAGAATTTATGCAATGCAACAGGTGGCATTTTGAAAATGAATAAGGATTTTGTAATAGGGGTTTTACACTAACAATTAAGACTGAAATTGGTCAAGATAGCGGTGGCTTGGTATTGATTGAATAATTAAACATACTTTAATGGACAATGAACACTGGTCCTATTGAAAAAACACAAAAGTGTTCACAGAGTAATTACATGTAAACTTTACAGCCAAATGTTCAGATTTAGCACATTCCTTTTCAATAGTGAGAAATTTTAATGTTAAAACAAGGCTTGGATTTCCAGTAAAAAGAATCTCATCTTATAACCCAGAAATTATGGTAAGCACCATCAAAAAACTTCTGACAATGATAGAGACTTTTAACTTTGATGACAATTATTAATACGTGATTTGACAAAAAAAAAGAGTCCCAACCCAATGAAGTAGTGCCTTTTCTTTTTGTATTAGTGTGCTAAACTTTACAAAAAATAGGAACCATGAAAATTGATTTCAGAATTATATTTTTATTTTGGTCTGACAAATTTTTACAAAACGTGAATACCTTAAATTTGAAGAATTTCATTGTATATTCATTTTGAAAGATTCTGTTGCACTTTTTAAATTTAACCTGCCTCTCACAAGCCAGGTAGTCACTCTCTACTATGGGGTTGTTAACATTCCCTAGGTTGTCAATGCGGAAGCATCTGAAGCGGTGATATTTGAACATATCACATCACACAGATTTCAAAATATCTTTCAGAACAAAAAAAGGAAAAGCTTAAAGGCATTTGAGTTTTCAGTACTACACAATACAAATGTATACTAAAGTGTGCAAATACAACATAGGAAGCAGGCAGCACACGTGATCAATTCTGACTTGCTGCTGTGCATCACCTCCCGAGCTTCTGCTTCAATGAACTGGTAAAGCATTTTTAACTTTATCATTGGCAGGAAAGCTGCTCATCTGTCTGTCTTCCTTGAACGTCACCAGCACTGCCATGGGACTAATCATGTAGTAATTCAAGGTACTTCTTTCATTTTACTAGACGTTATTAACACCACTAGAATTTCTACCCATGAGGTTGGGGAAGAGATTTTTCAATAATTTATCATGTGATGCACTGAGAATAAAATAGAGGCCAGCAAATGGCTTCTCTCCACCCATGGAAATTCTAAAACAAAAAAAAAAAAAAAAAAACAATCTATTTTTCCGCAATGACATGGATTTCTGTACCAATGAGAAAGTGACCCCCTGCTTGTGAGGGGTATGTTTAAAATTTGATTTACATACTTTGTTGCAAGTGATAATGTCCTAGTTTGTTGTTTATTTCCAATCAGGTTTTGAATACATGATATGATAGTCTGATTCTTGGTGCCAAACCACTGCTGATCAATGAAAGTTGAACCTTGACTTGGTGAAATATGTATGGTGGGTTAGGGTTAGGGCTAAACAGCAAGCCCTGCAGTTCACTGCACTGTTAGGTAAATCTTGAAAATGTTATAAAACTTCCAGTAACCATCTATAAAACTTTATTGATTCTCAAAGACTTTTGGATTATCAGTTTTCTGATAATTTACCAGACACTTTCTGACATGACTATTTATAGATTAGTGATACAAAGCCAAACAAGTGGAAATTTACATTTATTATAACAGAACAACATAAAATGCCTATGGAATATATACTGTCATATTAATGAAGGGTAAACAATTGAAGGAAAAAAATTATTCATTGTATTTACCTTTTTGTTGCAAAATTAACATGTAACAAGACTTTTTATAGCCTAGTAAATAAATATAAATTGTTAGATAAAATATTTGTTTTGGCATCCATGCAGTGTCTGCCAATGGAGCAACACACGTTTTCACAGAAATAGCTGATGGAGCATAAAAAATTCTCTGTTGGACAGAGATCTATAAAATGTGGTGGGTATTCAACTGATCAACATTCCCTATCCACCTCCCAGTAAAATATTCATCCAAACATGCCTGTACATTTTCACCACACACTGAAAACATCTGTTGCATTGTTTCATGGTATCATCCTCTTTGAGCTTCCAAATGGAATGTGTCTTAATTTTCAGAGACAGTGTATGTATGTTTACATTTTTTTTGGAACCTTCCAAAACAGTGACACGTTTTATCTACATCTTTATTATTTTTCAATATCACTAAATTTTAAGCCTTCTATAATAATTAGCCATTATTTCAAAACTTAAATTTATTTTTAAATTCTAATTTTGTTATTTTTTCACTTCTATGTTTTATTATATGGATCTCCGAGGCTTTCTTACATAAACATTTGGCAATATTCCTTCAAATGCTGCTGTAAGTTTGTTCCCTCGTCATCTTTCATGATGATTGAAAAGGTTTATATTCAGCTGTGTAGAATGCAAAGACTCAAAAGCAGTTCATTCAGAGTTTTTATGGTGATTTTATATGTATGAAAATTGATACACCTTTCTGCATGATGTGGTGATTATGAAGAAATCATTAACCAAATATAGGAATGGGGCATTCTGACAAATGGACATGTAACCAGTAAAATTTAGATGTCCAGCAATAGATGCAGGATATTTTGCCATTGCACCATATCCACTGTTTTTAAACACACTGAATCAAAAGCTTGAGTTAGCTATGAAGACTTTAGAATGCCAATATGCATATTTCAACATGCAAGGTGGACACTAGTCAAATCTCTTACAAACAGCATTCATTAAACTCAAGCTTACCAGAGAATCAATAAAGTTGATACTATAACAGCCGAGGAATTATTGGTAATTACTGAATTTGCAAACTAGCCTTTTCTGTGACTGTAGTAGTTCAATGTACAACACTAACAAACAGTAAAAGATGGGCACCAACATACTGTATGGAATGACTGGCCTTAGATTGGAAAAACCAGATAAATAGTGAAATATCTCAGCTAACCATGTGCTTTTGACATCATACTTTTTAATTTTTCTTACCATGGATACTACAGTTGCATATGTAAATCATGGACAGGGGCTCATGGAATATGTTCACATTATTGTGGTGAGAATCTGTAGTAAACTTTTTTTTTTCAGCCTTCCTAAAATCTCCAACCATTCATTATTTTCAGTGGCTATAGTACACACAAGCATCACATTAATGTATAGTTTTACATAACTGACATTATTCAATATGAAATACATAAAATATTTTAATTCATGCACAAGCTTTAACATACACTAATAGATGTGGCAATCCTTTCAGATAGAAACACTGCAGCAAAGAAGGTGGAGAAGCTGACTAAATACAAAGATTTGAGATAAAAATTCAGAGAATGCAGGAAGTATGCACTGGAGTTATATTTGTAGTCAATAGTGCAATAGGCCTCCTAAGAAGAGTATGAATGAATGAGTACAGAACCTTCTTGGGAGCAGCAATTTGCTGAAAAAAAAAAGCAGAGCTCCTCAGCATGGCACACATCCTCTGCAAATTTCTAGACAATAAACGAACCTTTATTTTAAAAACCATCAGCCAATAAACATGCTGCTTTAGCCCCGAGCAATGGTGTTCATGCTCAGCAATACCTAAACTGAAATAGATGATGATAACAATACAATAGAAAATCATTAATAAATATTATAGGTATATCATTTTATCCTACACAAATTCAAAAAAATCTGTTCTAACGTGTGTAAATATTAAAAAAAAACCATTACATTTGTATAAATCATGAATATCATATGCTAAAAAATTGGATTATTAAATGCACAAAATTAATGAACTCATGATACCAAGTTTATTCATAAATGGATAAAAGCAACAAAGCAGGGTCATTTTGAGGTTTACTTTTCTGAACAGTTTTAAAAAGGAGCCCATTAAATATTGTAGAAATAATCAAAGTTAAGTTTTTTTTCTAGAAAACTATTTAAAACTCATGTGTAATGTATTTTGGAGAAATAAACAAACCCAGGAGATGACTGGACTTCTGCCAGTCCACGTGTCTCTTTATTTTGTAATAGCCATCACCACATGCTAACAATAGTCATGCAAATTCATAACACCGCTTTCCCCTTTCCCTCTTAAAAAGAAAGCATCTTTCTTTAACAATTAAAGATACATTTTTCTTCTTTTTTTTGTTTCCTACATCTACAAATCCAACCTTACAATTGGTTTACAGAACCTTTCTGATTTCCTTAGGTTTTGAAGTAGAGTTTACTTGTGACTGTTAGGCTCTGTTTCTTTACTTGGAGTAGATTCTGTCTCTAGTCTGCATTGATTCAAACTCCAGTATAAATTCTGATCAAAACAGTCATGCACACTTTTGCTGGGATCATGTGATTAACTTGAATACTTCTTACTCTTTTATCTATTTCTACCAAACTTTTGGTACCACACACAGCTATTACCTTTCCAACATCCCACTTGTTTGATTTGTAAGAAGGGCTCAGAACATGAACATGCTCATTTTGCTTGAAAAAATGCTCTCTTTTGGTTCTGTCATGATGAGATTTTTGTTTGAGATGTTTGTGCTCAACTTTGGGGCCAAATTTAGTAAAACCAAACTCAAATGTGTTCTTAGCCTCCTTTTCATTGAGAGCTCAGCAGGGGTGTTCCCTATAGTGGATTGTGGGGGGTACTTCTATACTTTGGCAGAAAGTTAGCTGAATGTTGTTTCTACATTAAATTTCGAACTCCCTTCCAACACTTGCTTTTTAAGAGCTGTTTTCATAATCCTAACTTTTCTTTTGGCTGCTCCATTAGATTGGAGGTGGTATGGCGGAACCAGAATGTGTTTTATGCCATTACACTCCACGAATGTGTCAAACCAAGCTGTGCAAAATTGTGGGCTTTTATTAAAGAGAACTTCTTCAGGCAATCCATGGCAGGCAAAGATAAATCCCAACTCATCTGTAGTCTTTTCAGTGATGGTGTTTAACCCTATGTACTTTACTTCAATTTGTGTGGCTATCAATCAAGACCAAGAAATTGTCATTTCCTTTCTCACAAAAGTCTACCGAGACTCTTTAAAATGGTCTGTTTGGCAATGACCATGTTTTTAATTTGGTTTCTACCAGTTTGGTCCTAGTTGTGACTTACACTACATTTGCTTGCCATTGATTTCATACTCAGAGTACCTGTGTGCTGTGTGCGAAGTTCAGCAAGGAGTTTCTGTTTCAATAAAGCAGGTATTACAACCCTGTTAATGTCAGTCCAACTACTCACTGTTTGTTCATAGACTTGTTTAAAAACAGTCTTTTTAAGTTTCAGCGACAATCTCTGATGCCATGATTGGAAAGTCATCATCTACTATTCCTACAGTGTAGGTTGTGCCTTTACTGCCTACTTCAATATCTTCATGCAGCAAATGTGACAAGACATCCGCTGTGGCATTCTCCTTTGAACAGCAATATTAAATGTAATCGTATAGCGACAGGAGGACTGCCTATCGTTGCATACATGATGCACCACATTATTATTGTAGACTTTGGTCCTACAGATGAATCAGGAGCTTGTGATCAATAACAAGTGTAAAGTTTCTACCCAACAAAAATTGGTAGAACTTTTGATGCCAAAGATGATGCCTAGCATTTCCTTTACAATTTGTGCATAGTTTTGCTTACTCTAGGTCAACATTTGTGATGGAAATGTAACGAGTTTGTCTTCCTCATTATCCATTACATGGTTGATCACAGCTTCCACTCAATGACTTGAAGTATCACATGCTAATTTTAGTTCTTGTTCTGTCATAAAGAATGAGTAAGACATCAATGGTCAAACTACGCTTACACACTTCATATGCTTCTTGTTTTTGACTACTCCCATTTCACATCTTTCTTTAGCAACTTGTGTAGTGGAACTAGCCCCATTTTAGGCTCTGGATGGAAGAAACTAGTAGTAGTACTGAACCATTACTAGAAAGGATCTAAGCTTTGGAGTGTTGATGATGGGCTCTATTTTTTTTTTTCAAAGGTTGGCACCCATATTCATTGTTCTTCAAATCCAGATACACTTCTGCTTGCATAAATGCACATTTGCTCCTCTTTAACTTGACATTGTGGTCATTGAGCTGTTTCAACAGATCCAGATTTTCCTTCTCTGTGGTCATTGTGATCAACACATCATCTTGATTGCACAACAAAATGTGATACTCTTCCAAAATCTTATACATTGTGGCTTAGAAAATTTTTGGACAAGGACTTCACACCATAGAACAATTTCATGTAGAAGTACAACCCCATGTGTGTTTATCGTGAGGTACTGCAGACTCGCTCATGATTCATATTAAGCTGTGCATAGGTGTGTGACAAATCCAGCTTTGTGAAAACTTTGGATCCTGCTAGCTGTGCATACAAGTCTTAACCTTGTAGTCTCCACAGAGTCGTACAGTTCTATCTGCTTTGAGCACTATGATGAAAGGTGTTGCCCAATCACTATGGTCAACTTTGATGAGAACTTTGTTTTTCTCTAGCTTTTTGAGCTCCTCTTCAACCTTATGCTTCAATGCAAAAGACACTGGTTTTGGTTTACAATATACTGGTTTAGCTTCCCTTCTGATTTGGATGTGTGCCTCTTACTTTTTTTTTAGGTTCAAAGAAATTTTATTTAAATTTCGATTAGTAACAAAAATTGATAATTTTTTTAAAATGAAAACTTATGGTCTTAAATAATTTTAGCTTCATAGCTGTCTTCAAACAAGCTGCCATGTGTGTTCAGTAGTTCATTCAACTTTCTAGAACCCTGATCTGCATCCTCAAGGTCATAGACTTGGTCTACCACAACTGTCTTCACCCAACTTAGTCTTTGCTTGACAGGCAGGAGCAATACATACTTGCTTTTAGTATTTGTAGAACTCAGAGTTCTCAAACGGACACTGTTATGGTGCATGTTTACACCTGCAATGATAACATGTTTGTCCACTTGTTTCAACATTTCCCTCATTTAGCTTGCTAGATTTCCTTTGGGGAAAAGTTTTCCGACTGTGCACTGATGCTGTAATCGTCTCTTGACTTGGTGTAGGGCAAAGCTCTGGCATTTATGGTTGCCATTTCTCATAGACAATGCAATTTTATATGCAGATTCAAAAGTCAAATTCAGTGTATTGAGAAATTTGGACTATCCTTTCATCAATCAATTTGAACACAAACTTGTCTCTTAACACATGATCAAGAAATGAACCAAAATTGCAGTGCAATGGCAAATTATTTAGAACTACAATGATTGCACCAACAGTTCTGGTGCCTGGTGACAAACTTATAGCTCTCTACTATCTTCAAAGACTTCAGATTGAAATGATCTTTCAATCTGGTAATGATGGTATCAAATGGCACATCTTTAGTCTTGTTTGGAGCAAGAAGATTGGTGAGTCACATAGTCCTCTGGGCCAATTTCTGTCAGCAGAATTTTCTTTTTCCATTCTATGATTGCAGCATTCTGAGCTCTAATACCTGCAGTGTCTCCATCTACTTCCACAATTTTGTTAGCTGTGAAAAACATTTCCATCCTTTCAACAAGATGTAAATATCTCACGGGATTTGTAGTGGGAGGCGCCATCTTGTCTCATCTGCAGTGTGCGACAATTCACATTCAACACAGTATGTATAGATTGTATAGTGGTGCAGGTATTGTCCCGTCACTGACATCATTGCAGACAACTTGAACTCAAATCAAAATCAATTAATAGCTTAACATGACACAATTTCTATAAAAAAATTTTAAAAATCTCCTTGTATCCCATTCTTATCACCAATTTGTAACATACTTTGGAGAAACAAACAAAACCAGATGACTGCAGTTCTGTCAGTTCACATGTCTTTATTTTGCAATAGTTGTTTCCACACACAATGCTCACAAGTCATGTAAATCCATAACACCCTGTTTATCAATGCAGTTTTTAAAACAGTATATTTGGGTTACATATTTACAAGAAAGAAAAAAAAAACAATTAATCAAGGACCTTTGTTTCATTCTATGCTAAACACTAGATTTTTAGTAAAGCTGCTTCTTAAAAGGTTTCTATTTGACGGCTTCTTTATGTTCAGATAATCATGACATACGCACATGCAGGAGAGATATTACAGTAACCAGGTAAAATGAACAAATTAAAGACAATTTCATAATATTGTTTAGCCTATGCATAGACTTTCAGTTTTTAACAATGCATTAAATAATTAATCTGTACATGTTTGGTCATTAACTGAAGTGAATTTTCAAAACTAATTTTTTAAAATTCTAGTACCATAGGAACAACAAAGTTAAAGTTTTGTTGGTTTTTTTCTTTGGTCTTTTACTGGTGATCTCGTTTCTCCATTTCTATTTATATTTCATGAAAAAAAAAGTACAAGAAATCCTGAGTTTAGCGAGTAAAACTGTGACAACAGAGTAGCACTATCCCTAGTTGAGTGAACACAAGATAGTGAAAATAAATGTTAGTTATTTTTGTGTCTAGCCTTTTGAATTTCAGTCAGTTTTCTGTTCAATGTCATAACAAATGAATCTGTTTCATTAAATGCATGCTCTTTCCAAAGTAGAGCATATAAACACTAATTAAACAGCATTAGCAATGTAATATTTGAGAATAATGCCTGATATCCTCACAGTAATAAAATCACTAAAAATTGTCGACACACCAGAAAGCTGCTTTATAAATGTTTGCTGGTTTTATGAAGAATTACCTGAGGAATTCTACAATCTTCATTTTTTCTTTTGCTTTAAAGATTATATATTTCTTACCTACATTTATTAAAATGTTTTATTAAGCAGAATTTTAAAGAAATATCTTACTTCAAAAGTATAGTTTCTGAAATTACTGACAAAAAAAAAATGAAACATTATAAATAAGCATGTAACTAAACAAAGTATTACGATAGATCTTTGCTCAATGCATTTTAAAAGATTTCTCATTAAAAACCAAAGGAAATAGATAAAATAATGGAATTGTCTCAGATAAATATTTTCACAAATTCAATCTCACTGATATTCCTGAGCAACTAGCTGAGATGTTTATAAAAGTGTAAGCAAACTATGACAATGCATTTACATTTACAAACAAGCAGCAGATTTGCAAAATTTAAAATAATTTTAAAAAAATATATATTAGTGTCTACAGATAATGAAATTGTAAAGTATGAAAAAATATCCATTTTCAAACATCGTGAAAATTATAATAGAAAGAAAGAAGTTTTCTCAGATGATTTTTAGACATTTTGGACTAATCCACCACAAAATGTTAAAAGATTATAAGATTATACATATTCACTAGCAGCACCTGTTTAGTGACATTCACCATCTCAGAACAGATTGAAGTATTTTTTTACTGATTTCATAATTTATCTAATATAACTTTATGCCAAAAAAATTAGCAAAATCTAAAATGGCCACCTGGAAGATTGTGAATGCATTCATTCCATCTGATAAGGAATCAGTCATATCTTTTCTCATACTTATAAACTAATAGGTGATAATTTAAATTTAGTCTATATTACATAATTTAAAAAATATAAAATTATTAAAAAATACATTAAATCTTCAACTCAATGTTGTTCTCACAATGCAGGTCAGCTTACGGTGTGATTTTCTGGTCACTGTCATCATGTCATGTATAGATAAAGCCCTTACAGTTAAAGAAAAAGAATTTTTACTGTTTTTTTTTTTTAAAACTAAATAGGATATAGGTAAAGCTAAGTTACTTGCTGCTCTAACTCCAGTACAATGGCATCCAGAAAACAAAGGTTTATTAGTACTTCAAAAGTGTGCCAAATTTCAACAAGAAAAAGATCAAACTTGACTACAGTGTTGCCAAGTTGATTTATGTGATTTAGTGGTCCAATTCATTAGATTATTTCACCATAAGCTCTAATGGCATTTTCAAGATGATGTGACCAGTAGGAAATATCAAGCAGTTGAGGGTTCCTAGAGCTTTGTCACATGTGGAGACAGATCAATCATTTGTTTGCTATTTTTTAAATTAATTCATTGCAAAAATAGATACATAATTACACTGTCCATTGGCCATCAGGTGGCTCCAATAATGATGGGATCTTTTTCATTGCTACATCAGCCAAGTATTATGGATTCCACAGTTAAGAAAATTTTACTTACATTCATTAAAATATCTATCTGGTAACCAAGCAGTCTTACTATGATTACTCAAAAGTTGGAGAAAATAAGATTTATTCAGATACTAAAGTATCTGATTCTGAGATTGGCTAGAAAATAAACTGTTTGCATAAGAAATAAACAAAAATAGACAAAGACTTACCAGAAGGCAATAAGAGAATCATCCCACTTTTACAGTTCGGTATTACATCCTGTTGTTATCCAATGATCACCTTCACCTGAGATTGTGACTTATAATTACTATCAATGGCTGAAATTATTGCTAAAAAAGCCACAGGTGCCAACATTTCAAAATCTATTACTAATCATGAAGCAATGCATTCCAGTCATTATATTAGGATAAACATTAAGATGAATTATAATTTATATAGCAATATTTAATATCTGACTACTAAAATCAGAACAAACTCTTTTTAAAAGACTACTTTCATTTTGTTTTAACAAAACCAATTTTCAATCTCTGGAGTAAAGAAAAATTAAGTAAAAATAATAGTATAAATCTCTCTCTCTCTCTCTCTCCATCTCCATCTCTCCCTCCCTCCCTCCATCTCTCTCTCTCTCACAATTTTAGAGTTATTTTTATACATATAATTTTTCTATAAATTCTTATATTAAAAAAATTTAAAGCACCAACATTTCCTTTTAAGCCCCCCCATATAAAAAGTGGTTAAGAGTAAATAAAAAAACAAAAAAAAAAACTACAAAGTTATTGTTGCAGTGATCCAGTGATGGAAGCTCCATTAGGAAAGAAGGAAGTTAGATGACATTGACATAAAATGGCCTAAATAGTAAAGCATGACGTGATTTTATTTGTTGAAAAAAAAAACTGTTAAAATTTCATTAATAGTGGAAAGAAACAAAGTCCTGCTTAGAATTAGTTATGACCAGAACAAATTTACTGTTAGTTTTTTTGTTGCAATCCTTCCATTACCCTCCCTTTTTAAAATCAATATGTAAGAGTTCTCGCTCTAAATAGTTAAATAGGCAATTATTTTTACATAAATTAAAATTGTCTTCTCTCTGTTCTAGGTGAACTTTCTGCAACATTTTGTTATATAATCCTGCATGTAAAATATGATATATGTTCACTCACTGTACCAGGTGTAAAAAAATGGTCAGTATGAACTACTGCTCTTGACAATTAGTTCTCTTTAAAAAGATATCAATCAATCCTAATAGTTTGTATACCTCTTTACCCTACATTCTGATTATACACCATGCAGTATGACTAGTCTAATATTAAGAAAACAAATTTTAAAAAAATAAATAACCTAAACAGTACAATGTTGGAAAAAGATAATTTTTACTCTTCCAACATCTAAACATTAAATTTTAAAATTAAAAGCTAATAGGAATAACTAGTAAACCAGTTACTATGATATCATTTCAAATAAAGCGTACACATTTTATTTGAATAAAATATGAAATATAGCATGTAGTTTTAAGTTTACATTTACTCTATAAGAAATAAGGTGTAATAAAATTAGACTGTCCAAATTATAGTAATATTATTGCTGACAAATTTTCAATTCAACTGAGAAATTCTGTATTTTGTGTTTTTTTTATAATTTTATGGCAACAAACAGCACTGTAACATTTTAACAGCTTAGAGCCAACTCAAAAAACTATGTCATCATGGAGGTCTTGTCGATAGTCAGGTTAGGCAGGCATACTATTAATAAAGAAGATAAAAAATAGACCTGAATGCCAATTCCAGGAAAAGATGTTCCAACAATGAAATATAATCACACTATTATTTCATTTTATCTAATAATTTCCTACAAAATTCAATATTTTAAATACCCATGTCTTATTATTTATTTAAAAATTTTTAATACATGGAAAAATGCAAAAACAAAATTTGCACCTGAGATGCAGACGAAATCAAAAGTACTTAAATAAAAAATAAAAAAAAAACCTTAATAGACAAATTCACAGAACTCTACTCCAAAGATACGATGGTGCTGAGTTAGAAAAAACTTGCCTAATTAATCAAATGTTTGCAAGATACTCTGAATCTCAGTAACAAGTTAGTTGTAAGCTTTCTCTTTAATGGCAGATGAGTCCACAGACAGTTCTGTTACATATTAAATATTTTAGTAGATATATTAATAATGGATTTAGCAATATTTGTTTCATTTTACACTAGGTGAAATAAAAGAAACAACTGTAAAAACAAATTGTCAAGTGCAAATATAAATAAAAATATTGTTATGAAAAGCCAAGTTTGATCAAAAAGAGTCTAACAAATTCATTTAAGATAAAATGAAAAATACCAAGATATTATAAAGAATTAAAGGAATCATTAGAAACCCAAAGCTTGGAATAAGTTAAAATTTCTAAAGTTTTCTAATCAGATGGTCTCCATAAACTTAGTAAGAAAAGTCAGTCTTTGTACATAGTTCATTTTCCAATGCTGTCTAGAAATAGATTTACCTATTATGCTTACAAACAACAAATTTAGAAAAGTAAATATGAATGATACCTGCCTGTCTAAGGATGATGACTGAGATACATTTGATAATTTGAATAAATTTAGTGGGTTTTTTTTTTGTTGATGTAGTTGGGCAATATTTGTTGCTAATGGCATAATACTTTGGAGTGAAAATGTGACATGGCTGACCTAGTGTACTCTGAATTGTTCATGAAACTGTTTTTATATTGGATGACTAAACTACCCAAACCCTATTAAAATATTTTTTTCAGATATCTTAAAAGAAATGTACATCAGAAAACCAACATACGGTATGTATATATAACCAGTGGTGTTCTAAAAACTTAAAAGATTTTAGAAACCTATAAATTCTAGTTGTACAAGATTGATTTTCAACAGCTTTCAAACTTATCTCTCAATGAAAATCCAATTATTTTTTAGTGTTGCATTATTACACATTTTAAAAATATGAAAATCATTACCAAATGATTTTCAACAACCTACAAATTTATTTCACAGTAAATGGATGTGCAAAGCCACTTATTTCCATTGTCATGCATTAAAAAAAATATGCAAATTGTGTCCAATTCATTACTTCCAGAAGATTGCATAAGCCTTCAAATATTTAATTTGTTCACATAATAAACCATGTCAAAGAAGCTAATGGCCCTTATCACAGAGGTCAAAATCTCTAATATGTCCATCTGCTGAGTTTATCACTTGCAAATTTTCATCTTTCTCATAGTTATACATAGTTAAAATGAAGAAATAATTATATCAAATAATATCATTTGTATTTAGATGTCTCAAACTATTGGCAATTATGGCTGGATTGTGATGGATTCAGCAAGGCAGACAAACTTCAGCTATGGTATCCCAATGTTACTTACAACATAGTTAATTATTCATCTTATGTGATGATTATCATCTAAATGTGTCACCTATTCTATCACAATTAGATTACACAATTTACTAGGAACATTCAAATGAAACTTGGCCAGATTTTATGATGATGCTATTTCAGCCAACTTTCATTTGAACAACTCTGGTATTTCAAAGTCATGAAGCTTACTGCCTCATTATAATCAAATGAAACTTGTCTGCACCTGAACACTTAAAATAAAGAGTAATGTTTCATATTACTTTTGCTATACCAATGTGCTTCTCTTAGTCTCTTCTAGTCTGTAGATGCTGCAAAGGTTATGACAAATGGCAATTGGAATTTCTTTGTTAGCTACCATAGACTAAACAGAGAATACAACAAAAATTAAATTCTTCCATATCCTCATCTGATTTGTTGCACAACCAAATAAATTAATCTTCCATTCCTTATCTTGCATCTGAAATTCCTGATTTATTGAAAATTCATATAATTGTAATACTTGGATGTTAGTTTTTGTTCTTTATCTCACAATGTTGACTTATGGCTTTCTCATGCATCCAAGTTTTGTATATGTGATTTCCTTCTGCTATCCACATATTCCTCTTGTCTACAAATAAGTTTTGAATGGGTTAGGATTGGTTACAAAAGTCTGACAGAGCCACCTGGTATAAATGCACCCAGATCACTTTTCTTAAATTATCTGTAATACAAGCTAAAAAGTAGTCTCAAATAGCATTTGCTGCTCCTCATATCCCCCATAGATATGCCTTAAGAACAATTGTTTCACCATTTATGTAACCATTATCTACCATTTTTAGGCATACACCAGTTGAAATACTTTCTGTAAAATTTTCCATTCAAAGTAACATATGACAACAACTTTTCTCCATTTGTCTTTATTGACAAAATCAATGTTATTTTCTCCTTTTCAAGCCCTGTAATTTTGATAACATTTGCCAATATTACAAAGAGAATATTCACAAATTTTCCTCCCAGTAATTTCCTATCCATAGTTGTCATTATGTGCATACCACTGTTTTATCCAAGCTGTGTGCCACAGTCTGTTGTGCAGCGAGCACTTAACCATTCAAGCTGTGCACATCATCAACAAACCATTTGGACAAACTAATACCACTCCCTAGATAACCTCAGTGTCTCAAACACCACAGCGTTTTGCCTAATTTTAAAAGGCTTTCAATGTTTTCTTTTATACAAAAAGAAATATGTAGGATAAAATATATTTACTCAATGAGAGAGAGAGAGGAGGGGATGGCAAAGCTGGTTGTGGCTAGTCAGCTACATCATCTGAGCATCTAGTGTCAATGTCAAATATCTGAATGCCCACTTTCTCAAAATTGTCAGATAAGTGAGTTTCAATTGTAATATCAAAAATACTCAATAAAAATAGTTTTATATTGTTCAAAAACTCTTTCAGCATCAAATAAAGAGCGAAAAAGCAAAATTGCAGTAGATAGTTATTGATAGAGGGTAAATATTTTGCTTCAATTGGTTGTCTTAATG
Source organism: Nautilus pompilius (assembly GCA_018389105.1). NCBI lineage: Eukaryota > Metazoa > Mollusca > Cephalopoda > Nautilida > Nautilidae > Nautilus > Nautilus pompilius. The sequence continues at coordinate 618,815 of JACATO010000687.1, forward strand.
ATATGGGAACTTCAGTAAAAATGTAAGCTAAATAAATAAATATTTTGTGCGTCTTGTTGATTAGTAATAAAATGCAGGGTATGTTTTTAAAAATAATGCAGCCTGCCTGATAAGTTAAATAAAATAAGACTCCAGGTAAAACAGAATCTATTCAATTTGTTAGGTGTTTGAAACCATGGTAAGGAATTTTCAAACTGTTTTTCATCATCAGGGCAAACCAGAAGTCCACAGACACCACCATAGCCATGTTTAAATGGAAAGGAACAGCATCATCCAAAAACTGAGCCATGCTAAGAAGAAAAACTGTTTACATTCAAAGAAGAGTGGCTTAATGAAATTGTAAACACAGAATCTCAAAATCAAGATTCATGTACAACTGCAGGAGATATTCCAATGCAATGCAGATGTGAGCTTGATCTGCAAAATGTGTGCTACAGCAAAAATATCAGGTGATTTCTCTACTGAAAAAAAAAAAAAATGGGAAGATAAATGGAAGTTGGATTATATGAAGAGGCATTTATTAAGCAAATCACATGAATCTGCTATGGTTGTTCTTAAAAATATAAATTCTCACCCACTGGGATTTGGAATGTGGAATATGTTACTAGGAACTGCTGCTAATAGAGCAAACAGAATGAACTTAATAAAACAGCAGCCATTGAAGCCAGATGAAATAAAGATTTTCATGGAAAATGTACTGCTTAGAGTACAAATTAACAACTCCATGCACTATGTGCAATATATAAATGATCATATAGCTACATATCTCTAGTACCAGCAAGCTGGCAGAGCAAAAAAGATGCCTTTGAATTCTTTGAATCAATCAACAATTTTGACAGAAATTATGTTGAAGATTTGCCAGTCTTTATTTCAAACACTAATTATTGATGAGCATATATATTTCAGTAAGATGCTTATTTATTTTAAGTTCAGGAAAGTTGTCTGCAGTGTATAAGACAGCGTTTGGTGGAATTGTTGAGTTATCTTCTTGCAATGCACAAAATGTTACAATAGCTATCAAAGACTTCTACACATTGAATCAGCTGGACATGAAAATGTTGACATTTGCTTCAGATGCTGCTTCTATCATGTTGGGTAAAGGCAATAGTATTGCCACACAGCCCCTAAAGCAGTTCATTCCACATTAAGTAGAGCAGCAGTTTGTGGCCTATCAAGAAGATTTGAGAATAGTTGATGCCTGAAACAAAGTACCAATGATAAAGGAAATTAAGACATTGCTGAAAACCATTTATAGTGTTCCACAGATCTTCAGTTTAGAAAGTACAAGTGAGGTGGCTATTGAGACATTTTGCTGTTAGTGCTCTGATGCTCTTCTTCAATACTTTAAAGATGAAAAATAGAACAATGACTCAAGTAATGCCTGAAGCAGCTCTTGAACTCTACTTACTATATCACCACAGTGGCCATAACAAATCAGCTATGAATTTGGTGCTGAAAATATTGAAAAGATGGGTGACAAATATGCTCAAAGCCTGATCCTTAGTCAAGTAAGGTCTTTTGGGAAAAACAGCATGGAGAAAATGGAGCTCATTGGGAGCCAATACAATGACTGCAAGTACTTAATTGCAAAGGAGATTGAAACAAAGTCACTGAAAATGTTTCAGGACATAGTGACTTTTAGTCTACAAAATGCAAAACAGTACAATGTGGTTTCACAATGGTAGATATATGTGTAAGATTTCAAGCTTCAAGTGCTGGTTGTGAGCATGACTTCAGCCGTATCTTATAAATGAAAGTCATTTTCTGTGTTTTAAATGCCAATTATGCCCAAACTACTGGGACAGTTGCCACCAAAGTTGACACATAGACCAAATTGGACCTCCTGATGAATATGGGTTACCGTGTTTTGGGGCTCCAAAGTACGAATCTGTGCATGCACAGAACTATATCCTTAATTCTTCTACCTAGGAAACTCATTGTAGGATAAAAGCTCAGTCCCCCTAGGGTGATGATGTGCTATAGTTTGATCCCCAAAAATGTAACTATGCATATGCAGAACTAACTTTTTAATGCTTGCAATGGCTGACCTGAAAACTGACAAGTAGATGGCTTTGGATCCAGGTCAATCATAGTCATATTACCATTCGAACACCCAATTGCAATTCTGCGCATGCGCAGAACTACGTCCTTAATCCTTTGACTTTTTCCACTTCAATATATATATATATATATAAATATACATGCACACTTTTTAACCTGCAAACTTCTTTCATTTGTTTTTCCCAATGGATCACCCCTAGTCCAGCCTCTCCAAGCCTGAGAGTGTGGCACTGTGGTGAACAAACCAAACACTGGAGCAAAAGGAATTTCAACAGCAAAGAAACAAGGAATTCACTGCAGCTGCAAGGCTTGGGGAGATATCTGAAGTGTGAATCTCAACAACTTAGAAACCAAAGATCACACTGCATTTGCAAGGCTGAACAAACACCTGAACACCATCGATCTTGACACCTCAGAAATCAGTCTGCTGCAGCAACCAGAGCCAATGAAGCACCACAACAAAGGAAGCAGCACAGGCAAGACCAACATGCTGCTGCTGCAAGAAGAAATAACTCTAACTGGAACAGAGCTTCTTTAATTTATCAATCTGAGATAGATTACTAGTCTAGGATGTCCATAGGCTCTACCTATGTTAGTTACTTGCCAAGAATGTGGTGCTAAAATGTGGAAAGGAGGATCAAAGTGGATGTGCTGCAGTGATGGAAGTCAAGCTTAGCCTTTGTGGAGACCCCTCCTGAGCCACTGAAATCATTGGTATCTGGAAGTACAATTCTTGTTTTCAAATGACTTCTTTTGGTGTATCACAGGAGATAATGGAGACAGGATTTATCCCCACCTTCAAAATTCAAGGCCAAGTCTATCATCAAATTGGATCCATTCAGCCATTACCTGGCAAAGAAAGAGCCTTTCCTTTTCATTGTCAATTCTTACCCCTTCCACATGAACAATGCCAGGTACATTTGCTAGTGAATAATAAAGAAAAGAAACTACAAAACCAAACAGAAGAAAATCACTTCCTTGATATGCTTATGCAGATCATATATCATCTGTTAAATGAAACAGATGTAAACCTGGACAAAATGTATAAACACTAGGAGTGGAAAAGGCAGAAAAGAAAAATATCTGAACCAGATATAGTTACTCTCTTTCATCATCTGGCCTGTCATCTACAGACTCCAAGTCTCAATCTGGAATTCCTTATTATTCTAGTGGCAGTGTTTCAGTAATTTATTATTATAGCAAGGTAAATGCACCAGACTGGCTAATCAGCCAGATCCCTTAGTTAAGTTACCAATATAATAAGCATGCTGCAGACGTAAGGAGAAAGAAAAGCTCTGAATGTGCAGCAACAAGCTGGCATTTAGAGCAGGTTTTCTTGTTTTGAGGCTATTGTACCAATTTTTTCTTTCATTCTGTTTAAACAAAAATCCTTGTTACAATTTTTAAAAATATGATTTTAATATTCATTAGGTAGAATTCATCTATTATAATCATAGCCAACATTAACATTATTTTATATGTTTTTTTATATAAAATCACTTAAAACACAGGTCATTTAACACAGTGATTTAAGCAACGAAACTCTTAAGATAATTTCATCTAATTAACCTCCATTATACAATAATTTATCCTGAAATGTACTGTCTGGATGGAAAATGTTGAACTTCTTACAGTCTACTGTGCACTTGTTGTTAGAATATTTAATTATTCAATGAACTTTAAAAACAAATTCTTAGTGTTTCGTTGAATGCTTCAGTACAAAAAAAATAGACATTTACCATTAAAAACAAAAACTAACTACTTATGATTACAGAAAGTAGGAAGAATTAAAATTAAATGCTAAAATTGAAAAATCAATGATCAAATCTATTAATTATTGTCTATGAGTGTTTTAAAAAATAAAGAAAATTCATAAATAAAACAAGTGAACAGGTATCATTTATCAGACTGTACCACTTCTCTGCATAGTCCACCTGTTTTGTACCACATGTAGTCCCATTCTGGTAGATGCTTTCTGGTCATTATGTAACCACAACTGCACTGTCTATTGGGTTGTATGATGATGGAAATCTTCAACCTCAGAGAGCATCTTTCAGGGGTCCAAACTGGTGAAAACTGGAGGCAAGATCCAGACTATAGGGAAAATGTGGTAGAAGTTCAAAGTATCCAAGACTGCCATGCATGGTTTCACATTGTAATGCAGCAACAAAACAGTGTTAGTCTTCCATGCTCTTTTGTTTGAATAGTTAGCTTTAGATGGCTCTTTAGCACATCACTGTGTTTGCTCCATGAAGTGGGCAAATATTTGCCTTAAAAGTCCCCAAAAAGGAGCAGCATTACCTTACCAGAGGATGGCTGTCATTTGAATTTTTAGGCATTAGTAATGCCAGTCGTTTCCACTGCATCAAAATAATGTGTCCATGTTTCATCACTAATGACAATGAAAGAAAAAAAATATAAATAATCACCATCCTGGTAGCATTGCAAAAGTTGAGTAAACATGTCCCCATGTCAACTGCTTTGGGATCCAATACATCCTTTCCAGAAGTTCAAGTGTTCATGGATAATGACATATGGATACTGTCTACACCTATGCCAAATGCATTAACAAATTCATCAATATCACTCATTGGTTATCAAGAAAAGCTATGTTCATCTTGCCGATGTTTTCATCAGGAGTTGAGGTATCCTTGTTGATTTTCATCCACTACTATGTAATCACTTTTAAAATTGTCCATCCACTAATACTTTTCTTTGTTCCTCTCCATATTGCACAAACATTCTCCAGTGGATTCTATTTGGCAAAACACCTTCAGACCACAGAAAACAAATTACGATTGCTGCTCTCCTTTGGTGCACACCGACAAATCCACAACTATGTGGTTTACTTACTTGGGTTTCATCACATGTAGAAAGCACTGATGTAAATTATGCCTTTATTTTCTGAAACATCCTCTTATCTTTACAGTTTCATCACGTCCTGCCTTTGTGCATATATGCTGTTGTGTTGAGTAATAAAATGATTGCAAAACACAAAATTTGTGTAATCATTCCCAGTACTTGTCTCAAATTATTATTACATCAGTATTATCGTTTACATATTTTATTTTTGTTAGCTTTGCCACTTGAAGAAAAAAAGAGACTAATTTTTTTATTGATAGTGATTAATCTAATAATAACCATATCAGATGGTATGAAGAGAAATAGTAGTCACTTTGCATCAATTAGGGTTACATTTATTTGGTTTCAAAACAGTTGTATATAATTCTTAAGCTTTTCTGATATGGCTCTATTCAAAGAATGTTTACTTTGGTTTTGTCCAAGTGTTAATTAGATGAAGTATCATTGTATTGTTCTCTTCCTGCCCTACATTTCAAATTAGGGGACTTTCAACCAGCATCTAAGCAATAAATAATTTACATTTTAACAAAAGTGCTTGAAGGGAAACTATTTGATATGGACAGTTATTTAAATAAATACTGCAATCTAAACCCCACCTTTTTTACTGTATGACATTGGAAATTTATTGAGTGGAACATAAAAAAAGTACATTTAATCACTGATAAAATAAAGATTTGTATCCAATGTTTTAGAGCACATCAACCTTACCCAATGGAAAAATAAAGCTTTATTGTTTAGCAGCAGGCATTTTGAACAAGAAATATCCCAAAAGAGTTTGATAGTTTTATATAACAATTATCATAACGCTGAAGTTACTTTCCTACTTACTGTTGAGAACAAAATTACTGTTTAGCTAGAGATTATAAACTATTCAATCAAACTATTATGTAAAAAGGTTTGTGGTATCCATAATTATTTGCTACCTGTGCCAAAAACAAGTAATATTAGTCTACAACATAATCAAATACCAGCATTTCATTTAATCTAATGCTAATATATACAGTACACAAAGTAAAAAAATATTGCAAAAAGAAATTGGTCCTTAAAAATTATTACTCTTCTTTCTGTATATATATTTTCATTTACTTTTTCTTTATGGTATAACTTCGCTCAATTTACTTGTATTATTTTCTGAACTTACATTCATTCACCTGCTTAAATTTTTTTTTAAAAAAGATGATTTATTGTTGCAATGATGATGAAAAATGTAGTTTTGTCAAAAATAAAGTACACAAAAGTTGAACATTTTCAGCATACAAAGAAATCAAAACAAAAAACAAACAAAACTAGTTTATTTGAAAAAAAAAATCTAGAAATTTTCTATGGCTCGATAATGCATCAGATCTACATTACCATGATGGCTGTTTGACCAAGTCTGAGAACTGTTACTTGTCTATCTGGAGAAGCAGTTCTTGTGTGTTTGTAAAGTATCCAATGTTAATGACAATCTATTTGCAATAATAATTATAACAGTAGTATCAATAATAATAAAGAAGAACAATACCAGTCCAATGTTACTTCAATGAAACCTTTAATAAAATACAGACCATTTGGGCCTGCAGATAAAAGACTCAGACCATGATGCCTGGGGAAGAGCACACTACAAGGACTGGACTGTGATTTCGGCTGGACACACACTAGCCAGTTTGATTTTAGGCAAACTTGGGCACCAAACTGTCAACATATTCAAATAAAACTTTTATTTATGTGATTTTTTTGCTAAATTTATTCTTTGATTTTTTTTTCATTTATGGAGGTGTAGCAGGGGTCGCAGGTCTTTTGAGTATTAGAAAAAGGTCCATGAGTCCAAAAAGGTTGGGAACCACTGATACAGACTATTATGATGTGCCTAAAAGAGATTTGTACATTTTATATAAGATAACTGTTGAAAAGAAAATGTTTATTTGATTGTTAGATAATTTATGATACGTATACTAAAAAATATTTTATCACATTTATATATTAAAAAAAAATTGCATGCATCTTTTCATGATTGTAATGAAATTCTACAGTTCTGAAACACAATTATGTATTCTATATGTGAATTATTTTCTAATAATAATAATAATAATAAATAATAATAATAATAATAATAATAATAATAATAATAATAATAGTAATTTTTGTCAACTTCTTATCTCACCTCTTTATCAATGGTAACAAACACAATTTGCAGCCAAATAAAACTGATAAGATGTACTTCTCAATGGAAACTTTTGAGGGAAGCAGTGTATATATAGCCTGCAGGTGTTAATTAGCTAGCTCATTAATCTTTGTCCTACCATTGTTCAGGTGAACATTTTAAAATAATTACAATATGTAATTTGTTTTCTTTTAACAAAATACATCAGTTCTTGTAATATTTTTTTTTTTTTTTTGCCTACATAGCAGTGAAATAGATTTACATTCTATTCAAATTTTTTTTCTTTTGGACAAAACCTTTTTCCACAACCAGAATCAATGAAAAACCCTGTAATTTTCCTCTATGCTGGACCCCAAAGTTACAGCTCTTTTAAAGCACAATTTTAATAGTTATTTTAAAATAATATCCAACATGCAGCAGAGAAAGAAATTATCTCCAACATAAACACCAAAGGTATAAAAACTGAGAATACATTGTTAAAAAAAAGAAAAAGAAATAAGAAAAGTAATATACAGCAAAATAGTAGTTATTTAACTTTATTTGAGTCAGATTACTTTTAATACTAATATTTACATGTATAAAGTTTAAATTAGGTTTCCCTCCAACACAAAATCACAAAGCACTTCATTAACTCGGTCCTGAGTGCATATAGTCCGGCCATCTTGTGGCCTCAGCAGATGTGAACTGTATCATTTTAAGTGGAAACTACATCAAGTATACATTCTAATGGTTAAAGACCACACCAGTGTAAGAAAAGAAAAAAAAAAGAGGCAATCAATAGCACAAAAACTAAAAGCTGGTAGTTACAAGAAAGGGAAAGATTTAATATTTGAGGTATCATGCAATTAAATGTTTACATCAGAAACTGCACTTGCATTAAATTAAACAACAACAAAAAAAAGAAATGAGTTACAGCATGGGTACCAAGGTAGGGAGGGCACTGGAAGGCAAGAATGTACTTTTGTATTGTATTTGCAAAAACTTAGCCACTGAAAAGAATTATGAACAGAAAACATTATTGTATAAGTGACATTGGTAACATTATAAGCCTATACTATTAAAAAAAAAAAAAATTGGTGGTGGTTTTGAATAATTATCCAGGAATCAATTTTAACAAAAACACAAAAAAGCAATAATAACAAAGACAAAGCAGTTACTTTATCACACAACCATAATGTATATGCATCTAGCATTTATCTTAAGTCTAATTTAGTATTAAAACTTCAACCATGTTAGCTAAAGGACATCAGCTGCATGTTTGTTTTTTCTTTCTTTCTTCATTTTGTCAGCATCTCAAGCAGCATAATAAATTTTGTTCATTCCCTAACATTTGTTCTTTGATATTTTTTGTTCCTGTTAACCATTTATTTTAATGCTTTTGCAAACATAAGCTCAAAAATAAAAAGTAAAAAAATAATCTCAAAACACTATTATAAACTGAAAAACTTTAAAACAAGTTTGTGCATGCTTTGGAATCTTTCAGTATTCAGATGAGATTCATGCCATTCATAAAATAAGACTGTTCTGTAGGTATCTTTCATGATGCAAGAAAGCCATAGTTCAATAATAAAGTATTATTCTAGCAATACCAAATTAAATAGTAGTTAAAGGTTTTGTGTGCACATGTTGTCATGCAGATAAAATGTTTTATTTATTTTCTCTGAATTACTTTGGAAAAAAGATAATTGATATTTTTATTACAGTTGCAGAAATCAATTTGTAAATTAACAACTTTGTTGTTTTTCATTCTGCTTCTTTGCTGATATAGTGATTTACTATACCAATAAGCATTTTGAGGCTTATTAAATATGAAATCACTTTTCCATGTTAGCCCATGGCTCGCTATAAGCCACAATACATACACAACAGTCAAACTGTTGATGCTGATGCTACTGATTGTATTGACATCAGTATACTGATAATAAAGGAGACAATTCAATGAAAATTCAAGTCATTAGATTAATTTTTTTTAAAAAGGTGCATATACAGATTACTTCTAATAAGAAAATAAGAATAAGATGAAATAAGTAAAATAAAAATGAAAATAAATAAATAAATTCAAATTTATTTAAAATGAGCAAAGTTGTCTTATTGACTTCTGTCCCACTTTTGTTTTTGGTAGTTAGTTTTCTACAAAAATTAATTAATTCTAACAGAGTCCACATGATGATCAAGATACTGTATTAAGTGGATGACATTTAATAAAATAAAGTTTCGTTTTATTGTGACCTCTGATCCAGAAATCATGACGTGTTTATTGATTCAGCAAAAAATAGAATGGAATTACCAGCCATTGATCTGCATAGAATATTTCAAATATTTTTTTACCAACTAGTAATTAAGATCATTGTACAAAGAGAGTGAATATAAAATCCAGTAGTTTTCACAGTATCAAATTTTTAAGATAGAAATGAAAATATGATCTTTTTGAAAGGTGACTTCAAAACTACCCTTCTGTTGTTGATGAATAGATGAGACATCCCAGCATCTGGTAGGCATGTGAACAAAATTTTATAATTATCATAATCTTTTCAGAACTGAAAAGCAAGTGTAGAGACTTTAAACATTTCAAAGTCTACAAAAAGATTCCAAACGGTGATTTCTTAGTTTAAAAATGTTGGTCAATTTGATGATTCATATGTTTAGATTTAAGACATCATTGAAACATTCCCTAAAAGCACAAGAAAATGTCCTCTGGCCTACACCAAACAAAAACACTGTATTAAAGATAAATAAAAAGTCAAAGTCAGGAAAAGTTCTTTTTCTTTTTCATAACTTATGTTGTTATCTCCATTTAACAGATTATACTCAGTGTTGCATGAAGTCTACAACATGAACAAAATCATTTGACTGGTTGAAGTTTCAAAGCTTTTCCACTTCCCATGTGTGGTAAATATGAATAAAAATTGCTTACAATACTCTTAGTTTCCCAACATTTTGTCATTTAAGGATTGACCAATTTTACCTTTGCTATATTATTTTAAAAAAACCCAGAAATTACTCATTTTCATGTCTTTTATTTTCTGTATTTAGCATAAAATAAATTAAAAGTTTAGTTCCTTTATATACAGGTCTGTCATTCCTACTTCAAAATAAGAAATCAAAACATTAATAAGCTAAAACTAATAAAACAAGTCAGAGGTTTATTGCATTCAGCATCATAATCAGATAAATGTCTTTACCAAAAATAAGAGATGCTTTTGATCAACCAGTCTTAGATGATACATTGATTATATTTAATAATCAGAGATCATAAAATGTATCAAAATGAGACAATTTTCAATGAGACATTACAAAAATTCATTAGCGGTCATAATAATAATAACAAAGTATTCTCAATTTTATAAGTTAAAAAAAAGAAAAAATCAGTAATACAATGTTGTTGGCTTTTTTTTTTCAAATATAAATTTGTAATAATTTTTTTTTAAAAACTGTTTTACAATTTATTTGATTCTATGAAGCATTTTCTTATAAAAGATGAATCAGATACAATCAAAGAGCTTCTGATGGACTCTTGTGCTGTACTATCGTCTACACTTTTTGGCAGGACCCTCAAGGTAGTAGGTCTAGTAGGGAGTGATTATCCCCCACAACTTAGCCAAGATGTTCTCCACTCTATGTGAAAGCTTCTAAGTCAAAGCCACCTTGAAGCCCTCTGATTCAGGAACACTGAGGTTGCTTCGCACTATCTAGTTGAGAAACTAATGAATTTTCCCCACTCATCCTCCTAGTAGTGCTCTGGTGCCTACTTCTACTGGGAAAATCTACACTTTATATTCTTTCGCTTTGGTTTCTTGGCATGGGAATGTTAACTCAGTTAACAAAATCTGCATTGTCTTCTTTGACCAAATGATATAAGATCTCACATTTATTAGACCTGTATCCATCCTGAGAAATATTAATTTCTGTTCCACCATTGGCTTTTATTAGAATATTCCTTTTCTCTTTCATCAGTTTTAATGGGTACTTTCCCCTCTTTTACGCACTTAATTGATTTGCATATTTTCACTTTCTTCCCTATTATCTTCATTAATGCCTCCAAAACATTATGTCATCATCATCTATACTTTCTCTATGTTAATGCTACTTTACAACTTGATAGTTTATGTTCAAGTGTTGTTTCTTCTGTCTCTCATTTTCTTCCAAATTTGCAGGTTACTTGATGCAGGTAAAGATCATAAATTGAATTGATTAAGAAAAATCATTGCTGGCCACTTTAACCTACCCTTATCAAGTCACCTTGGTTCTTTGTTGTTACTACTTTTCTTCTATTTGCCTCCATTTGTTTTAATTCTTGTAATAAATCCCTTCTTTCATTTTCTTGTATTTTACAATATATTTGTCTAGTTGTGAATTCTAGTCCCCACCTGCCTGCATTGTACAATGTTTCATTTGTTAACCATTTCCTACTTGCCTTTATTTCTAAATTTACTTCACTAATCTTTGTGCCTGTTAAATTCTGTAGTATACCCTTATCTTATCTAACTTGAATTCCTCTTTTAAAAAAATTATGGTTTTTGTAATTTACTGAATTTGCTATGCATACATGCTGCAGCAGTTTTTTTCCACACTCCTAGCATTTTCTCTACATTTATTTTCCTTTCTGTTGCTTCCACTATTGCCAATGGTATGTTATATAATAAGACAGGCCAACAAATTCTTGGCAAAAGGCCTAATTGATAGCATCAACATTTAAACTTTCCTAGCAAGTCCAGCTTTTCTATTTACATTAAGCTCCCCTCCTCCTCTTCCATTATTCTTGTATTGTTTTTGACTTTTAGGGAAATATCATTGTAACATCTGCCTAGACACAGTTAACCTGCTTGTCAAAAAGATGACATTTCCTCTTAAAGTTTATTGTTACCCTTCTTGAGGGTTTCTCTTTCAGTATCACCAAGCTTAACTTGGTGGGCTTGGATTTCATGTGAAATGAAGTCTCCTTAGTTTTTTTACTAACTTGTGTAGTACTCATCCATAGGCACTGGCTATGCCAAGCCATGTTATAGTCAGGTGTTTAGCCATCATGGCCTTTTTTATTAGCTGTTATTACTGTTTTGTCTTCCAAGCACCCAGAAAATCTTGGTATTTCTCTTCTTTTTTGCACTCATCTGTTGATGTATTAAATGGATGTGATACCTGTTATTCTTTTTGATAAGAATTAGTCATAACTTAGGATGTATCTTATATCTGTCACCAAAAATACAGCTTTGTAACACACAAATAAACAATTTAGCCCTTTCTCAACTGCAGTATTTTTTCCTGTAGCGTTGTTTTATCAGCAAATGCAAGTAAAGCCAGTTTATCATTACTGTGTGTAGATGCAGCATGTTTAGTTCTCTCTCTCTCTCTCTACATTTAATGGTTACTTAACATGTCAGATGTATAGTGAAATTGTTTATCCACTTCAATCTCAAATTTTGTCTTATTCAATAATAAAGAAAATGGCATAACTGTGTCCTGTGGTGCAAAAAAAAAAAGCCAATATAGTGTTCTTCTACACATAAAAGTTTGAAAGATATCTTAAATTAAAAGAACTTACTTATGAGCTGTTTAAAACCATTACTATTGGAATGCTTATCACTGAAGCTTGCAAAATGAGTGTATGACATCTCATGAAGCAAATTTTGGGCACTAAAGTTTAGTTATAAAGTGGAATTGCTTTTACTTACCTTAAAAGGTGTGCGTGCATGTGTCTCTCTCTGCCTGTCTGTCTGTGAGAAGTTGATCCAGCATGTATAAAGGGACAAATTGGTAATGTAAGCACCAGTGTTCTTCAATGTGCCTTCAAACAGCAACTACTAAGAATGGATCACATGCTTATTGTTATGACAAGGCACATCTGTGATGTTGCATCATACTGCCAATGGTTTTAAGTTAACACATACCAAAGAGTAAACTTTACACAAAAGGCATTACTGTGAGTGAACAAAAAATGAGTATGCGTGAATTAACAAGAAAAGTGTGGTTTTAGCACATCTGAGGTCATCTACAAAACCATAAGATTGATCTCATCATTTCAGATAAGATGACTTTGCAGTTACAATCCTTAAATGTCGATATCAACAAGTCATTCAAGAAACAGTAAGAATGATACACCTACATATTACTGCATATCAAATTCCTTAGATGACACAGGAAAATTTGTTAGGATAATTAGTCAGTAATAAAGAAATTCTAATTCAAAAGACAATATAATTTAATGAAAGCATATAATAAACTGTCCAATTTTTCTTTTATCAACATACCAAATTTATTTTATGAAAATTCTGACAAATTTTTTCATTCTAATTAGGAGCTAACCCTTTAAAGTAATTCATTTTGATGCATTTTGCAGTAATGTATTTTTTTTAATTATGAAAAATAAACAGAATAAAATAAATATAATAATTTTGCATATTAGACAATCTCATCCTTAGAATTCAGGAACATGTGTGTGATAGAGAGAGAAATGAAATTAAGATGTAAAATTAGTTATAAAAGTATATAGTGAAATGTATTCATAGTATCACACTTCTAAAATAGCAACGAATTATAATTGATTGTATTAAATTAGTCTTATACAAAGTTAAATTAACACATAATTAAAAACTAAACTTATAATAAATAATCAATGTATCCACTTAACATTCATCCTAAACAAAGTGTCAATATTAGAAACTCAAAATACCCAAACAGAAATAACTTTTGATTGGTTTCTTTTACTCCAATTACTGGAGTACTTGTACTATTTAAATAAATTATTACAGCATGAACTACAGTTGTGTTTGTAGCTGAAAATAAAAACAAGATTAATAAAAAACAGAATAAGATATATTGAAAATCTTGATAAAATCCTAATTTTTGTTAAGTGCATGATTTAACAAAAGAGACAGAAAGGTTTATATCATTTAGGAAATACTGAGAAATCCAAGGTAATTTTTTTGGAGAATTTGCATGAGCTACTAAAACAGCTTTAACATGAGTTTTCAAAATGTTTTTCAGTTTTAAATATGAAAGTTATTCAGACAAAACAAAAACTGATCCTGCCTAGTTTAGGTCAAAGACATCTGAAAGGAGACCTAATAAGATTTTAAGAAAAGAGTTTTCAATTAGGGGCCTGCAGAAGTCAAGCTAGCAGCATCTTGTTTCCAAGCGATAACTAAACTTATATGACTAGAATGTTTACATTGGTGGATTGCTGTAAAACTTAATAGGGCTAATATTACTTCCACACACAAATGTATCTAAATGGCCTTTAAATGAACACACTGATATCGGTGCAGAGTTAATCTTAATTTTATGCATTAAGAAATGACATGATTCATGATCATCCAGAAAAATATAAAACTATATATTTACTCTTCCAATGCAATGAAGTATATAATGAAATTTAATAATGTATCATAAAATCATATTCATATCTCTTTCTAAAAAGTTAATTATGACAAAGAAAAAATGATGATTCTAAATGAATTATTGTATGGAACTTTTATCTAGTTCAACCTCAAGAACATAAAGGCAACATTGACAAATTTTGTATCACAAATAATTTTTTGTACAGATTCCAGTTTTTCTCCGAGTACCAATGACTTTCTTGTGATCCATAAGCTCTATTTAAACTTCAGTTATTAAAATTTTAAAAGGGTATACTATAGTACTATAGTTTCCTTTAATGTCCAAATTCTTAAGTAAAATTACTTTTATAATATTAATAAATATGTATATTATTATAAACTTAAAATGATGGTATTTTTAATCAATGCAATTGTAATAAATGCATTTATCTCATTTTTTTTCATAACATTCATGCTGTGTATTAACTTTTAATAGTATTCATGGTTAAAAATCATTTTAATAACTTGGCAAACACCATAATAAAAGATAATATAATATTCTCAGAACATAAGCTAAGTTATAGCTCAAATAATATAGTTTCTGAGTAACTATGTTAGTATTATAATTCATACTATATGGTGTTATAATGACAAAATACATAGACCCCTTCATTTAATGAGAATAGAAGCTGGAGATGATACATAATACTAGTCTGAATCTGAATGTCAGTGTATTTTCCCTCCCTCAAATGCATTTTTTTCCTATAATGTACCAATGAATCATATAGCATAATCAAGCCATCTTTGTTTAGTTTATGAGCCTTCTTTGTCAAGGATGTCTGACAAACTGATATCCTGTAAGAGTTTTCAACTCATTTTCAGCTAAAAATTATACAGATTGTAGTGATACAGCCATATGTCATCACCTGCCATTATACTAATAATGTTTTGAAAATTTTCTTTGCAGTGTGGAAGCTATTACTTATAAATTTTCACATTTTATTTTTGTTTTTGTGTCTGCTATTTGGAGCACAAACACTTGACATTATCAAATAGTTTGACAAATTATGTGGGCACTTTCAACAGGGAAGTTTTCCTACAAGTTCTAAAATGGTTATGCAACAGTCCTCTCTCACAAATTCATCAGTTCAAGCAAAATTGCTCATGATGTATGCAGAGATTGCATATATGCCAATCTGAGAAAATCTGTCTTGTGGCCACATTCCCTCCCAAATCAAGCAAATTGAATGCAATTTGAGAGTTATTTTGCTTTAACAATGTTTAACACTATTATCATAGTGTCTTGTCATATTAATGTAACCACCTCCAAAAATAGATCCATCTAATTGAAATTTATGTACTTCAGACATGATTATGTATACACTGTATATTTAGGTAGACAAATAATTAGTATACACAATTACCATGCCAAAAGCAGGCAAATTCCAAAATATTTCTCTGTTTAACCATGAAATCATACAATAAACCATTTAGAGTATGTCCAGATACAAATATAATCAAGCAACTACTCAGCTGAGAGAGACCCATCCACATCCGCCTATATAACAGAATTAAAGGAAGTGTTTGTACAAATGTAGAAGAATTTGGATTAGACTGTGATACTGACTCAATGCCAAACAGCTTGCAGCTTTAACCAAGTACTAAAATAAAGAATTTCACTCTATTGCTTCTTTATTTTCCACAACAGACTGACAACAGCTGGCTAAATTATTACATCAGAGCAATGTCATACATACATTTTATTAAAAGTAAAATCTATGAAGCATTAAGGTTTTTGGAAGAATGTGTTCATACCTTTCAAAGCAAAAGAGCACAAACAATATGACCGCTACATACAACTCTTCATTTGTGGCCTGCAAATGTATTTTTAATTTCAGTCAAGTGAGGTTATAATTAGTAATGTTGACTAAGAAATATTTAATAAGAAATAGATCAGTGCAAGTGGCATCAAGATTTGTATACTTTTTTAAAAATTACTTTGGCATTACTCAATACCTCTGGTATTTTCTACAAGTTGCTTTCTATTAATGAACAATAATATTACAGCCATCATACCAAATATCATTATACATACATGTTACATCTACAAATTTTCTAAATGGAATCCATAAACTCTTACTACTTGCCTCTGATGCTAACACCATATTTTTTGAATAATCTATTGGCACACTGATAACCATAGAAATCATTCATTCAATGATCAAGCGCACTAATACAACTACATAGTCAATCATTTTCTAAAATATTCTTGCCAAACAATAAACCAATCAAAAAAGAAAACAAAGTAAAACTTATATAAGCAATAGAGATTAAATAAATAGTGCCATTTTCTCCTCATAACAAATAGGTCATTCTGCATGAAATTTTCAAAAAACATGCCACCTTATCCCCTCAAATTACAGTGAGACATTTACTAAAGATGCATTGTGTTTCCAAAGGAACATCTGTTAAGTTGTAACCTCTAACTCACACTAGTTCCAAAGATACAAGACTTAAAGATAAGTAGTCTAGTTGAAAATTAATGTTTTATTTTATACATCACAAATTCTGCAATTCACTGATCAGCAGTTGTAAGCACAAGACAACTGTTACCAAGAAACTTGATTTCTTAGAACAACTTTTTATGTAGAATCCAAAATTCACGTCAGAAATTGTCTACAACTTTTATTTTTGTTACAATTAGACTCAAAGTGAGCATTTTGATAATGTTGTACAGTGTAAAGTCATACTTGGAACTTAATAGCTACCAATTTAGGAAGATAATAAATGTGTTTCTGTTATCTTGGTATGGAATACAACTACTATACAGAGTAGGAGGATTCTACTATCACCTTCTGCAAAGTTATGTCTGTGAAGATACCTTCACTGAACATGCAAGGAAATAATACTCAAATTTCAAAGGCCAAAATAGCCACATTGCTCTGTGAATAAATGTTTTAAAACTTCCTGTATGAAATTTCCATATCTTGAAGTATAAGAATAACCAAAAACTTGTTTGGTTACCTTGCTTAAAAGATGAAAACCATCCAATGTATAGTACTGTATGTTCATGCCCATATTTTGAAACCATCACAGATCACTTTAGTCTACCAAAATTGAATGGCTGTTAGCCTAAGTACAAATGAATGCATTATATGTATCATGCAAAGAAGTAAACCAGCTTTATAGATAAGACCACCAGCAATAACAGAAAATTTGGATGGGAATTAACCTAATTTGGTGTGCTTGTACAGTGGTTCTCAACCTTTTTGGCTCAACAGCACAGTAAATATAACTTAAAATTTTAAGGCACAACAAAAGATACAGCAATACAAACATTTAGACATGTATTATTCATTATAATTAGTATGATATTTGGGTCTGCTTTGTTGCACATAGATGCTCGATTTGAAACTCGATAGTGCTTATGGCTACTCGAAGCTCTTGATTGACTGATCTCAAGCATTCCCTTTTGTTCTTTATTACAGTTAATTTTGAAAATACCAACTCACCCAGATATGTCGAACTAAAGGGTAGTAAAACTTGTATTGCTTGAGAGCCAATAGCAAGGTATTGCATCTCCAAAAGCAACCAGAACTTCCCCAATGTCATTTCAGGAAATTTCATTTTTAAGTTTCTGTCCATACTTATTTCTGCCAATTCTGTCTGTTCTTGTATTCCTAACTTTTCAGCACTTTCACATGATGTTTTGAAAAAAGATTTCTGGTCCAGTCAAAATTACTGAATTCTAATGATGGAAAATAATGTTTCAAGCAATCCGGAAACAATACTAGATGCTGTTCAATAACTTCTTTCACTATGACTGCTGGATAGTTTGGAAAATATATCCAAATGACAACTTCTCAGTTTTCTCCACAAACAATTTAGCATTGAAGGAATTTGGCTTATCAGAATGAGTGAGGATATTTTCATCTCTGCCCTGCATTTCAAGATTTAATATAGTAAGCCATTTGTCAGCGATATGCAAATTTTGCACATCAGTATTCATCACAAAGAAATTTAAAACAACAGTCTTCTTGTATGAGAACTTTCAATTCTTGACGAATTTCATACACTCTTGTAAGTACCTTCCCTTTTGATAGCCATTGAACTTGTGTGTGTAACAATAGAGGTTTGTACTCTGATCCCATTTCTGAACACAGAATAAAAAATAAATGAGATTTGAGGGGTCGTATCGTAATAAAGTTAAGCATCTTAATAATCCGTTCCATTATTTCATCTGGTAGTGATTTGGCCATAAGAACTTCATGATGGATCATGCAGTGTCACAATGGTTGAAGGATTTTTCTCTCTAACCTTAGCTATGAACCCTTTTAGTTTTTCTACCATAGATGCTGCTCCATCAGTACAAATTCTAATATAATTTGACCACTGGAGAGATTCTTGACCATTTTCTCCCTCCATGTAACTGTTCACCGACTACAATGAGTATCTCTTCACCTGTAGTCCTCTTAGGTAACTCTTTGCAAAAGAAAAAGTGCTCTTTTATATCATCTGTGTCTACAAATGTAATGATAAAAATAAGTTGAGTAAATACATTTATATCAGTTGATTCATCCACTTGAATAGAAAACCTTTTGTCAGCTCTTAATCTCACTTTTAGGAATGATTCAATATCACCTGACATATCATCGATACATCAACTAATAGCGTCATTTGAAAGTGGAATTTCTGCAGGCTCATCATTTTGTAACATAATCTTAACAATTTCTTTTCAAGCTGGAAAAATTAAGGATTCTGCAATAGTATGTGGTTTCTTTGCTTTTGTGACAAGCTGAGCTACCACATAACTTGCCTTCTGTGCAATGTCTGAAACCATCACACTTCTGGTCATAAGATTTGTTTTCTTTAAGTTATCTTCTAGCAAGGGCTTAAAATAGTACCTATCTTTCTCAACTAAAGACAGATGTTTAGTTTCTAGATGCTGTTTAGCTCACTTGGTACCATGGCTTTAGTTGAAAGTCTTACATGACACAAAACATTCAGGCAATTGAAGTGAATGGTCATCAGCTGAAGAAAATCCATATTTATTGGAACTTTCATGATATTGCCTGTTTTCCACTTTGATGTGCTTGTTTCAAGAACCCTCACCTTCATCAGTCAATCCACTGCCTTAAATTGATCCATTTTATGGGTATTGAGAAAATGATAAAAAGAAATCTTCTCACAATACAATTTGTACAAATAGCACAAGGATCAATAAGACAACAAGAACAAAGCTCTCAGGATATTGCACAGTAGCCTATGTGCAGTAATTTAAACTTACCAAACTTCCAGTTCCGGTACTATGAGGCTTCTTTTTGACTAGCATATAAAACGTGTGTAGTGACGTCACTATGTATACTATGTCACTACTGTGTACAATATTCTCAATGGGCTCAACATTTTTGGGGCCTTTTCCACTTACGCATGACATCATGAAAACTGATCTCCCTTTCGTTCTTCATAAATCTCATTCAACTAATAATAATAATAATAATAATAATAACAATTAATATTATTATTAGGACTGCCAGAGATTTGAAAATTTGTCCTTATTTTTGAAAGCACGATTCTAACCAATAAAATAAGGTTCAGCCTCATGAAAAATATAAATAGGCAGCACACTGGTTGAGAAACATGGTGCTAGCAGAAGGTATGAAAATATGATGTAATTAGAAAAATATCCGTAAACTTGGGAACTTTGGATGATGATGACTGATCAGATCAACAGTATCGGTACTTTTTCTGAAAGTGCTTATTCTACCTAAAAACTGATGCCTTTGAAGGGCACTCATCTAGTCATTTGGGCTATAAAAGATCTTTTGTGCCTAAATGAAACTTCCATCATGACAAACAAGTGAAAAAGTACCTCATATAAATATCTGACTTGGCAGAAAAAAATCACTCAGAATATCAAGATAATATTCTACCAAAGAAACAATTTAGTGGCTACTTTTTACATTTTTAGTTCAGTCTAATAAATCAGCAAGCATATTTGAGCATCTATGTATTTCTTGTTCTGTTTACAAAATCCTATAGTTTGTTGTTGTTAGTAATTAAATAGTACCAATGTCAATTTTTCAAAAAAAAAAGAAGAGAGAATGACATTATCTTCAGTTAACAATAAAGCTCCTTAGTCTACTTGATGCTTTTCTTTAAATAATATTTTAAAAAGTATGGATAAATGTATTTCAGCTTGCAAGAAAAATTGTCATTCTAAAAACCCTCTCTTCATTTTCTCGTTATACCATCAAAGCAGCAGCATAAATCTAACAAAAAGGATAAAGCCTTAAAAAAGGTATAGTTTTTCTTTTGATATGTCATACTTAAATACTGTTATGGATAGCTAAAAAGTTTGGAAAATCAACATTAAACTACCTTCAAAATAATCTGACTAGAGAACTGCTGTGACAGCAGATAATGATAATTATAACACTGATAAGATTGGACTAACTTGAGCAGATTATCAGATATTAATACCAAGTTTTTAAAGGTGAATTAAGTCAAGAACCACAGTACAATTAAAGGGAAAATAAAAGGTAGACACCATATAGTTTTAATGCTCTAATGCAAAATAGAATAGAGCATCTGATTAGATTTCTCATTCTACACTAAGTTTGGTTTTAAAAAGAATAAAATCACACAAGATTAGTGAAACCAAACAGACAAATCAAAATATTTACTGCAATTTTTACAACTATTGTTTTAGAAATGATCTTAGCTTTTGGTAATGTATACTGGAAAAATACAAATGCAAGGATCAGATTTGAAAGCTAATTAATTTCTTTTTTTAATAGACAATAAAAACTAAAAAAACAACAACAATCAGCTCATCTACCACAAGGCACAAAACCTGCAACAAGACATCAGTTGGAAATTAAAGGTTTATTATTGCTTATTTGTTGTTTTTTCTCAATCACTTCACAACATCGTTAATAATTGTGGCAGATAGGCTTTCAGATTTACCAACTTTCCTATTTCTTCAGCAATATGGTATTTGAAAGAGTTCCCAATGGTTGTAGTACCTGTAATAGTGATGATGCACACTGTATCCAAAAGACATCTGATCACTTTTTGTAAGTAATTATTTCAGAATTGACAGCTAACTGGCAATGTCAGTAATGCAAAAAAAAGTTTACCAAAAACATGCTCCAGTGAATTGTATACAAAGTCACAGGATACTAATACCTGCCAGCAACAAATGGCAGATCCAACAAGATCTGAGGCGTTGGATTCAAAAGAAGTACTTTTACAGTTTCCCTTTTTTCAATGTTATTTTTGATATTTCACTTATGTTCAATAAATACTGAACAACAACAAAAAGCTGCTAAAATAATGGATTTATTTAACTGTTTTGCTGCTAATTTTTTCGTCATGACTTTATTTTAGCAGTAAACCAATCAAAATACACATTTTAGTCAAGCTTTGGTATGGGTCAAGTTATGTAATAAAAATTGCTTTCAGTGAATCAAAATGGCCGTTTTACAAGTTTGTAAGGCCACAATGCTGGGCCTACTGCAGTTTTCAAAGATGTTATCCTGGCCACAACAGTTAACATACAATAAAGCAAAGATAACTCCCCTGGCAAATTCAGATTGTGGTATTTGGAATTCTCTCGCTTGTTTTAAAAAAACCCATTCATTAAAAATTATTTGTAAATGAAAATATAATTTAGTTGTGTAGTATTATGCATTTTGTAAATTAATAATACAGTGAAAACTGCATAATTTCCACAAGATGCAAGTTTCCATCTTATGACAGTTTAACCTATTTTAGGTCCTACTTGTATCATAGTACCTACATTTTTAATTATTCTGAAAAAAAAAAATTGGGCAGAGCTATATTAAGTTCAATGAAATGCAGATTCATAGATTTCATATGGAATGGTCTTCATTTTAAAAAAATTATTAAAAATTTAAAATTACTTTAATTCTTAGTAAGTTTACAATATTAAAATAGTTCTGACCAGCACTTTAAACTGACAGTTATGCCACATTTATTTCTTCAAAACGTCCAACAGAGTTAATTGCTTTGCCTTTCCCATTTTCTAGACAATAATCCAGTTTTGTGTAACACATCAAACATTTAACACTGTTAACAGTTCAGAATCCGTCACTCATACTGCAAAGTTTTCACTGTCTTTTGCCATTTCATCCTTTTCATCAAGAATGTTGCTCCCATTTTCTGTGCATAGTTTTTTTTTTTTAAATCAAAGTTGGTGCATTCCATAGCAGACATTAGGCCCCTGTTTGTATCGTCCACCACAGGTATTGAGAACTGTGACTGATTCTGCCAACTCTGACACTATACTACTGTTGGTTTTCTACCAACAACTGCAAAAGCAACTTTCTAGACTTCCCTTTCTTGCAACAGATCATTAACACCTTGATCAAAATGTTAGTGTCCCCGATGTGCTGTTGCTTGGTAGAAAGTCAATTTCAGATTTGGCAATTTAAAATATGGGTGGCAAGTAGCAGCATCAAGGAAAAAAGAACTTTTTTGTTTTGTTTCTTCATTGTATTTTTGAAAGTGAAGCCAATTTGCCATAAGAGTCAGTCATCCAAGCTTTTCTGTTAATTACATAACACAGGAAGTTGTCACAAATCAAAATTTTGAAGTACGTTTGCTTCTGTGAGTTCCCAACTGAATGGTTATTTCCATCTCACCTAACATGCTGCAGCATCATAAAAACAAACACAAGTTTCTGGAAAATGTGTCCATGAACTATTCCCACATCAAATTGATGATATTTTTTTCCAGTGTACCTTTATCTCTTACTCTAAGTTGCTACTTGCAGCCACTTATGTCAAAGTTTGTTTGGTATTTTACTGCAGATTTGTGTTTTTCCAGAGCAACATTTGACAGAGTTCTTTCATGCTAACACCTTTTCCAAACAGCTCTATAAATTCAATTTTTTTTGTAGATATTTAAGTGTTTAATCAACTTTTGCTTTCTATGGTTGCACAGTACACACCTTCAAGGCACTACTGAGATGCAGAAAAGGAGAAGAGAAAGTGAAAGCCTCCAGCCATCTAGCAGAAAGAATTTATGGTAAAGCTTGTCTAATGCAGTGTTGCACTTAACAGTTATTCTGATAGTACAGTACAATGTCTTTCTTGAGTAGGTCCAAAAATAAGGTAACTCTACAAAGAAAATAATATATCATTGGCAAAAATTCCATATTTATGATATTAAATCCACTATTGCACATAGTTTGTACAAAAAAGTTTCTGCCTTAGCAATGCTTATAAAGCAGTCAAACCAAAAATATTATTCTGTTTCTATGTTTGACGATTTCAGCCATGCAAACATAAAATATTTAAACCCATGCTTTATTTGCTGGAATCAAAAATATTTTTTGCATAAGACAGGTTTTGTCTTGTGCAGTTTTCATTGCATATACGATAAGTAGAATAATTATTCCAACAAATGATAGTGGTTATATTTGAGTAAACCAACACGTGGACCTTCCAGAAGTATATGGAATTTTTACATACAACATAAAAATTTAATAATCAAACATAGTTACATTTTCACAAGATTTAAATGAAAAGTAAAATCACTGTTACCTCCAAGAAGTATTTGTACACCTTACAATAAATACAAGTATGCCCACTGGCTTTTCTCAGGCACATTGACCACCAGCTCAGTCTTCCATAAACTTTGATCACTCTTCACGATTTCCTTGCTGGTGCCATGTTACTCTGACAAGTATTAGAAGATACTCAACTTGGATCAAATCAGCATTTAGAGGGGGCTACTGCAGAACATTTGTTCATTTCTTTCTAAGAATACACCTCCACTTGCTTTGATTACTTTGATGCATGTTGAAAGAAAGATGTGTTTGCAATCCATCAGTTTCTTGGCAGAAGGTGACATGTTATTCTCAAGAATTTCCTCATGCATCTCTGAATCCCAATTTCCATTGGTGGTATAATGCTAGTCAACACACTTAAACATCTTAGAGCTCCAGAATAAGACACTGCCAAAACCTTGCTTGGTTTAAAGTGTGCTGAACACACTTTATACAATGTCCAGCTGAGTCAAGCATTTTGAATTTTGACTCATCTAGCCTCAAAATTTCTACCTACAACTTAGCAGGTTGCCTGCATTGCAAGGCTTTGTGTCAGGGCAGAGTTGTGGCATTATCTTTGATTATGGCAATGGTGAAATATTAAAATATTTCCAATGTGTGACCTTTTAAAATTAGACTAATAGTTAATTGAGAACAAGATGATCAGAAATTAAGATTTAAAAATAACAATCCTATTTATAAGTAACAATTATAAAATGCTTTAATTTTCATTTTTAAAAATAAATTACCATGTAAAATAATTAAATAGTGAAAAACAACAACAAAAGTATTAACTACTTTTAAAATAACAGTATGTTTCTCTAGAACAGAAGCTTCAGGCAAAATACTTTTATCTTTCCTATTTTATTGGCATAAAATAATTGTTAGCTGTTATATTTTCATTTTCTCATTTTCTTACAAACCAAAACAATAAACTCAATATTTACCTCTCCATGATAAATATTGTCAAAACACCAAGGCTGAGATTCAGTAGTTGAACTCGTGACTGTTTCATCAGTGGATGAGATGTGCACCTCAGTAGACTGTGTGGCAGCTACTTCCTCTGATCCAGTCTTTGCATGTGATGCTGAGTCAGACATGCTTACTTTCAAAACTAAAACAAAAGGGAAATCAGTAAAATATTAATATCCTTATGCTTTAATGTTTTTACATTTCTTTCAAGAAATGTGTTAGTAATTTTACCATATTCAGAGGCATGATAAAAGTAAAAAACATACCCAAGTTTAGAAGAACACCTGTTTATTCTGGAACCATATATAACAATAGCAAAATATAAGTGAATAAGATCAGCAAACCTGGTCTATGAGATTGCAGTCTATTCCAATATAGAAGCTATACTAGGGGAGTCCCAGAAAGTAGGCTTATGGAGAACTCTTTCAAAGAGATCAGTTAAGGACGGCCCATGTGTTCAATGGGGTATTCATATATCAGGTGATTGGTCAGACCACGGCAGAATTGTGATGCTCTTGACTCTCATTTTTTATCTACCATAAAGTGCCGTGTATTATATGCTATTGTATATAATACACACACCAATTTTGATCTGTAACCCCCCCAAAATGTATAATTCCCATTATAATATGCAGGTATATTTAGCTCATATTTCAGGCACTGTTAGGTTGGGCCAACCTGGAGGAGAACGGGTGTTATACAACAGACAAATGGCCATCTTCAACTTAAAATCAACTGAGAAATTACAATGTCTTTCCTTTAGTGGGGCCATCTGGAATAAATTAAATGTAGAGATATTTTAGGGGACTTATGTAATAGTTTCACAAAAATCTGAAAAAATTCACTTGCTTAGCTGCAGTAGTGACATGATAAACCAAGTCACCAGAATGCACAAATCAGGTTTTCATGAATACCTCACATATTACACCATGGCATTCAAAGGTTTTCATGAGAAAATTTCATTTAAATTACTATGCCAACTCGCCTACTATGCCATGGCGTAGTGACAGGTATTATGGTAACATGTTTATAAACTCCTCATGGGGATAATCTTTATTCAGTTCCTGTTTCTATATATAGTTACACACAACCATGCTGCCAACATGACGTATGAGCTACAGTGCCACAGATAAACTCCAAATGATCAGCTATGCAGTTGAACATGACAACAGAGCTGCAGCTTGAAGGTTCGGAGGGAATGAGGCCAACATCAGGTCCTGGCAACATTCTCAGAAGACTGAAGTGTTCAAAACATGCTGATCGGGGCAAGGGTGTGGCCTATCCCAAGCTTAAGGAGGTACTTTCCTACGTCACTGAAATGTGCATGCTGGTTGTGGGGGTTTCCACCACAGAGATACGTATGCATGTACTTGCTGTCTACAAAACTCAATCTATGCCTGATCTTAAGGCATCTCAGAAATGGTGCACATGCTTCATGGCCAGCAAACAACTGAGCATAAGCTGGCGGACCACCGTTGCCCAGAAGCTACCTGATGGTTACAAAGATCAGCTGTTGAGGTACCAACAGATCATTATCAAACTGAGAAAACAACATGACTACCCCCCCTGAGTCACTTAGGAAATGCTGACCAACCCCACAATAGCACAGTGGCCCCCATCGGGTCGAAAACCATCACCATGAAGACGACTGGCCACGAGAAGACCCTACTTCACAGTCGTGCTGGGGTATACGGCTGACATAAGTAAACTCCTGCCATACATCATCTTCAAGAAGATGATCATGCCAAAGGACCAGTTCCCCAGTGGTGTCCACATTTGGGTCCATGCTAAGGGATGGATGGATGAAGTCCTCATGTTAGACTGGGTGAACACCTTATGGGGCAGAGGGGGTATGCTGCGCTGCAAGCTCCTGTTGCTGGACACCTTCGGATTCCATCACATGAAGTCCATGAAGATAACCCTGAAGACTCGCACAGACCTTGCACAGACCTCACCATCATTCCTGGTGTATGACATCCATGCTGCACATCATGGATGTAGTTTGTAACCACCCAGTCAAGCGTGGGATCCATCAGAGGTAGAATACATGGATGATGGAGGGCAAACACACCTCTATCCCCACTGTTCGCAGGCACCAACATGACATGTCCACCATTGCCAACTGGATCAGAGATGTCTGGGAAGAAGTTGACCTGGAGACCATCAAGAAGGGCTTCATCAGGTGCTACCTGCCCAATGTCATGAACCAAAGATGACATCCTGTGGTCTGAGCTGAGGGATAAACGAGGTAGCAGCAGCATCAGAGGGCAACGATAACAACATCTACTACGACACTTCTACCATTCTGATGAACAGTTCTTGCAATGGAGGAAAGAAGACAGCAGGATGAGTTTGATGGGTTTTAATCTAGATGTATATTATATCAATGCTCAATGCATGTCACTTATCTTGTATTATATTATCAATTTCATTGAATTTCAATAAAATTGTGAAAAAAAAATACTTGCGTTTTTGTTTTTGTGGTTAAATTGTACACACAGTTTCAGTATGAACTCCTTGTTGTTTCTACTCATTTCAATGCCAATAGCAATGATACTCAACCAAATGACATTCAATAATCATATAGCCCAAAACACAAAAAAAGACACAAACAACTATCTTTTATTGATATTCAGTCAAATTGCAACCTGGGATTTTCTAATGTATATTTATGTATTATCGCTCGCTCATCTGTCACCTGCAAAGGCCCCAGCAATCTGGGAAAAAAATCTGCGACATCTGATATCTTGTATAATATACACCCAATTTTAAAAGGGTAAATTTTCTTTAAAAAAAACTGTATAATACAAAGGCACTTTATGGAAGTGTTGCATGGGAAGTGTGATCTGTCACACACTTTTTCATAAAAAATACTGCCATCTTTGCACAGATGGCCATTGGCATAGACAGAAAGATGTCCTTCTTAGAGAATGTTGATATACTGGAAGTGGCCATCAAAGGTCCCAATATGATAGGACATGATATTTTTCAGTCTTTCAAATGATTCAATAAAAATTCCCATGCTGAAATGAATAGGGTTTGCATTTCACTGCTTTTCCATTATACTCATACTGGGAGATAATGTCTAACTGATTGTTCTCAGGAATACCTGAACATGTTTTGCCGCATTTGCAACTGATTGTCAGTGTTCGATTTTCCACTATCCTGCTTCACAGCATGAACTTCTATTTTGTTGACTTTGGGTATCTAAAATGTACATGAATAGGCTATCTTATAGCTTCTCTTGAACTTGAAAATTCTACTCTTAATAATCAACAACACAATATCTAGTCACTTAGGTTAATCTGCTAGCTTCTACCAATGTTCTACTGCCCAACTAGGCACCTTCATTTATTTCTTTCCTGTTCAGAATGACCAAAAACAGCTGGGCATTGACATGTCATTTAACGATCATTTCAATCTATACTACAGAAGATATGTGCAAGATGCTGGTCCACATTATCTTCTCTTCTAGCTTTTTATATCATTTAGTTTTCTCATGAAACTGACTTCACTATTTAAGCTATCTGCATGATAAACTTGGATTACGTAGTATGTTATCTATTTGTATTATTATTTACATGATGGAATCAGACACTGAATCCTTTCCTTCAGGTGAAGTGGTCTTGAGAGTTCATACCTTGAATCCCTCATTTAGTTGGTCAGACAGTGATGGAAAGACATTGGATATGGAGAGTGAGAACAAAATCAAGTGAAGTTTAAGTCATATGTGGCTAATCAATGTACTAATATTTTCAGTCAGCCAGCCCAGTGGAATTTTTCTAAGAGTTTTGCTGATACCAGAGGATTTCTTCCATTGCATGGCTAAGACGACAAACTGGTATGCAGCACAGATCATGCAAGCAAAGCTGGCATCATTTGGACACACACTAAATGAACAGTGATGGTAAATTCTTATTTTATTGCACTGACATTACAAACCAGTCTACCTCTCCCACTTTATTAGAATTTCCATGTTTGATCTTCAAGATAAGCAATAGTATGGTGTCAGCTTTTTATAAATTTTGAAAAAAAATGCTTGTTTTGTTCATTTTCCTTCTCACGTAGTAAACTGATTCTATATTTGATTAAACTAAATACTTTCATCACTGACCACAGAGCATCAACGTTAAATGCATGCAAAAGTTAATGGCTGTTATTAGTAATAGACGATCCTGTTGACATTTTTGGTTAAGTGCCATCTTAGATTTTTGAAGAAAACTTTAAAAAACTGTATGTGATCATTTGCAGCAGTGATAGTTTTTACTTCCGCTGTCAGTTTCTCAAGATTTTTAAGTAAAGAATTAGTTACCTTTTAGCAGTTTGGTCAAATATCACCTCTATTTTCAACCTAATATTATCCAAATGTTTCATACATCACATCCAAGCCTAGCCATTAATCACATGATTTGGTATGTAAATGCCATGATGTTTGCAAACAACACATTTACAACGTGTTTTTTATAATGTAAAAAATAGAAACTTTATCTCTAGGTATGCATCCTCAACATAATCATTATTGTCATCAATATTATGAATGTTATCAACATCACTATGACAATACTTTTAACTGCTAGCTGCATAACATAGCATTATTAAGTATTCACTATTCGGAGTTAATTTTCTTTGTTACCACATTGTATTTAGCACCCTGGAGAACCTTTCTAAGTTTAGACATTCTTCTTATAGTAGATATAATAATTTGGAAGGAATATAAATAACAATTTCCAATACAAAAAAGTTGTTAGAATCTATGAGTACACGAATCTACGCTGCTGTCATTAACTGTAAAGTACAATGAAGTTTTCCCAAACCACATGTAACATTATAACAAGTGTAGGTGCATGACTGATCTACACTGCTGCAAATCAGTTACCTTCAAAATAAAACTTCATTTAAGTATGACAGTAATCACAAAAATAGTTTGATCTTCATTCTATTCTACAGAATTAAGAACCATTATCTAATCATATATAAAATTTAGGACTTTATAAAACATTTCTAATATTCATAGAAACTGTTCACATTTGCATATTTTATCTTCATTTGCAGACAATTTCTGACAAGAAAAATTCCAGACCAAAAATGTCTTTGGTATGGAGCAAGCCATAAAAATTTAACAGATTTCAAATGCTTACAAAAATCATACAAAGTGATAAAAATATAAATATACAATAAAATTTACTTTTTAGAAAAAGTACCCCCCTCATTTTCACGTGAATGAAAATTCGCTGCATGATGTCATTTTGGCATTTAAGAAATGTTTATTCACCAAATTGGTAATTTTAAAATGTATGCAGAATGATGTAACAGAAACAGATAAAATTCGATAAGTCCATTTTTAAACTATGTCAAATGAGTGTCAAGAACATGATGGCTTCTTTAGTATGAGCTATGGAAGTGGTTTGAGGATATCTAGGAAAAAGAAGTTTGTTTGCATATGTAGTACAGTTGACCGTCATTATACACGCATGCTTTCATTATCCATATTTTCACATATCCACGGTTTTATTTCAGTATCATGAGCAACATCACTATCCCTATCCACAGATGCCCAGTGTTACATCTTGAGGATGTAAGATGGAGTTTATTGTGGCAGACAGATCACTGCATGAGAGGTACAGAATAAAATTATATTCTGCAGGGCCTTTATTTATGATAAGTAATACAGATAATGTTAATGGATAACAAAATGGACAATCAGATTGGTCAGAATGAGTAAAAAATGTAGAGTAAAATCACCCACTTGTCACAGAAGAGCCAATACTGATTATGTTTCTTGCATTTCCTCTGCTACACTAAGTCTATAATTCTCACTCCAAAAACCCTCAATAGATGGCAAAGAATGGAGACCATGGTGAGATTGACTGCCAGGAAAGCTTTTCATCTCACTGGTGGTGGTATCTATATAGGTGTTGTCAGCTCTGCCTGCCTCCCTCTTGGTCTGTACAACTTAGTGGTTCATCTCCTCAGCCATTCAGTGAAAAAAAAAATCTGTTATCAGCTTGAACAAATCCACCAACCTCATATTTCCAGCCACATCAATCTTCAGGGCAATAAACTACAAAAAACTTTGGCACACTGATTGGTTGCAGAAGATTTAAATTCCATTCAATGACTTCATCATTGTCAAATGTAACATCTGAGGCATGCATACTTGAGACTTCCAAATCATTAGAAGAAAAGGATTCCATGTCAAATTCCATCACATAACAAATAGATGAAACAACTAAGTAATGCACAGAGGACAAGTCACTTTTACAGGAAAATGTAGCATTAAGTACAGACAAAGTGATTTTTAAATAACTCATCAATGCCCAACTGTTCTTAGATGATTTGCCAAAGGCAATTTCAGCTGACTTGCACAGGAAAGGATTAATATCTAAAATTAGATTTTAAAGCCAGGTATATGAGACTTTATCTACAAGATTTGTACACCTCATCTCTGAAAGAATCTTGAGATTATAGTTACCACTGTAAAGATAATTATTTTATTTGTACACATGCATAAATCAAAATGACAAAACATTTTCATGAAACCATTATTAGATCAAACTACCATGTAAATAAAGAGACTTGGTATAAATATAGATACTAAAGTTTGAAAAAAATAACTGTTTATTCTGGAACCATGCATAACAATAGTAAAATATGAGTGAGGTTAATACTTTGCAATACAGCCCATTTATGTCCATGATTGGCCATCATGACAAAGTTGTGACATGTTGACTCTTTCCAGCTTTGCAGTACACAGATGCTGTGAACTGAGGTACCATCTCCATAAAAGTACTACCCTCTAGACCAGTGGTTCCCAACCTTTTTGGACTCGTGGACCTTTTTCTAATACTCAAAAGACCTCTGCTACACTTCCATAATTGAAAAAAAAAATCACAAAAATAAGAGTTTTATTTGAGTATATTGACAGTTTGGTGCCCAAGTTGTTT
The DNA here is from genome assembly GCA_018389105.1 of Nautilus pompilius. NCBI lineage: Eukaryota > Metazoa > Mollusca > Cephalopoda > Nautilida > Nautilidae > Nautilus > Nautilus pompilius. The sequence continues at coordinate 650,687 of JACATO010000687.1, forward strand.
GCCTAAAATCGAGCTGGGTAGTGTGTGTCTGGCTGAAGTCACAGTCCAGTCCTTGTAGCGTGCTCTGCCCCAAGCATCGTGGTCGGAGTCTTTTAGCTACAGGCCCCAATGACATTAGCCAATTGGAGCATGTCTCGATTGCGTCAGTCCTACTGTGGTAACAGTTTGAGTTCCGGCTTTTGTCACCAGTGTGTAATGTCCATGTGTCTATGAGGGTGGCAGAGCAACAGGAAGTCTTGGGGAGGGTGATACAAGTGTGTTATTGCAGAGGCCTGTGATGCAACCAGGAGTGCCTGCCATAGAAGACAAGCCTTACACCTTCGGCACTCGGCCTCCCATTGGTGATACTGGCATATTGGACACAGGGTAATGTTTGTATACTTTTTTCTGGAAAAAAGTGCATCTTATAAGCCAACAAATATGGTACATATAAACAAAACATACATACTCATGAACAGTTTCTTGACTCAGTCATACGACAAAAATTGAAACTTCCAGGGTTCCGTGACACCCCCCCCCCCGAACCCTAACTCCGACCCATTGGTTGGGAACCACTGCTCTAGACAGATGACCATTAGCACAGACAGGCCATTAGCATTCACAGATACAGGCAGAGTTCCTCTCAGAGAATTTTGATGATTTGGCAGAAGTTACAGGTCTTTTGTGTACCAATAACTATAACTGTCAAATGACCTAAATCACATTGCACACAATGACAACACAGACAGACATTTTTTGTCATGAGTTGTGCAGTTGTTTCAATAAAAAAGTCTTGTGCTAGATGGTGCCACACCTATACACAACCACTGTCGAGAAAATACAAAAACCAAGAATTAATGGAAATAATGATCATCTAAAAAGAAATAAAGGCGGCATGGTAGTGTCTACATTGCCCATTGTATGAAGAGGGAGTGGTTTGCATTTTGTTACTTACTGCTGTAGAGATAACTTTCAATAGTTCTCACAGACACTTGTACACTGTGTCACATTTGCAGCTGCTTGTAGCCTTTCTTTTTGTAGACTAAGGCCTCCTCTGGCCTGCACCAGTTCTTAGAGCTCGAAATCCTAACCTATTTGTGTCTTAAGTGCCTCCTTACTTATGTTAAGTCTGTATATGTTAATTCATACAATTAAGTAACAATTATTACTATTAGATCAAATATTAGTTTTTAAATTATTAAAACAGATTAATTAATAAAATTTAAACTATCTGAATTGACTTATGAATCATTGAGTTTGGTTTAAATGAGTCAAATTCTCTTTTAATCACGCAACTTTTACTGTAATAAAATTTGTAAAAGAAATATGGTACACGTTTATTGCATATATTGATAAAACTTGTGTATTGATGTCACAGAAACAAGAAAACTTAATGATTGTACTAGCAATGGCGTCCCTCTTAAGATAAATAATTTAAGAATGTTAACAGTTTTTAAAAAAAAAAATTTTTTTTCTTTTTGAAAGTTGTCACTGAACCTACTCTATCATTTCTTCCAATTTCTGAGCTATGACTTCATTTTTTAAATGATCCTTGTCCAGAAAGGAAGTTTTAGGGAATATTTTGGTTTAAAAAGGAAAACTACTTTGTTTCACAATTGCATTTTAGAATTCTTTTTATAAGTCTTAATATTTTCTGATAAAACATCTTTGTCTTTGGTCGTCATCTTTATTCAATATTTCCATATTTTCCTAGACAGCTTCTCTGACATAGCATCTCTTTCAGTTATCTCGCTAGATATACCAGGAATGATTTCCATACATTTAAGGACAATGCAAACTGCTAATACTGAAATAGTCACAATGTTTTCCCATAGTTGGCTTTGTACAATAGCTCTTTGAAGATGTAAAAGAATTGTTTAATAGGAATTAATGTAGTGGTTAATAAATCCTGTCATCAGTTGAACATTCTGCAATTATTTAAAGAAACTACCTTATGTTTAAATAAAAAGAACTATTGTTTTCCAGAAATCTATTAGATATAGTGGTTCAACTGTTTCAGAATGTTCATCTCTCTCTTTTTGAATTATCATCATTATCATGACATATTCAGACTACTATGAACTAAAGAGATACTTCATTTTGAGCTTTTATGATTCTGTCTTTCCTAAAATATTATATTACTGCACAAGATGGTTATTCCTTAACAAAAGCATTACATATTAATAATTTTAAAATTGAGGGTAGCTGGATACTGTTACATAAGAAAAGGCTACACATTTTGAAAGATTTACCGATTTAACAAGTTATGAATAATAAAAATGAAAACTGATTGACCTTGTGCAGTGCAGTGATTATCTGCTAAAGCCAGCAGTTTAACTTACTATGACTCTACAACCATAAAGTACTGAATACTTGAAATTTTAGGAAATAAAGCTAGGAGCTACAAATAGAATACAGACCAACCAGATTTTTCTGCAATGCATGTGTATGTTTTTGCAATTCCGTAATAGTGTAGATGGCATTAGGAAAGGTATGCCACTAACACATTATAGTAATAGCTAATGTTCATAAAATTTCACAAATTAATCTTTTCTCAGTGCTATATGTGGTAGCAGAATAAAATTAATGAGCAAACCAGTATCAACAAGCAGTTTTTCTTGTTTTATTTTACTATAAATACTAATATCTTGAACTGTGTTCAGTTTTCCACAGATCTGGGCAAATTTGTATCTTGTGTAATAAGGAACAGCTAACAAATAAGTAAAGATTAAAACAGCAAGCTCCACTTGCTTTCTTTCATTATCATTATCATCATGTGCCATCCTCAAGTTGGAGGGTTGATAGTCCTGATCACCTTGTTACATATAAAGCTTTAAAAAAAAGAAATAAACTACTAAAAAATCCATTTATAAAGTAATTGACAAGTAAAAGCTTGTAAAAAAAGCATTATTTATTTTAATGTTAAACTATTCTGTTGATTTCACATTCTAAAAAAGTATGTTACTGCCACTTAGTAGGATAAATTGCCAAGAGATGGCACTAAATTCTCATAATAATAGATATAGAAATTCTATAATATAACTTAAAATGAAAGGATTTCTTTAGATGCAAAATGTTTGAAACGAGTGACAATATTGTAAATTTAATATGTATCTTGTTTCATGAATTGCAAATTATAGTAACTAAAATTAGAATAATTGGCATGTTGAAAAAATTTACATTAAATAAGCATGTTATACGAGGTGTAGTCAAAAAGTATCCCACCTTGAATTTGTTTGAACAAAATAATAATGCGTGAGCAAAATCCACATGGGTATTAGGTGGCCGTGTCCTTCCTGGGCATGTGCAAAAATTTTCGTGTCTGTAGGTTGCGCCAGTCGCCCACAGTGACGCGTTGAGTACAGAAGTGAAGAGTGTGCTGTGTGATTTTTCTTTTTGAGTCAAGATGACCGAGTGCATTGAGCAAAGATACTGTATTAAATTCTGCCAAAAACTTGCTGATACGCAAGCCCAGACTATCGAGAAGATTCAGAAGGCCTTTGGAGATGATGCTATGGGAAAAACACAAATAAAGGAGTGGTACAACCGGTTCAAAGATGGCTGCACCTCAGTGGACAGTGAGCCATGTTGTGGCAGACCATCGACTAGCAGAAATGACGAAACGATTGCAAAGGTTCGAGGAATAGTCAATGAAGACCGTCGTGTGACTATTGAGGAGATTGTTGCCGAAGTTGGAATCAGCCATGGGTCAGTTCAGTCAATTATAACAGAAGATTTGTGCATGAGGAAGGTATCGGCCAAATTTGTATCAAAGTTGCTGTCTGACCAGCAGAAAGAAAACAGAAAGGAAATCTCCCAGCACATGCTGGAGTGTGCTAGCCAAGATCAAAACTTCATGAACACTTTCATCACTGGCGATGAGACATGGGTGTATGGCTATGACCCTGAAACAAAATTGCCATTATCCCAATGGAAGCATCCATCCTCGCCAAGACCAAAGAAAGCAAGACAGGTGCGCAGCAATGTTAAACTGATGACGACCTGTTTTTTTGACTACAGAGGTATTGTGCACCATGAATATGCACCACAAGGTCAGACAATTAACAAAGAATACTATCTGGGGGTTCTTCGTTGCCTTCGTGAAGCTGTGCGGCGAAAACGACCCGACCTGTGGGCAGCAAAGAACTGACAACTCCACCATGACAACGCACCTGCTCATTCCGCCCACGTCGTCCAAGCATTCCTTGCCAAGCATAACACACCACTTGTTCGTCAGGCTTCCTACTCCCCAGACTTGGCTCCGTGTGACTTTTGGCTATTCCCAAAGATCAAAAAAAACACTCAAAGGGAGAAGATTTCAGTCAACAGAGGACATTAAGCAAAATTCGATGGCACAGCTCTACAGCATCCCAAAAAGTGATTTCCAGAAATGTTTCCAGCAGTGGCAGGAATGCTGGCAGAAGTGTGTAGACTCTCAAGGCGAATACTTTGAAGGAAACTAAATCAAAATGGTGAGTTTTTTAATATTACTTGTTTTTTGGCCAAAGGTCGGATACTTTTTGACTACACCTCATATTATTTTGATTTCAGTCAAATTGTGTTCTCTAGGACGACTTCTTAATGTATGCTGCATTCTTGATTTAATGAATCAACTAAAAGCAACATATCTACTATCCCTTATCAAATATAGTAGTTGCTTGTAGATATGATCAAAATTATACTATCACCAAACCTATTTTAGAACTTTTCTTGTTACAACACCACACTGACAATGATATAAAAGCCTTTAAGAACTATTAATATATGTATGAATAATCATCTGTACAAAAAAGCAACATGTATGTAGAACAGACTGACCCTAATTGCTATTTACATTCATCTGTGTAGGTTTGCACCAGTAATTTCAAAAGATGGATCCATTATATAATTTATGAAATCATTACTTAACAATTCAGAGTTACTAGTACATCCAGTCACCATCATAAACAGAGAGAGACAAAACATAATGAGTAAAATCAGCTGCAGATTTTGAACTAATATTATTTTCTCAAATGATTCAAAACTCATTTTGTCATTCACTGGCAATGTCTGAGTTTACTACTATCAACATGAATGATCTACAGAATACTGCATCAGCAGCAAGATAGATTTGGCAATGGCTAAATTATTGTATGGGTTGTTGCAAACTAACTTGCAGTTAGCTAATAATTCTGAATCAGAACCTGATATCTGATAAGTCTAGGGGGAAAGAGAAAATAATGACATGGACTAAATCTGATCTTCCAGCAGGGCAATACCCAAATTCACTTAGTAAAGCTGATACAAGCTTTCTGTAGATAGAACTATAATGTTGTACTTGACTGGCAATCTAAACCTCAATCCCACTAAACATATCTGGGATAAGCTAGATCATTTCCACCTTCGTTCACTAGTATTGGATAATAACCATACAACCAAAATATGCTATGAAGTACTTCATTCAAAGAAACAGACATCAAATAACACTGGTCAACAAGTATTTTTCCTCAAGCATATGTCAAGGTGTACTTAGTGTAGTTTTTAATGCTGATTTCAAATATACAATTAGTTTTTTGACATCATGTACAGTTTTCAAGATGAGAAAGTTTTTTGGTTTTAGCTCATGCATTATATAGAAATTCCAATTAATGACGTGTATGCAGGTATTTCATTTACATCATGGAAACATACCTTTAAAATAAACTACATTATTCACTGCTGTATAGTTCAGATGCAATATTTCATCATCTTAAATTCAATATAAGTATAACCGTTTGTATCTATTTCCTTACTTGTTTTACAGTGTTAATGTCAAGACAGTGTAGAAATCCTCCTGATGTGTTTTGTTATGTCTGTGGACAATTTATTGTGAAAGCTCAAAAACGTACAATAACACCAGAGATCAAGAAGATTTATAAGCTTTACTTTGACTGTCCTCTTGGAGATCAGGACAAGTTATGGGCACCACATTTTATCTGCTCAGCTTGCACAAATGGCTTACATGACTGGTTCAATAAGAGGAAGTCCATTCCTTTTGCCATTCCAATGATATGGAGGGAGCTGGAAGACCATTTTAATGACTGTTATTTTTGCAAAGTAAATGTCACAGGATTTTCTATGAAGAATAAACACAAAATTGTGTATCCCAATTTGGATTCTGCAATGAGACCTGTGCCTCACAATGGAAGTCTACCAATTCCAGTTCCACCAGATGATGGTATTGAAACATCAGATGATGATGCTGACTGTCATGATAGTGCTGCTGAGGAAAATTACGTGGCTGATGACGATAGCTTTGAACCTCAGAAATTTTCCCAAGCTGAACTGAATGACCTTGTCAGAGACCTATCCCTCTCAAAAGATAAAGCAGAACTGTTGGCATCAAGACTGAAGGAGAAGTATCTGCTAGAGCATGGTGATCGTATAACTTATTTTCGGCAGAGAAATGTGGTTCTAAAAATGTGTTTTTCTGTTGAAGGTTCGCTTTGCTTTTGCAGTAACATCGATGGACTTTTCGAATGTTTATCACAAAATCATGATCCTGCAGAGTGGCGTTTGTTTATTGACTCTTCAAAACAAAGTTTAAAAGCTGTACTTCTCCATAATGGTAATTTGAAGCCCTCCATTCCTATTGCACACTCCGTTCATCTTCATGAATCATATGAGAATATGGAACTTTTACTTCATGCCATTGCCTATGAAAGATACTCATGGAAAATATGTGGAGATTTAAGTCATTGGAATGTTAATGGGAATGCAGTCAGGTTTCACGAAATACTGTTCTTTCTTGTGTCTATGGGATAGTCAGGCAACTGACAGACATTATTCGGAATCAAACTGGCAGACAAGAACATCATACCAGCCAGGACTGTCTAGCATCAAGAATACACCTCTTGTAGATCCATATAATGTCCTATTGCCTCCTTTGCACATAAAGCTTAGATGAAACAGTTTGTAAAGACGCTAGGGAAGAGAAATGCCAGAGGGTTTGAGTATATTGTAGAAAAGTTTCCCAAAATCACACAGGCGAAGTTGAAAGAGGGTATCTTTGTCGGACCCCAAATTAGAGAAGTACTCCAAGATGTCAACTTCAAGACAACACTGGATGAACTGGAACTGCCTGCCTGGAATGCTTTCAATTGGATCTGTGAGAATTTCTTGGGCAACAAGAAGGCAATGGACTACAAGGATGGCATCAAGAATCTTCTGAAATGTTATTCAGCAATGGGTTGTCGCATGTCACTGAAAGTTCACTTCTTGGACTCCCATCTGGATTTCTTCGCAGATAACCTTGGAGCAGTGTCTGATGAACATGGTGAAAGATTTTACCAGGACATTAGTGCTATGGAGAAACGGTACCAAGGCTTCTGGAATGACAGCATGCTGGCTGACTACTGCTGGACACTTTACCGTGATCAACCAGATCAGGAACACCGCAGGAAATCCAAATCACAATGTTTCTAACTCTGTTGTTCTAACTTTGTCTGTTTTGTCCGACCCATTTTTTGTGTATTCACTCTTTGTAGAATGATAGTGATGATTTTTAACTCAATAAACTCATTTACTTTCTAAAAATAATATGTCCTTATTTATTACATTAATGATTTCATATATACAAATATGTAAATATTTGCATGTATCTACTGAAAAACTGATACGTGCTGCATACAAATGGAGTGAAATTTTGAAATCTGCATGAAAAATTAGTCTAAAAAAGTTGGTTTGCATTCATAATGAGTATAATGCATTTAATTTTGTTGACCAGTGTAATTAACTATATTGTCATTAACTGTTACCAATTTCCACCTGTGCTGATAGCACTTATATTTTAGCCAATATAATTATTAGAATAAATATAAATAACAGTGTTATTCCCAATGAAAATGAGTATAGTTGAACAATGCCTAGCCCAAACATTGGAACACCCTCACCTAAAGCCACTGCAATACCTTGATGGCAAGCCAAATACATCATGTCATTGTTTCACAAGTTTCTGGAAGTCAGCTATTTTACTCCCTCCTCCAATCCTTAAGCATTATAAGTAAAACCTTTGCCCTTTTATCTGCATAAATAATTGTGAATTTAAACCCATGTGACCAGATGACATTTCTATTGGCCCACAATCCAATCCTAAAGGTCTTTTCAAAAATAAATATGTATCCTGTTTGAGCAAAGATAAATAGCTTGCAGAAGTGAGAATAGCTAGTACATCTCATGTACAGTTCCCTATGCATTATTCTTGCTGATATTCAGGGTTCTCCATTTACATATGTGGTAAACTGTTCCATATCTGAACATCTGCTTGTCCACAAAATCCTCACAAACTACCACCTACCCCATTTCTGTAACATTTATCTGGAGATGTTTTTAAAAGTAGTCTGTACAAGAACCAGTATTAATAATTTTTACACGAACATATAATACACTAAGCACAAAAATATAGGGATATTAAAATTTAGGGAATGTTTTAGCTATGTATTAGGTTGTTAAAAAGTTTTGTCAGTTTTTTATAGTAAGTTGATTTGGGGTTCATTTTTTGCAAGCTTGTGAAGGTGTATGTAGATAAATTATATGTCCTTTTGTAGCATGTGCTTTGGCATACATTATGCAAAACCTACCTTTTTAAAAATCATAACATGGATACTTGTTTCATGATTCTGAGTGTAGCATGGATGGAAATGATTTTCGTGGAATTTTGCTTCATGAGTTCAAACTAGGTTACAAAGTGACCGAGGTAACTCGTAACATTAAGCAAGCATGGGCTGAGGACACAGTAAAACGATGGTTTGCAAAATTTCAATCAGGAGATTTGAGTCTTGAAGATAAGGAACATAGCAGACGTCCTTGCAGCTGTGAAGATGACAAGCTGAAAGCCTCAGTTGAAGCAGATCCAAGTAAAACAGTGCGAGAAATTGTTGCAGAGCTTGATGTAAGCACTGCAACTGTTTCCCGGCATCTTGACGCAATTGGCGAGGTGAAAAAGCTTGACAAGTTGGTGCCTCACGAGTTGAATGAACGAAAACAAAATTGTTGATTGGAGATCTGCTCTTTGCTTATCATAAGAAACAAAGACGGTCCATTTCTTGACCGAATCAGTATATGTGATGAAAAACGGAACCATTACGACAACTGCAAATGATCAGCACAGTGGTTTGACAGAGACAAGGCACCTAACCACATTCCAAAACCCAGCCTCCACCCAAAGGTCATGGTCACTGTCTGGTGGACTGCAACTAGTGTCATCCACTATAACCTTTTGTAACCTGGTGAAACCATCACAGCTGAAAGGTAATGTGGTGAATTAAACATTGTTTATCAGAAACTCTCCCAACAACAACCAGCATTGATGAATCGAAGAGGCCCAATCCTGCTGTCCTGCTCCATGACAATGCTCGTTCTCATGTTGCAAAAGTGACTTCTCAGAAACTGAACACGTCGGGGCATGACGTTCTCCCTCACCCAGCCTATTCACCAGACCTTTCTCCCACAGACTACCACCTTTCACCTTGACAACTTCCTCTGTATGAAATTCTTCTCCAACCAAGCAGCAATTGAAACTGCCTTCCAACAGTTTATCGACCCCAGAAATCCAGATTTTTTTCAAGATGGTATAAATGTGCTTGTAACTCATTGGCAGAAGCATATTGATTGTAATAGAAGTTACTTTGATTAATAAACTTCATGTTCAGCAATGATATGCAGTTTCATTGTTGCAGTAAAAATTGACAAAACATTTGTAACAACCTAATACAAATGTATACATGCTATCTATAGATTAGTGACATCATTGACAAACTTGGCTAGGACCCCCCAACTATTGTAACAGATGATTAGACAAAAAGTCCTGTGAAACAGATCCAACAATAATTGTTAGCATTCAAAGAGTTCTGCATGTCTAGACAAACAATTAGAAACTTGATTAGTTTGCACAAAATGCCATTATCACTGAATAAGAAATCAAATGACATAAAGTTATGCTTTCTGATGAAAGTCAGTTTACTATGCTGCTGCCAATGTTGCTTAGCAGTGATTGTCTTGATGGCAAAAATACAAAACAATACAAAAATGTTTCAAGGCTGGCAAAATAAGTTCCATGGTAATTATTCAAAGATAAGAAAGAGATAGAATAGTTTGGTCTCTTCACCAAGAACAGGCATCAAATGCTATTAGAATACCAATGCCAAGAAACAAAAGAATAGGGTTATTCCTTAGAGAAAACAGCACTACAATGGACTGGCCAGCTCAATGACTAAGCATCTCAGGATCATCCCTGGTAGGTGTAGCAAACAGTACCAATGGGATGATTAGATGTATTATTTTAAGCATTCACAATGTGCCAGCTGTATACTTCTAAGATGGACTAACCAAATATGGACTATGCCAAGCATCATGTGACTCTATAAAAGTGAATTGTTATTAATAAATTATGTATATATAATCAAGCATTTTGTTTGCCTCTGCTGCCATTTTATACTTAATGGCTTAATAGTCCAAATATTGTTCTGACTTCGATATGTCATCTATATACCAGAGAGGAGAATAGATAAAATGTACTGCACAGCCATTTCTGTACTACTGTATGAAAAGATTTTTCTAGCTAGTGTAAATTCTTATTCCATTTTCTTAATCTAATTTTGCCTGGGCAAGCATATTCTCTTTGCTGTCAGGAAAATGAATAATATTAAAGAGCAATAATGACCTTTTACTAAACCACAGTAAGTCAATAAAATTTAACATTAGCAGATCCAAGTTTCTTCATAGTGACACTGTCACAAAGTTAAGTAAGAGATCTTTGCACATACACAAACAAATTGTCCAGAAGATAAAGTATGACTAGAGATAAGGTTTTTATTGATTTAGTCATGTAGTAATCAGTGTTAAAAAGGAAAAATTAGCATACATATCAATACTATGTTTGTAAAATCACACAATTGTTTTATGTGATTAAAATCACAAAATCAGAACATTTAATTTGATGTAATTGCATGCAAAAATGCACTAGGATAATCCTAACATGTAAATACAGTGGACCCTCCATCTAACGGACTATATGGGGGGAGGGTGGTGATCTGTTAGATCCGAAAGCCCATTGGATCAAGGGCGAAAAACACTTGGTACACACAGTAATTAAAAATGAAAAAATAGAGTCAAACTTTTATTTTAAAAATTACCCTTCTGTACTTATAAATCATTCTGAATCACTGTCATGAACACCAACACCACTTGAGCGCTGTTGGACATATCACTTGTAAATAACCTCTTCCAATTCTGTATCACTAGGTTGCTTTGGTTTTTCTAGATAACACTTTACTTTTTGTACTCATATCAAACTTCAGATTAAATTTCTTAAGCTTGTCTTGGCTTTGTTTTATGTCAGACATTTTGTTTTGCTACGCCAAACTCCTACATGATCAAAGCAATTGATATACCAACCTCTATTTTCTCAACCACTTTTAATTTTTCCACAATAGTTAAGACTTCGCATTTCATTTTTGCTGCACTTGTCTTAGAGGCCATTATTAACAATTAAAATAGCCGAGAGGGCACAAAAAATTAATCGTTGTGAGGAAGAATTCACAGGAATACTCGAAAAATATGGTGGTACCATCCAAATCTGTTAGATGGGGGTCTGTTAGACTGACAGTCTACTGTATTGCTTTTACAGGATTTTTTAAAACCCTGCCTAACTAGCAAACCAAAATATAAGGGGAGCAGTCTCTTCAGCATTTAAAATACTAGTGGAAATCCTGACAAGTTGTATGATGTTTTCTTTTTGATTACTCCAATGAGAGTCCTATTTCTTAGTTTAAGGGTCATTTATGAGCCAAGAAAAACAAAGTGATAATACATATAAACATATGGATGACAGAAATCTGTTCATCTGTGCAAAATTTCTACAAACTATAATAGTTTACATTGTACATTAAAATGCTTTTGTAATAAAACATTTTCATTTAAAATTTAATAATAATAATAAATGTATATGCATTTAAAGACTTGCAATCACATGCCTACTTTCACAACTGGTCAAACATTGAAAAATTAATTGAAGCAATAAGTTAGTTAGTTAATAAGAAATTCTTCTTAAAACAGATAAGACTAGTTCACATAACTTTCCATTTTTAAAGGCAAATTAATATTTTCCAAATGACATCCAATGTCTAAATTAAAGTGGACAGACCAGCATCTGCCCCACCCATAAATCCTAAGTTATTATGCAATTGGGCAGTTCTGAAAAAATCTCAAAACAAGTTTGAGCCATGGTGTACATTACAGCAAACTATACAAACCTTCAATGATGTTTTGTAAATCATATCAGAAGTTACGTAAAACCCATTTCAAACTAGAAATAAATTTTAATTCCAACTTGATAAATTATTGGTTTTAATCTATAGTTTTTATACAATTACAAATGTAGTTGGTTGACAAATTTCCCTGTGACACTCTTCTTTATGGACAATAATTTTAGCATGGTTGCAATTCACAAAACTTTGCTACAGTCATCAATTTTCAGTTTTCTACTGATCAACAATAGTCACTCAGACTCATTTCAACCTATGTGCTGCTGAGGTAAAGTACTATTTAATCCAAAGCAGAGAACCAGAGATAAATTTCAAGTTTCCTTTTAAGCAATACAAAGGCAAAAGAAGCAAGAGTGGATAAAAATACACAAACAGATGTTGTTGTTCAGATAAATTTTAAAAATGATGAATTGTAATACTAGCAAATGTTCTGTTTTTTTCTGGAAACTTCATCCCACTGACTCAAAATCTAATCATAGAGAGTTGCCAAAATTGGATGGACACTTTAAGATCTTAAGAGCTATACTGCAAGTACATCAATTCAATGGCAAAGCAAAATGACTTTAAGATAACATATGCAAATGCACCCAGTAAAAAAAAAAAAATAGATATCACAATTGCAGGCAAGAGCATCAGAAAAGTTGAACAGAAAAGTGTTAATGTCTCTGGTAAAGTGTCTGGAATTTTGCAGAAAGCACGATATTGCTCTAAGACAGTGGTTCCCAACCTTTTTTGACTCGTGGACCTTTTTCTAATGCTCAAAAGACCTGCGACCCCCTGCTACACTTCCATAATTGAAAAAAAATCAAAGAATAAATTTAGCAAAAAAATCACATAAATAAGAGTTTTATTTGAATATACTGACAAATTATTTTAGTGATTTTTCAGGGAACAACATCTGCACATATAGTAAATTCACAGTAGCTAAACAGAAATCTACTGGTATCAGTGAACTCTACCTCTGATCAGAACAGCTGTGTGGTGTGTCGTGCCTAAAATCGAGCTGGCTAGTGGGTGTCTGGCCGAAATCACAAAGTCACAGTCCAGTCCTTCTAGTGTGCTCTGCCCCAGGTGTCAGCCAATGGGAGCGCAGCTCGATTGCATCAGTCCAACTGTGGTAACAGTTCAAGTTCCGGCCTTTGTCGCCAGTGTGTATTGTCCGTGTTTCTATGAGGGTGGCAGAGTGACAGGAAGCTGCGCGGGGTGTGGGGGTGTGTGTGCTGGTGATGCAAGTGTGTTACTGCATAGGCCTGTGATGCAACCAGGAGTGCCTGCTGTGGGAGACAAGCCTTATACCATTGGCGCTCGGCCTCCCATCTGTGATACTGGTATATTGTACGCAGGGTAATTTTTGTATACTTTTTTCTGGAAAAAAGTGCGTCTTATAAGCCAGCAAATATGGTACATATAAACAAAACAAATACATACTCATGAACAGTTTCTTGACTCAGTCATATGACAAAAATTGAAACTTCCAGGGTTTAGCGAACCACTGGTTGGGAACCAGTGCTCTAAGAGGTTACATGGATAATGACACTAGCAGTAGATTTAACAAAGGTAACTTAAGACACTGATCAAATTTGGATTTTAAAGACATTAAAAATCCTGGGCTATGGTTTAGGTGATTCCTAGCCATCACTCCATGTGCAAAAAAATGGGATTTTTTTTCTCTTTTACACAAAATTTAACTCATATTATAAGAGAATATAAAAACATGAAAAAAAAATCATTTACTTACATTTTCTTAGTCTCGAGATCCATAAGTTGATGCAGAGATGCGATTGAGAGCAGCTTTGAGGGTGAGGCGAATAGAAGTGAGGTAGTGTGACGTTGTGTGCAGTGGACGAAAGCTTCACTGAATACTATATATTCTATTTTGTTGATATTTATAACAAACTTTTATAAATATATAATGCATATTATATATAACTATATTATGTGTATAACTATTCATATAACAATATAAAATATATTATACATAAATATAATGCTAGTTTATATCACCTCACTTATAAAATAATATCACAAAATGTATCACTTTAGTTATTTTGATATCATAAATTATATAAAAAATAGCTAAAATACAAGGTGAGATGTGTGTGTGTGTGTGGGTGGGTTTGGAGGGGGGGGGTAGATGCACGAGTGACCAGAACATTCTAGACAAGAGAAGAAAACATAAAAATAGTCACTTTCTAACTAAAAATAGTTAATTCCTATGGTGCATCATTTGAAATTTCATTAGAAAATGGTGTATGTGTGACACACTCCCCTACGTATGTGTATATGTATGCAATCCGTAGCCTAGGGATTAAAATACCATTTGTACAACTGTAAAAAAAAAAATGATATACATACATCATAAACTTCTAGAATGACCCGCTGTGCATCAAGCAGTAATTGTGCCTTACTATGGCTTTTGGTGTGATGAAGTAGCAGCAGCAGCAACTAGGAACATGAAAAACAGATCTTGTCATAGTTACACAAACAAATACTGAGTTAAACTGTTCAAATTTATCTTGTGATAGTAATACAGGCAAGGCAGTATCCAAAATAGCATTAAATCTGTGACTAGTGCAGGTCTAGAATTTCAACTTTGTTGATCTATGACCATGGAAAGAGCTGATATTATAGGACAACACTCAGAATATGCTGCTAAGACAGTTGATTACTGTTGTTGTAGCCTTAATTTAATTCTATTCTTTTGTAAGATTTGTTAAATGAAGAAAGTTAACATTATGAAAGGCACTCTTAAAGAAACTTGGAATAGTTTCAAATATTTTCCCAAAGCAGAGATAAATGTAAAATTCCATACAAGAGGTAAATATGCACAAAAGTATAACAGAGCATATAAAACAAAATTAAAATTATTCTTTGAGGCAAGATGTTTGAGAAGCATAAAACTCTACATGACTGATGAGATGTAAGAGGCTGTAATCAACTGCTTTGATGCCATAGCCTCTCAGGAATCTGGCTGGGAAAGATAGACAGTTTGAAGCATAAACTGATGAAATGTAACTGAT
This sequence comes from Nautilus pompilius, assembly GCA_018389105.1. Taxonomy (NCBI): domain Eukaryota; kingdom Metazoa; phylum Mollusca; class Cephalopoda; order Nautilida; family Nautilidae; genus Nautilus; species Nautilus pompilius. The sequence continues at coordinate 665,967 of JACATO010000687.1, forward strand.
CTCATCTTTGTAGCATGTTGCCAGTGTTCTTCACTGCTTTGGTTACAAAAGGTTAAAGCAAGAAAGTGTAAGAATTCATTCTGGACACTTTTGAAGGTTTTAAAATACCCATGTGAAGTCTCTGCTATATGTTACTAGGGATGATGAGGATAATTTTGACATAGTGTACAAGCAAATTTGAAAAATGGCAATGGTAGCAAAACTTAAATCCCTTTTCAATGCAATAAACTCCAGAAGAATGCTTCAAACATGCTCTCTGTATTCCACTTTTGGTCTCTTGTCCAACAGTACAGCATACAATAATCATTCAGACCCCAAGCCAAAATCCCTCATCCATTACATTTCTTAATAAACCAACTGTTGTTGCTATCCTGAAGTATAGCAAAGATGATCTGCCATCCTGGTTGTTGTTACAAGGGTACCAATGCTGATTCAAATTCTTGAAGCTTCTCAATAATCATTACTTTTGACCCTAAGTCTGTTGTCCTAAGTCCAATAATCCTCAATAGATGGCAAAGAATTATAGTTATGTTTAATGCTGCAGCTGCTTTCATCTTCTCCCTGATGACCATTCAGGTTTTGTCAGCTTTGCCTGCCTGCCTGCTGCCCTCTGGATGTGTGTGGGGTTGTAGCAATTAGTCTCCCAAGACATGTGGTGCAAAATCTTCTGGTATCAGCTCATAGAAATCTTTTAGCCTTAGGCTATCAGGGATCTTCAGACTGACAGACTGCGAAAACACCAGCACATTGATTAGCCACTCAAGTGCCGGTTGATAACTTTGCTTTCCTCGCCACCATTGTCATTCTTCACCAATGTAATCCTTGATATTTCTTCACTACTATCTGATCAGGATAATGGGGAAAGGTTTGCAATAGGAACACTCTAAACCTCCACTTCACCAGAAAAAGGATTCACTGTCAGATTCCATTTCTTATGAAGTAAACAAACTAGGTAACAATTATGATTCATGCCAGTAGCTGCAGCAATATAAATAACCAGAAGTGATAATGTGTACCAGCATCCTTCTACGTACACTATCTATAGTATAAACTGAAGTGGTCATTGAATGACTCATTAGTGCTTAGCCCTTTTTTGAGTGGTTTGCTACAACCAGTTTTGGCCAAAATGAATAGGAAAGAATTAGCAATCAGAAGAGCATGGACATCGATGTACCCAAAAATAACAAATATCCTCAGTTTCTTTCTCCTGACATCATAAGTGAAGTTGAAAAAAAAAATTTCCCTCTAAAACTAATCATGATCTCATTGCCAAGCTGTATAGGAGTGGACAGTTTCAAAGCACTCATCCTTATGTATACATATGAAGATGTTAAACCAAACAATAACAATATTATTGACATGAATGCTAGAAGACATAAAATCCCTTGTCCAATAATAAAACTGTTTAAAAATATTAAACTGTTTTAGTTTGAAACCTTGTTTCATCTTCATCTACTACTATGCACATAGAATAGCACAAATAGTCTATCTATTTCAAGTTTTCTCATGTTGGTGACTTTGCACTCTACCCTCACAATAAAGTCAAAACCTGGATTAGTTCCTGATATTAAGTACAAAATAAATAGAATTAAATGAATATATCAAACCAACATTCCTTAATGAGTAAAAACTATTTCATTAGGTGATCTGCTTTGACATGACTTACAAATAGAAACAATGGGAATGTCAATATTATGTCAGAGCTAAAAACAAGTTCTCCAAAGGGGGAAGAGGAAGGAAAGAAAACACCATTTACTTTGTAAATTTTTTTAAAACCTAACTTTTTAAGAACATGAAGCAGTTCTTCTAAGGATTCAGCTTGATCACGGTATCCAGATAACTAGGTTTAATTAATTTCATCCTCAATTTGACATTACTTGCTTAAAATGCCAAAAGGAAAGAAAGAAAAGGATATCGACATACTCTAATGAAGTGGGAGAGAGTCTCAGAAAAGTTTGGAAAATTAAGACTTAAGATAGTGAGTTCTAATGAAATGTTTAATTCAGTATTTTGTTGGAATATACTTGTATATGCATGCTTAAAAAAACTTAGTTCATACTTCACATTTAGCAGCCGTCCTATGCAATTTTTTGTGCGTGCGCCAGTTCTACCTTGCATCCTTTGTTTATCTCTAACTTTTCCTGCATTATATTCAACCAATAATTTTGCTAAATTGGCTCACATGTAATCTTTGTTTTTGTTTTCTAACCCACAGAAAACCATGTGGCCACCATAATGTAGACAGAGAAATTTCACAATATAAAAGAGCCAGGATAACATTTACAACATTGAAAAATGTTTTGCAACATCAAAAAGTATATTTCTAGTTTCCACCATTGACAAGTGACAAAAAATAGCATTGTTTGTTTTCCCTCCACCAATTGATCCAGGAAAAAGCCTGTGACTCAAAAGTTTTTTCTTCTAATAAGCTTTTTGTCTAAATGGCCCATCATGTGTGTGCTGAAAAAGATCATGCAATATTTACCAGTGCTTCAAAGAGACATTTTCAGATGTGCTGTGCATGGAAAAATGTAATGGATTTTTTTTTTTGTATAGTGACCAAAGAACAAGAAATACTCACGGGGAGATTTGTGCAAATGTGTCCTTTGATTTCTAAAAAGATTAAGCAGATAGAGCTCTTAACAAAAAGATTAGTGTCAAGTTGACTTCAGGAATGGAAGTGAAAGCTTTTCATGCTAAGTATGAGGACACTGTCTCCACATCATATGAGTATAAAAATTATTTTAAATACATTAAATTACCTAATGTGTTAGAAGAAAAAGATGACCAAAATAAACTGGAGAACAACAACAGTTTCACAACACTGATGGCATCACAAAATCCAGATTCGTAAGTTTGCATTAAATTTAACTTTGTTTTTCGAACTTGTTTGGAGTAATACTTTCATATGGAAATGTCATATACAATGTTCCAATAGCCACAAATGTTAAGAACGCTAAATATTTGATATCACATTGCAATACTGTACAGCACTCGAAAAATTTATACCTTTTCAAATTTTTGGTATATTTAAAGTTATTGTGCTACATAAAGCACCCTTTTAAGTGGAATAACCATTAGGAATAGAAATTTGCATTTGTGTAACAGAAAGATGTAGAAAAAACAGACTTCACAATGGCTTGTGCAAAAATGTCAGCTTCTGCAGGGCTTTTGCCAAACAGTAATGACAGTAATGAAGCAGATGTTAACATTAACCAATGTGCTTTGGTACCTGGATGGAAAATAGCAAAAGATCACTAATAACAGCAATCATATTAAAAATAAGGATCTACTCTCAAAGAGGTATTATTTTAATCTTTTAAATAGTAGATGGTATTACTGGGAAGGGTAATTAACAAGAGAGAAACATATTCTTTCATTTTATTTTGTTGTATTTATCCAAATTTAAATGGTTTACTGCATGAGTATGAATGTGAATTTAGCTGCTGAGTTATTTATTCTTATATATCCTTAAATATTTAGCCAAACTATATATATATAATTCTTAGACTACATTCAACCCCCGCGTAATCGTGGTTCGGCATTCGCAGCCCCGGTTATTCGTGGAATTTTCCTTAGAATCTAAACTAATAATTGTTCGTGGAAACCCCTGCATATTTGCAGAATCGCAAATATCTTCCACGATTTTTTTATGGCTTTTTTCATGGCAATATATATTTTTTCACGCTTTTTAACGCTAAATTATTAATAACAATATAATTTACTAATTTTGTAATATAAATACTAACGTAAATTCAGCAAAATATCAATATAAAATAAACGCTATTGGCTGGAGGTTTGAAAGTAGCCAATCCGAGAGCGTTATTCATTTCTCCTCGCTGCTGATTGGCTGCTTCCCACAAGGCACTGTCTCAGGCAGTGCAGCCCAGCATCATCCCAGTTTACTGCGTGTAGCTATCTTGAGTGTTTCTCTAAGTATTGTGTTTTTCGCAGCGTGTTTCTTAAAGTCCTAAGATGCCACCCAAACGCCCTGCACTTTCTAAGGCAGTGGTTCTCAACCTTTTTTGGGCCATGCCCCACCTAATCACCTCTAAAATCCTGATGCCCCCATGTGGTGATATATAATTCTTATCATTTAAAAAGTTAACTCCGTTTCAGCTGAAGAAGTTTAAAACGCCAATACTTTGGTTTAAACAAGCTTCAAAAGAACATGGCATCCATGAAAAATGAAATAAACAAAAGACAGTTAAAGTTTTGAGCAAGGAATTACTGAAAAAATTGTAAGAAAAAATATTAAGTGGTATTCGATTTTAATAATAATACATATGATAATAAGAGAGAATTCACAGGTAATAAAGGGAGTCTCATACAAAAACAGCAAATAAAAATTCAAAACATGTAATAGAAAACTTAAATGTACTATGAACACAAACTAATTTGAATGGAAGCTTATTTGATCATTTTAATTACTGTACAATAAGTTATAGGTTCCTATCAAATGCAAAATTCCATTTGAGCACACCTCAAGAAAAGCGGAATAAAGTTAGTGAGACCCTTGTGTTTCATGCCTGCTGCAAAGAGATTTTATATTAGGCACTAATTTAGTCAGCTTTAGTCTCAAATCTCCTCGTTTACTGATATCCAGTGAATTTCTTTTCTTCAGTAGCAAATCATTTACAACGCTAAAGCCACATTCAGCTAAATATGAAGATGGAAACAGTAACAACAGTTTCCTTGCAAAAGCTAGTTGAATTTGGGTATTTAGTTTCTGTCTCATCACAAAGCCATGCCATTGCTCCTTTTATGTTGAATAAAGTTTTAACTGACTCATCATTTTTTATTTCCGAGAGTTCTTCTTGGTACTGCACTGAAACATCAGATAAATCCACAAGCACTGGCTGCATCACCCACGATGGAAAATTAATCTGTTTTAAATCAGAAAATCTTTCTTTAAAATCAGAGGCCAATATTTTCAGATGATCCACAATGACAAGCACAGCAGCCTCAGTCGGCTCACATTTTTTTAGCCAATGAAATTGGTCAAAATTTTTGTCAGAAATATTTTTTGGCATAACTTGATAAATGAAATAAAGCCAAATATCTTCGCCTTTGCATCAACAAGTGTTTTATTTGTTCCTTGAAGTTGTTTATTCAACACATTCAGTTTTTCGAAAATATCTGCTAAATAACTCAAAAACGCTTTTCCATCAACGGTTAGCAGGTGCTTCATTTCAGGCTTGTCACTTAGAAAGCCACTAAGTTCATCAAACAGTTCCATGAATCTTTTCAAACAATTCCCTTTCGAAAGCCACCGTACCTCAGTGTGAAGTAAAAGTCTCACATAGTCTGAATTGTTATCTTCACAAAATTTCTCGAAAAGACGCTCACATTTGGCATTAGTTTTGATAGCATTGATAGATTTTATAACTGATTTCAGTACCTCATTAAGTACAGGAGAAATATTTTTCGACACTAAGTTCTCTCTATGAATAACACAGTGCACAAGAAGCATCTCCGGATTCTCATCTTTCATCAATTTTAAGCAGCCATTTTTCTTGCCCATCATAACAGGAGCACCATCAGCTGCACAAGATGTTATGTTTTCCATTGGTATATTATTGATATCTAAGTAGTATTTTAGTTTATTATATATATCAGTGGCGGTAGTGGTGATATCTAAAGATTTGCAGAATAACATTTCTTCAACAAATTCACCTTTATCAATATATCTTACATAAGTTAGCAATAAGGCCTCACTGCCTCCCACAGTTTATTCATCCATTTGAACTGAGAATTTTCTTGATTTAAGTTTTTCAACAAGTTGTGTTTCAATATCTTCACTCATTTCATCTAGTCTTCTCCTATCAGTGTCGTTACTGAGTGGCATGGCTTTAACATCTTTGTCATCTTTTCCCAGACTGTTTTAAGAAATGCAGATATTGATGGTTTAATTAAATCCTCCCCTATAGTATGATTTTTTCCAGATTTAGCAATGAGTAAGGAAATTTCATAACTTGCCTCAAGAGTACGACTGATAGTAACAGTTTGTGCAGTGAACAGAGACTTTATTGTTGATCTTTTTTCAAACTTATTCTTTAAAGATTTGAATTTACATACGCACTATATTTCGCCTTCAAATGCGCCTCAAGACGACCTCGTTTCATTGATTCGTTGGTCAAGCATTGTTGGCATAAGAGACAGAAAGGTGACCTTTCACCATGAGCAGCGGGTATGAAACCAAATTTCAAAAATTCCTCTGAATACTGACGAACTTTCTTTTTGCTTGCACTACTCATTTTATGCATAGGGGCTGTGACTGAAATAAATGAGTAATCTTAAGAAGTGAAATGTACTTTCAGAATTTAAGACGTTTAAGTTAACACAAAAATGAAATAAAATAATTAGAATGTTCAAGTAAACACATAATTAATAAAACAATGCTGATTCGTTTTATACAGCATATAAGGACAGACAGTGTGGTACACCAGATTTTTACGAATGTGTGAGAAATTTGTATCACACACGAATGTATTGACAATAATCGTCTGACAAAAATATGCACACACACATTCACAATGAATTTGGCAAGACTTGTATTATATTAGCATTTGGACTATTAAGTTTTCATCTCTGACACTTTATGTATCTTCTTGTATCATCATAATACTAAACAATCAAATATATTCACGAGCAACCAAAGAAATATGTATCAATTACCTTGTGTGAAAACACCAAAACAACTTCTTTGTTTACGAGCTCTGAATTTTCAGAAAATGGAAATGCTCTCCTTTGAGAGAAAACGGAGGAAACAGTTATTATAATGGTAACTTATCAAAAGCCCTTTGAATCGCATTTCTAAATCAAATTCAATAAATAAAGTTCTTCCATGACCTCGTGCACTTTGTGTGACGTGCATGATGAGCGATGGCACAGTGATTATGTAATAACTATACAATAAAGACCTTTTTCATTAAAAAAAAAAAAATATTTACTCAAAATAGCATCTGAAACAAACTTTACCTGATGGAAAATCCAAAAAATAAAAATAAAAAATTTGGACCCAGACCTCTTCATTCGTACTCAATTGCCACCCTTGAAAATCAAATTGCCCCCCCCCACTTAAAAATCGAATTGTCCACCAGTGGGGCATACGCCCCACATTGAGAACCACTGTTCTAAGGCTTCTGGCAATGAACCTAAGTGCCAGAAAAAGGTTATGATGCTCCAGGAGAAGGTACAACTGCTAGATATGTTCTGGGAAGGCAAAAGTTATGCCACAGTAGGTCGCCATTATGGTGTCAACAAAAGCACCATACGCTACATAAAGAACAATGAGGCAGCAATCAGGAGTATCGTAGCAGTAAGTTTCTGTGAAAGTGCCAAAAGGGTAATAACAGTGAGAAATAAGCAGATTGTCAGGATGGAATCTGTCTTGGCATTGTGGATCAGCGACTGCAAGAAGAAAAACATCCCCTTGGACGGTAACATCATCCACGAGAAAGTGCGGAAATTATACCAGCAGTTCGCTACAGAAGGCACCGAAGAACTGCAACCAGGACCATCGACAGCACCGGAGCCTGAAGATTTTCAAGCCAGCAAGGGATGGTTTGACCGTTTCCAGAAATGGTTTAAAATAAAGCATGTTTCCCTACATGGAGAGGCAGCATCTGCCGACAAAAAAGCTGCCAAGAAGTACCCTGAAACCTTCAGATAATCGAGAAGGGATACAAGCCGCAACAGGTTTTAAATATGGAGGAGACTGGCTTGTTCTGGAAGATGCCTTCCAGAACATACATCATGAAGGACGAAACAAGAGCCCCAGGATTTAAGGCACAGAAGGACAGAGTGATGCTCATTGTGTGTGGCAATGCTGCTGGCTTCATGATGAAACTAGGCCTCATCTACAAGTCTGCGAACCCTATGGCCCTCAAGAGTAAGAATAAAAACCTGCTGCCTGTCCACTGGATGCACAATCCCAAGGCCTGGATTACAAAAATCCTAACTTCGAACTGGTTCCACCAATGCTTCATCCCTCAAGTCATGGAATACCTCCACAACTTATGCATGGAATTCAAGGTGTTGCTTGTTATGGATAATGCTGGCGGCCACCCTTTGGATTTGTATTACGAGGGAGTCCAGGTCGAGTTCCTCCCTGCCAACACCACCTCCCTCATCCAGCCTATGGATCAAGGCGTGATCTGTGCCTTCAAGGCACTTTACACTCGGAACTCTCTCCAACACATTGTGGGTGCAATGGACTTGGACGAGAATTTCACATTAAAGGGGTATTGGCATACCTTAACGATCGCAACAAGCCTGTCAGTCATCCAAGCTGCTCTTAAGGACATGAAAAAAGAAACCCTCAACGCATGCTGGAAGAAGGTGTGGCCAGAGTGTGTCCATGAGTACAAGGGCTTCTCACCTGAAGAAGTTCAGCACGAGGCTGTTGACAAGGCAGTGAGACTGGCAAAGGTACTTGGTGGTGAAGGTTTTGACATCACACAAGATGAGGTCAACACCTCATCGATGCCCACTCTGAACCCCTGACGGATGAAGATTTGTTGGAGTTAACGAAGTCTGCCAGTGAAGAGGAAGTTACAGATCCACAGCAAAAGGAGGAGGGCCTGACACTGGAACGTCTGTCCGACCTTATGAGGACAGCAAAGGAGTTGCAAGGGAAGGCTGAAGCATGGAATCCCTATATGGTTCGGTCTCTCCAATTTAAAAATGCCATTGATGCTGCCATGCAGACATATAAAACCCTCCTCATCACCATGAAGAAACAGTGACAGCAACTTCCCATCACAAGAGGCGCCACCTAAGGAGCTTTAAATCCTCTGCTTTGCTGTGCAGTCATTATCTTCATCATACTGCACAGCTTATTCATCATCATCATCTTCAATCAATATCATTCATTATTGGTGAGTATCTGTATATTTTACTATTTTTTATTAAATTATTATTATATATTTACTTATATTTTTTTATTATATGTTACGTTATATTTTGACGTTTATAGGCATTTATAGGCATTTTTATGGACCATGTCCAATATTCGCAGTTTTTCACTCTTAGTGGGTGCTCTAAGAACGTAACCCTCGCGAATACTGCAGGGGGGGGGTACAACTGTAATAGGGTATTACTTATTGACAGATACATGTTATTAAAGCAGCCACATTTTAGTACTTATTTATCCTTTTTTTTAGATTACAAGCAGTCTCTTTCTGACCACCACAGTGAAAGAACCTACATTTTCCATTTCAGAAAGGGTGGAAATTTGAAATGCTGCATTCCACATCATTCTGCCTTAAAAGTCAAAATAACTATACTCAAACCAGAAAACTGTGACAAATTTAATGCCAAAAACAAGAAACAAAACAAAGTATATTTAAATCAAATTTAGATCAAAATTACTTTTTAAACCTTTAATACCATACTATACATTAAAAAGTCATTTCATATTTTTAAGCAGCCTAAAATTTTGTTATATTTTGATTCTTGATTTCAGAGTATCAGAATGCTGTAAAAACCAGTGTGTGAAATGAAGAAATCAGGTTGTGACAGGTCACTGATCACTTGACAAGCGTTTCAATAACATCATTTTTTTTGTTTATCTACACCATTTGGAATTAATAATTAACAGTTAAATTAACTGTAAATAAACAATTTTAAAAATGAATTTGATTGCCATTGAGCTCAAATTATTTCCTTTCATTTCAATATATATCTAGTTGATTTATTTTACATATATTAGTGGTTGTGTATGAAAACATGCAGATTAGACTGGAAAATATGACATTCACTATTTTTGTTATTGAAGCTTATAAACAAATTAGTGTAAAGCTGAACAATCTTATCCTAAACCCTTCATTAATATACAATGTCATCTCAGTATAAACTTTTTTTTTTAGAGGACATAAGTGTTCAACTGATGAAACTGACAATGCATCATCCCATCCACAACTAGGCAGAGAAAGCCATAAAGAAAACATTAACTTTCATTTGATTGGCAGTAAGAAAATTTCAAACATACGAGTATTCTATGATAAGTGGCTAACTAGTAAAAGGCCGCCAGTACAGATTAAGTCTGTACCAGCATACCTTTGGATTTAAGCCTCACAGTAAAAATGACCGTCTTTTGAACTTCCTGATCTTCACTGCTCAGCAGGCTGCTTGTAGTAGTCGCAGGACTTTAGAGGGCAGCAACTCACTCCAACTGAAACTATCCACAGCCGTTATGTTGCCAGCATGCTTCGTAAGAAATATACAGTCAGTTCTTTGAGCATGCTGGACAGAGAACTCTTTACGAATACCTGGCTGATAAACCAGGCTTTGGGCCACCTTGATGGCAAACACTTAATTAGTCATGTTTGAAAAAATGTGCATCGAACACAAAAATCTCCGACCTAGGAGGAACCCCTGGCGATTAACTTCCCTTTTAGCAGCAGATGGCAGAAGAAAGATGCCGCTGGCAGATGGACGAATAAAGTAAATAAACAATGCACCAGCTAGCGGCCATTCATTAAATGTACAGCAACCGCAGAGGTCAGAGGTCAACTATGGCTTACTATGGATTTCCACAATGAAGAAGATTGTCCACTAATATGATTTTCTTTTTCAGCTTAGCGAAATAGAGAGAAAACTCTATGCCGAGAGAAAGCACTTGGGTAAATCCTACCTCTCCACCCATTGGGTGGAGTTGGATAGCCGGCTCCTCATACAAACAGCTACAATGGCCGAACGTGGAACCGATCTAGCTACACCTTATACACACGCAATTTTACACCACAGTTAGAACTTCATAGTTTTACCAGATAAAGTTAAGTGCATTACAAAAAAAAAAAAAAAAGACTGTTCCATGGCTGAAAAAAGGTAAATTTGACAGATTCATGTCAAATGTTCATGGTACTGTGATGAAAGGAAGAAACACATTGTTGCAGCAGCTGGAAGTATTTAATATTTAGTACAGTATATTTATGATCTGGTCTGTGGGACTCTCAACATTTTGAAATGGGCCTCCTGACTTTTAGAGTGAGAAGTCTTTTGACTCCCCGTCTTGTTTAGATAGATTGAGAACCCTGCATTTGTTGTCATTGCATTTCTCCAGGAGATGACAGAGACAAGGATCTACTAAAGAAATTCAAAGTTATCTTGCCAATGTGTTCTGGTTGTAAACACAATGAAAAAAAAAAAAAAAAACCAAAGGGAAGCCCAATAATATAAATAAAACTGCATTAAATTTGCGAACGTTTCCTATTAAGAAAAAAAGGTTTTGTTAATAAATATTACATTACTAAAAAGAAATTTAAAAAAAAAAACATCAGTTTTCTTACAGTAATAAGTGGATGGATATTAATAAATTAATTTGATGCTTTCAAGTAAAGACCATGTACATTAATCAAGAAGTGTAAAAACAGAACTACTAAAATTTCCAGTTTACTACTCCATAGATATAAAGAAAAATAATTATCTACTAATCTATCCTGGTCTAAAGGATATGATATTTCTGTTCAAAATTCCAATATTTGTGAGTATGATTAAGAGAACATAAATGAAAAAGTCATTAACGTAGATTGATGATGTTAAAATATTATTAAAGGACACATGGTAGTAGTTATATTAAAAAGTAGGACAGGTTTTCTTGTGAATCCTTGTTATGAAAGACAAGGATTCAGATTTTTGTGCTGAGATATTTTTAATGACCACCTAAAATCCTGGTAATAAATAGCCTCTACAAAAGAACTATTTCAGATCTTTTCAAAAACTAATGAGTTACATTAATATGCTTTGCAACTTTTGTAATCTGAAATATTTTATAATACATTTCTTCAAGATTTAGTTAAATAGGTGAATCAAAAATTGTGTTATTTCATTACAGTTACTATTATCTAAAGGATGCAATAAGTGTACTAAAAATAGTGCTGCATGCTAAATAATTCTAAATCTTAACAATCCAATTAGAGAATAGAACATTGCAAAATTAGCAAACTACTTTTTCTTAGAAAATAAAATAATTTTGAAATTTTTTAATTGTACAAGTATAGCCATATTATGGTTGGTAAATTATCAAATGTCAGCATGGAAACCATGTTCTCATTTAAATCAGCCACCAAATTGTAAAACTATTTTAATGTTTTATAAAGTAATCTTTAGTTTAAGCAAACTAAATTTCATATTACTACGTTTTATTGATCACTTTGAGAAAGACTAAAGTCTAGTAGTAGTAGTAGTAGTAGTTGCAGGTATAAAAAAGTTTTTCAAAAACTACTAAAGATTACTAAAGATTTTTCAAAATAATTAAACATTTTGTGTCACTTAAAATTTCAAACAGTTGAGTTTCATACGCAAAATAAATAGGCGATAACAGTAAATCTTGAAAACAAAGCTGATCAGCACAACAACTAAGCATGATGCACATGCAAAATATTTTGAGGCAAGCAGAACATGTTTTTATCATTAGCACAGTACTGTGTGTGCACATCAGACTACAAACAATACATTTCTACCATCTGTAAATATGAAAAACAATAAAAAGTTATCTCATTTAATAAAAAAATTTGCAAAAAGTAGATACATTTCTCTAATTTTTTTCAATTGTTTCAATGCAAGTCATTAAAAAACTGTATACTTAAGCAGAAAAACTAAAAAGATGAAGAAATTTTTGTGTTAAACTAGCTAAAGTTATTTTGCCATATATATTATATTACTTGACGATTGTGCCAAATTACCTGTATCTTTTTTAATTGCATCAAAATGAGCATAAGCAGATTTACTGCAAATCAAACTAACCAGAACAAATTCTCCACATAACGAATACTTTCTTTCTTGGATTTGTTGATCCTTTGTTTAATTATCATGTTACTGTCAAAACAATTACCCTGATTCCCCTCAAAGCACAAAATAAATTGTCAACCTCTATTTGATGGTAAAACCACCTTACAACTTGTCATACAACAGAAATCATCTTGCATATATCTTAACAGTTTATTGTTTATTTTAGAGTTAAATTGTTTCAGAATTGGCATTATTCAAATAAAGTTTTTTTTAAAAAAAAAATCTTTCAATAAATTTACTTGTTTATATTCCTCCAAAAAAAGCTTATATTAAACTATTTCCATAATTTTGTTCTAAATTCTTTTTGTCTTTTCAAAATTTTAAAGAAAAATAACCATTCAACATCACTATTACACATTGTTTTTATTTCTGTTCTTATATTTTTTAAGTACCAACAAACTAAATATTCTGAAATTCTTAGTGAACCATTCACAAAATGGTTAATGGCATCATGGGTAAAAACTGCTTTAAAAAAAAGGAAAAGGTCTTAATACTCTGAGAACAATCATTTGAATTCTGTTAAAACATATGAAAAATTAATTTATAAATTGGATAAACAGATATAAATAAAAGATTGGTTTAAGTTCCATAAATAGAATGCTGATTTGTTACAGTAAACCACTGATAGAACTCTGAATTAACACCCAAATCTATATGAAATAATTATAAATACATGTAACCAATTGATATTTCCTGAAGAAACAAGCAAAATGCATACATAATATTGGATAGTTTTTCTCAATGTCAACCTTCCTCCTACCAGCCATATGTTGTCAGAATAAATTCTTCATAAAAAATTCAGTAAATTTATACATGCTGTCTTTTAAAAAAATATATTGTTCAGCTTCTGGTATCAACATGTATCTAGCATGTCTTTTTGTTTTCTGCTGTTTCGCCATAAAAAAGCAAAGATTTAATTTCCTTAAAAAAAAAAAAGGAAAACATTCACTGAAACTAAGTGAAAATCATGGACTAAATACCTCAATGAAATTCATATCCAAAAATTTAATAATTATTGTTTTAGTTAAATCTGTATAAATGTTTACTTAAAAGAATATTCTGTAGCAAGTATAAAAAAGGGAAATAAGTTTGTACTCAGAATCATATATGCATCTACAAAGTACCCTGCTCACCCTTTCTCTTTATGCACTAAAATCTCTGCAGAAGAAATTAAAATAACAGATCAAACCTAGGTCTTAGAAATATCTGAGAACAAATACTGATGATAATATTTCTGTACATTGTTTATATTATCCTCAAAACTATTCTACTTCAAAAATTCTCATGCATACAAATTTCTTAATCAGCAGTTTACTAAAAATCTTTCAAAACAACAAAAAAGTACTATTAACTGACAGTTTACTCTTACCATTTAAAATTTTAATTTGATCTTCATACAAAATAGTCTTACTAATAGTAGTTTACTACATTATAGGTACATATTTTGGTATATTGTCATAGTCTTTCATCTGCTATGACCCTATAGTGATTATCAATGCAAAAAAGGCAGTGAATGTAACAACCATGAAAAGTCTGAACAGAAACTATCACTTATATATCTCAAATTTAACTTTTCCATAACATTAAATATGTAACAGATGATTTTACTGGACAGTTTTCATTCTAAAGTGGTTGCATTTTTTTGTTTAATGTTTTTGTATAGGGAAAAGAGTTTAATTATGTATGTATAACCACTTATAGACTCCCAAGCCTATCAAACTTCTTAATTGCACCTTGAAAAACAAAATGTACTAGTGCATCTCTTTTTGAAAAGTACTCTCACTCAGACTGCCATGAGCTGTAGAAGCTAGAAAACTATGAGACACAAAGATATGAAACTTCTTGCACCAGAATCTTTAAAAATGTATTAATGACCTTTCATATCCAAAATTTAAAAAATTTAAATGTTTTCTACATTAAAATGGAATTATATGTAATGACTCCTACAATCACAGCACATGGCAGCAGTTATAGTGATTATTCCATATGTCATACATTAAATGGTCTGAATAAGGAAGAAAAAAAACAATATGGTGATAGAAAATATCTTCCAATTTAAAACTCCTGAAAGTAAAAAGTTCATAAGAAAAAATGTTTAAACTTGTGTAAAAATCAAGCATGGAGCAGCAAGAAGACCAGTAGTAACATTTAAACCATATATATAATTTTAAAGGCTGTTATACCATAACTAAAATAAAATTTTTAAGAAATTGAACATGTTTTCTAAACCACCTTTGCCAGGGTTGTTTCATTTTTAAAGACTTTGCTTTCACCGAAATTAATGCAAAATTGATTATTGTTTTAAACTTAGAAACCGGTGAATTAAAAACAATGCAATTATGTATTTTTAGTTATCTGTGGTATATTGCTATAAAACTTTTAACGTTATTATAACATTGCCTACAAATTTATATCTTCTTTGTAATGCAAACTATTGTACAACGACGCATATGATAAGTATATCCACAATAACCCCAAATAAAGCCAGCTTGATATGCAGTTTTCAGTAAAATCTGTATTTACTTTAATGAGTAAAAAACGTCAACAGAGCGTTCTGTGGGGTCAAATTTAGTCAATATCCCAGTTAATTACAAGTAGCTGGCAGAACAATATGTGATTGAGAAGATCTCGATCCATGTGATGGTATTCTACTGTGAGCTTGATGGGGGTCGGATCGGCCGTCCTTCCCTTACCGAGGTATGGCTGAGGAAACACAACATACATTTTAGCAAATGCTGGGAGGAGGAGCAAAATCTGGTTCAGCAAATGCGAGGAATATCAAATAGATGCATTTTCCGCGTTGGTTTGAAGGCTCCGTGCTCCACAAAGCCAGCGAGCGCCGAGGAGGAGGAGGGAGCCAGAGCCGGAGCCAGCGAGCGCCCGCCTGAGACTCCGACGATCGCCGAGAAATTATCATTCCGTGTCGAGCACGGTTCTCTAGTACCTCTTAAAAACAAAGAATGCGAGCTGATTAAAGCAGATTTACTTACCAAACGTGACGCAGATACTATTAAAACAGAACTACTCGATGTCAACAGTAAATTATCCAAGCTATTGCTTTTTTGCGGACATTATACCAGGGAATATCGATGTTAGTATCTACGAAATCACACGCCATGTTTAAAACGATCACGTGACTTCTGTTTTTCAGAAATATAAACTTTGTAACAAATTTGTAATGGAATCGTTTTCATTCTTTAAATAATTGATGTTTAAAAAAACAGTGCAATATTTAAATTAATTATTATTTAAAATATCTGCAAATATATGTATATTTTATTAACAACCAATCACTGAAAAGGATGCTTGTTGTTGCTCAAACAATAAACACGTGTGTTCTGGCATCGTGTTCTTTTATCGTTACGTGTCAGACCTTTTAAATGTACGCTATATTCAGGTGTTTCAACTGTCTTATTAAAGCTCCAAATCAATTTCTTGCAGTAGTTTTAAAATGCCTTTTTTGTGCTTATTCAGCCCATGTGGATTCTAACAGTCCTCACCTTGTCATCACTCGTAAAAGTAGCTAAATCGCAAAACTCGAACAGGCTTAAAAATGAGTTCTCTTTCAAATGGTAACGAAGCTTTAATATTTAATTTATGGCGGTAATGTATGCCTCAGGTGGATAAATAGCCAAGCTAGTTCAGCTTGCAGTAACATGAAGAAACATAGCTATAAAAAGGAAAAAAAAAAAAATTACAATTTCTTCGCTGCTTGGAGTAATGGACACAGGTACTTTAATTTTCCTTAGTTCTAAGCTTGTAATATTCCATAGACCCACCAACTGCAAACATACATTACCATCAGCATTTTTATTTTTCGTACCAAATCTGCACCCAAAATAAGTTTTATTAGGAAAATCAAGATAGAAGTATTTAAGTGAATTTTACCCTTTCACAATACATTCTTAAATGGTAAAATCCTAACTATCACCTGTCACTTTGACATATGGCATGGAACTACTGTCAAAACCATCAACCTGACGTTAACAAATATGCATGGTACAATTTGAATTATCACCCCTATGATAAATACGTGAAACAGTCAAAACCTAAAAAATTCTGGCTTCGTTAGGCAATGCATTTTAGCTTGAAGTTCATTGTAAATCTTTAGCTAGTATTTAAATTTACCAGTATGCAAATGTCTTCTTTCCACTCAATGAATAGAAAACTGTGAATGTTTCAGTAATTTTTAAAAGGAGCATTAAAAGGTTATTTGGTAATTATAAACCAGTTAGTTTTACCTTAGTATGCAGGATTTCAAAATCATTTATTTTGGATGGGCAGTTTTGAAAATAATAAAAAAATACAACTTCTTTTAGCATATTTAGAGCCCTGCAATTTTATCAAGTTTAAATTACTTCAATTTATTCACAATCATATTATCTATAATAACTATTATATTTGTGCGTTCTTCAATGAGTTGTGGCCGGTTTTATTCCATTCTTGGAATAAATAAGACTAATTTACTTTCGCAGCTATGATTTCCCAAACAACAATAAACATTCAGAAGCCATGTATCTCTCCAGACTTTTACTTTGATTTTTTCTTAGCTGTGCAAATTTCCTCACTTTATTCTTTATGAATATCCAGTTTTCTTTAGAACATTCCAGAACTGGTAAAAGGTAAAGCATTTTTATAAAATACAAATATATTTGTTTTATTACTATCTCATGGGATAATGATATGTGGTAAAACTAATGCGTTCATCATTTAAACTTAATCAATCCAGTTATTTATTGTTTAACATGAAATATTTAGAATAAATTTCTATGAATTTGTAGTAGATACACATTGCAACAACACAAATGTTTTCATCCAACAAAGTCTGGAGTGAATTGATAAATACTGTATGCATCATAAAACTCTTATTTCTCTATTAATTTTGTTAACTTACAATTGTTTCTTTTCATTTTTACATTAAAATTTTTTCTCATCAATTTCAATCTTAGTAGTAAACATGAAAATAAAACAAATGATATAAGGGACATAACTCCTGTTTTCTGTGCCACTGCTGGAATGAAAATGGCAATTATTTGAACATCTGAAATATAATGTTAACTGCTATTTAAAAAAAAAACACAAAAGAAAAATTTAATTATAAATTAAGAATATAATTTTATGTAAAACGAAAAAAAAATCAATTTACAAAAAAAGCTTGTATTTCCGGTAATTTACATAATAAAGACATTTTAAAAAGGATAACAATGAGAACTGACTACAAGTGTAAATTTTGAGGCGTACTTTACTAACCATATCTGCAGAACTCTTAAACCATGAGGCCTCAGATTATATAGTTTAGAAAGTAATCTTTTTAAATATACCGTATTAACATAATTAACTTAGTATATTAACAAAAAGACATTGTGCATTATGTACATTTTTTAAACAACAGATGCACCATTGAACATCAGTTCAGAACATAAAAACAAGCACCAGTTTAGAATTTATAAAAGTGACGTCACTTCAGAACATATAAATAACCGTCAGTATAGAACATATAGAAGAACATCAGTTTAGATCTTATAAACGAGAATCAGTTCAGAAGTTATAGAGCATCAGTAAAGAATTTATAAAAGATTATCAGTTTAGAAGGTATAATCGAAAAACAGTTCAGAAATTATTATCGGGCATCACTTTAGAACATAGTTTCTCAAACTTTTATGTCCTATCGCCCCCTTAATGCACTCTACATATCGCCATCACCCCCTACATCGTATAAAAATAAATCAAGTTTTTTATAAACAATTTTATTTCAACTAAATTAAATAAATAAATAACATAAGGTCCTCAATGAGATGGATTGGTGACTTTCAGCAAGCTTTCTAATGCTTGGGAACATTTTTGTTAGGTACAATCGTAAGTCACCCCGTTTAACGATGGATAGACGATTTCTTTGTTGTGACAGCAAGAGAGTCACGGCTGAAAATCCTTTTTCGACTAAGTAGGATGTCGGATATGAGAAGATCCATATTCTTACTTCGTTCCACACGAGCGGATATTTCTCAGATATCTCGCACCAAAATAAATCATATCGATCTTCCTTGAAGTTTGCTTTGGAATCCTCATCATTTTGTAGGTCGATGAACTCATCTTGAAGTTCAAGTCTTAAATCGCCAGGATCAGCAGAAAACGGTTGGATTACCCAACGTGGAATATTAAGGTCTGCGAGATCTGAGAAGCGAACTTCTATGTCTGCGAACCGTATTTCATCTTCTGTAACGTCATTTTCGCTGAGATCTGGAAATTGAGATAGAATATTCGGGCCCATATTTTGTTTGTAGAAGGAAAGCTTCGAAATAAGTGAGGTTATCACACTCTTGAAGCTTTTTGTTCACTTCATTCATGACGTAGAAAATGTCATATCATTTTTAATGGCTTCACTGCTTCAGTGGCTGAGAGGAATTCGATTACTGAATCGAAAAGGGCGTAAAAGTCAAAGAAGCACCCTTTGAAAGCCATCTTACCTCAGTATGTGATAAAAGTCGTTCAAAATCTTCTTCGTTTTCACGACAGAGTGCGCGGAAAAGTCTCTCATTAAGAGAACGAGCTCTTATCTTATCAATGCATTCTATCACGATATGCGATGAGCAATACAATTGACCACCGAGATCACGGGCGACCAAGTGCTGCCGGTGGATGACGCATTGAATCGCAATGAGACTATGTATTTCCTTTTAAATAAGTGCAATGAATCCTCGATGCTTCCCAGACACAGCGGGAGCACCATCTGTTGCACATTGCAGTATATTCCGCATTGGGATGCCATTTACCTCATAAAAGTTCTTCACGGCATTAAAGATACTCGCAGCCTGTAGGAAGATTGATTGCAAAAACCATTTCTTCTTGAGCCCGCATGTTATGTACAAATCGCACATATCCCAGAAGTAGTGATTCATTATCTTTCAAGGTGGATCCGCCTATTTGCAGTGAATGTTTGGAGACGGACGGGATTTCGACAAGCTGCTTTAGCACATCAGAGCTCATTTCATCCACGTGTCGCTGAACTGTATCGTTGCTTAGAGGTACAGCATCAATATTGAGGAAGCGTTCTCTTAAATCAGCGGGTAACACAAGATCGTCACCAATAGCGTGTGGCTGCGATTAACATAGAAATATTATATGAGGCAACAAGTCCACTTTCTGGTTGCTTGTCAGTCTTCGTAAAAAGAGAGAGAATTGTAGGTTGCCTTACGTCTCGGAGCTTCTTGAAGTCACTGTCCATGTTATTTGGATGCATTCTTTTGAGATGACCTTTGAGCCGACTCGGCTTCAGTGCCTCATTAACCACAGACAAGGCGCCTTGGAGCAGTTATAAAACAAATCTCAAATAAGTGCTGTCATATTGACGTACTTTCACTCTTTGAATCTTCTCGATTTTTGGCAACTTTGAAGGTGGTGGGCACGGACCATTATCTTCCGATGAGGAGGACATATTCTGAGGACGTAAAGCACAAATTATAATCAATCAACAGGCACACTCCGAAAGAAATGAGTTTTATACTTTAGCAAGAGGAATAAGGCAATAAAAGGATCTAGAAAATAATATAAAGATTAAGAAATCATTAACGCAATAAAATCAAATAGAATAAGAAATACTTACATTGGTGAAATTTAAAATAATGTTTATTCATACAGCGCCCCCTACGACCCTTGTATCGCCCAAGTTGAGAACCGCTGCTTTAGAACTTATAAATGGGCATCAGTACAACACTTATAAACGAGAATCAATTCAGAAAAGCTAAACTAGTAACAGATCAGAATATATAAATGAACGTTAGTTCAGAACAAATAAACGTGCATTAGTTCGAAGATATAATCAAGCATCATTCCATATGATACAAAAGAGCATCAGCTCAGAAGTAAATGAGCAACAGCTCAAATGATATAAACGAGTAACAGTTCAGAACATAATAGAAATGATGCTGGTTTATAACTTCTGAACTAATGCACGTATATAACTTCTGAACAGTTGCACATTTATAACTAATGAAGTGATGATTCTTCATAACTTATGAACTGTTGCTCGTTAATAACTTCTGAACTAATACTGGTTTAAAACTTCTGCACTGATGCAGTTTTATAACTTCTGAAATGATGCTGGTGTATAATTTGGCAATTGATGCACCTTATAACTTCTGAACTGATGTTTGCTTATAACGTCTGAACTGATGTTGGTTTATAACTTCTAAACTGATGTTGGTTTATAACTTCTGAACTGATGCATGTTTATAATTTGAGAACTGATGCTCGTTTATAACTTCTGAACTGATGCATGTTTATAATTTGAGAACTGATGCTCGTTTATAACTTCTGAACTGATGCATGTTTATAATTTGAGAACTGATGCACGTTTATAACATCTGAACTGATGCATATTTATAACTTGTGAAATGCAGCTAGTTTATAACTTCTGAGCTGATGCATGTTTAAAACTTCTAAACTGATACTGATTCATAACTTCTAAACTTATGCTGGTTTATAACTTCTGAAATGATGCTGTTTTATAACTATCAAATGATGATATTTTAAAATTTCTGAGTTGATGATAGTTCATAACTTCCGAATTGATGCACGTCTATACCTGCTGAACTGACGCTCGTTTATAACATTCTGTACTTAGGTTCGTTTATTACTTTTCAACTAATGCTCTATTATAAAATCTGAATTGATACTCGTTTATAACTTGTGAATTGATGCTTGTTTATAACTGGTGAATGGAATCTCCATTATAACTTCGGAACTCTTACACATTTTTACCTGCTAAATTGATGCACGTTTATAACTGCTGAACTGACAATCGTTTATAACATTCTGTACTTAGGTTCGTTTATTACTTCTGAACTAATGCTCGATTATAACATCTGAACTGATATTCGTTTACAACTTCTCAACTGATACCCTGACTGACCTATATAGAGGGGGCAATTCTCTGTTGGACACACAATAGTTTGAAGTGAAGTCTCCAATAATAATAATAATGATAATAATAATAATAATAATTGGTTTGGGCTTTTAAAAATTGATTATTTTTCTATAGAGGTGAAAATGATACAGTAATGCCTCGATTTAATGGTCCCCTATGTAAAGGAAGCTGTCTAATGCACGAAGAAAAGTTAACGTATAACTGTGCGAAAAAGTTTTTACTTTTGCCCATGCTTCTTTAAATGTCAGGATTAAATGGACTCCTGATATTAACAGACACCATTCCTATTAGTCCGTTAAATCAATGTTTCACTGCACGTGCTTCACACTTGCTAACGTTTGGTTTCCAGTAAGCAATCCACGAACAGGTGTATGTATATGTCAAAAAATTAGAATATCGTGGAAGAGTTCAATATTTTTTTTCAGTTTTTTCAGAAAGTGAAAACTGTATATATTCTAGACTCATTACATGTAAACTAAAATGTGTCAAGCATTTTTCAATTCTAATTTTGATAATTACGTCCTACAGCTAAAAAAAATAGAAAAAAATGTATCTCAAAATATTAGTATATTCCATTTCTAGTTTGAGTAAATCCCTATTTATGCAGTATAAATACTGTGGATGTCTCAGTCTGGTTCAGTACCCACAACCACAATCATGGGGAAGACTGCTGACTTGACAGTTGTCCAGAAGACACTCATTGACACCCTCCACAAGGAGGGTAAGCCACAGAAGGTCATTGCTGAAAGGGCTGGCTGTTCACAGAGTGCTGTATCAAAGCATATTCATGGAAAGTTGACTGGAAGTGAAAGGTGTGGTAGGAAAGGTGCATAAACAATAGGGATGACTGACTGAAGCCTTGAGATTGTCAAGTAAAGCCGATTCAAGAACTTGTAGGAGCTTCACAAGGAGTGGACTGAGGCTTGAGTCAGTGCATCAAGTTCCACAATGCATAGACGTGTCCAGGAAATGGGCTAGAAGTGTGGTCCAAAGTCCTCTTTACAGATGAAAGTAAATTTTGCATTTGATTTGGAAATCAAGGTTCCACAGTATGGAGGAAGAGTGGAGAGGCACAGAATCTGAGTTGCTTGAAGTCCAGTGTGAAGTTTCCACAGTCAGTGACGATTTGGGCTGCCATGTCATCTGCTGGTGTTGGTCCACTGTGTTTGTCAAGTCCAAAGTCAACACAAACCGTCTACCACTAGATTTTAAAGCACTTCATGCTTCCGTCTGCTGATTAGCTCTTTGGAGATACTGATTTCCTTTTCTTTCAGGACTTGGCAGCTGGTAATTGGTTTTGCTGACCATGGATTACTGTGCTGCATTGGCCAGCCAACTCGCCTCTCCTGAACCCCATATCCAGCCAAGCGGCCACAGCCCACTGGGCATTGCCTAAATGCCTTTATGGTCAGTCTGCCTCTGAAGCTCTCGAATAATTAACAATGACTCTGCCAAAATAGATCTCAATTCTCTTAGCTGTTAAGCACAACTAGCCAAGAGGTCCGGAGGTTCACGGATGCTTTCATAGAATTTTGAATTCTTGTTGCCAATAGTTTTGTAGCTTGGAAACAAAAAAAAAAGAGCAACCCTTAAAAAATGCAAAGAAACCACTAAATCTTCATGCTTCATTGCACTTCCAGAATTGCACTGGGCGTGAAGCTGCTTTATATAGATCACACTTCTCATTAACTAGCTCTGCAAAACAAGTTCTCCTGTGACAATAATCTTTGCGCTTTCTCTCGTTTCCACCAAAATTTAAAAAATTTTTGCCAGAACTTTTGAGTTGAGAAAACAAGAATATTCGACATGTTATTGTTTTTTTTTCCTTTTTTTACTGCTCTTTGTTTTAAAAATTAATTCCTTGTTAATTGTTATTTGTAGGTATTGGGAATCATGCTGTGGAGTAAAGAAACAGGTAAGATTCTTATTTTCATTTTCTGATTAGTTGTATTTTTAATAAAATCACAACCAGCTGACATCACACGGAAGAGAAGCAGTTCCGGCCATCGCATTAGGGTGAGTTAAATGTTTGACTGGAAAAAGCCGGTTGATTTTTAAGTTGATAATTTGTACGGCCCGCAAATGATGTTATAAATATCCAAATGGCCCTTGATAGGAAAAAGGTTCCCCACCTCTGGTATAAAGTAATGGCATTGATTGTCTGCAGGAACCATGGCACTGCACAACCTCATCACCTATTTCTACAGCTGTAGACAATGATTGTTTAAAGAAGAAAAAGAAATCACAGCTTCCATTTGGGATAATTTTCATGAGCTGAAATGGAACATAATTAATATGCATCAGACTTATTAACTTATTAATCAGTTTATTATGTTAAATAAATAAGACTAAAACTGGTATTTAAATTATGGTGCTCCTTTCTCATTACAGATGATTTCCAAATTAATTTTAATACAAACACTGTAGGGAATTGTTGGAGTTTTACTGTAAAATGGAAAATTTGCTACATTGTTCAGAAATATTTTTTCTTATCCTTGTAGCTTTAATAGTGGTCCATCTGAATTTGGCACCATCTTCCATAAAAAAATACTGCTCTCTGTGGACAGATGACATTGGCTTTCTCTCTCAGAGAATGTTAATGTATCAGCCTAAAAACAGTTCCCTTGTTTATGAGATGTTTCACTGCCAAAAAATCACACATCTACAATATCCCAAACAGACTGACCACTTTATTTTGTTTGGTTTGCACTAGGGACATGACCACTGTCTAAGAATTGTGAAAACCTGTTCAGGCCACTTGTCTTTACGGGATGCAATGCCATTGAAAGAGCCTTGTTCGGAAGTCCAACTCGCTCAACAACAGTTGTAGCTCAAAGGCTGATGTTGTTTTGTATATTATGTAGTGTAATTCATAGTACGCACATGTAAAAAGAATACTGCAGCTGAATCTGATTGTTGGGGGTTTACGCAATAATTTGTCATCTACAGACACTGTAGCTGAAAAACTCACTAGAATTTCTATTGTTATCTATTATACTACACAGTTACTAATTGTATACAGATACAAGATGATGTACATACAAGGCTAATTGTAAAATATGTGTAGGTCTTCTTAACATCTTAAATAATTAACTGCATTTAACTTACTGAAACTGAACTGAGAGGGAATTTACAATGCAGAATTTTATTATTGTGATGTACAATGTAAACAGAAGAAATTAAGTATAATGAATTAAACTGAAATTGTTAAAACCTAAAGGAAATTAAATTATATTAATATCAGCTTAGTAAAATAATCAAATTGTGTATTGTTTAAGATGAAACTGAAATGTTTATTTTTAATTATCATCATTACTACCAGTAATTGTAGTGCTATTGTAGAGTCCTTACATTTTGTGTTTAGTGTGAGAGAGTGCGTGTTTAACTTATGAACCTGTTTTGAAATGTGACGCAATGAAGCCGCAACAACGATCTGAACTACAGAAGATTGGGCTAAATCTGAAGGTAAGACATTTGGTAACATCCTCATTTGTCATTTGAAATTAAATTATTTTAATAAAGATTTTTCTTCTTTGTTTTGCATGTTCTCTATTCTGTATTAAAGTGACCTGATAGATACCACTGACATTTCACTGGGTTAACGAGCTCCATGATTTGGAAACATTTGCATTTGTTTGTTTAAAAAATAAAACAGTTCCAAAAGAGTGCCTGAAGAACATTTGTAAAAAGTCTCACTGGGCCTCATTAAAGAAATCACCTGCCTGCAACTTAGAAAAGAGTTGGTGCCCAAAACTAACTTAAAGTTTCAGGGTTTTTATATAAAATGTGTTTTGTACTAAGTTGTTCAGTTCAATGAGTTGGTAGTGATGTTGGTGGGCAAAAACCAATTATGTTAACCTTACTGCTGACAGCCGTTTGTTTTTGAAATTTGTTTTGTCTTGGGTTGTTAGTTTAGGGCAATGAGGTTTAATGTTGCTTTTTTGTCTGATAGCAGCCTTAGGGGAGGTGTTTGTTGAGTTGTGATTTCTCTTCCCTTAGAAGCAGGGGTGGGGTGCCTGGCAGTCAAAATATATTGATCTTTGGACAGACTTGTATTTCTCATTTGAGGGATGGCTATGCAACATTCACTGGGTTTGATGTAAAGCTATCTCTATTTGATGTGTAATGGCCACCTTTGGTTGGGACCTTGAGGACTAAACAGTAACCAGCCAGCTATATATTTTTTTTATTTTAAAAGCATTACATCATAATTGGTTCTGAGAAGATGATAACAGTATATATCTGTGTTTGAATGCCTAACTAATGGATTACTTGCACAAAATGCATTTTCTTGTTTTCAAGTGCAAATAAAATTGTAATAATTAGATAAAATCGTGCATAGACACTTGAGTACATAACCATTATTTGTTCTTTCTGCATATAATGTATTTTTTTGAGATGTGGATACTTAATTTACTCTTGAAACAGTGGCTGAGAAATGCTTAAGAGTGCACAGACTTTGTTTATTTCTTTAAAAAAAATTTGCCTTTGTTCACATTTTAGACAGTTGATAGTTATTTTTAATAGCATTTCTAAACACCCAGGAGCCACATTAATATTTGTTTTTAGCTGTAGCAATCAAACTGTCTCAAAGTAAACAATGCTGTGTCAGAGAGTGATTATTTGGGAATGTTAAAAGATGTGATTACCATCAAAAATTGATTCCACCTTTGAGAAGTGGAAACTACAGTTAGACGTTTTAGAGTTTCACATACTGGTGGTTTGGCAAAGTTTTAGACTTGCTGTCCTCCTCATTATCTATTCTGAAATTTACTTATTTAGGGGAGAATCATTATGAATGAACCTCATAGCTTCTAAAGCACCAGCAGGTTTTGGTGAGTTCCTGAAGACTTTCAGAGTGACTGAAATAACGGAACTTTCTTCTGAATTACTTTGTATGTATAATAAATAGCTGACTGAATTTCTGACTAAAGGAAAACTTGGATAACTAAGAATCATAGAATGTTTTTATTTTAAATGAAGTTTCACAAATAGAGTTTCACTATCCCTATTTCATTATCTGGGAGGTAATCACATAATTTTTTTTTAGTGTACTGTGATACAGATATGTAAGTACATTTAAGAAACTTGCATAGGCTATTAAATCATTGATTGTATTCCAACACTGCTGTCAGCTTTAATACATTTAAATATTGACTAACTGTGGTTCTCAAATGCTTTTTCATTATTTCTCATGCATTGGAAATTAAATGAAACATAATGTAAATTGTTTCAGCTGTAATAGTAGTAGCAGAATTTGTAATAATCAGCGTCAATGACACATTTTGTCTGTGAAAGAACATGAAGATGGAAAAGTGATGCCAACTGCAACAGCTCTTTTTGGTATTACACAAGAAACTGAAGCAAATATATTGTGCAAGTAAATAAAGTTTTTGTATGACCCGGTACTTAGTTGAGTTCAAAACAAGCACCTTTTTGTTAAATCTGATAATGAGTGAACTACCAATTAAATTTTGCTTTACTCAGCATGATCTGTTGTAGACTTGAAGTTATGTATACTGTATGTTATAATTTAAACAATATTATTTTGACTAAGTTAATCTCTTATCTTTACACTTTTTCTTTTTCACATACAGTAGTAAATACTCGTGTTTGAATAAAATGAATAGAAATAATTTTAGTATGTGCAGAAAGATTTCAATTTTTAAAAGTGAATTTATAATTATATCATCATCCTTCCCCAGTTTATTATCTAAATTTGCTTAAATATGGATTGTTGATACATACACTGCTTGACCAATTGAACTTAATTTCTCAGGGTTAAGGAAAATGTTAAATCTGACGCTAAAGCATTAGATTTTTTGCTGTTTTCACCAGAGAATAAGAGAACCATTTTTCTGCATGTTGGGAAACAAGTTAAATTGTGACTGTGAATGGTACTCGTATGCAGTGTGTAAGTTAGACTTGAGCAACATGATACCAAATGCAAAACAAATCAAACGGATTATGAAGAGCTCGACCAAACCTAAACAAGAGAGACAATGTTTTTAGCTTTCAGTAAAATATAATTTT
Organism: Nautilus pompilius; assembly: GCA_018389105.1. Taxonomy (NCBI): domain Eukaryota; kingdom Metazoa; phylum Mollusca; class Cephalopoda; order Nautilida; family Nautilidae; genus Nautilus; species Nautilus pompilius. Next base: position 693,718 of record JACATO010000687.1, read on the forward strand.
GCCTTTGTTCTTATTGTATGTCTTGCACACATGCACACTAGGGTCGTTTAGCCAAAACTGAAATAGCATCTGACCATAATGGCATTCAGCTGGGTTTCATTTGAATGTCTCTAGTATATATTTTTTCCTTTTGTAAACTGTTATTAACTTTGTGATTGAATTCATTTATTTTTTGAAGAAAAATTTTTTTCCAAAACATCATAAATTTATACTTAATTAAAAAGAAATTTAGTGCATTTTTCTGCAGTTGGATAAATCTCATATCTAAAACACCTGTTAGTTCAGTTTGGCCATTTCTTACCTGTCATATTCCATTCGTGTATGGTACACTATAAGTATACGTTTTTCCCTGTAAACATAGGGGGATATAGAGAGTGTGTACATTTAAAGGTATCGAATAATTAACAATGAATCTGCATAATAGATCTTAATTCGCTTAACTGTTCAGCACAACCAGCCAAGAGTTCCGGAGGTTCACAGATGCTTTCATAAAATTTTGAATTCTTGTTGTAAAAACTTTTGTAACTTGGAAAGAAATAAGAAAAAGAGCAAACCTTAAAAATGCAAAGAAACCACTAAATCTTCAAGCTTCATTGCACTTCCAGAATTGCACTGGGCATGAAACTGCTTTATATAGATCACACTTCTCAATAACTAGCTATGCAAGTCAAGTTCACCTGTTACAATGATCTTTGCTCTTTTTCCCATCCACCCCACGTTAAAAACATTTTGCCAGAACTCCTGAGTTTAGAAAACAGGAATATAATTACATTGAATTGTTAATGTTTTCTTCTTTCTCTAGTTTTTTTATAATGTGCAATGTTTTCAAAACCAATTCCTTGTTAAATGTTATTTGTAACAATTGGAAATGTGCTGTGGAGTAAAGAAACAGGTAAGTTTGTTATTTTCATTTTTTGTTTAGGTAGGCTAAGTGGTAAGGTTTGGGTTCGGATAGGGTAAGTTAGGCATTAGGAAAGGGACGTCGGACTTAGGTAGGCTGGCAGGGTTAAGTAGGGTTTAGGCTAGGGTCGTCGAACTTAGGTAGGTGGGCTGGATTTAAGTAGGTTTTTAGGTTAGGAAATGTCCAATGACCTCCAGGTAGGCGGGCTAGGTTTAGGTAGGTTTATAGGTTAGGGAACATACGACAACACTTAGGTAGGCAGGTTGGAGTTAGGTAGGTTTATAGGTTAGGGAATATACGACAACACTTAGGTAGGCGGGTTGGATTTAGGTAGGATTATAGGTTAGGGCGGGTTGGATTTAGGTAGGATTATAGGTTAGGGCAGTTTGGATTTAGGTAGGATTATAGGTTAGGGAACGTCCGACAACACTTAGGTAGGCTGGATGGGTTTAGGTAGGTTTATAGGTTAGGGAACGTGTGACAACACTTAGGTAAGCGGGTTGGATTTAGGTAGATTAATAGGTTAGGGAACATACGACAACACTTAGGTAGGCGGGTTAGATTTAGGTAGGTTTATAGGTTAGGGAATGTGCGACTACACTTAGGTAGGCGGGTTGGATTTAGGTAGGATTATAGGTTAGGGCGGGTTGGATTTAGGTAGGATTATAGGTTAGGGAACGTCCGACGACACTTAGGTAGGCTGGATGGGTTTAAGTAGGTTTATAGGTTAGGGCGGGTTGGATTTAGGTAGGATTATAGGTTAGGGAACATACGACTACACTTAGGTAGGCTGGATGGGTTTAGGTAGGATTATAGGTTAGGGCGGGTTGGATTTAGGTAGGATTATAGGTTAGGGAACATACGACTACACTTAGGTAGGATTATAGGTTAGGGAACATACGACTACACTTAGGTAGGCTGGATGGATTTAGGTAGGATTATAGGTTAGGGAACGTGCGGCTACACTTAGGTAGGCTGGATGGGTTTAGGTAGGATTATAGGTTAGGGAACATCCGACGGCACTTAGGTAGGTTGGCTGGGTAAAACTAACATGGCCATTCTTTAGACAAATGGGAAGTTTACATTTTGTGTCTGGTATATAAAGTTTTGGTAAAATTTGAATTCAGTTTATTGATTACACTGTGACTTATAGGCAAGAGTACCCAAAGAATAGAAAAGGCCATTAATAGGATTCGTAAAATTATTAATACTGTTATTGTTTTAACTCCCTCTGGTGGCACTACATTCCATTTTTGATTGCTTACTTGCTAGCTTTGTGGTGAATGAGAGTGTGAAGTATCTGTCTTGTGACCAACAAAGTTAACCTGGAATGATTGAGTGCTTTTAAGCAGTCGTAAAGATGCAAGCTGGTCAAAATTTCCACCACAAACACCTGTAACATCTATTTTATAATATTCATTTTTCCCTCGGATACAAGAGAAAACCCCATTGATCAGCTGGTGAAGAAGAACAGGTATAAATTTTGCTAGGCAGGTAAAATCAACTGAGCTGGTCCAAACCAGGATTCAAACTCATGCCTTCAACCATATTAGTCCAGCAGTCTACCAATGGACCCACATGCCTCTTCACATAAATGGTCATTTATTCCTGTTAGTAAAACAATATACTTTATGATAGGAAATCTTAGCTAATGTGTGATGATAGCCATAGTATCTGCAGAAAACCAAAAAAAAAAAAAAAATGATCTGCTCACATGCTAAAATCTCATAACCATTTTAAAAACATCTATCAGCCGTCTCCTCTTAAACATTTAAAACTAAACAATTTATGCACTGACACTCAAACTTTCTTCTGTTTGATACTTTAGTTAAATAAATACTCCTAGCATTCTGTCTGCTTTGTTTGCAAAATGTTGATTAACATTTACCTCTGGGTCTTAAACTACATTTTCCAGCTTAGTGTCATAAATTTATAAAAGTCGGGTTAATTTTTCTAAGAAACCGTTTTATTGATTTGGCAATAATCCTAGAGGATCTTGGAATAACTGTCCAGAATAACCAAAAATATGATAAGCGGTGTGGCCAAACGATAGTCCCGTCAAGCAGAAAATAAAAACAATGAACAATCTTCTTTGTTTAAACTCTGGTTACATTTCATTTAGTGTAAGCAGTTGAGGCTCATCCTTTTTTAGACATAATGACAGTCTGCCAGAAGTTCAACGACCATTTATTCCCAACAAAATGATTTGGGAAATGATCTTTTTTTTGGGGGGGTGGATATCCAAGCCAAAAATTAAACTTCCTAGTCATATATATCAAAGATGTGGGAAAACTTCCAAAAACATTTAAATTTTAAAAGGAAAGGAACGAGTAAACAAATGTTTTTGTTGTTTTGGTCTCTCAAGTAACAAAAGGCCATAATTTAAAATTTCATGGACAGTGTTTTTTAAAGATAAGATTGGTGGTGAATAAGAAGAATAGTCCGCCTAATGCAGCTGACAAAAGACAATCAATATATTAAAATATACATTAGGCAGGTGAGTGAATGAAGGAAGGTTTCATCATATAAGTTGAAAGTCTTTGTGCCTCTTTGTAAGTATCAGATTTAATTTTAAAATCTAAATCAGCTTACTATTGCCAAACTAAGTTTTCTTCTGAAATTAGCTAAACGAGGAAGAAGAGTTTCTTGTCATGATAACTTACATTTGACTTAAATAATAAAAGAACACTTTGCTTTGTTCTCACTTTCATCTGCAACTGTGTATATGACATGGTGCCATTCATGTCTCAGCTTCACACCTGGTACTTACAGAATAAAGAAACCAAAGTAAATTACCACTTAATTATGGAAACTCATCCTTACTCTCTCTTTTTTAAATAAGGCCTTTGCTCTCTGATCAGTGCCCAGTTTTACTTAAGACTTCATCTCTTTATCATTATCAATGTTTTGTAATTCTCTTTGCAGCAGGAAAACAATACATAGTTCCACCTCACAAACTTAAAGTTCAGCTTTAAAATCAATCCATCAACAAAACTACAAGATTTTGAGTTTTCTTAGACCAAAAAATCAGGAAAAAATTAGTGCAAAAAAATGTTTTTAATGAAAAAAAAACGAACAAAAGAAAAGTTTATTGCCACAAACAGACGGTCAAATGATCTTTTAAGAATGTGTGCACTATCATCAGACAAATGATGAGAATAATATGCAATATAAAAAGTAATTGCAGACAGACAGAAAACTGGCTTATGTAAGACTATAAGGTTCGATGTGCTGATTTAACCACTTCTCAGTGACTAACATATTTATAAATAATAGGACGTGATTCTGAGTTCCCTTCATCCTTTCATAGCTAATATTTTCATATCTTCTACAGAAGGACATTTCCAGAAATGCAAAGTGTCAGGTACAATGCAAAAAATCAACTAGATACAACATTAAGCTATAACTACAATGATAGAAAAAAGTGAATCTGTGAAGCTTGATCCAGTGGTAAAACTGTATAGAACCAAGTACATTTGTTCTGTGTCCATTCATATTTATTCTATTATTTTTTTCATTTATCCCTCTTCCCAGGACAGTTTGCTTTCTAGATCAGACTTTCCTGTGCCACTGTAAGTAAAATTAATTTGATAGTGTTTAATGTTGTTCTTTTTTCACTACACATACAATATATCTATACCATTTTCCCGGTATTACATGGATTGTACTATCACAGGGAAATATTCTCGTGTAGTTTAGTACCTAAATGGTGATATATCAACTGTTACCAATGGTGGGAAGGTTTGGGTTTGATTTCCACTTTTTCAGCAGATTTGGACTTTCTTGGCCCTAATAACTGCTCACATCAAACTTTTAAATATTGATGATCCAATATATACCCATCCCACAAGTACGGTCTTCAACTTATATTCCAAATCGACTTATCAATAATATTTCATTATGAAAAAATTAAAATGACAAAATTATGTTATTTTCTGAAATAAACTGTAAAATTGCTAATTTTAAATAGACTACAGAAATTACTGCCCAGAATGTTTGCCAATTGGGTGAGGAGCAATTACCATTAATATGCTCTCTGAACCGTGAAAACTTATCCAATCAATAACAAGCATGCACTCACCAATTACCTATCTACCCTTTCCATTTCTAATTATATGAATAAATACCAAAAACAAATCCTCTACCTCATCTCAAAATGCCTCCTGTAAAGTGAAGCAAGTCATACACGGTAGTTTTTAAGATGGAAGTTGTTAAGTTTGCTGAAGAAAATGTTGGTAATATGGCCGCCAAGTACAGGAAATATTACACGGGCTTAGTACTGTACAGCCGAGACTAAGACCAAACAAGCTGTCATTATATTTCACCCTATCTTTCTTTTGCTATTGTACAGTATTCAATATGGTACTTATCAAAGTGTACACAGAGTTCCGCAATTCCATAAGCAGGTTCTATCGCATAGCAATGTCAAAAAAAATTGCATTCACTTTTCAACATGCAAAAAAAAAATAAATAATTATTAAGACAGGATAAATTTCTGAAGTCTTAGCTTTATTCTTTGCAAGATCATTTCAAAGAATGTAGATTAAAAAAAAATAAAATAGGTGCATTTCAGAGTTCCTGGTGAAAAACTTCGTGCAGTGCATGCAGGTCGCTGGCCGGAAGTCAGACGCAACATCGAGAGAGACCACAGAGTTTATGTGATGTACGTCTAAGGAGATAAGAGAAAGCGAATAGCTTTTAAAATGTATGGTTCAAAATCTATTGACAGATTCATAAAACGCAATAATAATAATGCAAGCATTAAAAGGACACAGGATCTATATTTGAAGAGTTTCGTGGCTAAGAGATTTGTTTGTTTGTTTGATTAGCTTTTTATCATATTTCTTTCATCTCCAAAAGCAAAGTGCTTAAGAGGATTCAATATCTGCTCCATTTAACTTTTGAGATAAAATTAGAATTTTGTTGTTTTTTTCTTTTTTTGTAACAGGTTTTGTAAAGTCCATAGAAAATAAAGATAAGACTAAATGAAAGAACAACAGATAACGCTGTCTCTGATATTAACTATTCATTGACTGGTTAAAGTTACATTAAAAACAAATACAAACACTAATGCTAAAAAGGGAAGTCGAAATTAGTGATTATTCTTACAAATACCATTCTTGCTTAACCAATTGAAATTATCTTAAGGGCCTCGTAGTGGTAATGATGATGTGATGTCTTTGTAAAGCAATTAAACTAATGAGAAATGCTATTAAAGTTTGGAAACTTGAATTTGGCAAAAGGTTTATCTTTATGTTTTGTTAGTCTTCCTTTCACCGGTGAACCCACCACTTAAATCCATGTCTGAAGAAAGTATGTGGCACAGCAGTCTGTTCTTTGGAATTGTTAAGTTTTTTCAGAGTAGGAAACAACCCGAAGGCTTTTGATCTGGAGAAAAGAGGACGTATAATGGCACTGGTAACTTGTCTGTGGTGCCAAATAAGCAACATTGTTCATGTGTGGGATGACAAATTTGCAGATCTTTTCTAGACGTGTCTGCTTTAATACCAGATAGAAACTCTTCCACATAATCTCTTAGAACTAGCTTTCAGTAATGGTTGTGTGTAGGAAACATTGAATAAATGCAACAAATTGGAAAAATTTTAAATTTAATAGAACCCTTAATACTTTGGATTGAATGCTGAGACCTGTCTCTCCAGTATTTTATCATCTAAATATAGACTTTTCATTTTTTAAAAGTCAAGCATTTTCAAAAGGAGACAGACTAGTTTGGAATGCAATAATCAGTTCTTGTTTGGAGATGAAAATCTTGGTAATATGAGTGGATTTTCGTTTTCTAACAGAAAAGGAAGGAAGGAAAGAGAATAAAAACAACAAACCAGGATGAAAATTTTTAGGTTGGGTAAGATATGAAAGAATTCTACTGCCAAAGTTGGAGAGTTCCAATCAATGATCACATCCCACTGATTGCCATATTCAGAGATCACCAATATAACACAGAGTTTTGTCAAAACTCAATAGATGGCTGGTCAGTAGTACCAGATTTCATTATTTTAAGCATTGGCGAATGCCCGTGAGGAAATTCTGAATCATCTGTCAAGGGAAAAGTGAACCAGTTAATGGGAAGGACGTCAAAAACAGTTAGAAATGATGCAGCAAAAGAATGTTATGATTATTTATTCTAATACTAAACATTTTAAAAAGAATTAAACAAAAAAAGGCAGTTTACTCAGCTTAGAAAAGATTTAATTTATAAGAATGAATGGTTGTTTGATTAGCCAGGAGCGTGTTAGTTATCCCTATTGGAAACTTGTTACAAACTACTGATTTCAACTACTCGAGAACCTATACATATACCAGTCACTTTTCATCATATGAAAGAATAATTGCTGATATCACATAAACCACAAGATGTCATTCATCAAAAAATTTAAAAAATTACTGTAGTTGAAATGCAAGAGGAGACGATCGTTTTATACAGAGTTATTTCCCATTACACACGAGGTAACAGGTAATTATATACAGAATTTACGTTTAATTTATTTAATGTTCAATACAAAATATTTTGATGAATCTTTCCAGTTTTTAGGAAGTTTTTTAAACAATTTTGTTTTTCAAATTCAAGGTCATACTTTCCACAAACTATGCCTAGTTTTGTTGACTTAATTATTAATAATAATATTAGTATTAATTTGTTGAAAACTTAATTTTAATAGTAATAAACTGTTATTATATTGAGAAGCCGTTGTGCTATAAATCCCCTCCTGAAGCTAAATATCTGAAACGAAAGTCAAACCAACCGCCGAATCGCCTACCAGGGACATTTATTTACTTCATTTAGCACAGAGCCAATATCAAAAACTCAGGTGGTGAAGCAAATACTAATTGATATAATTAATGAACTGTGATTTTCAGATGTTTACAAGGATATCCATACAAATTTTTTTCAATTTCAATCCGTTGCTATTTCATCCAAGACAGGTGGAGATAGCTTAGATAACATGAACAAGAGGATGATTTAATGAATTTCGACTGAACAGTAAGCTTAAACTAGTAATTTTGGTGTCAGATAGGTTGTTGAAAATTAGAATCTTCCTTCTCGTTTTTTCCAATTTTTAAAAGTGTTTAACAAAGAGTTTTTCTGTAATTTTTACTATTTTATTCCGTTAGTAATTTCATCTCTGTAGCGCATGCCACAAACTGGTGTTGAAATTTATTCTAACTTGCCACTTTTATTACAGTGTACATTGTGTACTGCAGCACTGCTGGACTTATATAGGTGCCAGTCTTTTATTAGTGGTTAATGCAACATAGGTAAAACAAGCACCATATGAAAATACTGACAGCTAGTAATTTTTTTGTCTTTTTAAAAGTTCTGGTGAATGCATAATTAAGCTGAAACCCATCTTTGAGAAAAGTAGTATCTATCTGCTTGTTTCAGTCGTGCTATCTTGATGCTTTGTAGTGGAACTTTTAAACAACATTCATCTTACAGGCAGCCATCCATACTATTCATTTGCTAAAATTTATAGCTGTATTTTTTCATAATTACTTGTTTTACACACAAAATGAAAAATAGAAATTCATAAATGATGGCATTATTATAACATCATCAGTGCCGGATTTAGGCATAAGCTAAACAACCTACAGCTTAGGGCCTCAAAAAATGAGAGAAGACGTGTAAAAATGTGTGAATGAGGCTTAAAATCTCCTACCTTGGTGTGGGAAACCATCATGACAAAAAATCGTCATTAATCCTTTCTGCGGCAGTGCTCCATTTGAGAAACATCTAAATTTTGGGCCTCCAAGCTTTATATAGCTTAAGGCCTCACCAAGTCTAAATCCGGCACTGAATATCGTTATTTATTATTTTAACTTTTGATACATATCATTTACTTGTAGAAACTTCTTTGTAGTTATAAATTTATTAATATATAAAATCACAGATGCAACCACTTTTGAGAATGAATGAATGAATGGAATGAATGAATGGTCTTATATTCCCAAGCTAGAGATCTGATTTTCTCTTTAGTAATAGTTCTGTATTAAAAATTATTTGCCATAAATGTAGTCAGTAAACTATTTCTAACTGTGGCTATAATTTCATCTAAAATGTTATCAAATTCATTTTAAAATGCTATAAGATGTATTTTAGCTGCACATAAAATAGTTTATTTTCATGAAGATCTAGGGAAGAAAATTGGGATTGATTTTTGTTTCTTCTTCTCAAACCTTTGTATCAGTTACAGTAACTCAAACTAGCAGTTAACCAATTTTTCAACTACTGTTACCATTTATGTTTCAAAATGCATTTGTGGCCTTCAAACAGTGGATTTCTTTGTAATTTCAGAACCTTTGCTTCAGAACGTAAAGTTATCAAATCAGACCTGGCAGCAGCAGCAAAAAACAGAGATGACATTATATTTGTTGATGAAAAGGTTGCAATTTTTAATTCATTTTCCTCTTTTCAGTTTCTTATTAAAAATATTACGCGTTTTTGTGATTTCTTAATTACTTACCTTTTCAGCTTTCATATAGTGTTGTAACCAACCTCTTAATTATTCAGATAGACATAACTCCATTGTCAGGCATACCAGAAGAACACATCATGACAAGGCTAGTGAGAATCTTTGTACCTACAAAGAATGCCATGCAATCTGGTACGTCTTTGAAAATAGAGTTTGATACCAGGAAAAGGTGGGAGAATCCACTAATGGGCTGGAGTTCCACGTAATTAATGTATCGGTTTATCCTCTTTTCAGGGAGGTTAAAATCAGAATAACTGAAATTTTAATTATATAACTATACATACATACATACATACAAGAGTGTCAGAGGGCCAGGAAGTTTTAAAACTTATACATGTAGCTCCTTTTCTTTCAATACATGTGTGTCCAGTCTGCTTTTAAAAACTATTTGTTTAGGGCTAGGGTACCCTGTAAGCTATATGCAAGAACTGACTGATGTTTCTATCAGTGTTCTAGTTAGAATTGCCTCATTTTGGGAGGTTTCCAACCAATTTATGTGACATTGTTTGTGACGTAATGCTGTAGTGTATGTCTGTAACAATAAGAGGCTACTACACATCGTAAAGGCAGGCACAAGTATCAGTTTTCTCAGTGATGGAAATTGGGGGGATATGCACGGGAGAGCATTCCTCTACTTTTCAGTTTCCAATTTATGTCCAATTTCTGTACTAGTATGGAATCAGAGACGTTTATTAGCTGTCCTTTGTCAAGTTTCTAGCAATTAAAATTAACTTATTTTCTATAATTATACTTGCATATTTTACTCAGCTCTCATAGACAACACATATATTAAGTTATCTTATCAAAACTCAAAAACACAATCTTTCCTCACTGAAGTGGGGACGTGCACGCTGGCAAGCTGGCAAGGTGGTTAGGGGGGGTCTCGGTAAATCAGAAAAATTTTTACCCATCTTAAAACTTAAATGGTCAGCTTTGTATCAGAGCCTTCAGAGAATTCAAGGAATCTAAAGGAAAGGTAGTTTCTGCAAATTTTCAGCAGCTGATAACGGCTGTAAATACAAATCCAGTATCAACAGCAGAATGTGGAAGCAGCTTCAGTGGCATGAATTTCTGCATGTCATCACAACGTGCAAGACTTCAAACTGATCATCTCTCAACTCTTCTATTTATTAATTGGTGGGACCTCCTCTGTCAAAATTCAACCCCGAAGAATATGTGAGGACATGGCTTCTTAGTGGCAGAAGGCGTACTGAGGAAACGGCATGCAGAAAGAAAGAGGTGACAGAAAAAAATGGAGGTTATATACCATTATGGAACATTCTGTAATGTAAACTGGAATGTAATTCACTTAATTGTTGCATTTGTTCATTAATAAATAAGCAGAAATTTCAGAAATGTAGATTATACTTACATTTATATATTAGCTGATCATTGTACATATATATTACATATAGCAAGATTTGTAAAGTTGTAAACTGTACACTATTAATATTCTCAATAAATTTATGAATGATCTGAAAAATTTTTATTTTTCCAAAATATGTTTGTTTTACCAATCTTTATTTGACTGAGTTAACAATACAATGTGTGTGTAATCATCATACCCAGTGCATATAGGCTCAAAATGGCCCTGAGACTTACCATATTACAAAAAATTTCTCAAGTGGGGGGGGGGCTTATAGCGTCTACCCCACTTCCTTCCCAACTTCACGGACCTTAGCATACCCCTAGTTCCTAAAACCCATTGCAATCACCGGTGAAATGGGATTTTTTATTTTGACAATGAAAAAGAACTGCCTAAGCAGCATACATGACAGCATGTAGCGTCTTCATCTTGTGATTCAGATTAAAATAAGATCATGAACAGGCAGGCCCATCTGTCACACTGAAATATGTAATTTTATCTTTAAAAATGATCTTGGAAAAAAAAATGCAATCATTTAGATTTCATGTTCAATGGTTGCAATTCAAAGCTATTGTCTTTAGGAAGGAGTCTCCCCATATTTAACAATACTGTATTAAACAACAGCAAGGTGTAGGTTGGCTTGTTTTATGTGCTAAAATTAATCACATAAATGGGATGTTCGTGTAAGAAAACAGAAGAGTTGCGACTTAGAATGGCAATAGAAAAGAGGTTACCCAGATAGAGGCTTTGGGCAAAAACTTGTTCTACCCTGGAGTTAAAACACCCACAAAATGAATCAAATCTGAACTGTTGCAACCATACATAGGTTGTTAGAAAGATGATTTTGGCTACTGAGGCTAACACACTCCAGTAAATATAATCTGCTATTTTCATGATCATGGTTAGTTTTCTCACCATAAAACAAAAGAGGCACAATTGAAACATGTTTACTTTGCCGTTGTGTTCCACAGTATATTAACTAAGTTCTTTATACAACAGTAGAGTCCTTCACCAACTTTTTATTCATTTCTGAAAAATGCCATAAAACGCACAAATTTATTTAGTTGTTTTTTTTAAAGATGGAAAGCAATCTTGTTTATTTAACTTGTACCTCAGCATCACTGAAAACCAAAAATTCATGTATTTAGTAATTGAAATATAAACACAAGAATTAGAGAGAAGAGCATTAAAAAATAGGAAGGTATTACTAAAATGTTACCAAACATCTTGAAGTAGCATTCATTAAGGGCTGTTTACAAATCTTGTCTGCTGGAATTTTTTTTTCAAAATTAGAAAATGCATGAAAAAAAATTTCAAGACATTTTAACACTTTTAAAAGAACCTAATGAATCTTGCACAATTAATAAAAAATAACTGATTTTTAATAAGTTCATACAAATAAATTTTTATAACAAAATGTTAGATTTGCTTGCTTTTGTTTTTCATCAAAGAACACACATATATTGAGTATCGTCATACGTCTGCGCCAATATCAGGGCAGAAACCACCAGTATGGCACTCAACTCTACCCATGTTACCTGGGCCAGGGATCAGCAGACAGCCAAGCAGAAATCCCCTATAACCGTGGTTCTCAACCTGGGGACCACGAAGCGATTTCAGAGGGACCGCAAAGGGGTCACTGACTTGTGTGCCTTTCGTTTTTGGTGGACATATTCGAGGCAGTTAACTGTGTTAATTTGGCATTACAAGGGAAGGAGGTCACCGTGCTCCACTGCCATGAAAAAATTAATGCTTTCAGGACGAAGCTGGAATTGTGGCATTTAAAATTAACAAGGAAGAATTTTGTACCATTTCCGGAGCTCAACGCTTTCCTCGATGAAAATAATCTCTCAGTTGATTCTGGTATTCTCGAGTTGATGAAGAATCAGGTTGATATTCTCCGCACAGAGCTTGCAGGCTATTTTCCTGAACTTCACGATTTTCAGAAGTATTATAACTTTCTCTCAAATCCATTCTCCATCTCTGTCAGCAAGCTGCCTTCTGAAGACCATCTCATTGAAGAGCAGTTCATTGACTTGGTGAATGATGGAGCTGCCAAGAATGCTTTTCACCAGATGTGTTGCAGCGACTTCTGGATTGAAATGGTACAATCATATCCAGATGTTGCAAAGATGGTTCTCAAATTTCTGATTCCGTTCACAACAACCTATGGGTGTGAGTCAGCGTTCTCAACTCTTTTTTTCAATCAAAACCAGATCAAGAAACAAACTCGATGTAACGCATGACATGAGAGTGGCTCTTTCAAAAACGCAGCCCAACATTGATGAAATATTGAAGGCCAAACAGGTGCAGATCTCTCATTGAACTTTTTCTTCATTTGATTTTCGAGAATTGTCATATTTTGAATAAATTTTAATTCAACAGTCTTTTTAAGACTTTTAAATCGACTAACGGTTTAGAATAAGTGCTTTTAGTTCACTTTTGAATATTTTCAAAAATTCTGAGTGGATTTATATATATATAGAAAAGTTTCTGAAATTTTGGGAAATACTCATTTGACGACATAGAAACAAAAACCTTGACATGCTAACATAATAATAATAATAATAATAATAATAATAATAATAATAATAATAATAATAATAATAATAATAATAATAATAATAATAATAATAATAATAATAATAATAATAATAATAATAATAATAATAATAATAATAATAATAATAATAATAATAATAATATAATAATAATAATAACATAATATAGTAGGTCGAGCTGATATTATGGGGGACCGCGAAGCAACATTTTTAGAAAAAGGTTGGGAACCACTGCCCTATAAGAGCCTCTGTTTAGCTGTGGGAAAACCAGAGTGCCCCATAAATATAGTTTGTAGATGGATTGGATGTCCAGTTTTTAGGGATATTGGAGTTTAGGCTAGTGTAAAAATGTGAGAAAAACATGCACTGACAACTCATATGTATTGTGTCAAATCATAAAAATTGAAATGCAAGTTCATTTATTGGTATAAAAAAGTGGGTATGACGTAGCTGACATCAGTTTTGGTAAAATCCACACTTGTAAGATTCCTTGCGGTAAGACAGTTGGAAAATGGCTTTGGGCAAGTTGACATTGCTGCAGAATGCAATAATGCACAATTAACAATAATGGTTGCCCGTTGTAATTGAAGATGGCTATTGACAAGTTATATGTGAACATCTTGCTGTTTGAGTTTGTTTATAGCATAGGAGCTGCTGCCAGCACAACCACCATTCTTTTAGGTAGTAAGTGGTGTAACCTTAATAAGGAATAGCCAAGAAAGCCACACTCCACAAGTACTTGGAAAACTCTACCAGGACTCATTTTTAAATGTGGCAGGAAACACACAGTCCCAAAGCTTTGCAATTCACTTACACATACACTACTGATTCTGTAGGGTGGCAAGCAGGGAAACATTTCAGTTACCTGATCACTTCTGGGAGTATTTATGAGAAGTCATCCTCCACAGTTAGCCATGAAAATCATCTACCTTCTGAAATTTAAGGTAACTTTAGACTTGCTCCACAAATACTGAATTGATAGCCAGTTTAGGTTGACTATTTACAGATTCTTCTTTAATAAAAAAAAGTAAAATATACATACAATAAACAAACACTAATTACTCTTCTAAGAATTTGTATAATTGGTGAGCAAATGAAAATTACTTTTTATTATAATATTTCAAAGACAAATCAGACATCTGCTGTGTAAAACCTGGCCGGCAATATAAGTAGAATCAAGATGTCTGGATATTTTTTATGTAATATTCAAAATACTTTTTTAATAATCTCCATTGATTGTTAATTTAATTACTTTTGTCAGTAATATTTCAGTTTTTTATTTTTTTTTGTTTTCTTTAATGTAGTAAACTACTTTATACTATCAGTAAATATACAGCAAGTGAAATATGAACATTTCTTGCATAGTGAAAGTAATAAGTTATGGTTAGTATCTGTCATATTAAATCAAACAAAAATGCTGATAATAAATTACACAAACACTCTGCAGTGATACAATCTAATGTATTGTCAGTAAACATGAATTTTTAAATGCCAACAATGGTGCATCATCTGTGTTTGCTTTTGCATCTGAAACCTTATATTATTTTTAAATTATTCTCAATCTTTTGCTCTAATTGGGTTTTATTTATTTAATTATAAACAAATAGCATGCTTACTGTTGACTTGCACAATTGTTCTAAACTTCCTGCACATCACAAAGAATGGCTCAAATCTAAAGGGACCATCTAGATCTGTTGTGTAAGATCCATCTGCAGAAACATTCTTTTGTCTGTAAAAATCAGAGTGAATAAATAAATAATATTTGCATTAAAAACACAAGAGAACATAAAAGTGACAATGTTTTTAGGTTGCAGGCTGCCCCTGTTTTAATGAAAAAAGCAAGCCACCGGGGTTGAGTCCCTATTCAAAGCCCCATTTCAGGTTGAAAGATGACTGATGTTATAGTACCAAACTTCTCTCTCTTCAACAATAGTTTTATTATATTTAGCAACATGACCATCCCTTATATTCTGTATTTATTAAATATTTAAGGGAAAAAAAGATTTTTCACCTTTTCTTTATAAGTCACACATCAAACAGTTATCCCAGTTAGTACTCACCTTGCATATCTTCCCCAATGCCTAATTTAAAAGAAAGAATTTAGGCTAAGGGAGATAACTCACCGGTGTTTGTTTTTGTTTTATAATTATTTTTAAAAAGTTTTTTTTTTAATTCTAAAAAATACAAACAACACAATGAATTTTTGAAAAATCACTTTCATATTCCATACTATTTGTAATTTATAATTAGTTTATTTAAATGACATTTATTAAATCTAAGACTTTTTGATAATGGCAGACAAGACAGTTGTTTGCAGTCATCTAACGCAGTCATCTAACAAAACGAAAACACAAAATGTTAATAATAAGTATATTTACCGTGTAGTGGCATCATCATTATCACAGCTACACTTAGAAGCTTCTGCACTTGAACAAGTTTGTGAAAGACCAAGAAGATAGCTATCTGAATTATTTCCATGCAAAATGCTCTGTCTTTCCCATCTGGTCCATCATCCCATTATAACAGCAGTGTTCCATATAGTAAAAGAAAAATTAAATATCTTTCCATTGTTTCTTTGTTTTTATATTAAAAGTTTACATAAATATGATTAGCCACAATTTTGGAAGCAAACAAGTAACTGTCAACTACATAAATTGTAATTAAATTATTGGTTAAAATAACAAATCTATGAAACGGTAGATAAATAAGAATACTAAACACATTTAACATATTTATACTCAAGCCTTCACAGACATTTAAACAAGTTGGCAATGTCGTGTGCTCTATACCAGTATAAAAGCAGCATTAACCTATCACAAACATTGCAAGCCTTGACCATAACAATGGCCAAAAGAAATCAACTTTATCGGAAAGCACACGATGCTATTTGTACTTTGAATCAAAGACTTTACTGAAAAAATAAATAGCAAGAATAACTTGGAACATCTGCAACAAAAAAAGCCGAATAGAATAAATTTGATTTAAAAAAATGAAAGATATTGTGGAAGACGAGCATATGAAGTTGTGGAGAAAATTGCAGTTCCCAAAATTATAGTGCAGCAAACCAATTTCCCCCCACATCAGGAAAAATCTCCACTCTAAATATTTTACCGTTAAAAAAAAAAAAAAAGGAAAACATTTCTTCAGCTACAAAGAGGGAAATGTTCCAATGGGTAAAATTTCATGTAAACACGATGACTGGGGATTGAAAGAAGGTATTACAGACTGAATAAAATGTGTCCTGTTTGTGTTGAGATGCAGAGAGTCTGTTCACCAACAAGATGGGCAATACTTAACTGATGAAGCATGGCATTGGCATAATGGTAAATCAACTTAATAATTTTACATAATTAATGGAGCAATTTTCACAATATTTTATAATGGTGTGCAACATCCAACACAATTATAACAAACTTCAGTGTCTTGAAACTCAGTAACATCAGTCTATTTTAAAATCACAGCTGCCAGGATGCCTAAACTTTACAAGACAGTTACCAAGGTAAAGTACTATCTGACTAAACATATTAATTTTTTGTTCTCATTTATGTACTATCTAATAGATTTGTTACCTGAACTAATAATTCTAATATAAAAACAATTTTTTTTTCAAATTTCTTTTTAGTTTGCTTCAAAACTTGATGCTTTTTCAGCATGTATTAAACCTGAAAATACCTTTTTAAAACTGATACACCACATTATTCAAGTTCAGTTTTGTTTTTTCTCTTGTTTTTTTTTCTAAATTTTCCATACATTATATACAATCCATTATAAAATGTTTCATGTTAAGCACATTTATCTCACATCATAGTACATAATCTATTTGAAAAGACTGAATTAAAGATCAAGTTGTCTTGCTTACTTGCCAAAGAGAGCATGCATCTGAAACTGGCAAAACACTGCTGGCACATGGTTCTTACCTCTACTGTGTAGTGGCACCGTCTAACATCCATATTTCAGATCCCGAGTGCAAATGTAAGAATTCTGAACAGAGCTATAAGTTACCTGAAAAAAGAAACAATAAATCAATGAAGATAAGTTTGGCAACACTTTGGAAATTTTCAATGATGAAATATAACTAAAAAATGAGAGGGTTTATTCTGAAAAGACGGCACACAAATACGCCTGTTCGGAGAAGATCCCTTCATCTAACATTTGAGAGAGATTCGCTGCTACAGGACATAGTGTGGAACACACGATATAATAATTTTAAAATATTAGATCATCATCTAAAATTTGGGGTAAGAAATTTAGCACATCAACAATTAGTGTTTAATTTTGTTATTAGCCATCAACAATTATGGTATTGAATCTGACGTGGGTGAACTTTTTAAATAGATTCAATGCTTTTGAAAATCTGCATAGTTATAAATTATTAATTTACTACAAGAAATAATTAGTTAATTACTCTGAATAACTATTACTTAAAATTTTATCAGAGTGAATCTGAGATTTTAAAATAACTGCTTTGACGAGTAATGTAAAAAAATATTCAGAGGACTGCTCTCTGACACCAACAAAGTATCTCTTTATTAAACGGTACTCGGTGAATTAATCAAAAATGTCCAACCTACAGAGAACCAAACCACTTGACAGAATGGTTATGGTCACTGGCTCATCAAATGCCCGCTAGGTGGTGGCTGCTGCTGTCATGGAGAATCATGTGATCATAGAGGTTTTAAACAAAAATTAAATTTGAACAATTGAATTTTGTATATAATTCATGCTGGCAACACAGTAAGAACATATCAATCATTCGTAAAGGGCTTACCATTGGCAGAGGAAAATTATCATTTTAATGCTATTTTTGGTAAACATCAGGTAGCAAATATGCATTCTCACTTTAAATTCTTGCCTAGTAATTTTTAACATACATTGTGAAACACTGATTTGAAAAATGATGTGATCCTGGTTTGTGCTGTCATATCACTGAGTCACTGCTAGTTTCCAAGAGAGTTCCTTAACTGTTGTCATTAGATAACAGTGATACAAAAGTTTGGAAAGTTTAAAAACAGTATATCATGTAAAATGTATTTGTTATATCTGAAAGTTGAGTTGGACAACTTAAGTCAAAGTACTGTGATACTTGACAAATAGAGGGTTAAAGTTATTTACATTTTTAAAGAATTTTTATTTGAATTAAAAGTCATCCTTCAGATATTTAAAACTTGTAGCCCATGAATTAATTAATGTGTTTGAAGCTTATTGTAAAGGTGCAAAATTTCAAAAGGATTATGAATATACACTGTGCGAACATGGAGGCCATCTGAATTTTCTGATTCCATTCCACTGATGTAATTAAAATAATTGTAATGTTTTTTTGGTGGTGGTTTATACAGTAAAATAAAACTAAACTGAAGAATTTTAGTATTAAAAGAAAAAAACGTTTTTCACACTGATTATTTTTCAGAGCATAAAATCAACTTTAATGGAAATTATCAACCTTTTGGCTTTACATTAGTTTTTTCATAGTATCTCTGAGCATGACCTGAAATATTCTTTTCCTTAATGTTACAACAGTTATTGTTAAATAGTTTATCAAGATACCAAACATTTTCCCTTCTTTTTGAATTCACATCACCTTGCTTTCTTCATTCATGTTTATAAGGGAATAAACTTGACTCATGCCAGGTTTACATTTCTATAGTCTTCAATTGTTTACAACAAAAAAGTCTTTCAATGTGTCTGCTTTACATGGTGGTGTCTGATAACACTGGACAACAAAAAAATAACTATATGTAGGTGTCCTTTATCAAATCAAGCAGATGATTCCAAATCTGAAGTCAGAACTGACCCAGCCCGTCAGGATTTGTAGCTACAGAAAAACGTCATTTCCAGTGCTTATCTATTAATAAATAAAGCACATCACAAAACTGCAAAAAATAAATTCATTTCGCAATATAAACACGTTGTATATTGTACAGTAACTGTTGTCCATAAGCTCAAACACATTGTATAAAGCATACATTAACTGTTTAGAAATGCTTTAAGTACTTGATTTTACACTTGTTAATAGCAATGGCTTGTGTCTGAAGAAACCAACAACAGTCCCCCACCATGTTGGAATTGAATCTCCCCAGATAGTGGGTCTCCATTGCCTTTGTGTGATGGTGGAACCTCTCACCGTGCTCATCGCTCACAGCACCAAGGTTGGCTGGGAAGAAATCCAAGTGTGAATGAAGAAAATACAACTTCAGCGACACGGAAACCTGTTTCTTCAAAGGCTTTTATCATGTCTTGAACTAACTTGGCATAGTCATCTGCTTTGTGGTTCCCAAGGAAATTGTGGACTACCAGTTTGGAGGTCTCCCATGCAGCCAGCGTCAGTGGGTTAAGCATTGACTGGAAGACTGGATCAGAAAATAAGTCACAAATTTGTGGTCTGACAAATATTCTGACTTTCAACTTGCCATCAGTAAAAATTGCTCTAAATTTTTCTTTCAGATAAAGAAATCCCACACCTGCAACACTCGTTGCCTTTACAAAGCTCTTCATTAGGCCCAGCTTTATATGCAGTGGTGGAAGAAATATTCTTTGTGGACGACGTACCAGTGGCACATTGAATGTTCCTGAGTATGGTCTGTTCCTGATTTCCACAAGCACAAGAAGCGCACATGTGTTTGGTGTTTAGGTCACTGCATGTTCTACTTGTGGTCAGCATATTTGGTGAGTTTCAGTAGAAGTTCCATGGACTCGTACATCTCTTTCATACCAACAGCATGTGCCACAGGCACAGATGGCTTTTCATTGCCATTGTGGAGAAGCACGGCATTCAGACTGAGCTTGCTGGAGTTGATGAATAACCTCCATTCATCAGAATGGTGTTCATATCATAGTTGCTTCATGAGGCCATTCACACACAAACTAGCATGGCACACACAAAAATGAGAAATTTTCATGCCTTCTGCCAACAAATTCCAATCTAGCAAACACAAGCCCAACAATTCTGCTTTTTTCTTAGACAGCTACAGGTCCCTGACAAGGTCATCAGGTGGGTTGTTTTTTAACTCCAATTCTGCTGATTCGCAAAGCTCAGTTTTATAACCACCATCATCACTTTCAAAGTCAGCAGTAGCTGCTGGCAGTGTTTGTTTAAATTTTTGTCAATTGTAGCAATAAAATGCCAGGTATCCAGATGTCAATCAGAGGCTAGAGTGAGTAAGGTTAGCTGTTTCT
This sequence comes from Nautilus pompilius, assembly GCA_018389105.1. Taxonomy (NCBI): domain Eukaryota; kingdom Metazoa; phylum Mollusca; class Cephalopoda; order Nautilida; family Nautilidae; genus Nautilus; species Nautilus pompilius. The sequence continues at coordinate 714,208 of JACATO010000687.1, forward strand.
GCTGTGATGGTGAACGCTCATTTAATGTGCCACTTTAAAAACATCATTTGCAACTACTGCTACAAGGCTGGTCATATTCTCTCAGCCTGCATGTCTTGGAAAAAGTGGGTGGAGGAGAGACAAAAACAAAACCAACTTCCTCAATACTAAGCCTTGCCTACGAGAATGAATGAAACAAACCACCCTGTCACCTACAGCTTCTCAGTTGCTTGACCCTTTCCATGTTAGTTCAGATAAATAGTCTGAATCAGTGTTGATTATAGTTGACAGTTTAGTGAAATATAGGGATGGATATACCAGCAAACAAATAGTTCCAAAGGTCTTCATACCTCATTAGTACAAAATGAAAGAATGCTTCAAATGTCATACCAAAATGTCTACCATTCAACCATTATTCCATGTTTTTCCTATATCCACCAAAAATAAAGCAAAATTGGCAAATATGGACATTTCTGATGGCATTGTTTGAAGACTAATGGAGTTACATATCATTGGTTTTCATAATCTGAAAAATACAATATCAACATTTAAAATTCATATTCTTTTTTTTTTACTTTTATAATAATAAAGATAATATATATTTCTTTTTACATATCATTAGTTTTGTTGACTTGTCAATGATAACTTTATAGTTAGAAAAATTAATTATAGACTAAAATATTAATAACTAATCAGACATTTAATGTTTTTAATTTAATCTTATATTTAAAACATTAAGTCAACCATAAAGACAACATTTTAAACAAATGCACAAGACAAAATAATAAATTTCCAAAATAAAGTTATGGCGTGGACATTTTCTGAAGTCTTTGAAACAATACATATATCAACTTAAAATTTATACACTAGAAAACAACCTACAACAATTCCACAGGTGAATAAAACCTTTTTTTTAAAACATTATCTTTGGTTCTCTAAAACAGAACAGAAAATATCAGCAGAATCCAATTTTTATTTTCTGTTTCTAAAGTACCTATTAATTTATATTTTTTTAAGGTTGCTTGAGACATCAGTGCACTTTTGTTGCTGGAAAAATTTTTGAATTTTGTAAGTAAAAATCAGTTCTGGTTGCTAATGTAACTAATTGTGGACTGTTGCCTAAACAGAATTGTCATCAGTAAATATATCACTTGATGACTAAGATAGGTCCATCGACTATAGTGCTACCAATGAACTGACTATACAGACAGATTAAAGCTTATTTACAATTCAGTGGTAGCTGTAGAGAAAAAGTATTAAGCATCTTCCAACTGATCTTCAATTTACATCACATTTTTTGTTATTATTTAATACTGTACTTTTATTTTGGCCAAAATATTTTGTTTTAAATTAATGGCAGATACGTTATTTATAAATAATTTTTGATTTTTGTGTTCTCAACAAACTTTTCTAACAAAGTTGTCTTTCATGTCAATGAGTTTTTCAATTAATTCTAAAGCAGTAAGTTATGATAATTAAATGGTTAGTTAATAAATAAATGAGATGCTTCTAAGTGTACATAAAATAAATTAACAACGTTAAATCTGTATAAATAAAATGTGGAAAGAATCATTAGAAAGACAAGTTAATAAAATAAAAATTAAACACCTAAATAAAAGTACTTGGGGTGTTCAAATGAACACGGACACAATATACTATTACAGAAATATTATTTTCAGCTGAATTTCATTTGAAAATCCAACTATTTCTGCATAGATTGCAGACTCACTAAATTAAAGCAAACTAACATTTTACCTTTTAAAATCTTACATAGATATTATCTTTGAAAATGTGAAGAGGAGAAAATTTGTAAACTGTTCCCAAACTTCATAGCTGCAAAGTGAGAATTTTTGTGCTATTACAGTAATTTTGAAAAACAAAACCACATTTGAACTTGTATTGCGTAAAGACGTGTTAATATTACAATGACTATGATTATGTAAATGAAAGAATACGGATTTGTATCAGTGAATAATCAGTTAATTTTATTTTAAGTTTGCAGACAACTTAGACAGCTAGTTTTCTATACAGACTGTTTAATGAGTGTGCAATATATCCAATAACATGCTGAAGTTCCAGGATAATCTCCTATTTGACAATGTTTACTGAATTTGTAATTTACTCTGATCCATTGATGTTTTTTTTTGATAGGTGAATTGTTACATTATTTCTAAAATTCCTGATTACGTAGCTGTAAGGGAACTACCATGGGTTTAATATTTTACAGAGTTAAAGTGGGGAGACATTGCATTTTTAATGATGTTCTTAAGTTAATAATTTTTTTAGCTAATACATAGCATTTACTTCAGCTCATTAGTTTAGGATAGGCCAGGGGTAGGTATTACAGAGACAGTAATTTTAGTTAAATGTTTAGATGAAATAAAAACATGATGTTAATTACAGCTCATCTATACATTTAATAAGGAATTAGTGGTACTGTAACTAGGCCTGGTTTCCCCTATGAGTGGGAAGGAACCCTCATAGTTGATGCAAGAAGCCCAGGGAAGAGGAATGGTCAGCCAATAAAATTCTTAGATTTATTAATACTACTATGTATTGTCAAAAAAATAAGTATTAAGCAAAATAGATGGTAGTACATTTTGTATTTTTATGCTAAAAAAATCTTTGGCAAACAGTTGATAAATAAAGTGATGATAACGCAAGGGTTTCTCTCCAAATAAATAACTATTAATGTATTCTTAGATACATAAAGCTAATGATTTAAATTTTTTTTATAGTTCACAAAGAAATTAATGACAAAATACTGCTGCCTTTACTTAATGACTAATTACAAGGCTATTGAGAGAGAAAGCAGCTTTTTTTATAGGCACTACCGTGACTAACCAACTATGGCAAAATGATTTGGCACCAAGCTAGCTTTAGAAATATAAACAAACAAACAACTATTGAAGAAACATATCTAGGATGGTTCTTTAATTTCTTGGTGTAGTCACATTTTACCATTTTCCCACTGCACAAGTTAAAGAAAGTTGAGAAAAATGGGAAATTGAGTCCATTCATATAAACCACATCGACTTATAACCCAAAAATTATGGTATATGATATATGGAAATGAGAATAGAGAAAGAGAAATAATAATGATAAAACAAAGTTCAGATGGTTACGTGAAAGCTGTGGGTTTATTCAAAGAAGTAAAATAAAGCCTTTCTAAAAGACTTATTATTTCATAACATGGTAAAAAATGTTAATTTTATTTATTGAAATCTTAACATGTCTGATATATCCATAAATATACTTCATAGAAATTTTTATCTAAAAAATGTTTTACATATATGAAGAACCTCAGATTATAAAAAAAGACTTGAAAGATGTCATGTTGATGTTAAAACTGTTTGGGGGAAAGAGTGTATAATGACGCATCTTTGGACCTTGGTGAAAATAAAATGCCTTTTTGATTACATCATTTTGCAAGAGGCAATAAATGCAGTTCTAGAATCCAACACACCAAGAACACATTTAGTGTTAAAGTTAGCAAAAAATCTAAATACCAAACTAATTGTGACATCATATTCCTCAAAATGAAAAACTGCTAATAGTTGTGATGTTATGTCATCACTTTGTTTCTTGTGGTAACATCAGCATGTCTTTACCAACTTTGGTATCATTTTGGTAAGTGTAGCAGATGTGGGACACTAGCTCCAGTTAACACAAATGTACTTTTGTGTTGCTCCAACATCTTGCAGAACTTTGTGACGAGGGAACCCTAACCCTGATAGAATTCCAGTCAGAAGTTTACATTCTGACCTCGATGAATGCCAGCTGACTAACTCTGTTTTTCTTAATAGATTCAAAGAAATTTTTTAAAATAAAAATTCAATTTTTCATTTGAAAATGAAATTTTTAAAAAGAGTAATTCTAAATAAGGAACTTTATAATTTCAAAATGCCATTGTTAAGATCTGAAAGACAAAATAATCGTACAGTTTATTATACATGGGGTACTGATCTTGTAGCTGTGGTCCTTAGTACTGAATTTTTCTGTATTTTTTGTTAATTCCAATGCAAAAAGGATCTGGTTATAATCTCTATGGTGTTATTTGTAGCACCTCTACAGCTGTCATGTACTTATCAGCACTTCTGGTCATTTATTTTTAACATAAATGAAAACTTAATAATTAAAATAACTAACAAAGTATTAAAACAGAATTTATTTTCAAATAATTATAAAGTAAAATCTGTTTAAAATGTTATTTAAATAAACAAATAATATATATAATTTACTACAGATTATAAACAAAGGATAAACTAAATATGCAGCTCAGTGTTTTGTATTTTTTAATGCTTAAAATTTATGTTCATTGAAAAGCAATTACATTAAAAATAATTTTAAAAAACCAACAAAATGTTTATATATTTTATTGTTGTAGTCAAGTTCATTCTAGATACAGAAAGCCAGTAAAAACAACACACATGGAATTCTAAACAAAGATATCTTAAGCAAAATGTTTAAGTACAGGTTTTACTTAAGAAATATTCTTATATAATTATTTTAAAAAATGGTTTAATATCTACTTGTTAATAATTTTCTACTTATCTCTGTAACTACAGATATCCTCTTGTTAGTATTATCATTGAAATATGAATCATGTGGAAAGAATTGTGATAATAAATAAGTTATAAAATTTGAAAAATAATAATTTATTTATGTGTAAGAAGAGAAAGCATTCCTTCGTGTGTAAACAAGAAAAGGTGCAGCATCTTATTTATGGGTGAATGGTAGACATGAATGTGCTGTAAATTGGCGCCTGTTGGAAGTGTGTATAAAATGTGTTTTTCACAAGTATGTACAGGCTGATGAGGCTTGGGAGAACCACAGCATTAGAGATTCTACTTTTCGATTGTAACATGTACATCTACAGAGTTTTTATTTGTTTGTTTTGTGTCTTAGAATGATTGGCTAAAAACCACAATATCTATAGAAATATTGTTACTTTAGCCATATTTCCCGTGTTCCCCAAAACATGTCAGCCTATGATGAGAATATACTGAATGACTGGGGCAAATTCAGGAACATTGGGAACCATTAAAGGTCACATATTTTTTCATAGTTTTGCTTTCATGTATTTCCTTCCCTGACAATTAAAGAGCATCCCACAATGCAATGATATAAAAGCTGGCTTCCATGAACTCAACACAGAAATGGTCTTTTCAGATTTTAGCTACACACAGTGTCCCCATTGTTAGTGACCACAACCCAGGTCAACAAGCATTTTTGAGCTGTCAGTTTTTAGCTGAACAATATACAATTGGGTTTCCATCAAAGCATTATGGGAAGGTATCCTTAGCTGGTGACAGACAATAATTAGCTATTTGTTATCTAATTTTCCCCATTTAAGTTACCTGTGCTATGCTCAGGCAAAATTCTTCATTGCCTTTCTAGACAATAATCTTTAAAAGAAAATGATAGCAGAAATTAGAAGTAATGACATGCACAGTTAACCCTTTATCAACTAATAACTTTAATATCTTTATTATTCTGCCTTTTCTGTATTTCAGTCTACTGGAATGCAGCTATTGGAAACTTTCAATTTTTAGACATTTAAAAAATCTCCACACTAATTTAACCCCCAAAATTGAAATTAGGAACAATTATACTGTAATGTAAATAAATACCTCTTAAAATGACAGGCTTGTTACATTAATATTAAATATTTTAATGAATTTATAATATATTAAAAAGGAAATGCCTAACTTAAAAAGAACCAAGTATAATATGGGCCTGCATCAAGTTAGCCATTTCCCTCTTTCTGGTTTATTTTCCATATGTGATATTTAATTTGAATGCAGAAAAAAATGTGACAAAACAATGTGTCAATTAATCAGCACATAATCGGTAATTGGATATTTATCTGATTAATCATTCTGCCAATTATTAGTCTTCATACAGCAAACAAAAAACTTGTATGTTTTTATTCAGAAAGAACTGTAATGTTGCTCCTCTGTGCATTTTCCACATGCACCAAATTTTATCAATAAATCATTTTTGCCAGGTAAACAGACAACCAGAGGAATTTATCTGGCCCTGTGTTGGAGAGAGTGGACGATGTTAAATCCCATAGACATCTGTTCATTCACCACCTCTCCCAACCACGTATTGCCTGCCTATATACATATATATTTTAGTGCATTTTCTTTTTGTGAGGAGGCAGCTGGCAATAATATTTAATTATTCCGACTAGATTTTTGTGTTTGAAAAAAATCCCTGCCACAACACTAAAAATTGGAAACAGATGACTAAAGTTTATGGAAATTTTTTACATTTTCAAATTGATTGCATTTCAGTTTTTATTTTTATAGTATCTGTCAATGTATTGCTGAAGATATAATTAAGTCACACAACTTTAATATCTATCACTTCTACCACATTCTTTTTCAGAAACATTTACATTATTCATTTGAATTAAATTTCTGTATTTAATTACTAAATGTACTGATTAAACTGTACGTTATCTATCTGTATCTAAATGGATCAGAATTCAAGGTCACTTACCCAAAAGGTAATTAATTGGGTTGATATAAAATTTTAAGCAAAATTGTAGTTATTTTTAATGATGATGATATATTTTTTCTTGAAATAAGCCCAGTATTTATTTTAGTTCTAAAAATTAATCCTTACTAACAAAAGTCTGTTGTTGAAAATACATTTTGTAAAATAGCATGAAAACAGCATGGCTGGTGCCAAGAGAAATCATAGCAGCGAAGAGGCGAATTAGCTAACAATTGTACAGACTCTGGGTATTGACAAATATCTCTAATTATTCAAGCTGAGGCACTAAAGTTAATTATAGTGGAGATGGCAGTAAAATGTAATTTTTTAGTGTAATGAAACTTGGAAGCTTGTGTCCATGAGGGCTTAGCAGGAACTACAACTAGATTCTTATCTTGTCTATTTGTGATGATATTGATAAGAATTCACATTCTTTATGCATCCATTTGGTGGGAATCTTGCTCCCACTAGTTTTATTCATTGTAGCAGCTAAGAGATCTGACATATTGGCTATTATTAAGGCACCAAGGGCATTATTTTCATTGTCTAGTTTCAGTGAGTTCTCAGGTAGAGCAAAAAATCTGCAGACCTAAAATATCCAAACTATTATATAGTTCTCAGCATTTGTTTTTTTAGACACTGTAGATTATTTTAATCATCTATTTGTTTTAATAGTTTCTTTCTTTCTTTGTTTAATTTTAAACATCGCATCAAATCAAAATTTATGTATTTGGTGCCATAATTTTACAACTATGAATCTTCTTCTCATTAGAAAAATTCACACTTTCAACATTTTGCTATTGACTGAAATGCTAATATGTGACATATACTGTGTATATTATAACCAAATTTATGGTTTAAGATAGTACAGTTTACAAACTTACTACTATTGTAATATAAAAGAAACTTTTTTTTTCATTAAAACACTACATAAATGTTTAATATTAAATACAAATTAAATATTTAAACATGCTATATGTTATGTAGCAGATTTTTTTGTTCATTCATTTCTATTTTCAGTGCTTAGATTTCTTCCATTTCTCAAACTGCTCAACTTAATAAATAATTTAAGTTTTGCTTCATTAACTGGTTTGTCTGCTTCATCTTTAAGAAAGGCTACATCATTCTCTAATATTTTTTTTTGTTATTTAAGAAATGCATTTCTTTTTCCACAAGTTTCTGATAACTGGTTTTTAATGCTTTTTTTCTTTCCTTTTTGTTAATATTTTAAAGGATGAAAATAGTTTTTCCTGGCAGTTTGTGCAAATTGTAATAAAACCACCAACTCTGAATATATCATCAATGATTCTTCTGGAAAACAAACAATTTGTTTCTTTGCTTACATTATTTTTCTACCAGCAATGTTTTAATGGTAATTCTGACATTTTGACAGAAATAGAAAACCAAATATTATTTGTAATAAGACAAAGAACTGATAATGAGAACCAGCATATTTCTGCATGTGCTGTCTAAAGTATAATACCGAAGCAATCATCAAACGACTCATCACTGCCGAGCCATAAGCAGCCTTTGCCCGGCTGGTTTTAGCCAAGCTTCGCTGGAAAGGACTAAACAATGTTTCTGTTCATTAGCCGAACAGCAGTTCATGTGGAGAACGTGCAATTTTGAATATGCTTTTCTTCTTACATCTTCAATGTGATGCATCTTAATTGAAAAGTTGATTGCCCCTTTAAGAATAGTAATTAACCAGGTTAAATTTTTATTTGTACAGTTAGTTGATAATTAATAAAGTAAGATCTTGGACATTTTCTACAACAAATAATTTCTTTATTATTATTTTAATTTGGATGCTTCAGTATGCAGAAAAAATAACTATTCATGCATTGTAAAACAAGAGATTAATATAACACATTATTTCAATATTTTGTTTTAAAGAATAAAAATTCATTCATTTATTTATTTACTCTTTCTTCAATAGCTGACATAAAGAACCAAAGAGCCATCTTTACATTGCATTTATGTGACAGTTTATCATCTTTCATATTTAGTCATATAAATGTGCCATAGAGGTAATAATTTTGGTTCTTTATTGCAGTGATTAAAGATTGTGTAGATGAAATTTTGTCCAGTAAGCTTAACATTTTCATTCCTTTTTCAGTCTAATATTAATTAAATGTTTTCTAATTTTTTCCTTTTTCTTCTGCTAATAAAGGTAGCATTGTATGTAGTTTTAAATGTCCTGTTAACAAAATCCAGCCTTAACTGACTACAGAGACATGTAATGTTACTCACAATTTAATTTTTTTTCTGAGATAAAAAAAAATATTGTATTTTTTAAACAATTTAGTTGCAGAGATGGTCAAAACATATCTAAAAAATCTAAGTATAAATGATAGTCACTTTATTTACAAGAAATATATAAATAAATAAGTTGTAAAGAGTTGAAATTTTCTAGTAGAGTATATTATAGAAAAAACCTTACAGATTTGATGGTGGTAAACATTTTAAATGCATGAAAAATTAACTTTCAAAGATTGTTGAAATTATGAGTATTAAATAAATTCTTCCATCTTTATACAATACCTAAGCAGTTCTTCAAGTCAGCCTGCAACATATAGCCTTCTGAACAAGTACAGCTGGCACTACCTGGTGAGTTCTGGCAGCCATATTGGTTTTGCGCATGTTCATCGATATCTGCATTAATATTGCGCTAGTAAACAACTAAGATTAATCTCCGAAAGCAGCTGTGAGTGAGCAGCAGCAGACAAAAAACAGGTACAAACAAGGTTAACTCCTGCTGCATAATGAAATAGTCAATGCAAAAACAAAAACTTTCTATGTGCCTAGAAAATCATGTTTTAACTTGAGGAAAATTTGACTCATGAAATGCCGCAACTATATTTGACATGATAATATTAATAAATTTAATAATCATATTGATTATCAATTCTCTTCCTTGGGGGCACTTACATAAACCATGCTGGCTTCTTGTAACTACTAAACCAAACTAAGTAAAGGCTCAACTACCATAAGTTTTTCTCAATTCTGATTTAGCATAACAACATAAATTTACATAATTACAGTGTAGAATTTTTGTTTTCATTAGCATTGTCTTCTATTCCTGTATGACTTTAAAAGAAAAAATAATCCTTTTCCTGCATGAATTTAACATTTGTCTAATTTCAGAATCTGAATGCTACAATAATCTCACAAGCTCAAACAAATGCTGACTTAAAAATTTGTTGTAGAATTTAGTTAGGTTTTTAGACTTTTAATATAGAAAACAACTCATTTTGTTATGGTTAATGTCTTTTCACGAAATACAATTTTATTTTTGCAGAAGTTATTGGAATTTTTACCTTTTCTTGTTTATTTGTATGAGTTATGTCCCTTCGCCTAACTCGCTAACAATGCACACTATTAATGCCCTCTGCTCCCCGGTTAGTTAGAGGTCAGAGGGCGAGGACGTTAATACTGTGCATTGTCAGCGACATCCGCGAAGAAGGGAAATAACTCTATCGTTTTTTCTATATTTTCTTTTTTTTTTATTTTCCTGATAAACAATTTTATTTTTGCAGAAGTTATACAAATAAACAAAAAAAAAGGTAAAAATTATAAAGAGTTACGTCCCTTCGCCCAACTCGCTAACAATGCACAGTATTAATGCCCTCTACCTGGTGGATAGCGCGTTACCTCCTGGGAAACAGCTGTTCACGAAAGTTATGGGTTCCAGCCCGGGAAGGGTTAGGGAGGAAAGGTACCGCTGATGAGTGTCAGTTAAGCAAGAAACAGCTGTTCGGCTCTTCCTCGGATACATTGGTGTATAATTTATTTTAAAATTAGGGATTAAATCTGTAAACAATCTTTGGAGATTGGGGTAATTTCGATCTTGTTAAAATGTCAGTAGGTGTCTTGTGAATAAGGGGAGGTAATCCTGTCCGATTTAGAATTTAACTATTTCCGTGTTTAGAATCTCACATTCATTGCGAATCTCGATCGCCTCCCATTGGTCGGGGATCCCGTTGGAGCGGCACGGGAGAGAAAGAGGATGTTTGGCAAGACTCTCTTGCGACCTCTGATTCCGGACATGATCGCTCGTGTATATATTTCGCGAGCTTGTGAAGGTGGATGTAGATAAGTTACATATATATGTGTGCGCCTCGAAGATGAGGAACGTAGCGGACGTCTCTCCAGCTGTGATGAAGACCGTCTGAAAGCCTCAGTTGAAGCTGATCGAAAATAAACAGTGTCGTTGACCGGAGATCTGAGCTTCGCTTGTTCTACGAAACAAACACGATCCATGTTGGCCGGATCATTACGTGTGACGAGAAATGGATCCTTTACGACAATCGCAAACAAACATCGCAGTGGCTCGACAGAGACAAGGCGCCTAACCACATTCAAAATCCCAGCATTCGCCTAAAGAAGATCATGGTTACTGTCTGGTGGACTGCAAATGGAGTCATCCACTATAACTTCTTGCATCCTTGAGAAACCATCACAGCTGAAAGTTACTGTCGAGAGTTAAACGTTGGTCGTCGGAAACTCTTCCAATGACAGCTCACCCTGGTGAATCGAAGAGGCCCAATCCTGCTCCACGACAATGCTCGTCCTCATGTTCAAAAGTGACTCTTCAGAAACTGAACAGGTTGGGGTACGAAGTTCTCCCTCACCCAGCCCATTCACCAGACCTTTCTCCCGCAGACTACCACCTTTTCAAACACCTCGACAGCTTCCTCCCTCCGTATGAATTCCTTCTCCAACCAAGCAGCAACTGAACCTGCCTTCCAACACTTTATCGACTCCAGAAATCCAGACTTTTTTCAAAATGGTATAAATGCACCTGCAACTCGTTGGCAGAAGTGTATTGACTGTAATGGAACTTACTTTGGTCAATAAACTTCACGTTCAGCAACAATATGAAATCTCATTGTTGCGGTGAAAAACCCGACAAAGCGTTTGTAACAACCTAATAGTTTGCATACGATCCTTTTCTTACATTGTGACCGAATTTCGTATCCATAAAGTCAGAGAACGCTAACTAATCCATAACCTGCTTAACATCCTACAATGGATAAAGAAGCCAGATTATGTTTTCGGAAAAACGTTTATGCTGAGCTTTTTCGCAAGGACAAACTCTCATGTTGCCAGATCGATGGAGTTAGGGAACCTACTGATTTCCGCAAGAACCCCCTCCCACAGACTGGGGCTCGCGATGTCTGGGGTCCGAAGAGTCGCGGTTCCAGAAGTTTGAATCTAACGGTTAGACTTATTTGCGGCGAAGATTTGAGTGAGGCATTTCAGCAGAGTTATCGATGTCCCCCTCTTCTTCTTCTCACTTTACCTGTTCACTGATCCTAAATAATTTTATTATTACAAAAACGTTTTAAGTCCCGTTAACAGCTCACCGTGAACTGCCGTATTTATGCTTAAAATACGTAGCTCTTGAAGCAACATCAATAGATACCTGCATATATTCTATAGAATTTACTTTCAGCAATTTAAATCTATCAGAACATTTTATCTTATTAGCAACTGAATTAATAATAATTACAGGTAGTTTGTGACTAATACCAAGGTCTACGTTTTCGACGTTATCAATTAAGAAACAGGCGAGATAATGCGGTTGCATCTGCATCATCCTTGGAAGTTTATTTGAGACTTCAAAGTTATAGTATTAGAGCAGCTTTCAAAGCAGCTTCTCAACGTATATCGTTCTTATCGCCATCATTCAGATAACGATCTCTCGGTAAACGATGTCTCTGTTGCAGGATTTCTTCTCAAACTGTTCAAGGGAGATACCAAAGGGGAACCTGGAGATACCTATCCACCTTTTAGACTTCTAAGCGTTATTCATCCTGCTCCTATCTTCTCAAATGATCCGCTCCAAGACTTCACTGGCATCGCCAGGTACGGGATTTTCCTGATTCTTCTAAGGCCCCTAAAGACACCGTTTTCTGTTTCACCTGGAAGGAAGTAAACGTCTTAGGGACCAATCCGATTGGCTCAAACCGTAGCAATAGCTTGTGCATAGTAAATTATTCGATGACGGCTTCTGCCTCCCTTACTTTACCATTAGCAAAGCTTCTAAGATGGCACTACTAATCCTTCAGAGGCATCGTGAAACAGAGTATTACAAGCCATTTGTGTCGGACTACGCTTCTTTTATCAGCATCAAAAGGCTAACAACAACCCTGAACGCTCGTCGAAAGATTGTTCTTCGTCGAGGCGGCCAAAAAAGACGGCTCCTCACTCCTACTCTGGTAGTTTTCCTGCTGTGCAAAGTTATTTTCTGTTGCTTTTGGTGATAGTGGTACCGTTCTTGCTGGGGCACTGCCACGTAAATACGATCTCTTGTCCATTGTTGTTTGGCTTTCTTCATCTCCCTTATTAAAAAATAAATATCATTTTGCATCTGTATAACTCTCTAGGATTCTAGAAACTGTTGTGGTACTGTTCTGCACCAGCTCTTTATTTCTTACGACCTGGTTCTCTTTGCTTTTGGTTTCGAATTTTCTGATTTTTGCAACACCTCATTCGTAATTTTCAAGAGGTTAATTAAATATAAAATATACTCTGACTCCAGTCTTTTAAAGCTGAATAGATAAATATCTACGTGAGAAAATCCAATATTTATCTAAGTGATCATTAGTTTTAAGTTTTCATGTAGTTCAAATCAAGAGAGATCAATCAAAAACAATCCAGCCTGATCGATACATTTCTCTCTATTCGGGAAGGTTTTTACGTTTATTAAACTGCCTTTGTGTCTGACATTACACTTAGATTAGTCGATAATGTTCGATATTCTTTCGTGTCTTATTAAATGTACTGGTGCTGACATTTTTCAGCGTAAATCTAAATAAATAGTTTAAAATCAATTTTAGCAAGTTCCTTGAATCTCACGCCGAGACATATGCAGTCGACTCGATCTGTTTCCATTACCAATAATTATTTTAATTAACGAAATGTTATCATCTAAAGGCGAGGAGAGACAAGATCATATAAAAAAACTGCGAGTTGTGTGACAAAAGAAATTCCTGACTTACGGTGTTTGGTTTCACCATGGAGTTTAATAGATACTGAGAGATCTCGATATATAGCATCTTTGATTTTCCTGAGATGGCTGTCATATGAGGAGGTCTAAACGGTACCTCAGAGCGATTATTCTTCCGGTAAACCTCACCCTGTTGTTTTATTATTATTATATAATAATATAATAATAATAATAATAATATAATAATAATAATAATAATAATAATAATAATAATAAACAAACTGCAAATTAATTCAGATGTCTTAAGCTAAGATCTACTCGTTGGAGGGCCTGAGGTAGCCCGCTGCTCTCGCTAGGATGAGGTACACTAATACTTAAAAAATAATACAGGCCGAAATAAGGCCTCAATTATAAACAGCTGTCGTGGAACCGACCCACTTGGAACTTCACACACATACCCCAACAATTGCACCACACCCTCCAAAAATGATCTACTCGTAATTACATCGATGGCGAACTCAAAGAAATAAACTTTTACTTGAAACTACGCATAAGAGAGATTAGTTACAACTGGACAAATTCTGAGGACCCCATCGGTCTGCAGTCGGGGGCTCGGCCAGTTCTATTAAAAATTAGATTTCTGGCTGATCGATCTCTCACGTAACACCTCACCCTGAACTACAGAGTTAGTGGATCGGTCACCAGCTTCATTTAGACAGTTGCGCTGCTAAGAGTGAACAGGTTGCCTACCCTGGACTCCGTGTCTCTTTGCTCTCCGCCGAAGCAGATTTGACGAAAGATAGGCATCTCTTTAATCAAATTCTTTCTCGGGTCGCAGAACAACATCATGAGATAACCCCGATCGCCGACCTTGTTTTCGTGATTAACACTATCGATCAAAATATTACACTATAACATTCTTTAGCACCGCAATGGAAACTAGATAAGAAAAAGATGTCCAATGCTTTAAACAGATAGCCTCATCAGCCAACATAAAGAGTTGTTTTTCAAATGACAATAAATAAAAGTATCATGTCGAAATTTCTCAAGATTTTCGGATAAAATGGGCATTTTTTATAGTGATAAACTATTTACTTTTAAACTGTTTCCAAGCTGACAAAATGGCTCTCGTTGTTGTCAATAAAAGTTAAACATTCATTCCCTCGTATTAACCCTAGAATCCACGCCTGTATTGTTAGGATTAATTCATATGCATTACAGATTGAAACATGTGCCATAATAATATGAAAATCATAAGATTCCAACATACCCGTTTATTCTGGAATTCATGCAATATTACTGTTTGAAAAAAGACATTTCGTATTTGGTGAAGGGTCTCTCATCGTCTAGAGAGATCAATTACCCTATTGAATGATAGGAATGTGCTCCTTAGTAATCAGTACCTAGTCGTGTGCTACGCAAGCGATGTTAAGGATCCTTTCGTATATTTATAATATTAGTTAGTCACAGTAATAATTTGATTCCGAAAAAAAAATCGTCATGGAGTTAAATAACGGAAAAGATTTCCCTTTAGTAGATAAGAGTTAAACGATATTTCACAATTGAGTTGGTGACACGGAAGACAACTGATAAACGAACTTAATATTAGCGAAACCGAAAGCCACAACTTCTTGTTTCCTGTTCCTTAAAATTGATGTCAAGTTGACTGTTTTTTGAAAAGAAAAGGTTTCGTTGAGACTAAAAATGTAAATAATAAATTCCTGCACATTATAACTACACCGCTGTACATGTGATCCTGTTCTTGGACCATCCTTCCAGCGAGGTTATGAAACGGTCCATAGCTTCAGTTATGTTTGGCTACAGACAATTAAAGAAAATGTTACAGAAACAAAATGAGCAGTTAAATGGCATCTCGATGGCGGATATTTGTACTTTACGTCATAAAGGGAAGTAATCCGATAATAGCATCAATAATTTGAAAACTCTAAAATTTATGCTCTCTCTTGTAATACTACATTGACAGGATTTTTATATCCATGGAACTGTAACATTTTAAAAACTAAAATAATATCACTTAGATCTAAAGCTGGAAACTTGGTTTCATGGTCTACTTCGATTGTTCCAAAAATATGATCTGTAATGGAAAATATACAAAAACAAATCTGATGAAATACAAATATAAAGATGGTTAATAATCTGTATCACCGTTTACCTCTCAGATTGTTTTTTAAGGACACATTTTTATTGTGTTACTTTGTCTTTATCAATTAATTACGATTTCACGTTGTTTTTGAATAGTCCATGAAGAGCCATCAAATTTATCCAAAGAGTGTAGACAACCTGTGATCTGTGAGAGAATATGCACCACCACTGAGAAACATCTTAATTCCGCCTAATTCTACCTCCAGAAAGGACTTCTACTCAACCGGACACATTAGAGAGCTACTAACTAACTAATAATTATCTCGAAAAGTCCAAATTTACATGTGAATAATTGTCGTGTGATGTCGGACACTACCAGAGACCTTAGAAAGAAGGTTTTGTCAAATAGTGCTTCTACAGCAAACTGAATTATCATTGAACATCACAGACCTTAGGTAGTCGGAAGGAGACTCTGCGAGACTCTTATATTTACCAGTGAAGCTCGTCAGGAGAGCTTGTCACCGACAGAGACCAAGACTGTGGAGGGTGGATTAAAAGTTGGCATAAAGACAAGCAAACGATAGATCTTTATAAATACCTGTAAATCTTTAACATTTTTCAACTAACCTCTGTGCACGGTGAGTTATTTTTTTCGCACCAAACTGTGCTGACAATCTTTAGGTTTTGTGCGGTCTTCCGGAAGTAGCCCTTATCGGCAGCTGAAAGGAGCACGGACGGCTTTGAAATAGCATTTTCCCTTTTTACTGAGGATATCTGCTTACTTACCAGCTGAGTGCACCCAGTATGGTATCCCTATGATTTTACATCTGTACCAGGCTACTGATTACCGTTTCCTTACCTACAAAAGTAAGATTATGGGCTCCCCGGTCTTTGAGTAGCTTGCTTTCTATATCGCCAACTAGCGTTTGGCAGTTGCACTCAGCTACGTCTATAGATGGGGAAACTCGAAACAGAATTTTTATTATGTTCCTAGCCCATTCAATACCAACACTGTCAGGGAGGTGTGGGACCTTCCAAAGACTACCCAGCCACGCCCCGAGTCTTTTGGTTTTGTTTATTCGGGCAGCAGATGGCGCTTGGTACAGCTTGAGCGTGTCAAAATCAGCAGGCAGCGTCTTCGCGTTCTGAAGGACGATCTTGGTGTCGTCCGCGTGTTATTGCTTATCTTCTGCGGGAACCGTACTGATGTCTCCGCCATGACTACGCAAAGCAATGCACTTAGGAAACAGCCGCATAAGGGTTATAGATAAACCAACCTGAAACGGTTTTGATTGCTTTTTGTCTGGATGTCAGTGTGACAGAGGCTCATCCACTTCTTTAGGTCTCCCCCTAATCCAAGCTCGTTTACTGTCATAATTCCGCTCTATTCTATCGACTGCTTTCAACCGGTAGAGGGCTACTGACACCGGGGGTTGCTCTGTGTCTAGTTTATGCAAGATTTCTCTGGTCAGCTGAAGCGAGTCCGCGAACTGAGCAGGTCCCAGTGTCGAACGCGCTGATAGCTCCGACTGCCAGGTCGCTAACTGACAGATATCCGAACGTTTTATAGAAGTCGTCAGTAGGCCGCGGTTCCCTGGGACTCTATCACAGTTTAGTGCCTTAATGGCAGATATTATCTCTTCCTCCGTCATTCAGTCTACGCGGAGCGTGGAGTCTAAGGGTACCTAATATATGCTCTGAGTTCTTCAGGAGAGCATCCTGAGCTGGGGCATCTGTGCCTTCAGCAGAGTGTATTATCGAGCCCCTTCTCCAGGAATGTCGCCTATTTCTTTAAGGGGGTGAGCCGCGGGTGCAGTTAAAATGGTCATAGGTTTACCTAATAGCCCCCACCCAGTCTTTTCTAACACATAAGAAGCTTTGGGCCCTTATTCTGGCGCCTTCCGCTTTGGTTCTACACAGATTAGTTAGTTATGTTTTAATGTCATAGATTGTATCCTGGTGCCGTATTGTTTAATTCTGCTTTAAGGTCGCGTCTAAGTCCTGTCCTCGATGTTTCCTACACGCGCTCCTTAGTTTGGCAGTCTTCTCTGCGGAGATCGCTCAGCCTTATTTTCACTGTGTCCCACCATTCTATGTGTGTAGGCGCCTTCTCCCGTGATTGCCCCCAAATCTCCTGTCAGTCTCTACACACGTCGGTTCCGTTAGAATGGTGTAGTTGAGCTTCCGGGTGCCGAGTCCTCCGGGCGCTTACTTACGTGGACAGCCGGCTTTCATGTGGTAGGGATCGCAACAGGACAGGGATCTCCGTTGATTTACGATAACGTCCGCTCTGTCTCTGCAGGTCGATACCTTATACCTATCAGAGTAACGAGTGAACGGTTGCTTAGTTATTCCCCGATCCTTAGAAGTCCAATTTGTAAATATTGTATAATTTTTCCTCGGCAAGATCATCGGGGAACAGAAGGAGCCTTCATCACGGTTCCTTATAAAGGTGTAAAAACATTCATGACCCTGCAAGAAGCTATCTTCTCTCCGTTAGGCTCAGAAATGCGAGGGTCTATACAACATATCTCTTGGTCATCTGGTAAAAGCCAGAAATGAACGTTGTTGGACAGGGATTTAAAACAGAAGTTGAACAGAACAGGAAAGTATTATATCCCAAACCGTCGACTGTTATATTTTCCCATGCACGTGACTTTGGTTTACGTGGCGAGGTGGAGATGTTCACAGCCCGTTCCATTTTACGTTTTGAATCTCAAGATGAGTCGGTCGGAACCTATTTGGAAGTTGTTCCAGCTAATGCTTGCTATACATCTGTTCTTACAGCAAACGGTAAAACCAGCATTTATGAGGAAACTATCAGGGAAGAAATACATTCTTCTGAAAACAATAACTGCTGATGAAATATCCGACTTACCTGGAAGGAGAAATTTTCACCTGGCGTAAGTTTCGTTGACGTAACTACTGAAACTATTCTTATCCAACTGAAATTTCTCGGAATAGCAAGATTCTATGAGGATGCTACTCCCATTGCCAATACTATCATTGAAGAGTTAACAATGTTCGGACTGAAGCTATCAAAAATACTTGGCCAAGGACACATCGGTACTCTAAGATGGCAGGAAAGAAAAGCGTCCTGACAGCTTTAATAAAAGGTATCTAAAAGCTGTGTTTGTCCATTGTACTACTCATAAACTGAATCTTGTAGTGGCCTACTTGAATTGTGCACCTGAGGTAGACAATACACTTGGTAAATCTAAGCTAACATAAGATATTTTGGTGAAGGTCCAATGAAAATCTATCTATTCAAAAATATACGTCTACGATATGAAACTCGTTTGAAGGCAAAACACAAGATTATAGAAATTTTCCAACAACTTTCAAAGGATTTTTGTTCTGTTAAGGATACTGATCACTACAGCTTCAGGTAAGAGACGACAAAACGCGCACTCACTAGTAACTGCTTCAAGTACAGTGACGTTTATATTTTCTCTAACACTAATTCCTGGCTATTCTGCGATGCTATAACCTGTAACACAGGCGCTCCGGCCTCCTCATCTTGATATCTTAAAAGCCTCTGATTGTGTTCAGGAGCCTATAAGTGAGTTTCGTGAAATCGATTAAATTATTAGTTCGACGAAATTTTCTCTAAAGTTTAACAGTTGACGAAGAATTTGAATACTGAATTGTGTGTTCCATGAATTCGAGGACTGAGGACATTTCGATTTAATGTTGGAGGCTCAATCATGAAAGCATATTTTTTTCAAACTTTGCTTATACAATATATGGACTCTATTATTTCATCACCAGGCAGTTTGCAGCAAAAAACACGTGTGCATTGGATGTGAAAAATCCAAAAACCAAATTGGAAAAATAAATGAAGTGTAAGAATTTGAAAATTTGTAGATGACGCTATAGGCTGGTCTGAGATGAGGACTAAAAATTGTTAATGATTTGTTAGCATTTTGGGAAATGTGAGTTTATTGACATATTCCCTTCAATCAACAATGGGAGTGGATCTTTTGTCTGGACTTTGTATGATAACTGATCAAAGACCAAAATTTCCAGCTACAAACAAGAACTTATTTTTAAATAACGAATAATTTTGGCCAAAACAACAGATGCTTACAATCTTAATTGAATAAAAAGGTTGAATAATATTTTTTGTTCATTATTGTGAGCTTTCGATAGATTTATTATTTTTCAATTTTCAAGGAATCGCAAGAAATACTTCCAAGTAAGAAAAGTTATTGATGATTATCAAATAGTTTTGGTCAGAAACAAAACACAGATCAGCTTCTTTATGTTTTGACATCAGTCCGCTCTCATCGCTCGGCCCATTCCCGAACTTTACATCACTTTTCCTATCTCCCCCTCCCCCCACGGACATGAACCTGCAGGCTAATTAAGGGAAGTCTTGAACAATGCTAAACTATCATGGACTATAAACTTATTTTTATTGGGTGGTTATTTTATAATAATTAGCGTGACAAATCCAATCACAGATTCGTTCATTTGTTCACCTTACTACACTTCTCTCCATTGGAAACTTCGTAACAAACAACCACAAGAGAAGAGCAGACACGTGGACAACTTCCCCGGGCCCAATGATAGCTTAATTTCCATTGAATAATAATTTGTAAAGAAAAGATCGGGTCATTAAATGACACACACATTAAATCAAATTCAAAATCATAATCTCACTCTTACAAATGTTATAAAAAAGATAAACTCAACAAAGAGTACACAATATTCAAAACTGTACATGTGTTACCGCCCAGTTCTCCTAGCCAGAGAGACACTCAAGCTGCCTCTACATTCGTAATGATCTGGATACAGACTTTTGGAGAAACCAAAATAGAACAATATTAAGTATATAAATGACAAGGGTACTATTTCGATCTATCACTGATGTCTTAAAGGGAGGTAATATGTATTCAATATACAGCAGTTTTTTTCTCTTCTTGCTCCTTAAACAAACTTTAACGGATGGTGTGAAACGAGGAATCAAGAACTAAGTCTCTATGGTAACTTCGTCTTATATACAGCTATGTTGTGAATACTTACGAGATATTTTAATTTACGTCATAGTTCCGAACAAACGCGATCTCGAACGTAAACACGAGGTGTTTAGTGGCGGACTGTTAGATACGTTCTGACGATATTTCGGTAATAAGCGGTTGATATTTTAACTGTTGTAGACGTTTAGAAAGATAACCAGGGACGAAGAATATAAACGATTTTTGGGAGTCATAATTGTGCAGGTTCCCGTCTGAACGATAGTACTTTTCTGATACAATAATACGTTGTGTGATGTTTGGTTATTAGATGTATTATTGATTTATTACGAACATTTCATAATCGATCATTAGTAACTAAACGGATAAAAACATCTCTTTCCAGTCCTGTCTTTCAACAAATAATACAGCTCTGCTGATGCCAGCCAAAAATATGCAGACGTCAAGACATCTCTCCACAGAGCACAAAGTCGGTTTATTTGCCATATTTAAACCATAGACGTCATCAAAACAAACAGAGCCGAATTCTTAAATCGGTTTTCACTCATTCACTTTAGCAAGGTCCTAATATCATTTTTTATAATGTGGTTTGATTATATTTAATAATAAATTTGTAGCAGATCTCAGGTCAGTAATTTCTCTTAAACCACGTCTCATTAACCTGCCAGATCCGAAAGAAACCGTTGATCAAAAAGGTGATATTTCTGACAGCGAGAAAAGCCAAATCAATATATTCCCTTATTGCCTTAAATCTGATAAACTTTTGGTGTAAGTCACTATTTTATTGTCTTATGTGAAAAGCTTCATCTTTCAAAGAAATAAAAAGTCTAATTAAATATCCATTCAATTAGATAGCAAATGTTGTAACAAATGTTCTGGGTCCACTAATCTGAGCTTTGTGAGATGTAGTTTATGAGGTCTACTCTTTTGTGGATAAATAAAATGCAGGCGTAGAATTACATATTTTGGAAAGGGATAAAAACAAAAATTTCCATTTTTGTCTTAATAAATAATCTTCCCTTTATATTGAACATAATTAAATCATATATTCATAATAACTATAGAGTTTCCTTTTACTAGTACAGCGAATACTTACACGATTAATAATAAATTAGATATATATTTTATGTAGAATTCGCAGATGTCCAGAACTACGCTTTTGTTCCAGTCATTAAATGCTCTTGAACTCTCTGTAGCAGAAGTTAGAATCAACATGATGGCGCTGTTGAGATGTAAGGAAAGGAAATACAATCATATTTTTCCAGAGTTATCTCATTTAGGTTAGCCAATGTGTAAAATGTAATATCACTGCACCTGGCTCAATGCTAGCCTTATTTTCGTTTGTTAATACATAATTATGCAAACACCTGAACTACAGATGACCTCAAAACAGAAAAGTATTCAGGTTATATAATACTTGGCGCTGTTCTTCCGATATCTATATTTCGTATTCCAGTTCTTCAAGATAAACTGTGTAATTTTCCCAAAAGGCTGCTATGGAAGTCAAGCAGAATTAACACCAAGAAAGACTACATGGCAGTAAGAGAACTGAAAACGAACAAAACAA
Organism: Nautilus pompilius; assembly: GCA_018389105.1. Taxonomy (NCBI): domain Eukaryota; kingdom Metazoa; phylum Mollusca; class Cephalopoda; order Nautilida; family Nautilidae; genus Nautilus; species Nautilus pompilius. Next base: position 736,298 of record JACATO010000687.1, read on the forward strand.
TCAGAAACAAGAATATTTCAGAAATATGCTTTATTAAGGTGTTACTCCATTACAAATTACCAGAAGAAAGGATACAGTTTATTTCCTATACATCTGGTCATTGCTGCTGATTACATCAGTGACCTATTACTCACAATGAGATCTATTGGGTAGTAGCTGACATGGCTTTCTTGAGATTAAACAACCTATTACCTGATAGGATTGTTATTGTTGATCATCGATACCTAGCCACGTGCTACACAAAGAATATTTGATCAAAATATTACATTATTTAGTAAGGCGTTTCATTTTTCTATAAGCTATGTGGAACTCACGTTGTCAGTGACACTTAGAACAGTTAGAATAAAGAGATGAGATCTGATTAAGTTGTCATGATGGTAGCTTTCGCTCTCCGGGAAGGAAAAAAGGACAAACAAAGGTAGAAAATTGCTTCGCTATGTTTAGGATACAAGAAAAGACATTAATTCGAATTCAATTGTTAAAATAATTATATTTGTTTACCAATAACAGCAAGTGGACTTAGAACCAATTAATTTTTTTAAATGGAAATTTTTCATCTATTGTATATATTACTAATGAATTCTTGAATTAGAAGGTTTTTTAAGCAAATGTATAATAAAATGTATTTTATCTGCCATTCTTATACTTAGAATTTTAGTTTGTGGCAGTAATTAGTGGTTAGCGACTGCTTATTAAATAACTGAAAATAGGATGCTCAGTTTTAGTGAATAAGACAAACGATATTTCACAATCCAGTCACTAAAATTGAATGAAACTAATAGATAAACTTAATAACAGCATATAAGCAAGCAAATTCTTCTTGGTTCTTGTTTCTTACAATTAGTGACAAGTTGAGCTTTACCTGAAAAGAAAGCAAAACGACTTTAGAGCGACGAGAAATATTAATTATGTTACCTTCGTGCACACTATCTACACAAGTGCGCGGTAGTCGTACATTATTTACCAACTGGCCAGTGAAGTTATCAAACGGTCCATGGAGTCAGTGACGTCTGGCTACAAACAATTTCAGATAACGTCACAGAAATATTTTAGACAATTCCATGACGTCATGACGGGTAATAATTGTCATGTAAGTCCATAAAGGTATAATCCGCTTATTCCATTATATTTATATGATAATGAAATGTTGTTCAAACTGTTATAGTTTCCAGGTGATAATGCACAGTAAATAATTTTTAAAAATTTATGTAATGAAATATTTGGAAACAAGAAATACCTGTTACTTACATTGAGGGGAGGGAAATCGGATCCAGGAGATGCTTCATATGTTCCGAAAAGATGATCTGTCAATGTAAATATACAACAAATCCGATCATTTTCCAATATAAAGAAGGTTACTAACCTGCATCACCATTCACCTTTCCGTCTATTTTCTAAAAAGTCATTATTTATTGTAGGAGTTTTAGTTTTAGTCAATTAATTAGAATCTCACGTTGTTCGTTACTAATTCAGGAATGGCCAATATGTATATTTACTTCGGGTAACCAGGCCTGCGATTTGCTAGAGCAGTGGTTCCAAAACTGGGGTCCGCTAAACGTTTGGCGGTTCGATGACAGTATGGTGGAGTCCTCCATAAATGTTTGGAGGCCAAAATTTAGAATCTACTAGAAAATTATAATTGGCTCTAAAGGTAAATTTTGTAAGAATTGGCGGGAATTGCGCTTACAGTTGATTGACACAAAGCATAGAAAAATAGTTAATTACTCGTGATCACAGAAACGCAAGCCCGACCGGACTAATAAGTTTTATTCGCCTTATTCAGAAACCGAATGAGATCTCCTGCGATCGAGAAATGGAAAGGAATCCCAGAAGCCTGACATTGATACCCTTACTGCTGATATGACTAATCGAGAGGCCTCTGCTGAACAAAAAATGATACGGCATTTTTCTTATTTTTTTTCCAACAACATACAAAGACAGGAAACTAATTTCCTCGTGTGCGTACCCGAAGACCAAATACTGACGCAGAAATTAATGTCGAACCTGGCCCTGGACTTTATCTTTCCTCAGTAGTTACAAATTTCCGGCAGGTGCGCCGATTAATAGCAGTTACGGAAATTAAATCATGGAAACTTATCGCTGTTTCCATTATGTAATAATAAATACTGTGTAATGGAGGTGCCATACAACCAAATTCTATATTTCCAAGAAAAATCCTTTCATAATTTATGCTCAAGTTGGGAGAAAATGTACAGTTTTTAGGAGAGGGGTGAACTCAAGATTTCGCATTTCCATTAAAGGGGTTTGTGGAACCGCTGTGCGAGAGTGTATCCAGAACTGAAGAAAGAGTTGTTCTATCCAATTGTACTTATCTCCCAAACTTCTTCTCACTTGAAACATTGCATGGTTTTTACCTAAATATTCTTTAAGAGAAATGTCAAAATTTACATGGGAGGTAATGTTTTGTAAAGTTGGCCACTACTCATGACCTTGAATGCGAGATGTTATCTCCCAGTGTTCTTGCAGCAGCATTAACTTCAACAAGGTCATCACAGAAAACCGGCAGCAGGGATAAGCTCACCGCGGTACTGATAATCACCAATAGAAATATTCAGGAAGGGTCTTTATACCTGATATTTCTAACACTTTAGTGCTCAATTTAAACCCTGCCCGCAATGTGATTTTTACCGATAGTCTTCTGAACTGACAATATTCATCTGATCAGAAGTTTCCAGCAGACAGCCTCATCTATACGAACAAAGAACACACATCCCATCTCTATTAATAACCTATTCATTTTTCATGGAAGAATAAATTTCTAGCGGCCAGTATTTTCTCCCTTATTTAGCGTAACTTGGTTAATTATAACAATTTCGTGCTAAAATATGGTAAATCAAAGGTTGTCATAATCAGATATTTTCAGAACAAGCAAGAGACTGTATCGCAAGATCTCACCGAAGTATATTCATCTATGAACATATTCAAGATTCGAAAAGAGTGTGTCATACTAAATGTTGGTTTTACTAATTAACTTCTACTAGTATTAGTTGCCTTTGATTATTCGCTATAGTTAAAGACTTGCTGACATTTTCAGTCGGCTACGAATAATCTTAAAGTATTCTAAATTTGCATAACGCGAATGCGCAGTATTATCTTCATCAAGTGCTACTCCCGATCAACACTCCATCAACAAATTGAAAAAAAATTGATACACGAAAGGTCGACTCCAATAATGGTGGCAGTCCACGCAGTTATCTAATTTCGATTCAGATTCTTTTCCGCTTCACACGTCATCCCTGCCATGTAGGCGATGTAGTTCACTACTTTATTTACCCTAAGGGTTGACATTGTGGAATTACTTACCGTTCTTCTTAATTGGACAGCTCATCGTTGGATACGCACGCTTCATTTTCTGGCACGACATTTCATTTGAAAACTCTACTAATGGCGCCGTTGAATTCGGTAAGTACAGAGCAATATGGAAAACTCCGTGGTCAAACTCCACCGCTTTAAAATAAAAAAATGTAACAAAATATTTTAATATTTGTGGGTTTATATCCTGTAACTTGGAAGGAAGAAAGAAATTGAATATATAAATACGATTCCTTTATTCAGAAATTTCGTATATTGAACATTGATGTTTATTCATAAACCAATATGGCTGAATGTAAAGAGAGTATCTTTGTCTGAGCATAAATTATGGTGACTATTGTTGGAGCAGTAATTTTAACTAAAAAATTTTTTTGAAATAATGCTCCATGTTTATATACAATATATTTTCTCAATCTGAATGTCATCACTGTGATTCATCTGATACAAGAATTTTATTCAGTAAATTTACCGTAAATTTTACTCTTTTCATAGTGTATAGTCCATTTGGTGACTTCTAGATTTCGGGTTTAAATAAAATCAGATTTACATCAACTTTACGGAAAACCCAACTAACCCACCAATAACAAATGTTTATCAGTATAAGATTAAATACCATGAAGAATGCGTATTTACTTTACATTAATAATTGAGGTAAGGAATGGAGATTTGTATGTACCTGGGATTCAGAGTTAATATCTTGTATACAAGGTTTGAAAGCTATGTAGACCACTAATTAATAGAGATTCGGTTTTCCCACCTTCTTTAATGTAATGTAGATGTTTTCTTTTAGTTTCTAACAGAATCAGGGGATAACAATTGCTCTGACGAGTCGGTCAATTTTCCAGCAGGTAGAATTACACATTGAATCTTGGTTTACAGGAATTCTGAATGGTTATATTGATCTGAATCACGTGCCTTAGAGTTTACTATTTTCGTTTAATATTATCTTTGCAACGCACAAGATAACATGAATTCCACATTAAATGATGTCAAAATTACGAATTAAATATGAATTTTACAGTTTTAAATTCCGTTATCGCATAAATTTTATTCAAGAAATGTGTAAAACATAATTCGCTGAATGGGATGATCAAAAGTTCAATAATGAAATCTATCCTACTAATCCACTAAAACTAGATTTTCTGAAAGAAATTGGATCTTCATTGTGATCCTTTTGACTGCAATTGTACAACCACAGAAATAAGTATTTGATGTATCATGGATACTTGACTTACGAGCTACCATATCCAAATGAAAGGTAGTTTTTTCGTGGATGTTAATCACTTTTGGCTTCCACGTGAGAGAAAAGTTGTATCCAGGTGGGCCTAAATATAAAGAATAGTACTGTCAAACGACAACCACAACAAAAAATTGGTGAGAAGAGGTCCAGAGTTACGCATCTTTTAAAATAAAATAGAAATACAATTTTCTAGCAAGCTAACAATAAACTGTTCATCTGTTGGTTGTAGCTGATTTTTCTTTATGGCCTCAAGAAAAACTCTAATGTCATTTCAGCAAATTTCGAATGAACCATTTTCATCGATATCAATACAAAAGAAAATTATTCAAAAAATAAACACAACGGAGAAGATATATTCATACCAGGAATTATTTTCATTGTCTGTTAATTATTGTACAATCTAAGACGATAAACATTGTGTGATATTCGGTGTTAGAACTGTCGTCTGATGATCAACAATCGGATATTTCCAGCATTAAGAAACATTCCATTCAAATTGTGATGGCATTCGCATATCAATCTATATTAAGTTTATCGATGATCGTTTGGTACTGATTATTTCGATGACAATGTGTTGTCGGTTAATATAATACGAGATCGTTTAACAAAAGCGATTGAATAGAGCAAGGAAAGTCTAAAATGTCTGTCGGGCCTCTGATGTACGGAACCAGACAACTCATGGTCAATACCACGACCCTGAAGACAGGGGCAGGTAACTTCCGACAACGAAATATTATAATGTGATGGTGGAGTAATCGGGACTTATTCTCAGAAGTGTATATACGATAGTTCGTCCTTAGCTTGAAATTATATCTGCATTCGTGTGGAAATGTAATTATTCGACAGGATTCTATCGTATGGGGGCCTGTTATCAACGTACCGCAGTAAGTTGCTATTCCTTCGTCCTTTGTCATCGCCGAGAGAATGTAAAAAAGTCGACCCGGTGCATTTCCTTGGATGACGGAAATGCTGACCATTAGGAAAATAGCAAAGAGACAATGGAGAAAGATAGCCATGTTCTAGAATGTATCTGAAAATAGATATAACAATTCTCTTCATAAGACATGACTAAATTATTGTGTAACAGTCATTAATGTACCTTTTCATATATTCTTCGCCGATTCCTTGTGACACTTAAAAACTATTACATTTAACAGGTGAGTAAATGAAAATTCTTAATCAGTTTATGTATTTAGCTCATCTCGACACCGGGTGGTCATTTTCTATACAACTGACAGATTAGTAAAACATTGCAACAACCTTTTAGAAATATTTTACTGGGTTTGAAAAGACTTTCTTTGTACTTCTATTTACTGTAGATTACTGTTGGTGCCTCAGGAATAGCAATTGGTCATTGATATGTGACCATTCTCTTACCTCCCAAGGTTATATTGCATCACTGACTTCACTGCTGAACCAGGAAATATGTGACCATTGATAAAATGATCCGGAAAAGGGCTGTGGAAAAGCTATGAATCATGATTTACAGTAAGATCGACTGATACTAAAGAGACAGACAGACAGACAGACAGACAGACCATTGTTACAGTCACCACTCACTCGTGTGTTCAGGTTCTCTATAGGCCAGACTTCAGACGGAGGGAAAAGGGCACAAAGTTTCCTGCACAATTTTAGACAGAAAACATCTTGAGTATCTCACCTTCCTAAGATCAGTCGTTCACACCTTTCTTACGTGTCCAGCTGAGCGACAGCTTCTATCGGGGTTCACTACGAAACACTGTCAACAATCAAATTAGAGAAAAACTATTTTCTGCTGAATAGTTAGGTCATATACCGGATATAGAACAGAAATCAGTCGTCCGTGTCATTCTCAACATATTTCTTGACAATGGTCATGTGAAATGTTACGATGAACACATTGTTCTATTTGTTTATTAATAATAACATGGCCACTCGTTCATACATAACTCCTAGACACACACAGTAAAGGAAAGGTTGTAAGTCTTCTTTAATAAAGGAAGTATTTGAAACTGAAATTAACCCAATATTCTGTTTTCACTATTAAAATAATGATTCTTTCAATACAGAAGTAAATACGATAACACTTATCCAGCCCTTAAAGATGACCAAACTTTATGTTTGTATTTATCAGCAAATATGGACACAGAAGATATTTGGGTTGCGGAAACTTCCTTTTTCTTATCTGTATTGCACGCACTATCTCTGGTTTTCTAAAATATATTAACATTAGATATTTATTTAAGAATTTTTGTGTCCTAGCATTTTAATAACTGTTATGATGAACATATCGACTACCAATAATGATGGCAGGGGTCAAGAAAAGGTAAATACGTAAACAAACAACTTTGTGAGAATTAAATGTCTCAAGCTAGTTGTGTCTCCAGTTAATAGCCTTGGTAGATAGTACTGTACAAGTTCTTCGGTGATTAAAAATAAATATCAAAATTGTACTTATGTTATTGGTATTAGTCTAGCCACAGAGATAATTAATTAGTCTAGACGTTAGTATATGCATATGCATCCGGCTACAAACAATTGAAGAACAATATCAGGTATTTAAATGGAAACGGGGCGGTTTCTTTTTATCAATGGTTTGATAAAGGGAGGCAATCTGTAAGATGGCAATAATTTTTTAAAAATCAAATTATGTTCTTGTAAAATTTACTTGAAAAGCAAAGCAAACATTTTCCAAATTTGTATGCTTTTTAAGTGTCAACAAGATTCAAAGTTAAAGAAATAATCCAAACTTTGACAGGTGGTAGCGCGGATCTGCCATTACTTAAAACGTGTCAACAGTTTGACCTGAAATGAAAAGCATACGAGAAAATGTACAAGACATGAATTATTATTTCCCATATCAGAAATTACAGAGCTGTTATAGAACACTTATGGTTATGGTGGGAATCTCATTTTAAAGAAGATTTTTTTTTTATTCTTAGCAAAATTAGAAAGTAAAGTTTACAGCTATCTTTTTCCTTTCAACATCCATTTATACTTACAGATTCAACCGTTTAATTGAATGTCTGTTTGATCATTACACTGGTCAACAATTTTTATTTTTTTTCTTTGGCAGACCATCTAGGAGTGTTTTCTGGGGTTTTGAAGGTCGCTGATTACGAATATAACATTGGTTTTGTCTGATTGGCTCTAGTTTAGAAGATATTGATAGCCTCAAATAAGCCTAAACTGCTAAAATTCTCCCTGAAATACTTCAATATAGAAGCAGTAAATAATAATTTTCTGATATTATTGAATCATTATAATGATTATAATCATTATAATGATTCAATAATATCAGAAAATACATAATAATTATTATGTATGTAGTGTTTTTTAAAACAGTATTTAAGAATTTTCTAAATTAAACCTCATAATGGCTGATTTGTGTGGACTTGAAAATGGTGAATTTTCTGCTTGGTCAGCAAAGTGGGTACACAAAGTATCCCTGCTTTCTTTGTTTGTGGGATAGCAGAGCAAGAATCCAGCACTGGAGAAGGGAGAACTGGCCAGAACGAGAAAGTCTCGAAGTCGGCACAGCCAACGTCATCAATGAGCCTTTGGTACCCAGGGATAGAATCATCTTCCCTCCATTGCACATAAAACTAGGGCTCATGAAGCAGTTTGTTAAGGCGTTGAACAAAGATGGGGATTGCTTCAAGTACATATGCAGGCAATTTCCAGGTCTTTCCATCGAAAAAGCTAAAGGTGGCATCTTCGATGGACCTCAGATTCGAACGCTCATGAGGGATTCTGACTTCACTAATCATATGAACATGGTTGAGTTAAATGCTTGGGTGTCCTTCACAGATGTAGTGACAAACTTTTTGGGAAATCACAAAGCTGACAATTACAAGCAATTGGTCCGTAAGATGCTTACTGCATACGAAAAACTAGGGCAAATGTGAGCATCAAAAGTTCATTTCTTGTTTAGCCACCTCGACAGATTTCCTGGTAATCTTGGTGATTACAGTGAGGAGCAAGGAGAGAGATTCCATCAAGACATCAAAACAATGGAAGAGAGGTATCAAGGCAAATGGGATGAGCACATGATGGCAGACTACTGCTGGAACCTTTTGAGAGACTGCCCGAAAGTTGCTCACAAGCGAAAATCGTATAAACGTCAATTTCACTTTTGTGAATAAAATATTGTTTTGGTGTTCATTGTAACTAAGAATCTAGTGTATAATAATGCTTTGCATTAATTTATGATATATAACTGATTATGTAAATGTTTTTTTCCCTTGGAGAATTAAAATTCAGCAAATTTTTAGCAATTTTTGTATATATTCTCGAAATATATGAAAAGTGTTCATTTATTAATAAATGATGTATATCTAACTAACTTAACTTGTTAGATTGAGATTTTACACTGTCTTTGTGGTTTTGGATTATCATAAAAATCAATATCTGACATTTTTGCACTATTTAGCCGTTTTTTGTACGTTTAGTTATGGTCGCGAATGGGTGATTTCAGACGAACGACCCCCCTGTGATATCTCCAAAACTAGAGCCAACTTGAAAAAACAAATGTCAGATTCGGATTCAGCGCCCTTGAAAACCCCAGAAACCAGTCTCACTTTTCCTGCCAAAAATATTGTGTTGACCAGTGTTATCAAAGCTTAGGTTTAATCAAGAAAACTCTTTAAGATCATGCAATGTCCTTTATAGGTAAATTTTAAAATGTAAACCTGGCTGTATATTATTTTTAAAATATGATTAAAAGCTTTAAATAATCCAACTAAGAAACTGTTTACAAAAAAATCAAACTTACTCATAAATTTTAAATTATTAAATTTTTTTAGAAAAAGCAAACTTTAGTAATTAACCATAAAATTAAAAACCAAATAACTGCATCTCTGGATTTAGATTTTCTAAACATACTTATTTCTCAAGCTTAATGTCTATTTTATTGAATTATTAATTAAAATTAGCAGCTAATTTGTTTTTTTTTTTTACTCTCACATTTAAAAAAAGTCTTTACAAAAATCAATGAAAAAAAGAAAAAAACAAGTAATGGATTACATTAAAATTTTAAAAGAATTTTATCTTGATTGTTTATGCACAAAAATTCCTGCAGCCAGCTTATTGTATTTTGCACTTTACTCTTTACTCACTATAGTATTTTAATAGACTAAGCATTTTTTATGTCTGTTTCTGGAAATTTTAACCCTGCTAAAAACCAAAAATAATCTGTATTACCTGTTACAGACCTAGATCTCAGTACCCATACATAGTAACAGTGTATACAAAAGAAGACTGTTGACAGTTGTCACGAATTTGGATATCATGTTTTGAATCAAAAGAATAATGAGCGACAGCTGGAAAAACACAACAACAACAACAACAACAACAGATGAGTGTTTAAACATCTTTCTCTTTCAACGAACTTTGGAAAAGTCTGAAATATTCATTTTAAGATTTAATGTATTAGAGAATTTTCAGATTAGAAAAAAAAGCAATCCTTTGGTCTTGTTAAATAACCAGAGAGAATGCCTTCTTGACACTTTCTGAAACCAAAATTTTCTAATGAATATTTGTATGATGAGTCCTCTTTGATAATGCTTTTGCTAGTGTAATAATATTCAAATTTAATGGTATTATGTTAACTGTACCACAAGTCAATAACATTAAATAAAAAAATGAAAGATCTGACCAATGAATTACTGAGTTTTCATTGCACTCTTTTTCTGTCAATAACCAAAAATGTGTAACCAAGATCAGTCTAGTTTGTGTGCATGGCATGCTGGTGTGCCCAGATGTGTTGACTGTTTTAATTTTGTTTACCATATTACAAGTGTCTTTTTTTTTTTAAACTTTGACAATTTTAACAAATAAAATTTGCATTCTTTCCAAATGTCACTTGTGGGATAGTTCTGATGCCATCTGTATATTATTTATTAATAAACAAGCCACTAAGCAGTATCATATTTTTAAAAAAATAGCTAATAGTTTCTTAATATTCTGAAAACTGTTAAAATAAATGTATGTACTGTCACATGTCAGTATATAGCAAAAAAAAAAGTAGTTTTTTGTCAAGAACAACAAGTAAAGAACGCAGACTTCCAGTGTTAAAACATTTGACTGTACAGATCTTAAGATAAATAAATCAATTTAAGAAAGTTTTAGCCAAATTTACAACCTAAAGTATTGGTTATTAGAGATTTTAAAAAAAAATAATTTGTAGGCATTTTTTTCCAAAAAAATTTAGTTTTGATCAACAGATATGCTTATTCAATTGAAACAAAATTGTATGTTCAGCCTATTTCCTTTACAAACAAATTCTTTGCCACAAAGGATTTTATAAAAGAGAATTAGGTGAACGATTAGACAGACTGGGCTGCCCATAAAAGCAACAAATACAGTAAACAAAATGAAATATAAAATGACAGCATATATAATGCATTTATTATAACAAACTAATGAAGAAAAATGAGCAAGAATATAAATTTATAAACTAATTAATTGAAAATGTATAAATGATGGAGACAGAGATGTAATTATGATCCATTGATGCCATATCTAATAGTAGTAAAAGTATTTGATATTAAATGAGAAACTTTAAGAAACTAAAACATGTTAAAATAGTTTAGAAATAAAAATGATTTAATGACTACATTCAGTTTAGTTTAATACTATATTTTAAAAATATCTACCACTGCATTTACTTTATTAAATCTAATTGTAAGATTTACTGGTTTTTTTTGTAGAAAGTGGATGAACTTCATATCTCAGTTTGCTGAACATAAAATGACAAGACTTAATAGTTTTGTAACATCTGATTACTTACATTCAAGCATTTTTCTTTGAATATACTTAACTACAACTTACATAATTAAAAAAAAACATTTGGCCATATAACCATCTTTATCAATCTTCCATATCAGTTTTTATTTCATAGACAACTAAATAAAAATATAAATATAAAAAATCATACAAGTGCATTTCTTTAGTTAATTTTTTTTCTTTTATCTTTTGAATGATGACAAAATCAGTGTTTTTGTTTTTTAATTTTTGTTTTCAGTCTCATATTTAAAGATATTATTTGGCACAATCTCCTTTTGAAAATATACAGTATAAATTTAGGCTAAATATTTTATTTTGTATTAATCCAAAAAATTTGTATATGTGGTAACAGTAGATATGGTATAAATACAATGAAAGTAGGCATGTACTCTCAGATGTAAAAACAACATAGTAAAGAACAGTGGTTGGTAAAAGAAAAAGCAATATGGTAAAGAGCGGTGTTCCCAGAAGCAGTTAGTCAACATCATATGATGCAGAGTCCACTCTCTGGCAAAAAACATTCCATTTCTTCCCTTGGAACAAGAACCACAGAGAAGAGAGTGCTGATGTTTGAAGGCTGTACAACCTTCACAAGAAAAAGAAATTCAAAGTTAAAAGATTTTTTCAATGTTTACTGAATTTTTAATAAAATTTTAGCTATGTACAAATCCTTAAAAAATAACAAAGAATTTACTGTTTCATTCTAAAGATATTTGTATCATTAAAAGTGATCAATTTTTTGATAAACAAAAAGCAAGTGAGAAATAATACAGCAACAATATTTCAGAATGTTTGCTTAAGTAGCAGATAATTTACAAACTGCCTTTTCATTTGCTTTACATGGGTTATTATTATTTTAAATTTCAAAATTAAAAACGTAAGAATTTTGACATCAGCTAAATAGAAATTTTAATAGTGGCTTAGGAAAACTTTAATCTAAACATTTCAATAGCTATCTTACACTAGAACCCTTTTGTGAGTGCAGAAAATCGTTAGCACTTGGAATAGCACAAGAAAAATGTAGCAGACCTGAAAATAACCAGATTTAAATTTTAGTAAATAAAATATCTTTATCATAACTAAGTTGATTAACCAATAAATTAATAAAAATGTACCTGGCTGCATAAACATAGAAGCAGTAGATGTGAAATGTCAAAAAAGCAGAGTTGAAGTGAAAACCAAAATACACCAACCACCAACCTGTGATGTGTACCATGGATGGATATGAGTCCAGCACAGGTCCTATCAGTGAGAGGTTCCCTAAAACAAGGACATAACAATAAATATTGTCATTATGTTACTTATTGTTATGTTATGGCTAGCTTGTATATATATAACAAAGTTATCAGAATTCCTATCACCATATTTCAGTGAAAAAGTGGAATTTTCAGATTTTTTCCAAAGCAAAATAAGTCAAGCTAACAGTTTATTTCATCCCATTTTAAATAAAATCTTTATTAATTACAATCCACCTTCAAAATAAAAAAGATTTAAATGTTTAATTTATGTCACAAAAAGGATGTAGAACAAAGGTATACAGTGAATTTTTAAATAATGACAGCAGTCTTTCTCAGTGTCAATTTGGATGTTTGAGTACATAAAATATAATGAAATATTTTTTAATGACTTTAAATTTTTTTTGAAACTAAGAAAATAATTTTGAAAAAATATTACAATAAATATGCAGAACATTTTCTATTGTAAGTGCAACTTATTTTCATGGCAATGTAGTAATTAAAATGAGGAACTGATATGGTAAAGAGGACATAATGTGCCCAACAAAGAAAACTTTGGGCAATTTTAGAAACTTTATTTGATATAAGTAATAATAAAATTGAAAAAAAAGAAGATGCATCTCTCTCACTCTATTTCACTCACAACAGACAGTGAGATTTGCTAAAAAAATATTACAAAACAAATGCAGAAAGAGAATTTAAAAGGTAAAAGAAAAAGCATTTTGAAAATTTCTTTTTTGTGGTGCATCTTTCTATCTTAGTTTTATGCCAATGATTGCAGGTTATCCTCCTAGCATGCATTACCGTTAATCATGGAATGCAGAGAAACCAGCTGGATTAACCAAAGATGAAGAACCAGAAGAAAAGTTGCTTTCTGAAACCAAGTCAGTAATTCTTCTCTGCATATTAAAAGTTAAAAACAAGTGGTCTCACTTACAGCACTGAACAATGTAATCTCTCCATTCTTCAGGGGCTACTCTAGCATATACGCCAGTACGCACTGACTCTGACAGTCACCTTAAAAAGGTCCGGGCTCCTGTTAACGCCATGTACGCACAGGGCCCGGACCTCGGTAACTCGCCCACGCATCGCTGACTGTCGGAGGACGCCAGCTCAGTTGCACCTCGGACCTCCGTTGAGGTTATTACCAGCCTATTATTCCAAATCAATATAACCAGGGGGATTTCAATTTTATGGGTTTACTGACCCAGTTACAGGCACTGTGTGGTGTGGGTATGTTTAATTTGAGTGGGCTCAGTACAACATTGACTGAGTGGAGTTGCCAAGACATTTCCAGCTATTCAGGTAAATATATTGTTAAATATTTAAATTAAAAAGTATCTACTAACTCATGAGAGGCTGCTGGACCTGCAGGCCCCCCCCGCCCCAACTCGCCGACGGACCTCCAGGACCACTCGAACTCGCCGACGGACCTCCAGGCCCCCCCCGCCCGCCGACGGACCTCCAGGACCACTCGAACTCACCGACGGACCTCCAGAACCACTCGAACTCACCAACGGACCTCCAGGACCACTCGAACTCACCGACGGACCTCTAGGACCACTCGAACTCACCGACGGACCTCTAGGACCACTCGAACTCGCCGACGGACCTCCAGGCCTCCCCCAACTCGCCGACGGACCTCCAGAACCACTCGAACTCACCAACGGACCTCCAGGACCACTCGAACTCACCAACGGACCTCCAGGACCACTCGAACTCGCCGACGGACCTCTAGGACCACTCGAACTCGCCGACGGACCTCCAGGCCCCCCCCCGCCCGCCCGCCCGCCCCTACTCGCCGACGGACCTCCAGGACCACTCGAACTCACCGACGGACCTCCAGAACCACTCGAACTCACCAACGGACCTCCAGGACCACTCACCGACGGACCTCTAGGACCACTCGAACTCGCCGACGGACCTCCAGGCCTCCCCCAACTCGCCGACGGACCTCCAGAACCACTCGAACTCACCAACGGACCTCCAGGACCACTCGAACTCACCGACGGACCTCCAGGACCACTCGAACTCGCCGACGGACCTCCAGGCCTCCCCCAACTCGCCGACGGACCCTCCAGAACCACTCGAACACTCACCTCACACGGACCTCCAGACCACTCGAACTCACCAACGGACCTCCAGGACCACTCGAACTCGCCGACGGACCTCTAGGACCACTCGAACTCGCCGACGGACCTCCAGCCCCCCCCCGCCCGCCCGCCCGCCCCTACTCGCCGACGGACCTCCAGGACCACTCGAACTCACCGACGGACCTCCAGAACCACTCGAACTCACCAACGACCTCCAGGACCACTCACCGACGGACCTCTAGGACCACTCGAACTCACCGACGGACCTCTAGGACCACTCGAACTCGCCGACAGACCTCCAGGCCTCCCCCAACTCGCCGACGGACCTCCAGAACCACTCGAACTCGCCGACGGACCTCCAGGACCACCCCGACTCGCCGACGGACCAATATATATAATACTTCCGGTATTTTATTGCGCACATTTGCATTTAATTGGAGCATTTAGCCTGCTGGACCTTTTACAGGATAGGCGTGGACTGCAGTTGAAGTTGGTAATTATCAATTCAAATTCACTTTATTGATATCCATTTATAAATTTATATACTTAATTGAAATACTTTTCCATACTTTACATATGTCATTTTTTTTTCAGCTTTATAATGCCAGGTCGTGCAGACCAACGCGAACGTGAGAAGAAACGGGCTGCTAAATCCTGTCAATCAATTCTGGGCTTTGTTAAGAAGAGAAGACCAGATGATGATGATGAGAAAGATCAAGAGAGTACATTACCTGACACATCTAATGTTCCTGATACAACCCAAGGAGTAGAATGTGATAGTCAAACATATGTGACCATGAGACTGGTAAGATTCAAGCCACCACGTAGAATTAGATGAGTCAGATGTATCTGAACCCGAACCCATCCCAAGTACTAGTAGTGAAGATTTACCAACATTATCTAATGAAAAGAATGTGAAAGAAGTTGACGTACAGCCTAGCGTTGAAGGCAGTGTTCGTTTATTTGGTTCCGTAAGTTATGGGCCAGATTATATTGATGTTTCCCCATCAATGACACCGAAGTCTTTTATCCGAATCAGAAAAACTTACACTTCTCAGAAGTACATGGACTGGAGAGAACTTCAAATTCGAACCCAGACTTATAAGTGGCAGGCATAGGAAGTGCCAATCTGATTGGTTTCGGAAAAACACTTTCCTACGTTACAGTGTATCCTCCAACACTATTTACTGTGTGCACTGTTTCTTCTTCAGCAAGGATCCTAAGCGTTCAATAATGCGGACAGGGGACTGGTCAAATGTGACAAAATTGATTAGTAAACATATGAAGGATTCCAGCCACCATGACTTTGCAGATGCCTGTGCGAATGATTATCTACTAGTTGCCTCTGGAGAGGTTCCAAACATCCGAGAACAATTAAACCAACAACTGAGAGACAAAGTTGCCCGTAACTGTGATATCATTGCCTCTGTAGCAGATATTCTTCTTTTGATGGCTCGTCAAAATATGGCTATTCTAGGTCATACACCAGACCAAAGTAATTTTTTCTGCCCTTATCACCCACACAGCTAAATCTGATGAAAAGCTGCGTAAGCATTTAGAAGAGGCTAAAGGAAATGCAAAGTATACTTCTGTTACTATCCAGAATGAACTTGTACAACTCATGGCTGATCAAGTGTTAGAATCAATTGTATGTGACTGTAATGCTGCAGAATGTTTCACATTTATTGCTGATGAGTCTACGGATGTTGGTGTACAAGAACAAATATCTGTCTGTGTGAGATTTGTTCATGTTGACCAAAATGGGAAACATACACTACGTGAAGAATTCCTGAAGTTTGTACATGCAGACACGGGTACAAATGCTGCAGCTTTAACTGCAAAGTTCTTAGAAACCTTAAGGGATGTGAAAATAGATATAGAGAAAATGCGTGCTCAGGGATACGATGGTGCTGCAGTTATGAGTGGCCATGTATCAGGAGTGCAAGTCAGGATGCGAAATTCATGTCCACTTGCCATTTATTTTCCACTGTCGTCCACATGTCTTGAACTTGTGCCTTGTTCATTCCTCTAAAGTGAAGATTTGCCGTAATGTGATGGACACAATGACTGAGGTTTCAATTGCCATTCGTTACTCTGCAAAACGGTCCTTGAGTTTAGAAAAGCATATTGATCAAAATGAGCGTGTGAAGGAGCAGATGGGTGGTCGGGTAAATTAAAAACCCTATGCGAAACACGTTGGACCTCTAGAGCAGATTGTTTAAGTGTGTTTTGTCTCAGGTTTTGATGCCATCGTGGAGACCTTTGAAGATTTGGGAGAAGAAGGAGACAGCAAAGCTCGTGCTTTAGCGGCTTCCATATTAAAGTGGGATTTCATTATTGCCACTGTGTTTCTAGAACATGTGTTTGAATATACACATGAGCTCACCATATTTTTGCAAAAGCCTACTCTGGATTTAGTAGAGGCTTCATGAGAAGCAAGTGCCGTTGTTTCAACTTTTGAGGCAGAAAGGGCTGATGATGAAGTATGGAAAACATTATTTCAGAAAGCTGAAACCATGGGCGCTAAATGACTTGCAGCCTTCAAAGCCCAGAACTGTAGGTCGACAAAGACATCGTGAAAACGTTCAGGCTGAAACGGTCAGTGTGATTACTGGAAACGGGCCATGTATCTGCCTTTTTTAGACCACTTAATACAAGAAATGAGGGATTACCTTATATCTCCTCTACCAGGATTCCATGCGCAGTACTTAGTACCCAGACGGCTTCAAGATTTATCAACAGCAAATGTTGATAATATATATGACCATTTTAATGAAGATTTTACTATAACAAAAGCCAATTTGAACATGAAGTTACTCGTTGGAAGTCCAGATGGCAACATGTAGAGGCACAAGACCAACCTGATTCTTTAATAACAACACTTGATTCAACAACCAAGGAATTGTATCCAGCAGTGTATACCGCCATCAATACATTGTTAACATATCCCGTGTCAGTGTGTACTGCAGAGAGAAGCTTCAGTGCTTTGAAACGAATTAAAACAAAACTCAGGAATACCATGACCCAGCAGAGACTGTCCGATTTGGCAATTCTTCATATTCATAAGAGTCACGATATTTATCTAGCCAAAGTTATAAGAGACTTTGCAAACGCTAAGCCACGAAGGATGGAACTCTTGTAAATAATTATATTGGATATATATTACCAACCTTATTACTGATATTGATTACTGGCGATGTATTTTGTACTGTGCAATATATGATTTATGTTAAGAGTTTTCTATTGAGTAATATTGAGTAGTAGAGTAATTTTATTGATGGCAAATATATCTTACGAGTATTATTTTGTACTGTGCAATATATGATTTGATTATGTTAAAAGTTTTCTATATAGCTCTATATAGAAAATTCATGAGTAATTTTTATTGATAGCATGTATATATATATTATATATATATATATATATATATATATTTTAGTTAATAAAATACTTAATTTTAACACAGTTTTTTGTATAATCTTCAATATTTTTCAAGTAGATTAAGTGCACATCCTTATAAATATGGCATAATTTAACACCTTTTTAACCTTAATTTTTAATCAAAAAGGTCCACTTGTTGATATGTGAGTACTACCTATATAATCCTGGAGTAGCCCCTGAATTCTTGAACTGACTTAGACAAATGTAACTCTAAATAAACACCGCTATCTCTTACCATTTTTTTCTTCTAAGGGGCCAACATTGAACAGGCATGAATCTGACATTTGGTTTTCCTTTTCTTTCACAGGCTACATGGGTTAAAACTAAAACCAACAAATAAGAACTGTTAAAATGTTTATTATTTGCTTAATAAGCAATTAATTTTTCAAAATATATATCAGGGAAGAAAAAGAAACATTATTTTGTGCACTAAAAATATATATTATATTATGTTACACTTGGAGTGTTTAGAATGTGTTCTGCTATATATCACTTTTCAACAAAGTCACAAAATGCATTTCCTCCATCTTTTCTTCTGGTTCATCATATCAGTTCATCTATAATGCTGATGTATTATGAGTCAAATTGTTTTCAGATGGCTTTTGGCCCTGCGTAGAGGAACTAAAAAAATTAAGAAAATATCTTATAACACAAAAATCAAGCAAGCATGTGGGAAGGGGAGGACTGCCCATATGAACTTTATCATCACAGACCAACTTTGAATGTGAGATCTGGAAATATCATGCTGATTGAATATAACCACTTTCCTGATTGGTGCATAGTTTACTTCAAGCAAAATTCAGTATGGTAGCTTAGCTTGGAATGGTTGAAGAAAACATGATCTGGCTATCCCAAATCCGTTTAAGACACATGTGACACTGAAATTAATTTTTATGTGGACTAGTTGTAATATCAGTCCATGCTTCACAAAGTATATCACTTGCGAAAAACTGATCAAGGAATGTTTTTTACCTTCAACATAATACAACTGAAGATGCTTCTTGTACTGTTTCTTTAAGATCATTAGAAGGCAATGAAAACACCTTGATAAAATGGCAGTAGTCACAAGTGATAGTTCTAAAAGTTAATGTCTCTAGCAGATTTATCAGTAATTTTTTCTCTCTCTTATCATCATCATTCACTAGTTTGTAGCCAATACCATTTGTGCCCATGATCCTCCAGACATTTGCATACATAATAAGCTATTGTTCCTAACTATTCGTTAATGATGTATGCAGACAATCATAATCAACCTTGATTACAGCATATTAAAACCTATCATTCATAGCAGTCAGCATTGTGCTACACCACCCTACCCATCAAGGATAAACAGTTACCTGTAACAGACTTTCTATGAAGGTAAGAAGGTAATTCAAGTGAAAGTTGCACATTTGTTAATAGCCTTATTATATGCATATTGTCCCAAAACATAGCAACACTCGTCCACTGGATGACTGGCATGCAGAAATGCCTCTAGTGGTACAATGTTTACTAAAACTAAGATGGTGGTCAATGGTGTAAGTGCAAGAGATAGCAAATAACTGCAGATTTCTTTTTTAATGAAGAGGGTTAAATTTCCCAAAATTCATTGCAGTTTGCAGGACAATCTGATGGCAACATCCTATCATGGAGGACTATACACATGGTGCAAACATCAAGAAGAGCAAATTAGTGTCAGAGAGAACCATCGCATAACAGAGAGATTTTTCTCAAGAACTGTTTATCAGTTTTGAAAGTATGAAACTATTCCATTAGCATCTGGGTTTCATAAAGTGTCTACATACTTGATTCCACAAAATATGGACAGTTTTTAAGAACATAAATGTCTGGAAATCTTTACTAAGAGAAATTACATCACAAGTAGGATTTTCATGAATGATGAGTCATAGATTCACTGATACATACCCAAGTTCTATCTAGTATTCCAAAAGTAAAATATTAAAAGCTATACATTCCAAAAAAAAAAATAAAGAGAAAATTAGATCCATTTTAATGCATCAAAATCAAATATTTATCAAGAAATTTTGTTTAAAAGTTTTAAAAGTTTGCTGAAATGTAAGATAATGTAATGTACATCTGACTAGAGGCTAATAATATTAAACAAGCAGTTTGATTGTTGCTGACAAAATTATTTCACTATAATACCAGCAGAAGTAGAAATTTCTAATGTGGAAAAAAACAAGAAATAATTTAACCAGTTAATTATGTTTAATAATAAAAGGCATTCAACGAACATTCTTACCTGTGCCCAGGTCATGACACACTCAGCTATAGCAGCTGTTGAAATGATTTTGAAAGCAAGAAAAACTCTCAGACTAAGTCCCAGTAAACTGTCAAAATACTGTTTTGTGCTCACATTTAAAAATCCGAAAGAGAAACTAATTTTTCTAAGTAAAATAGCATTCAAGCGAGTAACAGTGAAAATAATAGGGGAAAATACTGCATCAGAAAATGGAAAACAAAATTCACAAAACTGGTTATCTTAGAACCTATTTCTTATGTATTCATGTTAAGAAAAATTGATAAATGTTTTCTTCTCCACTGTTTGCAACTTTAATTGAATTTAATTAGTACTACTTCATTTTAAACCAGTAGAGATCAACAAAGATTTTTATTAAATTTTCAGATTATAGCTTTTCAGATATAAGTGTATAATTCATCATGAAGTTTATATCTAAATGCACTATTCTATTTAAAAGTATTTTTATTTAAAATGATATTTTTGAAGGTTCCTTTTTATTGCATTTGGTTATATTTTATAACTTTTGGATTCCACAAATTACTTATTTCTACTGAAAACTGGAAAAATGAAAAATGAAAATTTCTATATTTAAAAAAAAAAAGGAACTGATGCTACAAAAAACCTTGTACATGTTTTATGTTAAGCAAATAAAAAAGTTGCTTGTTAATATAGCATAGAAGTTTATGTAGTACTGTTGATGTTTCTGTTGTTGCTTAATTTTAAAAAAAGTTAAAATCAAAAATTAGTCATGTTAAGCTTGGCATTTGTAAATTCTAATTTATTTCTAAAAGATACCTTTTGTGCTAGTTTGGATTTTATTATGTAGTTCTTTTTTGTAATTATGAAGTTTTACACACAAATTAAAACATACAGGCAGCAAAATTTTGTATTGTATTTTCAACATGTTATTGTTAATTGAAATGCATTTTTACAGAAAAAAAAACAATTAAAAGCATTTTAAAATTGAATGAATCATGCATCAGTACATATAAACCATTAATTCTGACAGTTTTCATCAGAGCAGAGAGCCTCCTTTCATACGAAAAACTGCTGCTTGTATTTTGGACACCATTTAGTAACATTTCAAAATATTCTCTTGAACTAACCTTCATTCATCATGCAAGCAGATACATATTGACCGACAATGGATGGACATTTTTTCTTGATTCTTCAGTCTAGTTCATCTCTTGTAAGTTTAATGGGGTTCAAGCTTATGACTGAGGGCCCCAAATCATGGTTTAAGAAAGTAATTCTTATCCCTTTCTAGCAAGATGTTATGTATGGAAAGCCATACGGCATGCTTCAAATTATTTTATCTTGTTGAAGCATAAACTCATCAAATGATGGCCTGATGGAATCACATGTATTGGATTGCAGAATATTGTGTGATGTCTTTCCTTTGGGAGAATCACATCAATTTTTATCAAGTTTCCAGCAGTATGACCAGCAAAAAACCCCATACATTCACATTTCTTTCTCTACCATGCATAGTTATGCAACCATAGCTTTCCTTACACTTTACCAGTCTTCTAAAATACTGTTTTCATTTAAAACCAAAGTACAGTGGAACCCACTTAACTCGACATGCTGGGGACCAATCTTTTCTTGTCAACTTAAGCAAACCTTCCTAGAAAATACAGTACATACTATGCAGGTTTACCATACATTCCAGTTTGACTGGAATTGCCCAGCGTCCCGGTCAGTTTGAAATGCTGTCCTGGTTTATTGAAAATCTGAAAAAATTTTCTTTTTTATGATTTTTATCCTGGTTTGACAGCAAAGGCACAAGGCAATGATACTAGTTAGTCTTTAACTAGTGCTTTATGAAACTCTTTTACTGTTTGAAAAAAGGAGGGAGCCGTGTGGGTTTTCCGATCTTTCCTAATTTTAAAGTCACAGTGCACATGCAAGGGACTGCTGGAATTTCGCCAAAAGTAGGTCACCAGGGCTCTGCTCTTGGTTGAGTTCCTGCCTTGACCAGTATCCCTTTCTGCTATTGTTCTATGTATCCACTTTATTTAGTCAATGAAACAATACCTAAAAGTTGATATGCCCAGACAAAAGGTTAGTTTTTCTGTCATGAGTCATCGCATTTTCTGTGAATGAGTTACATGTTTCGTTATTTTCAGGATTACAAGTTGAGATAAAAGTTAGTTTTTTATTTGGAACTAAATTTTTAAGTCGACCTAAGTGGGAATTTTTTTATCTCAACGTCGACTTAAGCAGGTGTTTTTAATAATAAAAAAGAGCACATGAGACCGGGACTGGATAATTTTGTCGGCTTATGCGGGTTTGACTTAAGCAGCTGCTTTCATCCAGCCACATTATGCTGTACTTACCAATCAAAAGGCCTAAAATGAAAGGATTCAACTTCCCAAACAAGATGGAATTACTATGTTGGTTTTCTTCAAACATCTGCACGATAATTAGAAAGCATTTCAGTTTAATAATCAGGTAAGGGTGGAAGACAATGAAATAAGTAAAACTCTCTCAAAATGTTTCAAGTAAATAAATACTGTTTCTGTAATTTAAACAATATTATTCTGCATTCTTTCTTCCTAATTGGAATTTGAAGATGAAATAAATGGTAATTTTTATCTCATGGATGTAATAACTTTAGAAGAGAAAAATTAGTTTTTATAAATGGATGTTTGCCACAAAACTAAACCAATCATGAAACATGTTGTACTTGATGCTCTATATGTCAGCCTCAGGAGCATAAAAAAGAGTTTGTGAACAAGCATGAGCTATTGCTGGTCATTGTGGAAGTATATTAAAAGCAACTTTACTACAAACAATTAATAATTCTGAAAATGCTCCACTGTAGTCCAGCCTCAGGGTTCAATTAAATCTTTCACAATGTGTGTACACTCCATTTTTACCATTCTCTTAGCACCTTTATTTCCCTGACCCATTTGAATTGTCACAACTTTCACATTTACTACTATGATTACTTATTTGTTGCCTTCATAATATTATTTTCTAATTTTAAAAATATTAATTTTAAAAAAAAATTCAAACCGAAAAACAAAAATTGTATGATAGACATTAAAATCTTTATAACATTAGCAGTTAAAATCTGATATGAAATGATGCCAATTTTTTGGGTTTTTCTTCTTTAGAATATTATCAGTTCAGTTAAAAATTCTTAAGGTAGTTCAGATTTTCTAACAGTAGTTTTGCCATTATCAACTATTCCATATGCAATCGAAGAATGCATCTTACCACTATTACAATACTGAGAAAGTTGCATATATCATTGAGTTCCCTTCCACAAACACTGGTAACCTTTAGCTTCTAAATAAACTGCAAATTTATAATTGTGGACTTCATTTCTTGTACCATTCACTTATTTAGCATTTCAATAAAATTTCTCAATCATCTTAATTTAAAACTGAGAAGAGGAAATAGTTTAATTTTGTCCTGTATATTATGTACTTAACCTTTTTGTTTTTTTAAATCATTTTCATAGTCACTTATAATATACTGGTATGCAAGGAAGACTTTACTCAAGTAGGTACTATAGTATTATCAGGGTTCATAAAATGACCTCATTTTAAACAAAAAGGGATAAACAATTTAAGACCCTTTCAATACTCTACTTGATTCCCCCAAAAAACAATAAAAATGTCTGATCAAGAAATTACAACCCAGCATATGATTTCACTGCTAAGTTTTAAGTTTAATCTGTTATTCAATATAAAGGTCTATGAAATGTTTTCTTTTTTTTTATTTACAAAATTTTTTATAATTCCTTATTTGTCCAAGTTCAACGTTTCTCTTGCCAATTTTAATGTCTGAAAAATCTTCAAAAATACTTTAATAATAATAATAATGATTTTTTCATGAGTTTCATCTGAAGTATTAAAGAAAGCAAAACAAAATGATAGAGATGTTTTGGAAAAGAGACTAATCCTGTTATGATGGTGTGCATTTTATGTTAGGTTTTTTCCAAATTATGGAACAATTAAAAAGCTAATTTATTAACATAACCTATTTACAAAAGCTCACTAATCAGATACATCATCTCTTATTTTCATTTTGCTAGATAAACATTGAAAGATGCTTTAGTCACTTTACAATAACTGTTTGATTCCATCTGAAGACTAACAACTGTTTTTAATCTATGAATCATAAGAATTCTTCATTGAAATCAGCTATAACCACTGCCCCCTGTATTTTATTGCATGTAAACTCTAGAACCTTGTCAGAAACATTGGGATTGAAATTTTTGGTTGGATGGTTTATATTAATTTATTTCTAGGACAAGTTTTTACATGCATTTTTCAAAACAAAAGCAAAGAATACTTACAACAATAAAAACTTCACATTTGGAAGGCTTTCCCATAGATGTGTTGTTGATAGAAATTTTCTCCAGCTGCTGCTTTGTATAGTCTCTCCTTCTTGCACACACAGGCTGGTCTATCCAGTGGACCTGCTGTGTGTAGAGGTTTCTGGGATGGAAAGTGACCAATCAACAGTCTTGTAACATTTCTTGTTGATAGTCTCTTATAGAAAATTTTATTACCTTTGGTTACTTCTTTCTTTTAGTTTATTATCATCATTTTTATTAAAAAATCAAAATTTGTCCTCATCGACATCCATGCTGAAACAGGTAAAGCAGTGAAAACAATCAACTGACTTTATACCATTTACACAGGTGGTCATCCAATGATTGCTGCACCACAGGGAAATCAACAGACTCCGCTTTTGACAGACAGAAACTCAACTTATTGTAGTTTACAATTCCTCTGCTACAGCCATGAATTAAAGATAACCTATGGGTGGGCATTTATTTCTTTTTCACATTTATTATGCAGTTGTTATCATACATATAGTGAAGCTTGGTGTATGGAATATATAAAGGAAGGAGAATACAGAGAGAAATAATGATAGAGTGAGTCGTTGAGGAGCAGATGTTGATGTGAAACCTGTGGTTTTCTTCAAAGATGTAAAAAAGGCTTATTATTTCTACTTTCTCCATAACATGGCAAAAACTGTTAGTTATTTATCGAAATTTGAACATATCTGATATATTTTTTAATGTATTTGATACATTTTTTTCAAATTTAGAAATGTTGTGCAAAATACTACCTCCAACTAAAGAGAAAACATGACAGATCGCATTGATCCTAAAACTGTTTGGAAAGTTTGTGTGATGATGCAGTCTATGATCTTGTTGGAAATAAAATTCCATTTTTATTGAATCATTTTGACAGGGAAAATTAATGCAGTTCTGAATATGGCTGAGTTGTGCTTTCTTTCCATCTCTCTATATTGCATAGGTGGTGAGAGCTATAGCACCATCTTCTAAAGTACTGCTGCTCTCTTTGAACAGAAAACCAATTCGTATAAACAGGCAAGAGTTCCTCTTGAAGAATGTTAATGTATTGAGCAAACGTTAACAGTTCCTACACACACCACAAGCCGTGATCATCTTGCAGTCCAAATAACCCCCAACACAATAACAGATAGATCACAATATTTAACTGTGGCTTGCAAGTGGTTCATTCATGAGAAATTCCTGTACTGAACAGTGCCACACTCATAAATGACCACTTCTGAGAACAGAAAAACACTAGTGTTCTAAAAGACAGCAGATATGATAGCATATTGCAGTTGATATCTGACATGAATAATTACCTTCTGGCTTTTTCTTAAATTTAAAAAAATAAATCTGATGTAAAAATTCATAAATTAGAATCAGACTAAACAATAATTTCAAATTAAACAAAGATCACTGTAACAAAATTATTTATTTCACAAATTTTGATAGAAAGATGGTGCACAGTATTCATGGAAACATCAACCAGATTGTAAGTTATGTTCATCAACAGTGAAAAGAAACAGTTGAGTCAAGTCCTAGTTTGGCGCACCTCTCTCACCAATTTTAGCAGACATTTCAAAACAAAAAGTGCAAATGCCTTGACAATAGTATTCTTTTACAACTAAACAATAATTTAATTTTTCTAACGTATCTTTTAAAAAATCTTTTCAAGTGGTCCTCAAAATACTAGGTTTAACAATTCTAAAAAAGAAATTATAAATACACACTTTTCTTTCTTAAATTGTGTTCTATTGTGCTTTTCAATAATTACTTTTTTCTCTTGGAAAAATATAACATTTTTTAAAGAAGTTTTTATCTAACATGATAGCTAATAAAATCATAACTAGAACTTTAACCAAAAGGCTATTAGTAAAGTTTTGGTCATTACCAAAATTAGTAGTTTGTTAATTACAAACAAATTATAAAACTATTACTGTGCAAATTTACATTTTTGTACCTATAGATAGATGCATGTGATTTTTAAACCTAAGTGAATTATGCCCTTTGCTTGTAAAACAAATACTTTGGCATATGCAACAAAGTGCTGCCATTATTCAAAGTATTTCTTTATTAAGAAAAAAATATTTGTGTATTAATTTCTTAAAAACCCTTGAAGACAACGTTATTTTGCTATCAATTTCTGAAGGCAATTCAGTTTAGGTATTTATTAATTTTTTTCATAATGTGACAGGAAATAAGCATTATTGTAAGTTTAAAAGTGTATTATTTACTTAATGTATTTATATTATTACTTTTTCATCATGATAAACCCAACAACCATCTAAGAGGATAAAAAAAGTTACAATATTATAAAATTAATAAAAGTGCCCATTTTACTTCACCATCTTTCTTTATTCACTCATTTTATTATAATTGTTCCTTTTCTCTATAACTTCCCTCGGATTTCTCTGCTGATATATTCCAGAAATGCTAATTACTACAAATAAAGAATTAATACATTTATTGTTCATTCAACATTATAGAGAGAACATATAGCGATGTGTAAATATTATATTTGATGTCAGAAATAAAAACTAATGATCTATAGAAGAGAGCCAATAATAAATTAGGCAAAGTGCCAAAACATTTAAATAAAGATCATGCATCATACAGACTATATATTATCATGTTAATACTACTGTTTTAACGAATAATTAGTAACTACTGTTGAACCTCTGATCTGAGGTAAACACCATGAAAACAAGCATACTACCTATCTACCTTCACTCAACCATTTTACATACAAAAAATGTTTTAAAATAATCAAATATAACAAAAAATAAGTTTACAACCAATGAAAACATATGGTAACAGTTAAATATTTTCAAATTCATCTGAACTTCAAGTTTATCATCTATAATTATTATTGTCACGAAAAAGATTCAATTTTAGTTTCAGAAAATAACATTTTCTCTAATAGTATATCATTAGATATAATTACAAAGCCTTGAATACTAATTTATAAGAATGCAGTTTGTGACACTTCTCTCAAAATAAACAGAATGTTATAATCAAAATGACAATTTTAAAAATCTAAGCACCAAACATTAATCAAACATATTGAAAAATACATATAAAATGGTCAAAGCTTGATGATCTGCACTATTTAGGTAGGTGAAATTGTTTTAATGAACTTATTAATCAAAGTAATAAAAAAGAGAGAAAGAAGATATATTTTGCAATACAAAAAAAAATATCAATGTAGGGGTGCAACTTATACTGATATAGTCTGGTATTATTAGTTGCAAATGGATATAAAGACATGATACAGTGTTGTTCAATTATGTACATGTAATCTTCAAATCTAATTCTAAAAGCATTAGCCTCAAAAATAAAATTGCTCATCAGTTTAAAATTACAATAAAATTTATGTCTGAACTTTAGAATTTAAATTATTATACAGCAAACTGTTACCAAGTGGTGAGACATCAGTTTACTCAGTTAATTTCTGTACCACTTCCACTTGACGTGGTCAAGGAAATAACTCACTTTTTGTAATGTGTGAAATCATTTGTTATTTTACTCAAAGAGACTAATTCTAAAATAAATCTTTAATATTAAAATAAAAAATGCATGAAATTTTATCCCTAAATTATCAAAACCCAGTTAATTTTACAGAGGCCCCATCCATCTAGTCAAAATGCTTGGCATGGCTACTGGTGCTCACTTGTATGTTTTGAACTTACCAGTACTTTCTTCAAGTTGATTAATTCAACAGGCATTGGCAGAACCACTCTCATTTTACTAACATTTTGCTAATTTTCATAATTAATTAGACTTATTATTAAGTCTGTTTCTCATCTAATACATCAATGAAGGTATATAAAGACCTCCAGAGGATATTTATTAACATCGCTGGCCCTCTGTCTGAACAACTGAGCATGTTGCCATGCCACATTTCCCATGCCATGACTCAGCACTGCTGTAAGAATTACATAACTGCTTCCTTGGACATTTTCAACAAGTTCATGAGTATTGCCTGTTAAAAATTTTTGAAAGAAAGAAAAAGAAAAGTATTTTGAAATATTAAAGTATGGAAAACTCTGAAAGAATAAACTTAGAGATTTATATGCATTTAGAATTTCATTTTTACAGGACATGACAATGAAAATATTAAAATAATATTCTTATTTTAACTGTAATTTTATTTAAAATTATGCAGAAATTTGTGGCACTTTTGAAAGTATCCCTATCATTTTAAACATTTCTTTGATATCCATGCCAAGTCACACAGCAAATAATAAAGTGTCCATCTTCCAATCTTTCTTGACCAATATTATTACTACTATATTAATTGCACTGTAATGTCAATTCATAAATCCAACTAGAAAATGGCTGAGTGACAAGTAATTGCTATAACTGCACTAAACCACTGTAGTAAATATAAATTTGGAACCAAAGATCTGTAATTAAAACTTACATCTTTTAATAAAAAAGCATGAGCAAAATTTTTTTCCAGATATTTTTGGTCATATTTAAATCTGCCATTTAATTTTTATTAAATATCTCTCTAAATATTTCAATATTGTTCAAAATAATTGCTATATTTTCTTAAAATCCTTATCCCATTTTGCTTTTGTCATTTCTTAGCAAAAGAACTGGCGACATTTTACAATAAACTTTGAAATAAATGTCCTATGAAAAAATAAAACAAATATATTAAAGTTGTTGAGAAAAAAGGGAATGTTACCCATATTGTCACTTCAGCAGGGTTTGAGAGATCCCAATTGTTTATGCTGTAGAAAGCTAGAAGCCCTCACAACATAGCTTTTACAGAAACAGTCACTTTTGGAAAACGTTTAGCAGGTACATTTGCACTTCCAATGTAGTTTTATGGAATACAAAATACAGGGTGTCCATAGTCTCTTTACAATTTAAAAAATTTATTACAAAGGAAATTGATGAGATATCTTAATCAAATTTGTTGTATGTACTCAGTGGTTATCAAAGTTTTTAATCACATTACATTTGTGTGTTTCAGGTACCCTGCTGATGGAATAGGTAGTGTTAAATGAACCCATATAAAAATGGCTACTGCTCAAGAGAAGGCACAATGTGTATCATGGTTTATTGAAACAAAATCGGATATGCAGACTCAGCAAAACTACAGAAGTGTGGAAGAGATCAACCGTCATGTCTGTCAATTCGTGCATTACACAAGAAATTTATGGATACAGGGACAGTGTTGGACTGGTGGATTGGAAGAGATGGCCCAATTCCCTGGCCACCTCGTTCACCAGATATCACTCCCCTGGACTTCTTTCTGTGGGGTTATGTTAAAGATATCGTGTATCGAACAAAGATACGGGACATCAGTGACCTAAAGCAAAAGATCATTGATGAGGCTATGCTACAACGAACATGGCAAGAAATCGAGAGCCGTCTTGATGTGCTTCGTGCAACTAATGGTGCCCATATAGAGGTGTATTAAATGAGGCAAAAAAACTTCAATATCTACTCTCATTTTGTAATAATTTCCACACATTTGTATGTTCATTTGCTTTTGTAATAAATTTTTTTAAATTGTAAAGAGACTTTATGGACACCCTGTATATCTTTTGCACCCCAAAAATGAATGCTATCTTTAATATTTTTATTTTTTTCTGTAAAATCATGTGTATCAGATTCACTTTCAAGACTATCACAATTCTGTATATATATTTTTTGTTTTGTTTTTTTAATAATATACAATATTTCCTTCCGTATTGACACCATGGTGAAAGGTGTTTTCACTCGCTGTGGTTGCAGCCACTCAGGTAATTGTGCAACAGTACATGAGAAAGGGGGAAAAATGCAAAGAATAGAGGGGGCTGTTGTCCAAAATACCCCTGAGCCATGCAGATGAAAAACAGACTATCGTGTAACACCAGTCTAAAAGGAGAGATGCAAGAGCCATGGCAAAAAAGCAACAGAAGCATGAAGCAAGAAGAAAGCCGCATGCAGAAGAATGGCACCAGTTACAGCTACACTCTAAAGACATCAAATGCCTGAGAAACAGTGACCAAAGTATAAAGACCAAATTCTTCTCCACAAAGCCTTACCAAGCCAATCCACTGTCCTCTTCAATGGCCCAAAGGCATCTAGACTAATTTATTTTTACCGATCAATGCCAGCACCTCAGAGAGAATAACAGCAAAGTCATTCGATAAGTACTGTACTTTTACCAACTGTAAGAGGATTAACTCACCCACTGATTTTGTAATTACATCAGTATTAATATCTGTGTTTTTGTAATGTGTAATAACAGTGAAGAGTTAACAAACACTGACCATAACACCATATGTTAAAAAGCTTGTTTTTTTTGTTTTCAAATTTTATGGAATGAAGCGTTCAATTGCTGACCTTTCAAAAGTGCCTTTGTCTTTATTTTCTATTTCAGCAGCAGTACAAGTAATTTCAACCACCCCAAATGTCACAACTGTCCATCAGTTCTAACCATCAAGCAATGGGTCTTTTTCCCACAATAAACAAAATAAAATTTCAAGAGTCATGGCATCAAGGCTTTCTGTCATCATGTGAAAAACTACTTAAAATCCACCATGACTCAAGGCAAAGTCAGCCATTTACTTTTACTAAATGTGTACAAAGTAGTTTATGCAGTGAACCTCATTGAGCTGATACAGACCATCAAATATAAAAATGAAATACAGATAAATGCATTTTTCTGATTACTTGAAACACAATGAAATCAAAAATACACAATGAACATCACACACAAATATTTGTCAGTCATTAATAAAGAATAATTTACTAAAAATATATAAATGGGTATTAAAATGAGTTAGCAAATGCAACCTGCATTTCCAGCAGTCCATTACTATTCAGTAAAATTGTGGTAATTAAAAGTTCTTAGTCGTGCCTGCCATTATTGCTAAGAGCAGATCATCATTTAATGCAACAAGAAAAAGATAAGCATACTTAAGGTCAACCAGAGATACAAAAAAGGTTGAATAATCTGATGATAGTGCACATCCACAAAAACAGTACAGGCAGAATTGATTTAATTGAAGTGGCAACAAAGTTTGACTGGCCATGAACACATTATTTGTCCGTCTTTGGCCGATTCTCCCATGTAGGTAACATCAGAGTTGAGAATGAAATGGACTCAACAAACTTTTGTCAAAGTAACTACAAAATAACTTGCAAGTACTCAACCATGGATGCTGTATATATGTATAATTGTTAATGTATTATAATAATACTTTTTTTAAACAGTTAATTTTATTATGTAATTGTTTACATTTTAAATAATACTGATTATCTCAAACCATTACAAAGATAAGCCCTTTAGATTTGGCTATAAAGAATTCAGGAAATTCACAAATATCAAAATGTTGGGGAGCATGGTCACTCAGGGATGCTAACAATTCAGAAAGGAAATAGAGAAGCTTAATCTAGACTCTTCTAATTTGATTGAGTCACTGCATAATTTATCAAGATAACTACTGTGCACAATTTGCATCATTGAAAAATGTGATGTCAATTGTGATATCTACCATAAACTTTGCCAAATGTCAAGCCCTAGATAATTGCCTGTTCAAAGAACTACTGAAATTCAGAATAAAGAACTGGTGTACCATTGTAAAGTGTGGTTAAATACTGAAACTATTTTTCTGAATTCAAGTAGTAAAGTTGTTCATGAAAAAAGAAAGACTGCAACTGATTAGCCAACCACTCATTCTTAGTTGATCAGGGGTGGCCTCTGATAATTTTTTTAAAAAATTTTCGAACACGTTATCACAATAGATCCAATAATAGAAAACACTGCATCATGTGAGATATATCAATGAGAGTGAGCAAATAGCAGGTATTTTGATTACACCAAGCCAAGCTAAGTTTAGTAACAATTATTTTGCCAGTGTTATTTTGTGAAAACAATCTTAAAATTTGGATAGGGCTTCAAAGCATCGAAACCTATGGTAAACAAAAGTAACTGTACATCAGGAAAGATGTTAGTGGAGAACAAACAAATGCAGAGGACATCATGAATATTCAAGTACAAAATTTAATAAGTTTGTTGTAAAAAAAACAACAACAAAATGAAAGGTGGGATTTTAAAACTAAGAACCAAAATGTTAATAATCAAACAACGCTTAATGTCGATCAATATTGAGCATCTGGAGTTGATACTGTTGACCTATAGAGCAAAAAAGATAAGATAAGTAAGTGATGCAAGTAAGACTTGGTGGTAAATATTCTTGTTATCTGAGAATATGGATGTTTTCAGTAAACCCCCTAAAATATTCTGCATCTGTTGATATTACTCATCTTTTATCATGGCCAAATGCAAAACTGCAGGTCAAAAACCAGATGATTAATATGTTGTTCTCACATGTGAAAGCATTGGAAATCAAGATTCCATCTGTGAAAAAGTCAGCTGAGAGAAAGGACAACACTGACATTTTCCAACACTTTTGCTCAAACTATCTTCGCATGAAAAGTATATAAATGAGTTTTCAGCTTTGATCATGCAATTTTATGGATTCCAAGATTTTAAACAGAGAGATGATGTACTTAGAATTTTTCTGAATACTTTTCATATAGACATTGCTAGTGCACCTGAATGTCTGCAGCTAGAACTGATTGAACTCCAAGCCAACAGTGAACTGAAAACAAAATGCATCTTACCACAGATGGACTTCTACAGACCATACATTGGAAGCTATGATTTCCAGAACTTGAGAGCAAATAATTCTTCTTGAAAATGAAAATAACAGATGTGAATCTGAAAAAGCAACTATGCAAGTCTACTCTGAAACTGTGACTAGACATCAATGCATTAGTGAGAGGAAAGCATGTGTATGCATGGTATTAGTGCAGTAAGAGCCCAAATCAGTGTTATTATTGGATAAATCTAAGTGTGTGTGTGTGTGTGCATGTACATGCACACTCAAAGAGGAGATTCCCCAACCCTGTACTAAAGCAACAGAACCTATCAATGCTGGGATATCAGGATACACCACCAGAAAATGGCAAATCTCCCAAAGAAATCATATAAGGAGTTATCAACTCAAAAAAAGATTGCAATTTCAAAAGTACCACAAATTTACTGCATCTTATAAAAAAAAAAAAGAAACTAAGGTTCAAAACAACTTTGTATAATGTAAGGATAGTCTTAATAATAAAAAAAAAAAAAAAGGGCCAAGCAATGAAGGATTTTGACCCAAGTTCATAATTGTGCAAATAGAGGCAGGCCTGGTGTTTTTAGAACAGAAAGCAACTCCAGCCAACAAAAGAACAATTCAGATGAAGACATCATTAATGTTTGGCATAAAAATAGCTGCATCACTATAATGAAAACCTTGAGACATTAATACCATCAGCAAGTCGCATCACATTAATTAGAGCAGGAAAAGATAGCTAAAGGCACAATCAAGCAATCAAAAACTCATTAGAACATTGTAAGTTACATTTACAAGTGTTTCAGAAAATAAAGGCAATATTTACATCAGTGTTTCCTGTGTAACAAAGCAGTAAACAATGCCACCAAGCGACATTGATGCACCAGTACTTTGAATGCTCCCCCTTGTGCACGTTGTGCATTCATTGCACTAGAGAGCAAGTAAACAACATGGCCAGAAAGCAGCAATCTTTAATTCACTTTCTGTGGGAAAAAAATATTCTACTGTTTGAAATCCACTAGTGAATGTTGCCATAAAATGAAGAGAACTGTATGGCACAAAGAAAAATGTAAAAGTGGACAAATTTAGAAATGACTGAACATCAGTAGTGGATGAAGATCAACCAGAATATCCCAGCAGCTCCAAAAGGTGCTGTTATAGCATAACCATGCAGTTCTTGGGCAGCCATCAACACTTTGAAAAGATAGCACTTTGGAGCTCTACCATATCCTTCCTGCAGTCCAATTTTGCCAATCCAATTCTAAACCTCTTCAAATCTCTGAAAGATGCTCTCAAGGGTCAAAGATTTTCCAGTGACTTCAAAGTCCAACAGATGTTGAAATTGTTGCTTACACATAAAGCAAAAAGTTTCTACAAAGATATCAAGAAATATGAGAGTTGTCAAACTACATGTCTTGCAAAACAAGGAGGCTATAGAGAAGTAATGCAGAGCAATAAATGACACCTGATCACTTGTCTTATTTATGAATTATCTTTTCTGAAACAACCTTACATAAAGGAAGTGCTTTAGCCAGTCAATTTGGATCTATCAACAGATTTCAATGTTTGTTTTTACATTAAACAAAGCCTTCAATCTACATGTACAACTACTGTTCAACAATAAAGCAGTTTTCCCAGTTCATATGATATTAAAATTTTGAGAACATTAACACCAAATACATTGGAAATGGCAGTTCAAAAATAAATGTTCTTTGCAAAAATGAGCAATATGCATTAGAATTTTCCATTATTTTCTAAATCAGGGATCAGAACTTTGTGGCAGAGTAGATTCTGTTCTGAATCACCTTTCTAAAAATGCTACAGTTATATAGTGACTTGAGTGGAATGAGATGACTGACTGATATGAACTGACAAAAGCCAGAAAATATGCATTTATGATCTAATGAAGATTCATATCATCCAATAACCAGAAACCAATCAAAATCACACCAACTGTCATCAATGAACATGCCAGTTATCCAGTACAATCCACAAAATATAAAAAGGCCATGAGTTTATGATGGTATATACTCAACAATACTTTACCCCAATCTTGCTAATATCCTCCATCTCTTTTGGCTATATAATACACAGTTCTGCTCCTTGACAAAGGCAGTGTTATGTAAAGCATCAAAATGTCAGCTCACAAAGAAGCTAGATTGAATGTTAATTTATTTAAAGTTCCATGAACAATCTAATTTGGATTTGTGCCCAAAATGAATCATGCAGTTTGTGCTTTCTAGCTGTAAGAGTGTTGTGTTGTATGTCAAGTGTACAAGCCACTTTTTTAAAGCAAACAAAAAGTAATTGTCTAAAAATCTGATAAGAAAGAATTATGAAACTGGAGCAATATACAAGATCAAGCTACAGAAAAAAGCTATAAGAGAAAGAAATGCCAGCCTCTGAAAGAATTGTCAAATGGTGCATGTATAAAATTGCAGAAGTTTACAATGTGGCAATGAATTAAAAAAAAAAAACACTAATTTTTCTTTTACATATTGACCAAAACTGGCCGTTGCATCAAATGTTCAAGATAGCCAGAACTGGCCAAGTACTGTTAAGTCATTTAATGACCACTTATGTCTATACTATAGATAGTCAGCATCCTTCTACGTGCACTATTTATATCAGTTTTCCTGCTTTTATTAGTGAAATTACAGACATGAACCACATGTTACCTAGTTGGTTTATTCACTTGATAAATGGAATTCAACAGTGAACCCTTTCTTTCTGTTGATGTAGTGTTTTTTGTGTTCATATCTCAGATCTCTCATCATTCTGATAGTTGGACAACAATGGAGAAACATCAGGAGTCAGTGGAGAGCAACAACAATGGCAAGGAGAGCAAGGTCATCTAGTACAGCTCAAGCCATCTGTAGCTAATCAATACACCAGTTTACAGTCTACTGGCCCTAACAACTAAGGCCAAAGAATTTCTTCCTCAGCATAGCTAAGGAGACCAGCCACTACTACAACACATAGACCCAGAGAGAGGTAGGCAGAGATTACAACACCTGAATGGACACTACCAAGAGACAAAAACAGTAGCAATAAACATAACTAATTCTGCACTGTTCATTTAAGATAATTGGAGTGAAGACCGCAGAATCTGAAAATAATGGCACTGAAGAGATTTTAAAAAATGAACCAGTATTAGCACTTCTGTAACAATCAGGTGACTTTAATATACATTTTTAACTTTCTGTCTAAAATTTTTCCTTTCATTTTCTGAACATATTTCCTTTCATTTGAATTACTGAACTGTGCTTTAGTCTTTGATGCTATCTAAGTTATTCCATGACTTCTTAATATGCTTTTTTAATAATTGTAACCAAGTAGATAGATAGCATCTTGGCACAGTGGGTAGAAATTCGCTTGTCGATCCTTGTGTCGAGAGTTTGAACCGTGGTTTGGTCAGAGGTATGTACTGCTGATGAGGGCCAAAAGCCCAAAACAGCTGTACAGTGATCCTCTGAATGTTGACATTCACTTTGACTCTCTACCTGGAAAGGGGATGGGCTCTGCCAAGTTGTAAAATGCCCTACACACACCTCTCAAGGTGCCCAAAAAACCTATGGATTATGGGACAAATGGAGTGAAGTGAACCAGAAAGAGGCATTTTGAACATTTGTGCAATTAAATATTCCATTTCCTGAATATAAGAGAGTTAATAAAATTCCGCATCTTGCCATTATTGAGAAACTGTGCTGCAGAATCAGATGATAAATAGTAGTAGATTGTTCCTTGGAATGACTGCATAAAACTAAAGTTGAAAACATTAAGGAAGTTTTTATCAATCATTTTTAACAAAAAATTTGACAGTGCAACTGCTGTAGTGAGGAAGCAGTTCCTCATTGTTCACAAAGACCACCTTCGTGCAAAAATTTTAAAATTCCCAATTTAAGCAATGATGGCTGTTGTGGTGAAGATAATGAATTTTCTTATTTCTTGCTTATCTCTAATTCATCAAGCTGGAAAAATGGACTATGTATATATAGACCATCCTCTTCACATTAACTTTCACTGGCATAGCCATGGCAAGTCATTGGATCTCTTTGTGAAACTCCTTGATGTCATCAAGAAGTTATTATCCTGAATTGGATGATGGCAAGTTGGGGAGCACATTTCTGAAAAACATTTAATCTCACTTAAACAACCCTTTGCCTAAAAGCGCCAGGACAGTTTTGCTTCTGTAAAAATGTTTGAAGGCATTTGCTAATAGACTGGAGATGACATTCACACAACAAACTTATTTAGAAGGGTTTTCATCATGTTACATGGATGATGTCAATAAGATTAATTTGTCCGTGTAAAAACTAAAATCAGGATTTTCTGAGGTTTCAATATTTCCATCATTCTAGATCATGTTTTCATTCATCATTAAGCCTAACTATTTCAATAAGTCCATGCAGCTCATAAATTTATAAAGATCACAATTGTGAACATCAAAGTTTCAAAATCTGAAGACTAAATGTGAAAGAGACCCTGAGGCCTCTATTTTGACTTGCTACAGTTCACTTCCTAAGAATTATACTATTTAAAAATAGTTGCCTTTGCTATACTTTTAACCTTAGGGATCGTAACATACTTTTGTGAGCAGATATAAAATCCGTTGTCTTCCTTCATACATCAGTAATCATTTAAATCCTGTGTGCAGCTGAAAGTATTCACCCACACAGCCAGCACAGCTGCTTTACTTAGGAAAGCCAGGAGCAAGGTTGCCACTAACTACATACCAGGACCTTCCAAACTAAATGGACTTTTGAAGTGGTATTCATTAGTATATATGTAACATTAGTACTAAAATAAAAGCATGTTTAATTTGCTTTATATTTGACATTATTTATATGCAAAATGTAGTTACTGTAGGCTAAACTCCATTGCCATGCTTAAAGTTTAAATTGGAGGGAACAATGTGCAATCTGCCATTCCCGCTTTTAAAGGTTGCTTACCATTCTATTCTGCAGAATTTTCCTTTTAAAAATCTAGAAATTTCTGGAGATTTCAAATAATTTCTTCATAACTTTTCAATGTAGAGAAATAACCCTCTATTCGTCAGTATTTGCCATGAATCTTGAAGTAATTTTACAGCAAAAAATATTAATTCTGAATGCTGCACACCGTTATTATTGGAATGATTTAGTAAACTGAAAATTTTCTAAGAAAATAGGTGAATCAACAAAAATTGTCAACAAGAGAAGTACAAGCTACTACAAAGCTTCAGGAGGATAAGTTTGCATCAAAACTGGTACATTGGCTAGAAAAATGATAAAAGTTTTGCCAAGAAAATATTGGATAGATCTTTTGGAAGATATTTAGTAACAACTCATCAAAGCCTTTATCTTAGAAACCAGCTAAGATCTAGATCTTTAAAACCACATTTTGCAGTCCTCACCCACTATAGAGAAATACAATAGAAAAGAACTTTCTCATTATCAGAATAAAGATGGCCATGAAATACTTTGCACAAATTGCAAGTCAACTTTTATGCATATTTAACAGGCATATTCTAGCTTTT
The DNA here is from genome assembly GCA_018389105.1 of Nautilus pompilius. Lineage (NCBI taxonomy): Eukaryota > Metazoa > Mollusca > Cephalopoda > Nautilida > Nautilidae > Nautilus > Nautilus pompilius. The sequence goes on from JACATO010000687.1 coordinate 775,113, forward strand.
AAATTTTTTTTATATTTGCACTCTTAATATTATATCAAACATTTTTTGCAAATCATCCATTATGCAGTTCCAACCAATTTTTCTAAGTGTCAAATCAACTGATTTTTTATTGGTAATCTTTGGTACATGATCAGTATGAGCTGTTCCCACAAATTTCAGATGTATTCTTCACCTTTAGAACACCCTTGGAAACTATCAAACAGGGGTCCAAATATCAACTTTTCAAGATCTTAATCTGTAGTGGGAATGGAGGCAATTTTCATTATCAGTGTAGTATTAGAAAGAATTTGTTAGTAGCAGCTTCATTATTTAGAAATGTATATGTCTTAATCTATCACAATTTAACATTATTCGCAATCACTGTAAAACAGATTCAGCAATCTGTGCAAATGCTCAGTTTGTCAAATTATTTATCAAAATTCCCTAATTCAATAATGCTTATTGCTTCCCCATGCTTCTTCAATATTTGATTGAAATATTCCTGACTGATTTTATACTGCTGGGCCAATTTGCTTTGAGATATCTAGCTTTCTTATTGAATAAGCAACGAAGTTCTTTTTTTTGCATTTTCAAGCCTTCCTACCTGAGCCTGGTTTCTGATCCATATTACCTATATTCTCCAGTTTCTAGAGTACATAAAGGTCTTCAACTAAATCCCATTCATTAAAATGATGCGACCAAGCTTTTGGCTCCTCCACATACTGTACATGAGATGTTGTCATGAATATTTGTTGACATCTTGCAAATAGTCTGATCCATTAGTTGTGCTTTTAGCACATCTAGTATCAGTGTCATAGACTCTGATCAAATTTATCAGAGAAATTATGCTCCTTCAAAAGTATTACCAAATTAGTGATCAGCCAATACATATGGAAAACTAGAGTGCATTAGGACACTTCATCGTTTTCTAAAAATCTCCTTTATTAGAAAAAATAGAAACAAATGAACTACTCTATCCCATACATTACATAATCAAAATGTATCATCAATGCAAAATCTGTGTAGAATAGCACTTTTCTAAACTTTGACATTTGTCCCAATGAATCCTGTGCATGGTTAATCCAGTTATGATAAGGAATAAAAAGTAAAAAAAAAAAACCCTAAAATAAAATTGCAAGAAATAGTTTTTACACAAAAATATTCAGAAAAATAAGTAAACATTCAAAATCCACCAAATTTACATTCCATTCTGGGAAACCATATTATTGGGAGGTGATAGTTGTAAATGCTTATAACATCACTTTTTGTGTGAAGTGTGGATGACTGAGTAAAATGACATGGGGAACTCAATATTTTGCTACTTTTAAACTTAAAAATAACCATAATGTTGATATTGGAATATGATGGCTGCAGAAAGGAGAGAAAGTAATGTAATTTTGTTTGATTTTAAATATGTTGTTCACCTTATTTTTCTGAATAATTTGGTGTAAAAAATACATTTGTATTGCAATTATTTTTTGTTTTCATTTTTTATCATGAGCAGCATCCCTTCTGGATACCAGTACTAGTTTTTTTGGAAATGAATACAAATCATACATTTTATATGTAAATAGAAAACATACATCACAATTGTAACCATTAAAAATAATAATAATTTCAAACTTCTTTTCTTAAATTTATACTTGTTACCTGTGAAATTACATTTATAAACAATTTTACTGTCAATATTCACTATCTTTAGCATTTTGGACTTCTGAAAATGACAAAAGGCACAGATAGTACCAATACATTTGCCACAAACTAATGTACACAGCAATCCATTTTTTCAGCATGTGCATCTTACACTATCACATCCACTCACAGTGCAATGAATTATTCGTAAAATATTCTATTTGTCTGTGATGACTGGCACATTTTACTCCACTGATACTTCATCCCCAGTCTTCTGCGATCATTTTGATAGGTAGACTTTTTCATTCCATTACATGAAGATAAACTCTATAATGTAATGGAATTTTTCTGCTGCAGGGATCAAAAGTAGACTGTGGCTAAACAAAAAATGTTGATAAACTAATTATATACGAAAAAGCCAGTGCCTTAAGGATAGTGAACAGTCTCCTCCTCCTCTGCTCTATAAACACAAATAGCTTGCTCTCCAGCTGTTGATCTTTGCAGAACCAAGACTAAGAAAATACTATACTTGCTTGCTGAAATTGCTTAACTGCAAGGTCAAATAAGTTTTTTTTTTTCCAATTCAACAGAACCACAATATTGTTGCAACCACGAAAAGTATGAATGCAACAAAATGGATATCTCTGGTATCTCTCTCAATATATGAATGTGAAACCACGTCTGCTTGTAAAATAGATTAAGCCAATGAGATCTTGCATAGACTCATTTATTCAAGTACAGATAGGCATTGACAATGTCCAGATAAACTGTTTTCTCTCTCATTTTCATATCAAGACCTGCTTCATTTTCACCATACTCATAAAAGCTTGCTCTATCACCAAGTCTAGTGAAAGATCCACCCAAAAGCACTGCTTTTTATTATAGAAAGTTGTTTTTTTTTTAATCTTAAGTACAGATCATGGTTTTGCTCCTGAAGTTTTGTCATTTTTTGAGATTAACACAAGCTTATTTGGTGTAAAGGGTATGCCTGCTGCAAAGAAGTATGGTAGCATTTCAGCCAATGTTTTCAGGTGCAAATGTAAAATACCAGTTTCTCTGTCCCAATGAAGTGCGTCAATATGGTGATAATTTCCATATAATGAAACCATAAGTTTGTTTTACTGTGCACTAATTGGAATTTTTTCTGCTCTACATCGATGGAAATTTGGTGTAGAGATTCAGAAGACAATTTCCACCAAAGCAATGTCCCTAGAAAATAAACTTTCATAAATGACACAAGCTGCTTCAATATCTTTATGGTAGTCTTGAATGCCCAAGAAAACTTCATTTGACATATCATACACTGAAGTTAATACTCATATGATATGCAAAAGCTCTTACCCATTCAGAATATGCTTCAGTGTTAACAGCATACACTTGTTAAGCATGTCTGTTAGACCTGCATATTGCATGATGAATACAAATCCAATACAACCCAGGATATGTGTCTGTTCTTAGCACTATCCTCCATAACAAGTGAAGGCAAGTTCAACAGAAAATATCAGTATTTTGGCTCTCTTAATAGGAATGGAAGGATATGGATCTTCTTTGTTTTAGTTCTTCTGAGAAAACCTCTTATCTAGGTATATTTATAGTTCTCCTCTGCAGTGCTGGGGATCACAACAACAATGATTCCAATCCAATGAAAGATACCACAGCCATTAATGGTACAAATGTCAAGATCAACAAAGTCTGCAATGTGGTGTATAATTTCTTTTTTCCTCTCATGGACAGCTACACACTGTTCAAATTTGAGAACTTTGTTATAGCTGGAAACAAAACTAAGCATGAAAGATTCAATGAAGAACCATGGATAGTGGTATAACCAAATCGCTAAGCTTATTTGTATTAATTTCATTACTGTATGTGCTTAGCAGCCTGCACAATTGGCTGACTAATAGCAGCTATACTCAGATCAGAATGATGCAGGAGAGAGGTAATAAAGTGAAGGAGTATAAAATCAAGAAAAGCATTTACTGAAAGTTTGTCAATCTGGGGTATTGGTCTTTTGGAGTATATTGAAAGATGAAATGAAAGTTGAATATTTTCTTTGCTGCTTCTGTAAGGCTGATACACTCCTGATTAACATCTACCTGTTTTGAGCACTAATAGCATCCCTGGAAGATGGATGTAGCTTTCTTTCAAAAATAATCAATCCAATATTTCACTTATATGTGCTATAATGACAGGTTTGTACCATATTGCTCATGAAGAATCTGCTTAAGGTGCTTTGCAGTGAAAGATTCCACATTATATCCATCAAATAGTTTCTCCATCTTGTCAAACATGTGTCACACAGTCACTTGCTCATTATCTTTTTTTTTCTCAAAAAAAAAACTGACTTTTATGAAGTCTTTCAAGCAAATTTCATCAAATGGTCTTTCTGTTCTGCTCAATGCTGTTGAATATCATTTGGGAATTTGTTTGAAAGTTTGTTGAGCAAGTCCTGTGGTAGACTGTATTGGCAGCATGCAAAATAGAAGTGGTATAGTTAGCTGCCAAAAGACATATGCTACTCATCATTTTGCTCATGACTCACCCGAGTAATAGTAGAATGAAAGTTCAAGAGTTCACACTTTAAATCCTTTAGCTATTCCACTGCTACATTTGACATCAAAAATAAACAAACATTCCAAGAAATGAAACTGGTACACAGATCTAAGTGCTCTAGATGTAACTGGATCATTTTTAGTCTTTGTTACTTTTATCATAGCAGTATTATCTGCATGCTATATAAACTTTGTTACCAGGCAAAGCAGAAGTATTTACACTGTTGGCTTTTTTGTATTCAAATAATAGTGTTTTTGGTTACACCGACAGATTTCTTGCATGAGAGGCACTGGATTCCATTTCAAAGCAACACTTAAGTGATTATCTGAAAAAAAATTGATAATGAAATTATGTAGATTGCCATACTGTACAATAGCAAAAAAATTTAAAACTGGATAAATAATGAAAAATAAGGTAAACAACATATTCAAAACCCAATGAAAACATTACAGCCTCTCTAATCATCAGACCCCAATATCAATAGTTTTTTTTTTTTAAGTTCATAAGCAGCACAAATATTGCTGAGTTAAAGTAATTTTACCCAATAATCCACACTTCACACAACAAAAATGTGACATAAGCAATTACAATTCTGTCAATCCCAATAAGAGGGTTTTCTCAAATTGTGATTTCAGTGGATCTTATTTTTCTGAATATTTTGATACAAAAACCATTTGTGTTACAATTATTTCTAGATTATATCGTAACGTGATTGAACTAGGGGTACACTGGGACAATCTAGAAAAACTCACCAAAGTGAGCAAATAAACGCTAAAGTTATCAATATACAAGATCATATTTGAAACCTTTTCAAGAGTTTAGTAAATACTCACACAAATCCACACCAAAAATAAATTGTCACTATGGATTTTGTGATTCCAACACATGGGTTTTTGAAGTTTAAGAAAAATGTCCTCAAAGTCAATGTCATCAACATTCTATCTCTGTGAGAAAAACAAAATATTCTTTGTTTTGGATAGCTAGTGAAGAATAAATTTTAATCTCTATGGTATCCTTTTATTTGGCTCTTCAAAGTCAATCCAATGATGTGAGAAACTGCCTTTTTTATGGAAGCATACCTGACCAAAACAAAATCACTATTCTTCACATCTTGTCCTCAATAATTCAGACTTCAATCAGATTTCAAGTTCAAATCTTTCTTCAGATATATCCAAATCATCTGCAGAGCTATGCTGCAAGTTACTCTTTCATCACCTGTTTCACTAACTGATCAATCTAGTTTCTTGAACTTCCTTGCAGTCAATCTTGTAAATCAATTTCCATGGTTTCAGTTATAGTGTCATTTCTTCACTGTCCCAATGCACCAAGAGTCAGCATACAAATTTGAAAATAGGTCACATATAAAGCAGATATGGTTTGGCTTTGTGGTAAATATATCTTAGTTCAGCATAATTCACCAAAAATAAACCATTAATACTTACTTGTTTGCTTAGAATAGCTGAAACCAATTGGGAAAACTGACCAAAACAAGTCAGGCACTGGCAAGTCATTTAATGATCATTTTGGTTTATATTATACTATAGATAATACATTTAAGATGATGTTATATATATAACAACAACTTTATTTTCCCGTGAAAGTGATTTTAATAATCAAGTTACTGCATGACCAACTTGGATTACCTAGTGTGTTATTATTTGTGATGAAATCCAATACTAAATCCTTTCCTTCTGATGATGTGGAGGCTTTAGTGTTTATACCTCATCATTTAGTTGATTAGACTGATAATGGAGAGCAAGGAATTTTCGCAGTCTATCAGCCTGAGATGTTGCCACCAGCACTGTGGAATTTTTCTACAAGCTGGAGAATTTCTATCAGATGAATGAGAAGACAAATTGCTATGCTGCACAGATCCAGAGAAAGACACAGCTGACAAATTCCGGATGGACGGACACCACTACAAGAGATGAAAGCTTTCCTAGCAGTAAATATCATCATTGGTTGACATTCTGTGCCATCCACTGAAAATTTCTGGAGTAAGAATGCCAGACTTAGTGTCACAGGAGTGTCAAAAGTAATGACAGAGATTCAAAAAATAGAATAAGTACTGGATCTGTGACAACAGTTGGATGATTTTATGTTACAATTTTTTTACTTGCTGCCTTAAAAATTAAATTTTTCTTTTCATTTCTGGACATATTTCCTTTTCATTTCGATTACAGAACTGCGTGCCAAGTCATTCCATAACTCAACTTTTTGTAATTATTTTAATCAGAAAAGTGCATATTAAATATTGCATTTTCTGAAGGGAAAATATATGATAGATTTTACCTAAAACTTTGAAAAATTTCTTGAAATGCTTAAAAAGTATGCTTCAATTTCTACAGCAGTAATCTATTCAACCTGAACATATCACAGATGCCTCAGGAAAATTCTGACCTGCTATTGACGGCATTAAAGTGAATACCCTATGCCAAAAATAGCTAGTAGAGGGATGTCCCAAGGTACCCTGTTTCCAAATGCAGCCAGTTTCTACATATTTTCTATGAGATTCAGACAGAAATATTTCTTCTAAAATGAGTGACAGACAAATGTATGCAAAGCTACTTGTTTATAGGTAAATTAATTATCATTGATAATCAATAGAAACAATGATACTTAGACAATTATCTCTAATGCCTTCATGATAATTCTTTTGCATTCTTTGCATGGCTGGTTCATTTCCAAGTCATTCCATTAATTGACAACATCCATAAAAGCACTTTTAAAAGTAAAAAGATTGCAGGAAATTTGTAAATGTAATTTAATGCACAAGTATATCTTTAATACTGAAATGTGCATGCACATGAAACTATGGTCATAGGTTAGGGTTAGGGTTAGGTGTTACCAGAAAATTGTAGAGTAATTATCTATCAATAGCTAGCAGAAAATTGTGTTTAAGTTAAGAAAATCACATACCAAACTGTCTTGCTGATTCTCCTCTTCACATTCATGACATCAATGTTCGCTTCACTCGGACTTTCAATTGTGTTGATAAGAAACAACAATCTCAGGAATGATAATAAGCACAGGTTGCAAGTCAACTTTATCATTACTACTACTAGATCAAAAGCTGTGATTTGCCTGCATAAATCACATGACCTAAAGTTGAGGGAAGCAAAACACTGGAACAAAAAGGCAAGTCAGGTAGGTATTATTCAATAGATATTTGAGAAAATGTAAAAAAAAAGTTGTTCAACTTAGATTAGTTGCTATTTTTTAAAAATTATTTTTATTTGATCTATGATATAACTCAAAATACCTGCCTTTTAATGTCTGATGAGACAGATCCCAGTACAGCTCCCAATGAACACATCCACTTTCAAAAACTGCATCAGATACAAACACCTTCATCATTTTCACTTTCAGTCCAGTATCTATAAAACAAATATTGTTTGCTGGTACAAGCTATTGCTTGATATCATTACATATTCAATAACAGATGACATCCAGCAGAGTTACACTAAAGGTTATAGCCTGAAACTTCTCTTTTTCACCCAATCTAATCAACACCACAGTAATTGAAATGCACATTTTCTAGTAGTGAAATAAACTGATTTTAAAAAGTATCTCAACAAATGGAATAAATTGCTTTAGGTGACATTTTTGGATTAAATATAATTAATTATTAATGTCAATAATGTATCCATTTATTCAAATGAACTACAGCACAAATTACCCACAACAGTATGTTTATGTATAACACTAATAAGTATGATGCAATTTTTAAAAAACCAAAACAGCAAAGAGAAACAAAGTAACTACATTCACAATAATGTTCAGTCATGAAAACTACTGGAAAATTGAAAATTTATATCATTTTAATTTGAATCTTAGCCAATTCTCCAATTTTCATTGAGAATAAAACTAAGTAATAGTCAGTAAATAAGGTTATAGAGCAGGCCCAACAGGGGTTCCGAGACATCATTCCAGGGGGTGCGAGAAGCAGGGCTGTAACTTCTAAGAAATTTCCTTAGTTTAATGAAATTTTTTGCACTTTAAAGGATATGATATCTTTTAAGGAAATTCTAAGAAAATTTTCAAAAGCTTAGGCCGATAACATCATGGAAATCCTAAGTTAATAGTATTTTCATTCTTGATTCCTCTTTCATATGTATATTGACGATGAATTTTTTTTGTAATTATCTATATTTCCATCTCTTTATTTCAGAATATCATCATAACCCTTCATCATGTCGAAGAAAAGGAAATGGAATGATGACTATGTTCGTTTTGGCTTCACCTGCAACGGAAAGATTGAGGATTTGCAAAAGCCTGAGTGCATTATCTGTGGAACTGTTTTCTCCAACGCAAATTTGAAGCCATCTAAGCTGCAAGAACACTTCAACAACAGACATGGTGGGGCCAATGTTGCGGGCCATGATGTTAAGTCGTTGCAAGCTAAAAGAGACCGTTTTGATTCTCGAGCAGCCCTTCCAAATTAGGGTTTTATCTGTTGACAAACCACTGCTGATGGCTTCATACCAAGTGGCGTCTAAAGTAGCAAAGTCAAAGAAACCTCATACTATTGCAGAAGAGCTTATCAAACCATGTGTATTAGAAATGGCTACAACTGTTCTCGGAAATGAAGCAAGAAAGAAGCTTGAATTAGTGCCGCTATCGAATAATGCTATTAAAAGCCGGATCGATGATTTGAGTTTAGATATTTTGGAGCAAGTTATCTCACATATGAAGGCTAGTCCCTTGAAAATCTCCCTCCAGCTGGACGAAACTACTGATGTTTCGAATTGCAGTCAACTTATTGCACTGGCGAGATATTTTCATGATAGTGCCATAAAGGAGAACTTCCTATTCTGTGAAGAACTGAAAACAACCACCAAAGCAAAAGATGTGTTTCAGTTTGTGAAAGACTTCTTTGCAAAATATGAATTGGATATCCAAATTATTGGCTCTGTGTGCACTGATGGCGCTCCTGCTATGCTGGGAAATAAATCTGGTTTTTTTGCACTGATGAAACAGGAGATTTCACATTTGCAGGGTACTCACTGTTTCCTTCATCGGCATGCTTTGGCATCAAAAACCTTGCCTCCGAAATTGAAGAAAGTCCTTGATACTTCAGTAAAGACCATCAACTGGATTAGAGGTCGTGCTCTGAATCACCGCCTCTTTAAGTCACTTTGTGAAGATCTTGGAAGTGCATATACAGTTTTACTTTTCCACACAGAAGTCCGCTGGCTCTCCCGTGGGAGAGTTTTAACCCGCTTCTTCGAACTGCGAGAAGAAATCAAAGTCTTTCTGGAGGAACGCCACTGTGATCTGCTTGAAGAGTTGGAATCACAAGAATTCAACCAAATCTTAGCGTATTTGAGTGACATATTCACCCGTATGAATGATCTGAGTTTATCACTTCAAGGAAAAATATAAACATGTTGCATTGCTATGAAAAGCTAAATGCATTCAAAGATAAGTTATATCTGTGGTGTCGGAGAGTAAAAAAGGGGAATCTTTCAAATTTTCCATCACTTGAAGAAATAGTTGATTACAATGAATCTTCAAGTCTGATTCCTACTGTTTGTGGAGAAATTGTGGCTCATTTGGAAGTGCTATCGACGTCATTTGAAGGTTATTTTGGAGTAGGGAAGCTGGAATCTTCTGAAGAATGGATTATGAATCCATATGCCTTCGATTTGAATAAAATGTTAGATGATGTAGAGCTGAAAGAAGATCTTATAGAACTGCGTTCAAACTGTGCTCTTGAAATGCAATTTGAAAGTAAAACTTTGGAAGAGTATTGGTGCTCGGCTATAGTTTCATTTCCAGGGCTTTGTGAAGCTGCACTAGCGGTGCTCATTCCATTTGCAACAACATGGTTATGTGAGTCAGGATTTAGCACTCTTTTGTCAATTAAGACAAAATCCAGAAATTGTTTGAATGCACAGGCAGACATGCGTGTTGCTATCAGCAACATAGTTCCACGATTTGAAAGACTAATAAGCATGAAACAGGAACAAAAGAGTCATTGAGTTGAAATGCATTAGCAAACTTTTTGGATGTCAGCCTTTTGATTCTATTATCTTTTACATATTACATATTGTCTAAAAGTCTGATTGTTTTTACATATATTTCAGTGAAATAAATATCTTCTTTTGATAAAATTTAGTATGATTCCACATCTTTTATCCTTGAACAAAAAATAAAATGTAGGGGGTGCGAGGTCAGAGCAAAATTTTTTCAGGGGTGCAGGAGTAAAAAAAGGTTGGGAACCACTGTTATAGAGTATACAAAAATCTAAATGATAGGTACATTTATTTCATAAAATCAAGATTTCATACTCTGAATAGAAACCTTGTGAGAAATATTGTTTGACCAATGTAGACTTCTTCACAACTGCCTCAAACTTCAGTGTTATGCTCATTGATTAATTTTTCTCTTCGTTAAAAGAAAAATTCCATTTTTAAAAGCTAAATATAATTGCAGCAATATTGTTTTATTCCCATTATATTCATTAAAAATATTATTTATCAAACAGTAAGTACTTAAAGAATCAAGCCTACTAAAACTTGACCACAAAGTAGTCAACCTTTTCATATTCTCCACCATATTTAAATAGAAATTGTAGTTATTAATACAAATTAACTTTGTTTCCCAAAGTGAAAATAAATCAGTGTATCTGTAAACATAATTATACAAGTACTATTTTTCATCATCATTCTAGAGTTCCATGTCCTTATTCTTGAACAGTTACTAATTAAACATATAATTAACATGATTCTTTTATTGATATAATTTCTGGCATATTTTGGAAGTCTGTTTGTTTTAATCTCTAACCTTCCATATGTACATGATAATCATTACTTGCACATTTTGAATTGTATTTATGCACAAGAAATGCAAATTTCTAGGATAATCTACATTTTAAACTTTTTTGTTTTTTTTATGAAGTCAGGATCTTAATCTAGTGACAAAGATTATTATTTACATCAATGCTCATATTTTATATCAAGAGTCAATTCAATAAATTAATTTTCTGATTTTGGATTAATAACAACAATGGATCAATGATCAAATGTGCTTTTAATTCTGAGAGATATTCACAGATTACAGCAATATTGGATCAGGATTTTGTACAGCAGATATCTATCACCATGGCAAAAATATCATCAATTAAAAAAAACTCTAGGAAAGCTTTCAAAGATCTGATTTTGCTTTTGATATTTATTATTTCTATCATTTTATTCCTGCTCCACAAAATCCTACTTACCTGGATTTTACTCTGGTTGGACTTTAGCTTATTTGTAATTTTTACCAGATTACTGAGACTTTTGTTTCAGTTATAACTTTAGCATGGTTTCCAGCCAGTTACATGTCAAACAGACCTGACATGATATCAGCAATCTTTGTCTACAAGACTGTAGCCCTTTCCTTGCACAGAATCTGTACCTGTGTTCTTGGAAGTGATTTTGTGGACACTTTTGTATGGTGATGATAGCCAAATGTGATCAATGGGGTTCATATCTGATGACTGGCCAGGTAAGCAAAGTTGTAATGCTCTGAACTTTTCCTTCTTTATATGAAATAAGTTAGTTCCTTCACAAGTTACGAGTTATGACTGTCATGTCCAATGGCCCAAACAGTACTCCATACCATAACTTCGTGTGGTTTGCAGACAGTTCCATAAAAATGTCTGTGCTGGATGGCACTACACAGCTGATGTCTGAGTATGGATTCACCACTATAGCATATTCTACAGATGTTTGATAGTTCTCATGGACACATACTCATCTTCTGAAGCAAATGTAGTCAATTTTTGGGGTTCAGTTTCCACATTACTCTTCATAGGATGAAGTTTTGATTCTGTTGCTTTTGGGCATTTAGGACATGCATAGATTTTCTTAAACTGGACAATCATTCTGTTAACATATGATAGCAGAATATTCAGCACTTGAAAATTTCCCTACTAGTTTCAAACCAATTTTCTATTTCCATATTAGGGACCCCTCTTATAACTATTAATCATGTGCATATCATCTGACTGAAATGGCTTATTTAAATATCAAAGAATGCCTATTTACTTGTGAAATCTGTATATTACATTTTTATTTATTCAGTGCATTATATGCCTGTATATATGTTTATTAAAACAGTCATGTGCATATCTTATCACACTTCATAATTAATAAATTTAATTCTTTTATCTTAGTACCAATGTGGTATATTTATGACAGTTTAGCCAGTTTCTTATCTAACTTATTATTTAGGAGAAAAATATTGTTTCTTACCTGAGAAATCAAACTTCCATGATACTTTTGCTGTTCTTGTCCCTTCTTTTCTTGCTAGATAAACCATTTTCCAGTCAGCTTCCTCTTTTCTAAATATGTTATTTGTATAATAAATGCATTGATCCCAACCACAGGTGTCTGGAGTTTTTGAAAAAGGCCTCAAATATATATCTTTAGCACAGTTATACTTTACACACATTACATGTTTTTGCTTTTCTTCTTCACTTGGTGTGAAAATATAAGGCAGATAGTTTTTCTCTTCATGTCCAATTTCATTTCTTGCCAAACGCCATGCTAACGAACCTGATGTTCTACCACCTAATTCATGTGAACTGGCTGATTTTGGTGTCATAAATTCCACTAGTTCTAAAACTAATCTTTTTGTTAATATTCCTTTCCTTGTTTCAGATAATCTTGCCTGTCTCTTTCTGCGGAGCAGCATTATAGCAGAAATAAGCCAGTTCTCTCTGCATTCAGTTCTATTTTCTAACGTCTGCACATGTTTTGACGAGTATCGCCAAGTAACATCCTGAATTTCATCTCTTGAGAAAGCCAAAATATAGTTTATTTTTTTACCCCAACCAACTTCATACAGCAAAGGCTTATCACAAATATTTTCACATGGATCACAATGAATCCATTGTTGTTGAGTTTTTAAATATACCTCAGTCCAAACATGGTCAAACCAGCCATGAACAAACCGAGCTTCAAATCCAAGAACACGGCAGCAAAGTGTAAAACAATTAGCCCATTCACCACAACGTCCAGTCTTAGTTTCAAGTAGTTTTTCAGGATTATTATAACGTGGAAACCGAGTCACAGCATTACAATTATGGCATACATAACATTCAACATTCCCAGCATCCCAAACCATTTCCTCTGGCAAACAATGAGAATTTCCTACAAATGTTGTTTCACCATTACATACTGTGCAAGAGCTATTATCTTTCCAAGTAAAAAAGTCATTTTTAAACCAATCCAACAAGCTAAGCAGAAGACATTCTTCTAAGTCCATTAATTCCTTTCCCTGTGACAATCTTTGACAAATCTTTTTGTATTTGGCATCAGCTTTTTTATAAAGAGCCTGAATTGGTATTATATCCCTTGCTTTCTTCTGAAGACTTGGCCTTTCATAGAGCAAAACCTGCTGAAAGCAATTCTGCATGGTTTTCAAAAATTTTGCTTCTTTGTCCTGAGAGGGAAAAAAAAAAACTTCTGATAACTTTTTTTTATTTTGCAAAACAATATATAAACTAATTTACCAAGTTCATTTCTCAAGTGTAGTCATTTAAACACATTACAAAAACAATTTTTAAATCAGCACCTGCTTATAAATAAAAGTAGTTGCTGATCCTATTAGTTGAAATCCAAGTTAAAAGTTTTACAATCTGACTTCATTGTATACAAAAAAATAGTGAAATCCAATCCAAAATTGTATTTTGGATTTTTTCTTTTAGACCCAGGTATTAAAATAGTATAAAATTTACATCCAAATACAAAACATTCCAAAAACTAATATCTAAACCAGCATTGATATCCTTGTTTAAAAAAAGTTCCTGCCTCTCATCCAAACAGATTGAATGCTGATATATAAACAATATACTGATTCCATTAAAAATAGCAAATTATTCCATGCATTTAAATGTCTGCTTGTTTCTTTTTTTTAATCCACAAGAATGCATTCAAACTACAAAATTGGAACTAAATAAATGTTTGAAAAAATATTAAATAATATCTAACTGAACTGCCATAGATTCAATGTGCTAGGTGTGAAAATCTATGGAGAGATAAAGTAACAGAAATAGATCCCATTATTTTTAGTAGACTGACATAATCAAAAAATAACTTAGCCAGAACACAGAGCTATAAGATAAAAAATGCATTCTCCCTTCCTAAAAGATGTGTGGCATATCTACCATGGAGACAGGCCAGAAAACAAATGCAGGGCTAACAACCCTCTTAATTAGATGGCTTGAAATGTTACGAAGATTGTTTATCTGTTTAACATATGTATTTTTGAGTTTTATTTTTATATTAAAACACTACACTCTTTTACGGAGATCAATTTTGTTTCGAAATGCACCTAATATTGTTTTGTCATGGCTATATTATATCATAACTTATAAATGGTCTTCCGTCAGAGAACAAAGCTATAAAATCCAGAATAAACACACCATTTGCTATAAAAATAATAGCAGCTGGAATTCCATATTTTATTTGTAGTAAAGCATTATTTATTTTGTAATAAGAGACTACTCTAAAGTTTTATTAACATCATAGAAGCTGAATAAAACATTTTAGAAATCACAAACAAAGATCCATTGTTCAAGAAAAGTCATCAACCATCTTCAAGTGGAAAATATGCAATGCCTTCTATGGCTGACATGTTCTCCTGATTTTAACTCCATAAAATAATTGACTAAGCTCTCTAGGTACACTCAAGGGACCATGTGCTTCTGGGACCATTTTTGAACTAAACCCTAACAGAAAAGTGGAACAATGGAACAAGACAGCACTAGACATGGTAAATAGCATGAAACACAGGTGAGATGCTGTGGTGCAAACCAGAGATGGCCATATATGCTACTAGAAGTCAAGTAATTAGAGTATACATAAAGTGACTATGTTTCAACTTAACAGCATCGAATGGTATTAAATACTGTGCAAAATGAACTATATACAGTATTGGAAATAATTATAGAAACAGAAAACTGAGTATGAAATGAAAATGGCACATAACAAAATTACATTTCGGTAAGTAAAAATGAAGTGCTCCACAATAGTCATGTGTTAATATAGTAGACTGATTAATTTCACGCAAGCAATCAAAAAAATTCCCTACCTACAAAACTATGAAAGTACACGCAGTGATATCATGTAGAGTCATGAATATGCGACTCCTGGAAAGGAAAGATCACATGACAGTCATTTAGAAAAATCAACATCTTAGCTAGTGAAGAGTATTCAATGCAACTCATTCTAATCTGACTTCTTGTTTCAGAAACAGCTGTTTGCAAGACTGGAGGATATGCTGACAATAGAAGTGGTTGAGAAAGAAAGTCCAAACTATCCAAAAGTGATGTTATGTATCATAAGATGTTTTCTAGATGACAGATGAGCCAGTAGACATCTAGGAAATGACCCAGCTGCAAGTACAAGTGTTAACACTTTTCAAGAACAGTAAAATACACATTAGAGAGAAGTGGTCTCAGTTGATGTGTTGCTGCCTGAACATTTTGTCAGAATAGAAGCAACCAAACAACAAGATTAAAATTGGCAGCAGAAATGAAACAGTAGGGTGACCAAACCTGGAAAAAGGAGCACCTCGCAGATGAATCTAAGTTTGAAATATCTGGCAATAATCAACAAAAGTTTGTTTGAAGGTGGATAGCAGTCAGTGTATAACAACTGCAGTAAAGCAAGAGAGTGGATCAATACAAGTTTGGCACTATAGTGTTAAAGATTTGGATAAAATTGATATACTGACTGCCAACAGATACAGGAACGTTCTCATCCATCATCTTATTCCCTCAGTCAGCAACTCATTAGGTAGGGATTTATCTTTTAATATGACAATGACCCCAAACTTAAATCTAATGAGATGGCCTGCATAAAGTCCTGACATGAACATAGTTGAAGTTATATGGGCTACTAAGAAAGTCAGAAGGCAACCAAACATCTTGAATGAATAGTGGAAGTGCTTCAGGATATTTGGAACATTGATAACCTGTACAGGAGCATAAAAACAAGGTGAAATGCTCTATATAAAGCAAAGGGCTCACAAAAAATATTAATGTACTGCACATATTCCTTTTGGTTTTTTTTAATATTTTTTGTAATTAAATCTCTCAGTTCTGCAAATAATGTGTTTCCATAGTTATTTCCAATATTGCATATATGGGAGATGGACAGCTTAGTATTTTTTCGGTGCTAGTCTGCTGTGACTGAGAGCCTAAATTAGATGCCTGTTGGGAATCAACTACAGCACAAAACACTAAAGGTGGGAGGAACACAAGTACAGACTGATTTTCTTCATCAATTTTCTCAGACCTTCAAAGATGCCAAGTGTCTTACATTCTCCATTAACTCTCACAACAGACATCTTAACCAATTCATCAAAATCACCTCTAACCCAGCCAGTAAGTCTAGAACAGTTGACTCTGTCACATGGCCCCAAGCCTTTTTTATGGAAGCATACAGTTTGAGGAATATTCACTTAAACTCTACAATTAGTATCAGGACAGTCCACGTTAATCTGAGAAGCAATTTTTAGTGCCATGATCTAAAGCAACAAATTAAGCCCTGGTCTAGTGATTGGAATCAGATGTCACATTAGTGGATAAAAGTGCACCGTAACACCCTTTAGTCCTATAACTTTGAGATGAGCCAAGTTGTTATATTTTGTCCACAAATGACCGATCCAAGCCCTGTTTATTGAAACAACAGGTGAGAGAAAGCTTTCATATTTTATAAATATTTAGGCTTTACAAACTTACTAATAATAGTGGATCTCTCTAGGGTTGAAGCCTGATGACATTATTGGAAAAACATTTCCCAGCTAACTAAAAGTGGTTGTGTCATCTACAAATTTTTTCTCAATCACCAATAAACTTAAGCTCATGATGCTATTTGAGACACTCCAGCAATCAATTTGAACATATGAAATCATGAATTCCTAACATATTTGCAAATCTGTTTGCTTTAGCATACATCAAATAAACTTTGGTCTAAACCCTAGAGATCTGGGACATGAAGCATCTTCTCCACAATAAACATCCTATTGTCTGGAACAGTTGACAAGTTTCTGTTGGTCTATAGATTTGCAACAGTAAACTTAGCAAAGCCATTCTTTACAAACTTCTGAATTTTCTTTCTTCTTTAAACTTCCACAATTTGCAGTTCACCATAAGAAAGACATTCTCTTACAAGTAGCCACCAGCTTTTAAAAAAATAGCATATGATGAATAATGGGTGAAGAGTTCAGTAAAAAAATGCCAGTTCTAGCCACCAAGATTTTTATACCTGGAGGGATCATTCATTATAAGCATGGTTCACTATAGTGAGATATTACACTTGCTATTCTATGAACTACATGTAAAATGAAAATAATAAGTTTAAATTCAAATGATGGGAAAAGTTTCAGTAAGTCAGCCAGTTTTTTTTTTTTTTTGCATAGACAACTCCTAGCCTTTGTCAAGACATTTTTATTTTGACTAGGTGGTCCACTGATTTAGCCTAATTGTGTTACAGCTTTGAAACTTTACACATCATTTTCCAGAAACAAAAAATTATAAAGGTGGTTTAGGGAATAATGTAGATGCTTTAATTTTTGTTTGTTTTTTCACCAAGATTTTTTTTGAAGTAAAAAAAAACAAATCAAAACAGTATTCTTTCAGAGATCAGAGATCATAAGGCAATTTTTTAATGTCACACGTCATAAAAAAATTTCCTATAATACAACAATATCAATTCATAGTAGATATGTACAGTATTTTACACTACTATAAATTAGAAAAGCTAGAGTAGGATGGTCATTAAGGTGGCTAAAGCTGAGAACCTGATGATCAGCCACCAATGCAGCAGACTGAATTATGGTTTATGGCAAGGATAGGTGCAGTGGGTTGACATTACCTTCTTATAGAAAGCCCCCCCCCTCAGTTAAATTTTATTTTTTAGATATAAGAACATGGAGGAAATCCATATATCCATGTGGTGGAAAAAAGCAAGAAGAAATTATGTCAATTATGTGCCAAACCAAGTCAGTCCCCAGTGATAATCAAACTTGGGCCCTTGACCTTAGTAGTTCAGTATTCAAACTATTCCAACATATAGAGCTAGGATACAGTAAGCTTGTATATGTTGCAATCATGCAAGCCTTGCTATGAAGCTTTCAAAAAGCAAATAGAGATTTTCTGATTAATAAAGTCAATATTAAGAAACAATATTCACTTTCTGATAAAAAAAATAAGATAATTGTCTTTTTCAGTTCAATACTTCAATTATGTTTTGGTGTGAAGAAGTAAAACTAAAAATGTCTGCTTCCTGAACAGGCTTTACATTTTTATTCGATTTACTGAACAAATCAAATTTATTTCTAGCATAAAATGTGCCCTTTCAATAAAGTAACAAATTGTTTAATGTATTATACTTTAGTAAACTATATACTTTAGTAAGCTATTTCAAAATGATGCATCCAGAAGGCAATGAAAGTTCACATTAAAAAATGTACAAAATGAAAATTGGCAAAACAAGCTAGTTTATGCAACAATATATAGCTTTAATTTACTAAAATTAATTTCAAAAATTTTTTTTCTAATGTTGAGTTATTTTAACTTTGAAATATTTAAAATGTATGTAACTATAATATTAATAATTTCATATCAGGGTCACCTACTATCTACATAGTCATCCAACCCAATAACAACGTTTTCAGAGCTATACAAATCTTAGATTTTCAATTCTCTAATCAATGATATTAACCACATAAATAATAATTTTTCATTCATTCATTCATGTTGTCTTTCATAACAAAAGATTATACTTCTGATAGTATGATGCTGTGTGTGTGATTGTGATTTATTCACAAGTTACAGTCTGTGGAAGACTACAGTGGTTGCACATGTAGACTGAGTCATGGAGCTGGATATGCCATTGTACACATCTCTCTTCTTCCTTAGGTTAGTAGATCATTGTTTCTCAGAGTGAGGCATCCCATCTTTAATTGTTGCATGCCAGCATAATGTATAATTCACAGTTGAATCCAAGCTATTGGTGTTAATTTTGCATTTCTTCTGTCCACCTTCTGTGCAGATGACTTACTTCAGTAAACTGTACAATAACTGTTAGGGCATTTTGGCATTTTCTATTTTCTGCATGTGAATGACTTAAAACCATGGAGTGGCTGCATTCCAAAATCTTGTTATCACAAACTTTATGCTGCCATTTAGTATTAAGTGTGGTGTTTATGCATCTATGAAACTTCTATAGCAGTCAGACATGCCATCAATAGCAAATCCAGGTCTCACATAAAAGATTGGAATGTACCACTGCTTTGTAGACTTAGCTTGGTTTGAAGCTTGATGACACATCTCCATCAACCATCTTAGTCTGCCAAATAAACCACAACAAAGGCTCTCAACTGTATTATCATTGGTAAATTTTAGCTGAATGTAGGATTTACCTGATGCAGACTGGTACATAACCTGTTTTTATCAGGTTGACTGACTGTCAGCCCATACTTCACTTCTGATTTAAAATCTGTCCAGCATCAAAATATCAGTGACTGGGGTTGCTCACGTTTGCCCATCACTGTAGGTTTTTCTCTGATGGCAAAACTCACAAGAATTGTCTATAGTGATGACAGTTTACATTGCCCCATTCACTCACCACTCATTCTTCTGTGCTCCAGTGGCATGCACGTGAAAAACATATGGCTGCTTTGTCTAAGCATGTTTCAAGATGACCATTCTATAGCAGTAAATGTCTGCTATGTTTGCATCAATTTGCTCTGCTATAGTAAAGTGTAACACTCTTATTCGTCGTAGAAACAGACTTCATTACTTAGTCAACAGCTGGGTGATTGGGGGGGGGGCATGAATTGAATACTTTTCTACTAAATGTACACAAGCATACCTATTTTCTTTAATTATGTAATCTCTAACTGACCATCAGCTATTAATAATGCAATATGAGTGAAAAGTAAATTTCCTATTTAACACACTGTCTTTAATTCTGTAATTTCAAACATAATCTGAACCATAAGACATAATAAATTAGGAAATAAATTTCTCCACAAATTTTAACTAGCATCAGGACCATCATAGTCAATGAAATCAAGATTAATGAAAGGTACCAACCATCCTGAAGACTGCAACAAAAGTTTGTCAAAACATTACTAATTTTGTAATAAAAGTTGGTGATGAAAGTGAGGTTTCTACATTTATTTACAATAATTTTACTCAAATCTTGCACGGTAAAGTCACCAGACTTAATTTATGTTCAGTTTGAGAATTCACCACGAATGTTTAATTAGATCTGAAAAATAGATTGTAACAAAACATGCTGCTTAAAGGTAATTTAATCAAATAATTTAAATAGTTTAGTATTATTAAAAAGTGATTATAAAAATTAAATAACCTGAAATTATTTTCATTTTTTTTCTTCCATTTCCTACTGAAAAAAAAAAATAACTTGCAGTGATCAGAATGATTCAATGTCTTTATAATAGTCAGACAAGGATATATCTCTTGTCACAATTACTTATGAGATTGGCTATTGTGCTTTGCTGAGTGACTAGTGTGATAAAATACAATACAAATCTGACTATGCAGAACAGGACTGTCTCTTACTCTGAAAATGACAAAATAAAATCAAAAGTGTACTCAATCATAACAATACAATTATTCAAGAATAAGCTTTGGAAGAAGTGCTTATTTCACCTATGACATGTAGCAATGGCACCATAAAAAAGTGAACTTCACATAATTAGTTGTGTTTCTAACAATTTTTCTTTTTTAAAGTATGGTATAGCCAAAAGTATTTATTTGTCTACAAAAATAAAATCTACCACTTTGTCATAATAATAGTATTACTGTATTAATAATTATACATGAAATAGCAGCTATCCTATGATCATATCTGGAAACAGCAATTAAAAAATGGTGATTTAGCAAATGGGTTGTAAAAGAACTGAAACTGCATCTTAAAAGGTGAACAATTACTTTTGTGTTCATAATTTTTTAAAAAGAATAATACAAAATAAAATAAATGCATACACTTACCATAATATCTGCTGAATATATCTTGGCTGGAAACAAACTTCCCCTTTATAAGAGTTAACTGTTTGGTGATTATTATCATTAATACTCTCTTTTGAGCAATCATCTCTCGAAAGATGTTCAGTTGAACTAGAGATTTCTCTTTTGGAAATGTTGAGTATTTTCCATCCTATTCTAACAATGAAAAAAAAAAAGCATTATATATATAGGATTCAAAGTTTTGATTATTTACTAAAATTTTACAAAGCTGGCATAATAAACTGCACAATATGTACTACAGCCAAGTATAGTCTCATGCACTACTTTATATGTAACTTCTGAAGGTTTATGTTAAGCTACTACTGCTCTAATCTGAAAAAGATATGCTATTATCCAACTAGTTCATTTTTTTCCAAATCGGGCAAAGTTTGTTTTGTTTTTTTTTTAGAAATATGTAGTTTAGGCTAGCTTATGTTTCACTATTTTGTGACAAAGGGGACTATTTAAATAGAATAATAATATTTAAATGTAAACATGTTTGCATGTACAGTCAATAGTTTTTTTCTACACTTTTGAATGGTAGTGTAACTAACAAAGGTTATTAATGACATAAAAGCAAATGCCAAAAACGAAAAGGTAGAGGGGAGAAAAACCTGTTGGCGTAAAATAAAATAATATTTCCAATTCATGTATTAAGTGAATACTATTTTTAAAGATTGTACTAAAAGATCTTGATGAGAAATAGACAGACAGAAGCTTATAGAAACTAGACAATTAGTTTGGGCATTTCTTGTCACGTAAGTTTGTTAAACTACTAGTATTATTGATCTAGCTACCAGGCGAGAATCTAAAATTACTGCATGGTTAAAAAAGGTGGTCTGCCTTATAAATGTCGAAATCTATAGGCATTTATAGTAAAGACTTAAATGACATCTATAAGGACAGGAGTGGCGTAATTAACCCGTCGGTTGATAGGATGGCCAGTTTGTAGAATGGTCTGCTAAAGTGATTAATAATACACATGATTAAAAACAGACTTGATGACCTGTAACCCATAATAATTTTGTATACAAATTTATATAGACTACACAAACCTCATCGAATCCCATATACAGAAGACACTGGAAAACCCATCGATAGGAAGTATCTTGTCTTGGACAATATGGCTATCAATTTTTAGCCGTCTGCACTTAACTTCAGACGAATTAGTTAAAATTTAGCCCGAAATTTTTAAAATAACGTTTATCGTTTCCAAAAGAATCTCTGAAGGATGATCGTACAAATCTGCTAACAACGGCTTATACAACTCATCATCATCGGCCATTTGTAATTTCTCATCCCGGAACTTCCTGTGCCTCTCGTTCGTTTCCGGTCTTCAGTTGATTTCGGCCAAACCGCGAGCAAAGGATGATGGGTAGTTTTCTAGCAAAATTTTTTATAATACCAGTGACATTCAACTTTACTTCCTTGTTAATGAAAAGAAGAGCAGAAGAACCTTTAAGGGCCACCAAGGGTCACGATTAAAGTAGAAATGTGGTCACCCCCCTTTCCATGTAGTATCACGATATGTCCCTGTCAGGCCTTGCGGACGACAATTATGGCCACCCTACCTTTTCTGTCACTCAGCAATCTTAATCGCTACTTCCTTTATTTTAGCCACAATCCAAGGGACCACTAGTATGTGACTAGCAATTAAGAGATTATACTTCTAATTACTACATTTTGCATTTATTTTTATTTCTGCATTTGTCATATAATCTAAGGGAGATAACTTCAAACTATTTGCATAGAGAATGCGCCTTTATTTGCAGTAAAAGAATCCAAAATTGTACATTAAAAAAAAAAAACGTATGACAAAGTCTGGTGCCTGCTTGACATAATTCAGATGTTAGACTTTTCAAGTTTTGATTATTTTAATTTTACAAAAAACTTAACAATAAAAATAGCAACAATTACACATATTTAGGCAGTGCTTCATTGGTAAAGTAAAATTGTCAGCTATTAGGGGCTGAAGATGATCATTCTCATCCTTGACAGGCATTTACATGGCTTTGTAGACCTATCCTAGAAAGACTGATTATATCACACATATGACAGATGAAAAAGATCCAATTGTTTCTGTATTCGTGGTAGACTGTTGCTGCATTTTCTTGGCATTCCAGCTTGTTCACTCATTAACTTTCTGCTTACATATGAATTACCAGAATTCAGTTTTTGGAAATTGCTACATGACTTTGAGGAAAGGAAAGAAAAAGGGAAAATAGAGAAAAAAATGAATTTTTGTAGTGGAGAGGCAAGTGTGCAAATGTAATCATACTTCTTGACTGAGCAAGCTCTTATTCCATTGTCAAAGAAAATCCAAGATGACTGGAGAATATCAATCAACAGCAGTGGATTACCAAAAACCTGGTATGCTAGATTTTGCCTTTTCTGCACATCCATACAGCACTGTGTGTTCCAACATTGCCATCTGGACCTAATTTGCACCCTCACCACTATGTATTTGCCACACAATCAATTTGGCACTGGTATACATACCACTGTATGAAATTTCAGAATTCCCTGCATAATTACATATATACATGCATACTAATGTGGTACACTTGTTTGTTGTTTAAGCTCTTTATTTTCTTTCACTAAATTGCCACTCCCTTGGCTAACATCTTTTTTCAATATCAAAACTACACACATCTTTGTCTCTAGTTTTCTAACATAGATACACTTTCTACTAATTAAGTTAAACTTTTAAATGCTGCTCACAGTGTAAAATCTTCAAGAAATTACCAAACTTTTGTCAGTCAATAAATTAACAGTAAACTGAAAAAAGTAAAACTACTTTCCTAAAGTATAACCCACAGTATTTTTGGATGTCATGCATGTAGCTATGTCCTGGTGACATATTTTATTATATTTCTGCCTTTCTGGAAATACAGTGCCAGTAGGTATCTACTACCAGTAACATAGTGTGACTATAGATGTCCATTACTAATACTAAATAACATCTTAAATTTTCCTTTTTGTTCCACATGAGGTTTCTGACTTCAGTGAGCTCATCTTGTTGCTGCTCAGTCTTTAATTATATTAGAAATAGTTGAAAATCGCTTAAGACTTGAAAATTTTATTTGGAAAAACAAGACATATTTGTAAATAAAATTTTCAACAATAAGAAGCTTCAAACACAACATACAAACATGCAATGAGATGACAAGACAATCTTTATGAATTTTTCCTTCAAAAATTAATTTATAAACGCTTTCCTATTGCTGAAAGAAAGGTGAATGTATTTACTAGAGAAAAAAGGAAATTCTGGAAATATAGCAACACAAATAAAGGAGATAATACTTTATAAAGTTTTTACTTTTTATATTATATTACACAGTAAATGACTACTTCAAAACTTTATTTCATTTGCACTATCATTATACAACTTTTTTTGGAAGAAGTTCCAAGATGAAATATTCTCTGCAAAAGCATTCTCATTTCTTGACTAACCAAGAAATATAAGAAAGCCTACACCATGCTTTCAGGTACTGTTATCACAGAAGAGAGAATTAAACTATGTCTTGCACATTTCATATTTGTTAATTGGAATAAGATCGGGCTCCTGGAATGCAACCAATACCAGTTTTCTTCTTTTTTAGTTGCTATAGATATCGATATGTGAACTGTTTAGAGTCATTGTATTCCTTGAATCAGAATGGTTTGCACAGTAATCTCCCTTGAATTGATACTCATCTCTTATTAAATAAATTCTTTTCTATTCTGCTACTTATTTTTTTGCTTGACTCCCACCCACCTTACACCTTCATACAAGATGTCACCAAAAGGTACCAACACTTGTGAGACTTGTACTTTACAAAGTAGTCTCTCCTGTAATGGACACACTTATTTCATTAATCCTGAAAGCATTTTTGGTAGACCTATTTTTGGATCTTTTCACATAGCTGCTGTTGAATTTTAAATAATTGTCACCACACCATCAGAAAGCTTTTCTTTCAGAGCACTTTTCAATTTTGAGAATAGGAAAATGTTGCATAGATTGATCTCCCATAAGGTGAGTAGCTGTTTGGTCAGAAATGTATGCACAGTGTGCCATAGAGTACTGACATGTTGTAGAACTGTTGTTTGGATGCTCATCTGTTCACTTTACACTTGAAGGTTGTGAATAATGCACATTTGTAAACCTTAATGTATAACACTTTGCACTAGCCAGCAAGTAAAAAGAAAGAGGTTCAGCATTAATTTCACATGTCATACCTGCACTCTCACTTTTTTTTACCTCAGTGATGCTGTTTATTTCCACTACAAACTTTACCATTTTGTTTCAGGATCATACTTAAACACCATTCTGCAGAATGTCTAGACTGTCTACATTTTAGATCATGACACAATGTTGTTTTCATTGGTGTAGTGCTTTTGTATGTCCATCTATGATAGCACACAATGTGTTTAGTCCTGTATGATAATTATATAGCAGGTACCATATGAAATGTTAAGTTTGTTGGCTACTTTATAGTCAGTAATGAATCAATCTGTCATACTTGCCAACTTCTCAAAATTCTCATGGGGGATATTTTGCATGACTCATAGCAAATCCAGCAATTTACAAGCAAAACTGGTTTAAAGCCCATCAATTTGCAAATACCCATGCATTCTTTGATTTTGTCATTTGTTTTCAGTTCTGTAGGTCTCAAGATATCATCATATTTTCATTTTTTTAAATTTGAGACTTAATCTTAACACAATGTTGTTGTTTTACTTCCAGAAAACAGGGTTGAGGCACCAAATGTACATGTATATATACAGTGAGGAAGTAATTTCTTTGACTGTCCTTTTCATGGTTTTACTCATACTTATTTGCTGAAATAGTTTAAATATGTATTTGCTTTCATTTCTGAAGAAAAACACATCATCATGTATAAACAATAATGATATCTGTAAACTTTTCCAATTAAGCCTCATACTTTCTCCAGATATTATCATTTACACCATACAGATATCTAATCTCTCCACTCTTCTAAGATTTATTACAAATTTTGATTTATCAGTCTGCAACACCAAACTCCTAAAAATATTGATATCTTAAAACTGCTTAAAATTATAGTACATTTGAATACTGTTTTTTGTAGTTCATAGGGAATTGTTAATTGTATCTGTAAGATGAAAGTAGTTTTTTTTTTAAATGGCAGTTTCATTTTATCAATTTCAGGTATATGCTACAGTAGGGTGAGGAAGCATACACTGTATCTCCGAGTAATTTCAAATTACTCTGTATTCTTTTTTCCTTACAATTTCCTTTCACTTTGGTAGCACATACTACTTGCATCTTCAAAAAAGAAAAAGTTTCCCTTTCAATGGCAATTCCAAAATTTAAAAACTGGCCAGAAATGAACAGAGAAACAAGAAATATATATGTAACATGTTACGATGCATACCCCTTAAAGGAACTACGTTACACAACAGCGAGAGTGAAACCAACAAAAAAAAACACTAATTACTTAACTTCCAAAAAAATATATTATACCCAGCAGCGATATTATTACAATCTTATCACGCACAGTTAATACAGTTAGATCCAGATGTATGTTACTCACAGGTAACTAAACTCAATCCAACACTGCAATACAATAAATAGGGTAGACAATACAAAAAGTTATCTGAATTTGCGGACAGTCAAAGCTGGTCTGGATATGGTTCCTCTGGTTGCTTGGTTGGTTGAGAAATCTGTTGTCTTCTGTCTTATTTCAAATGTCCATTACAAGTACTGCTTGACATACACTTGTGGGTTAACAGTTCTTCTGCTGAGAAGGGGTCTGCTAGGTCTTCTGACAGATAGAGGGCAGTGTACCTGGTCAACATCTATAAAGTGGTATTGGCAGGATAATGGACATAGCTGGACAGAGGTCAGTGAGACTGTGTGCCTAGTCAACATTTATAAAAGACCAGGCCTCCCAGTGTCCAGTGCCACAATAACAAACGAGTCCCACCAGAATTTCCTATCTCTCTCTCACACAAACCAGTTTCATAATAAAAAAATCACATATGTATGAGGGCTGGTAAGAAACAATATAAAATAATGAATCTACTGAAATAAATTTTAATCACATGATTGACACTTGTAGGCTTTCTGAGATAAATATTTATTATTCTTTGAGTATAACTGATACATTTAACTAAAACCTTGATGCAAGATAAAAAGCAGATAAAAATTATAAAACCCTAAAGTTTATTTTTGACTAGTGTTCTTCAAATAAGTTCTAATTCATAAGATAAGAAAATAATTCTCATTCAGAATTACAATAATTAAAATCTTAAAATTATGTGAAAATATTATAATTATTTTGATGAGTTTGCCTTCAAATTATGAAATCAGTAAATTTTCTGTATAGATCTCTCCTGCCATAATATTTTAAGCACCATATTAACCCTTAGATTTCTATCAAACAGCTACTATAGAAACTGAATGGGGGTTCATATTCAAGCTATATGGGTCTAGGAAAGCAACTGCAGTGTATTACATTTCTTCCAAATTAAAGTATCTCTCTGAGAATGCTTGCAGAGGTCTTGACTGAATTCAGAAAGGAGGGCATTTCAAAGTATATGTAATTAGCAGAATTTAAATATCTTTCAGTGAATCCAAGATCCATTTAACATCTCCATCACTTCAAATTCACCACACTTTATACCTCAAAACCATTGTCAAACTTTTCCAAGACTTGTGTATCAAAAGTACAGAAATTGGTGAAAGTTTGACTCCAATGTCAAAACTTTGAACTGTTGATATGCACCTGCATTCACATTATTCACAATGGCTTTTGACAACATTGCACAGTATTGCTGATGTTCTAACAGCTGAAAAGAAAGTCACTGCAAAGTCTTTTCTGCAGTGTTTTTCTTTTTTTTTGTGTACATTGTTATACTTTCCTAAATAAATTATTTAGAGCAAAACTTCTACAGACAGCAGAGGATCAGTATGGACCAGTCTTAGGTTTAACATGCTTGCAACATCTCACTTTTTAAAAATGTTTTGGCTTTGACAGTAAACTTTCTTACAGTGTTGAGATAATGCTTAAATGTGTGATGTGAATGAGCCAATATTTTGAATGTTTAAATTATTATTTTAAAAATCTGCACAATAACAGTTTTGACAGCCATTTTTAAATTAATTTTAAGTAGTTTCATGGGATTTTAAAATCCTTTTATATCTAATGTGATTTTACTTTAGTTTTAAATTCATATTTTATTACTCAAGTAACTTAAACATTAAAAAAGTATTTAACAAAATAACTATTTTGTACCATTTGCAGAGCCCAAAAATTAGTTATTTATCATAGAGTCCTTCATTAGCTTTTATTGACAGTACTCTCTCTCTGTGTAACAAGTTCACTACAGTCAACTGCTGCTGGAACTTCTTTTGCAGCTTGAAATGTTTGACAGATGTTTGGAACTCTTTTTTGTCTGATAATACTCATTACATTCCAATTTACTTTTATTCACTTTGTCTTTCTCAAGACTGTATGAAAGATTAGCTTCATGTATTTCATCACAGTGCCATGATAACAACCTATTGCATGGTGAAATAAAACTTGAGCAGTATTGTGATTCCTGCAAAGAGTTTTACTCTGGAAAGTAGGTACATTTTGGTTCGTAATGTAAAGTAATTTTATTTGCATGCCTGAGAGACAATATGAAATATGCAATATTGAAAAAGATTAGGGGAGCAGAAAAGACTTGGTATAAATTGGTAAATAACATGATAGAATCATATCTCATGATATATAAAAATGTAAAGCTTCATAGTAGTCATGTGTTGATGTAGTACACTGTGATTAATTGTATTGCAAGCAACTAGAAAGTACAGAAGTATAGAAATATATGCTGTGATATATGGTAGTGTATTAGATGTGGGGTAATACTATGGCTCCTGGAAAAGAAATATCATGACAAACATTTAGAAATCAAATACTTAGCTAGTAAAGGCTATTCTGTATGGTAGATTGCAACTTGACCTCATGTTTCAAAAAGAGCTGTGTACAAGACTCTAAACTGGAACTGTTGGCAATAGATGAGGTTAGGAAAGTATGCCCAAACATTCCAAAAATGATGTTAAATACCTCAGGATTCTCTCTGTGATAGACAATGAGCTAGTAGAGACCTTGCAAATAACCTCACTGCAATTTAACATTTTCTTCAAAAACCATGAAATACACATTAGCATGAAGAGGTCATATTGAATGTGTAGCTGCCTGAACATTTTTGCAGAGTAGAGGAAACCAAACAAGATTCAAATGGACAACAGAGATGAAACAGTAGGGTGAACAAACCTGGAAAAATTTTCTCTTTACAGATGAGTCCATGTTTGAACTGTTTGACATTAATCAATGGCAGTCTGGTTGAAAGTGGATAACATTCAGTGTACAACAGCTACAGTAAAGCATGAGGGTGGATCAATACAAGTTTGAAGCTGCACATCAATCAAGGGTGTTGGAGATTTGTATAAAATCAAAGATACACTGACTGCCAACAGGTACAAGCAAGTTCTCCTTTATCATGATATTCTCTTGGTCAGATATTTCATTGAGTAAGGAATCATCTTCCAATATGACAGTTACCCTAAACAAAGTCAAAGTAGCAAAAACTATCTAAAATGTAAAGAGCTTGATGAAACCCTCACAAAGATACCTTGGCCTACACAAAATCCTGGTAAAATCATCATTGAGGCTATATGGGCTACTAAGAAATTAAAACTTCAACCAAACACCTTGGATGAATTGTGGGATGTGCTACAGAATATTAGGAAGAACATTCCATAGTCATACACTGATAACCTTTATGGAAGCATAAAAACAAGGTGTCATGTTCGGTATTTTATACAGAATATGAAGATAAAAAAATAAAAATCATTTTAAAAAGATAACTAATATTAAAATTACTTGAGTCACACAGCTAAGCAGCAACATATTATCAAGCTAATATCTAACCCATCTAAAAAACTACAGTGTTTCTTTCTTTTTTTAATTTTTAGCCATTCTGGTTTCAACTAGAAAACAGTTTTCTCTGTTCTAAAATGTTCTTTTTAAAACAATTTTATGAGTATTTCATGCAAATATTTTCATATCATTTTTAACTTCAGCATCTTCAAGAATAAAAAGAGAGATCATTTTCATCTTGTCTGTATAAACCATACATTGTTAGACATTGACACAAAACTAATGAATTGAATTATGCTTTATGTAGAGGTCTTCAAAACACAAAGGTTATTGAATGTTTGTGCCAGTTAAAATGAAAGGAAAATCAAATGAATTTCTTTTCCATGTCCATGCAACAAAATGTAAATATTAGCATTCACCCCATAATCTAAAAGGCAATAAAACAAAAAGTAGACTGGATTCCACAATTACTAGAAGCACGGATTGTTAAAATTCTAACTGAACATGCACAGTCATTTTCCAATTTTCTGATTTTTGTCTCATTCTTTTAATGTACAAACTTGCATGTCACTG
This sequence comes from Nautilus pompilius, assembly GCA_018389105.1. Lineage (NCBI taxonomy): Eukaryota > Metazoa > Mollusca > Cephalopoda > Nautilida > Nautilidae > Nautilus > Nautilus pompilius. Next base: position 805,773 of record JACATO010000687.1, read on the forward strand.
ATTTTTTTATCTTAAATTCTGTTTGTTTTCTAAATATATAAAAATATACCTTCATTGAACTAATTTACTTTATATCTTAAAAATTGTCAATAAATACTGGATCTTTTAAATAGAGAAACCACTAAAGAATAAAAATGAGTTTATGTTTATGATAATCAGCAATTTCTTTCAGAATAGTTCTTTAATATAATTTTAATTACATGTTCCTAAGTCTTACAGCATTTATACCTGAAATATTTTTCAAAAATGATTACAGGTTTTCTAAAAAGTTTTATTTTTGTTTCACAAACATTAGAAACATTTTTCCATCAGCCTTTCCCTATGGTGCTACTTTTTTTTTAATGGATTTAGAAAATGTAATTTTTTTTTTCTAAATTGCACCTATAACATTTTGTATTTTTTTTGGACAACTTATAGCTTTAGTATATTTCTTACAAATTTTCCACTGAAAATCTGTTCCAATTTTTTTGGTTAAAATAGTACTTTAATGAAATTAAAAGACAAAATGTAAACAAGTTTTCTGTGGTATGACTTTCAAATTACAATTTAACCTAAATTTTGAATTTCAAAAATAAAGTTAAATTTTAGTGAGTGTGATCTGAAAATTTATTCCACTTATCTTTAAAATATACCATTTATTTAAAACAAAATGCTACACTCTGAACTGGATATTATACAACTTCATTTGATTTTTTAAAAAAAATAATTTGGTGTAATATTATAAATGTAGAATGTAAGTACCACAAAAGTTTTTTGATCTTCTAGACTTTTTAAGTGTTCTGTTGGTGGATTCTTATTTTTATTTTCTCTCTACTTTCTGTTTCTGGAATGTTGGTGCTCCCCTATTTTCAATAGTGAATTTGAAGTAAATATCCATCTTAGAATCATGAAAGAGAAATTTTGTTTAAGTATAAGTCTAGAGAAGACATCTTTCTTGCACTGTATATTATTTGATTCAGCCTGCCTAACTCTTGGTATTATTGGTTCTTAAATAATATGATTGTAATAAATAATGCAAAAAAAATGTATTTAAAATTAAATTATTACATCATTTTAGGACATTGAAAATAATATATAAATTGATTTATTGGTTTAGTTCATAATTCTTTTTGTTTTAATTGTGTAAAGGCATATCTACATGAAACTTTGTTTCCTACAGTATGTGCAATTTTGTAAAAAAAATAACAATGTGTATTATTGACATTTTACTATGAAATTTGGATAAAAAGTAATAATTTGTCTTAGACATTTTAACAGTGAAACATGGCACTCTAAAATAAAGGAAAATGTACAATCTTTTATTGTTACTATTCCTGGTTTAGTCAGAAAATGTACCATAACAATAATTGCTTGTTGTAGAGAGAGAGAAAACTATTAAAACAATTCACCCTACTAGTTCAAAGGAAACTATATCATTTTTCTGCCACAAGTAGTAAAGATTTTTTCTGAATAAGCTTTTAGGTATAGGACATGAAATTCTGAAATTTTGCAAAAATTTGAAGTCTCTGAAGTGTTAAAAATTAAACCAGGAAAAGAAGCTCCTGGATTAGTTTTTCCTTTTGCATACAGATTCCTATGATGTCAGTGAAAAGTTATACCCAAATTCAAATACTCCATGAACAATACTTCAAATATCTGTACTTTCCTGGTAATTTTACTTGTTCTCTGATTTCAAATTGTATATTTTAGTACAAGTGCAAAATCGAAGGTCATCAATAACTATGTCTTAAATATCTTAAAGTCATTCTCTCTGGTGTTTATGTTGACATTTTTTCCATAAATTTGCATCCATGTAAGATATTATATCAGGAGTTAAAAATTTTAATATCTGTTGTGTTGGTTTAAGTTATGCATTTTCACTTCATTGGAGGCCCACCAAATCAAGATAGAATAGAGACAGCCATGCTGTTAAAACTAAGCTTCACATGTTGTTTTTGTTTTAATTTAAATGTTTTCCTAAGTTATATATTAACAATTTAGATAATATTAATTTATTAATGTTTAAAAACATATACTTGTAGCTTGAGCATTACAGCTTGTAGAATTTGGTACAATTGAATGTGCTGAAGGTGGCCAAACTCCAGGATATACTGTAGGAAAGAAAGACTACAGAACAAAATATTTTATTCTTCTACACACATTATCTAAAAAAAATGGGCATACCAGATGAGGTTGTGTAATGCCATATTTATAAGTATTTCTCTTTCTGCATCTCATGTGGTTGTCAGAACTGGTATTTTTTAGCTGTGGCTAGAAACTAAAGTACCTGGAAGAATTTCTTGTTGACAGACTATTACAAAAGAATAAGAAGAAACTATGCTTTGAGAGTTTTGCCAAACCAAGTTGTCCTTCATGCAACAATATCTTTTTATAAGCAAAGTGACATTGAAAATACAAACACCCCAAACAAGGCTAACAATACAGTTAAGATATGCATACATATACCACATTCCTTTTTTTTTATTTCAAAAATTTTGAAGAAAATTTTTTCAATATCTGAAAATAAGGGGCCTTCCACAAAAATTCAAGAAAGTTAATTATGAATAATTTCAGAAGAGGATGGAAGTCATTCAACATATAATATGCTCTTATTCTAATTTACTGACTTTTTTGGACCTACACAGATTCTGTTTAGATGGCAGTTGGACATTAGCTGAACTGTTTTGACAACAAATTAAAAATGGAATTTTCATTGATCAGAATTCTTAAACCTGATCTTAAGAATTTAAATTATTTCCATAACATTTCTGAGATAGTTTTCATCGTGTATGTTTGTTTCTATTCTGTGATAAAAATAAATAGAAAAGTAATTTTAAGGACTCGCTTTCTGTTTCCAAACTGAGTGTTTGCAGACAGCTCTTGCTGGAAAGTTTGTAGTTTAGCCATTTTCACATTACATCAAAACTTTCTCTCCATGATGGCAGCAAGAAAGAAATTTGTTTAAAATATTGTTTTTTGTCTACAAACCCAAAAGACATACTGATAAAACAGTAGTTGAAAATTCATAATACTGAATACAAAAAATACACTGCTAACTTCTAAATCATTTCATTTTAAGTGTTTTTATCATAAGTGATTGATTACCAGTTGTAAAACCAATATGTATTTTAAGAAATCGATACATAATTACAGACAATGTGATCATAAACAAATAAAAATTTTGTATATCTGATAAAGCCGCAGCTTGGCAATATCCTTCCAAGAATATTTTTAAAAGACTGCTTAGTATATTTTTAAACCTTTGTTAATTCACAGAATTCCTATACAAAAATTACTGAAAATTAGAAAATGAATGGCTATTTTTACAAAGGATGATGATACACATGATTACAATCATCGGTCAAATTTAAATCACAAGCAAGATATTAAAGATTAAAAATAATATTCTAACAGAGTCTCCATGATAAATTACCTAATTTTTAAAAAAGATTTTTATCATTAAATGCTATTCTTAAAAGCTGTAATTGTTTTTAAGAAGCTCATACCTCCCTTGATAGTTTCCATTAAGATTATTTGAAGAAAAGTAGAAAAACACTAATGACATTCATACACAATTTTTAAAAAAGTGGTGTGTATTTTTACATGGAACATCTTCATGCTGTCAAAATAACAGAAATTCAATCTTTTTACTTTTGTCTGATAGCATTCTAGATATGAATATTTAAAAAAAAAACATAGTTATGGTATTAATATTTTATATGTAGATTTTCTGTAATCATAAAATATAAATAAATTATCAACTAACAAAACAAAGATCATAACATCTGGATAATCCCCAGATATTAAAAAATTTGGTTAAACAATGCTAGTTGGGTTTATTTTGTTTTGTTTTTTTTTAGTTGTATGAACATCAACCCACACAAAGCTGCAGCACTTGACTGTACGCTAAACAAAAAGTTGGTTCCGAAAGATATATACAGGCAATAACATCATCCAAATCAGCACCTTAAGGTACCTGGGTGTTGTGTTTGAACACCAACTCAATTTTGCTAGTCTCATCAACAGAGCGGAGAAGAAAGCCAGAATAGATGCAATGCTTTGAAGATAGCAGCAGACAGAAAAACAAAAGAAAGACATCTTGACATGTTTTACAATTTAATGGTACCATCTTTCATAGATTTTGCACTGTCAGTCATCAGAATTAACCCCAAACAACTTGTGCAATTTGAGAAGGTCCAGAGCAAGTGTCTGACATTGATCACAGGCTGCCCAAGATCCACTCTTATGCCTGAGTTGCAATACAAGTTACTAGCATTCATTTTCAAAAAAATCAAGCAGAAGTACTCAAGTGAAAGCTTTCCAGATACCCAGTCATAGGCTACACAAGCTCTGCGAAAATTATCTAGCATATCAAGACACCACATGACCCACTCTGTCTACAACTTCAATAAAAGGACATCAAAAGGAGTTACCATCAGTAAGGCACTCTATCTGTCAGCTTACTATGCAGCATGCATATGCTGGCAGATATACTAAAGTGGTTTCAGTTGTTAGATTAAAGTCAAGGCTGCTACAATGCAGTTGTTTTTATAGGCAGTAAGTTGTTTTCTCATACTTATTATACCACAATGGTAATGAAGATAAGATAGTGGTTGCTACTCATGACTCCATCAGTGTAGGCAACATGTATGCTGGCTGGGGAAGCATACCCATGGTAGAATTATCTGGAAGCCATTGTTATTAGACTCATACCCAGAATGGCTAAGGATTCTTGAATTTGGAGCAACATAAGTAGACAAAAGGGTCTTATTAAAACAAGCATAAACCAGTAATTTACAAGAAGCAATAGATTGGTCACTCTTTAACAATTGCTGTTTATGCTAGACCACAGGTTAGTGGATCTGTATCAATTTGCATCTGCAAACAGTAATCCAAATCCACTGTCGATAGATAGACATTAAACCAACTTTATTATGATAATTTTTAAAAATAGCTTTTTTTTTCAAAGAAACCTTTTAAATTAATAATTAACAAGTCATTTTGTTTAAAAGGAAATAATTTTCTAAAATCTCTGGCTAAAAATGTGTACCTATGTATTAGTGGATTTTATCAAAAACTACAATCTGAATTCAGTAACAAAAATTCTTTGAATCCCATTTAAAATATGAAAGAAAAATTTGTGTAAATATAAGTTCTATTTATCTTCTTCTTTCAACTAAAAAGAATGATGTAAGTTTACTTCAGAACTTTGGATTTTCAGCTTTAGGAAATAACTATTTGTAAATAACAAGTAAAATTGTATTTATTTAAATTTCTATAGAATTATTTATGTCAGTAATGATAAAGAAAGTTTAAATGTTGATATTATGTCGTTACAAAAGTTTTGTCGGATTTTATATTGTTAATTTGGGGTTCATCTCCTGCCAGCTTGCAAAGGTGTATGTAGATAAGTTTGTTCCAGACTTTGAAACACCTCGACAGCTTCCTCCGTATGAATTCCTTCTCCAACCAAGCAGCAACGGAAACTGCCTTCCAACACTTTATCGACTCCAGAAATCTAGATTCTTTTCAAAATGGTAGAAATGCATTTGTAACTCGTTGGCAGAAGTGAATGATTGTAATGGAACTCGCTCTGATTAATAAACTTCACGTTCAGCAACGATATGAAGTCGCATTGTTACGGTAAAAAACAACAGACAAAACTTTCGTAACAACCTAATAACTATATTTTTTTACTATATAGGTAGTTTACTGATATCATTTTCATTCTAAACTGATAAAATTCAAATTATTCTATAGGCGAAAACCCAACTTATTACATCATTTCTTTTATTATATATTTGTAATATTTATATATTATTATTTTAATAAAGTTATACAGACAATTCTCTCACCAGCCAAAACTAAGCATTGTTTTAACTAATACTTTTAACTAAACCTATAATCTGTTTTCCCTATCAAATAAATATTACACTATTTCCTTATCTTACTTTCATTTTGTATACGAAACAAAGTCTATTGAAATAAACAATGTGGCAGCAATTTTGCTTTTTGAGCATAAATGCAACTTTACACACACACACACACACCAAAATTAGTACCACACCAAAAAAAAAAAACAGTAATACTGAAGGAGATTTAACTCCTCCTGGGGCCATCAACAACTAAATGTTTGTTAACCATTTTTTAAAATTGTTGGGTAACAAAAGGAAGAACTAAAACCATGGAGTTACATTAACAGTTTAGACATTCTGGGTAAATTTAAATATCATACAATCTGGAGAGTAAAGAAAGTGGACATTATAAATTTTGTTAATTAATTTGGGAGAATCATTATGAGTTTAAGTTTCCATTTATTTGTTTGTTACTGCCAATCAAGAAAAACAGAAACAAAAACCTGGAAAGAATTTATTTCAGGTCATCTGCCACTACATAAACTGTCAAAAATGTTCCAAATTAAACATAGTAGAGTTTGACTCCAGTGAGCTGACAGTATTTATGCTGTTGATTCAGTGATGTTCATCACTCCACTCTATATATTCTCAGCAGATGACTCATCTATGTAGAATGACTTGTTTTGGGTGAGAATGCAAATCACTAAGGATGCACCATGAAGCTTCAGTGAATCATCCCAATTGTATCTTGAAAAGAAAATGCAGAATGAAGAAAGAAGAAACAATAAAAAAATTAAAAATCAAAAGTACTGATTTTTTTAGGAAAAAAGAATGTATTCTTCAAATTTTAAAATTCATTTATTTCTATACGAATTAAAAATTAACCTTTCAGTTACAAAAACAATAATAAAGCAAAGTGATGATAGATGATAGAACATCAATCATATTTTTCAATATTCTAGCACAGTAGTCAAATTAACATTGTCATTATCTTTTTTTTTCTATTTTATCTTCTTCATTTGCAGTTAGCAGGAAAAATACTTTTTTTCATGTTTCCTTAAAAAAACAACAAAAAAAACATTCAACTGCCTGGATGTTTGTTTGATTACTTTTGTTAGTTTTTTTATTATAGATGCTAGGTTATCAATAAAAACTTGATTTAATCAAAATAACACACACATGCATGCACTCTCTCTCTCTCTCATTGAATCACACACACACACACACACTATTGTTCAAAACTGAACCAACCAAATGAAAATAGCTTTATATCTTTTCAACATTTTACTTTTTATGAAAATGCACTATCCAAGAGAATTTTAAGAAAACCTTTCAAGTTCCAGCTATTTGCAAACAATTTTTTATGAAAGTTATATATAATTCTAACTGAAAGCATAGTGTTGTTCATTTGATATTACTTCTGAATACAAATTTAAATAATTGCTAGTATATATTATTCTTTGTGTTTTTTGGCAAATGAAAATAAAATGGATTAGCACAAATGTAAAACCCTGTTACACAGAGTAGAATGAGGAATGAGTGAGCTGTAAACAAAGACAACACTGATGAAAACTGGTGTTGACGACTATGCCAAAGTTACCAAGAATATGTAATACTCACCTGGCTAAATGTTTTGTAGCACCTGAAGCCTAAAGTAGGCCCAACAATTGATTAAAATGGCATCATATTTAACTGATCCAGTCAGGACAATCCAGAATATATTGGATGCCAAGAGCAAATTAGATGTTGAGTGGGCCAGCACTTATCATTGCTTTGTTAAGTGGGTAAATAAAAGGAAAGTCAATAAGCCAAATAAACGACAAAAGATATAAGATGCAGTGGCCTTGAGAAACAGAATACCATAAGAGCGTAAAATGAATCTCAAAGAAACAAAAAGCTTTTAATGTCATGAATACCAGACATTATGCTATACTGTATTAGAATTTGATCATATCCAATATCATGGACAAGACTACCAGAGAAAAAAGATCTGGTCTTTACAAAAATATGAACATCTAGATATTGAAATCTATTGCATAAAAATGCAGCAAAAGGCTGGTCAGCATGGATTCTTGCACATCAAGCAAACTGCTAGATTGTTATTTACAGTAAAATATTAAATTCTAAATTAATTTTAAAATGTAAGATATTTCCAAAATCAACACTTAGACTGGAAAATACATGGGGTAAATATAAATAAAATATGCTATGTCTAAAGATTGTGGAATATATCTAAAACATTCAAAATACATTTACAATTATACAGTATTTATATAAAATACTTCCATGAGATCAAAATCTATAAAAATTACTGAATAGTAATAAATGAAGTCAATCTAGAAAAATGAAAATGCTTGAATACTTGTAGTAAATAAAATAATAATGCATTAATATGCAGAATAAATGGCTTTTATTTATTAGAAAAATTATTTTCCTAAAGACAAAGACTTCATTATACTTTTTTGTCTTCTGGAAAAGTTTATATTATCAAAGTAATTTCTGTATTATACATAATAATGGTGGTAGAATTTGAAATATGTATTAATTTCAAACATTAATATTAGTCATTGTTTAATTTTTTCCACAAGTTTCATTATTTTGATCCTTTGCAACCTATTTTTGTAGATTCCATTATCAGTATGAATAGCTGATTTATGGATTAATTATTAATATTTAATATAATTTAAAAGAAAATAAAGGTTGCATATTATACATTCTCTGAAAATACTATGTAATTTTTCTTAATATTTTGTTAATTTATAAGCATTTTAAAATATTGAAATAAATTTTCTTCTTGATAAATTTAATGTATATAATTGCTAATATTTTTAACTAAAATTATATTAATGAATTTATTGTTTAGAAATTTCATTGAAAGTTATAAGGATACCATATAAATAATCATAAAATTGCTATTGAGGACACATCAAATTTCATTAATATTCAGTAAATGTTAACAATTAATAAAGTTATTGAGAAAGAGTTAAGACAGGTTATAATGATCACAGTAAACTGAATTAATAAAACAATATTAATTAATTAATACCCTAAATAAAATTGTATAATCTATATTAAAAGCAATGCCTGATATATATGAAAATGCATTATTTTATGGTTTCAAAGAGCTCATCTTAACAAATTTCACATTTATTTATGAAACTTACCAATTTAAAGATATTTCAAATACTGTTGCTACACGGTCCTAAAACTTGCAAAATTTTAAATTTAAAAGATTTTATACAAATTTGATGGCACAAATTATGTAACCACATTATCAGTTGCAAAAGACCTACTAAATTAAATTGCTATTCTTTATGGAAATTTCTAATGGTACACCTACATCTGTATAAGATTTCTCTCTCAACAACTACAACTTTAAATGCAAACGTGCAATTTTCTGTGATTTTCTTTCTTCCAGCAGGTGTTTCTATTTTCATTTCCATGTTTGTCATGGTGAGCTACAAATCCAATGAGCCTCTTTTACTGAAAAAACAACAAATATATTGAAAATCAACTTAGAAGCACACACTTTTTGAAAATGCTCCAAATATAGCAATATAACCCTCAGAAACCCAATGTTAATAAAAAGTAAATCTATCAGAAATTATAATAGTGATCTCTAAGCTAAATAGAATATTTTGGATCAACACATCATACTTTCTTAAAGAAGAACAATTTTGTTCTAACTAAATCAATGCCTTTAAATAAAGAAATATTATTGAGTATATAGAGAGCTACAAAATTGTCTTTTAGTAATTATGTTTTTAAATAGAAGATAATTAGAATCTTTATTGTAATTCAATCTTAATACCATAAACTGGAACCAACTTGTTTTCTTTTCTCATTGCAACCCCACATAATTGCCACTAAACAATAATAATACTAATAATGTTACATAATTATCGCTAAACCATAATAATACTATTCATATCAAATAAAGTTTGCATATGAAAGACAAATAGAGGATAAATAGTAGATTGAATTTTTGAGAAAACAAGGTCGTATGTAATATTTAAAAACAACTTTTTCTGAACATCTTCAGCCCTCCTATTATGTTGATATTTTGGTTATATCTGTTATGTTTGGGTTATAATGTTTATATATAAGATCAGTACTAGAAAAACTAAAGATTTCAAAGTTGCTTATTTCTCACTATGTGTTCATGACCCTAAACTAGGAAAAGTCACAAAATATCATAGAAGTAAAGAATGTTGTAATTTTAAAGTTTGCTAGTTATCAGTGTCTGGTCAGTTAGACCCAAAACATAATAAGAGGATTAAACATAGAATCAATATCTCAGTTAGATATGAATAAAGTTTATCAAGAGAAACATGCACACAGATGCATATTACATCAGTACAGATAGAATACCAAAATCTGGAGTTGGATGCATGCTTGAAGACTTTGTACATGAAAAACACTCATTTTCTGTGGGCTAAAGTGAATGCTAAAAAATTATTCAGAAAGAAATTTTGCTAATGTAATATTTTTTTTATTTTAGGCTTCATATAACTGAGGTGAAAAGTCTTATAACAATCAATCAAAATAGCTGTTCAGGTATATTTGTAGGTGTTATTATTGATAAGGTTTTGCTCAGCTGAACATGTTATTCAGGAATAACCATTCTATCAAGGATTTTGAAAAACAAAGACATTTTTCCAGTGATCAGTGCCCAAGTATATCACAGAGTTCTATTGCAGACCAGTAGATGGTATCTATGGCCGCAACCCGCAGTGTTATAGTTAGGAAGTACAGAAATAATACTTCTGGACAAACCACCATCAACCAAAACCAAAGTGGTTATTAGTACAATAAATATGGAATCTGAGACAATATTCTCTATTTCTCTGTATGGAAGATCATGGCATGAGATTTTCCAATTATAAATAAATACAAAATTGTCATTACAGTGTAACTACCGATATTTTGGAATAATTGATTACCAGAAAGTAAAAGAGGGTAAAGAATAAGGCTGTATGGATATACACAAATCTAACATTGCTTCTAGACCTAGAATGCAATGTCCTCCTGCTCTTATCCTATTCATAACTTGAACAAACATATGCAAATTACAAATTCACTCAAGTGATAGTGTTACCAGCCCTGGATACATATGTGATTTTTTTAAAATTTATTTTTATCACGAAACTGGTTTGTGTGTGAGTCAATTCTGACTGTTATTGTGGCGCCCGGACACTGGGAGGCCGGGTCTGGTCATCGTCGCGTCAGTGATCTTTTATAAATGTTGAATGGGTACACTAACCACTGTCCAGCTACGTCCATTGTCCTGCCAATAACACTTTGTAGATGTTGACCAGGTACACTGACCTCTGTCCAGCTACGTCCGTTGTCCTGCCAATAAAACTTTGTAGATGTTGACCAGGTACACTGACCTCTGTCCAGCTACGTCCATTGTCCTGCCAATAACACTTTGTAGATGTTGACCAGGTACACTGACCACTGTCCAGCTACGTCCATTGTCCTGCCAATAACACTTTGTAGATGTTGACCAGGTACACTGACCCCTGTCCAGCTACGTCCATTGTCCTGCCAATGACACTTTGTAGATGTTGACCTGTACACGGACCCCGTCCAGCTACGTCCATTGTCCTGCCATACACTTTGTAGATGTTGACCTGGTACACTGACCCCTGTCCAGCTACGTCCATTGTCCTGCCAATAACACTTTGTAGATGTTGACCAGGTACACTACCTCTGTCCAGCTACGTCCATTGTCCTGCCAATACACTTTGTAGATTTGACCAGGTACACTGACCCCTGTCCAGCTACGTCAATTGTCCTCCAATAAAACTTTGTAGATGTTGACCACTACACTGACCCCTGTCCAGCTATGTCCATTGTCTCCAATAACACTTTGTAGATGTTGACCAGGTACACTGACCCCTGTCCAGCTACGTCCATTGTCATGCAAATATTCCTCTATAAAATGACCTACCAGACCCTTTTCTCTGTAGAAGACCTACCAGATCCTTTCTCGGAAGAAGAAGCTGTTAACCCACAAGTGAATATCAAGCAGTACATGTAACGGACATTCGAAATAAGATAGAAGACAACAGATTTCTCTACCAACCAAGCAACCAGAGGGAGATTTGTGATTTTGATTTCTTTTAAACTGTTTCATTTAAATATTATAAATGTCTTCTCATCACCATTTGTAAATACTTAATCGTCGTTTGCTTAGTTTTTAAAATTGCTCTGATCTCTTAAATCTATTATAATTATTTAAATAAAAAGATATCCATATTATGTTAATCTACACGTATAAATAATAATTTCTAAAGTGCATAAATCTCAAATTTATTCTGACTACACGAGTTTCCAGAAAATTAAAAATTCTTAATTAATAATACAACTATTTCTGTTCCTTAAAGGGATTTCTTCATAGCTTTAGCACATTTGGGAGAATTAGAGAATCTTGAATCTCTATAATCAGATAGAATAATATGGTAGAAAAAAGATGTACAACTTTTCTTCTAGAGGAGAAAGTATCATTATGTTATCAGGTTCTTTAAAATAACTGCTTACCAAACATCAGAGAATTTGCGCTCTCCATGTATACACGACCACGTGCTATCAAGTGATCAGAACGAAATACGGCGTCTTGTTGATATCACGATCGGAGTCAATTACTAGGAAAACACAGCAATGCCAACTTGTATTTTACGCTGTCTCCTTTTATTGACTGATCTTACTTCACAAAAGCTGCATATATGATATACCTGAAGGTGATGAAAAAAGAAAATCATTAAGATGGGGCTAGTTTGGAACAAGTTGCGAATGACCTGTTAAACTAGGAACAAAGGGACTAACAGGTGGCTGGAGCGAGTATTAAAAAAAAGATAACGTCTTGAAGAAAATGTACGTTATCTAATCGGTATTTATAATGTAAAGAACGAGAGGAATTGGAAAATATCTAGATCTCCAAATATAATTTAGTAGAATGTGACAGTCGTCATCCGGATCCCGCGTCAAAATCGAGAGAGAATCGGACTAAAAAACAATACGATCACCGCATCCCTAAGGCTGAGTGTCACCCGCTAAAAGAAAAGGCTGCTTTGCTGATATTCACTTTAAATATTAATGCTGAAACTTTGTAATTAAACTCCACAATTGCACGAAGGTACTTGGACAGGTGAAATATGTCTGCACATAAAACTGTCGCCATTCCACTTATTTATTGCGCCCCTCGGCAAGTCGCCTTGACGTGCCGACCTGACGAAATTACCTGGGCTTTGTTCGTCTTGCATATCATATGAGAATGAAATCAACAAAAATATACACCAGGTGTAATAATAATAGTGATAATAGAGAACTTTGTCGAACCCAGAGACTGGCTTTTTGTTTTCTACGGGATTTACTAATGGAACCAGCTGAAGCACCAAATCCATTGTCTTGAAGATACAAAGGACATTCTCGGAATAAGCATCCTTCGAGCTGCAGCTGTCTTATTAGAACCACATTTTTTGTCTCGTCCTCGACTCAACGTGAGAAAATATCTGATGCGCAACATTACGTCTCCTCCCACTATTTAAAATTCAGACTAAAGGTAAAAACATCGTTTACCATTTAAATAAATGGAAATTAAAAATATACATTTAAGCCCACAGAAATGTACTACATAAAATAACTTTCACGTGGAAACATTTATATATTTTTAAAATTATTTTTTCAAGTGCAACCCATTCTGCTAGTAGAATTTAACTTCGTATTATACTTTTCACAAAATCTACCACCCATTCATTCACAGGCTAAAGAACGAAAGCTGAGTCGCCCCAATGAAAACATTGAACATCTTATATGTTGGGCGTGGAGGGGTTAAGCAGAGCTGACTTTTCACTTGTTTTTCAATCACCTGTGGCCAGTAAGTGAATATAAACGATCCTTTATGGGCGACTGGAACTCAGTCAGTCTTTGGCGAGATAATTAACCCGCTGTTGTATGCTTTCAATTTACAGCAGAGAGAATAAGGGCACCACCTTGTCGTTCTAAAGTAAATGAGATTCGACAACTGATTTAAATAGCAAATGATATGCAGTTGGTGCCTTAATTAACACCGTGTGCGGAATATAGAGACAGGTTTAAAACCTCGGGGAACATTTTATAGTGAGCCTTCTCACGAGACAGGTTTGAATCTTTTCTTATTTCTTTTGTTTTCATCGTATCTTCTGAGGTTTTAGCCATATTAGTATCGTAAAACAAGCGCCAACTTTATAATTCTTCTTATCATCAGTAAAAAAAACACTAATTTTAAAATAGGATAATAAATATATGGTATAGAATTTGTTAAAAACTTTTTTCAGTTTAAATTAGCAGTAGAAAAAAAACATACGTATTAATTCATTTCTGCATTGAAACTTTATTTTAAAATTTAAAAGTATCTAAGATTATTAATTAAGCGTTAATATGTTAAGAAAAATTACCGTTTGTCTGGCAACTAACGAGATTTGTTTTCTTGTTCGTTATTATTATTATTATTGTTAATTTGTTTTCCAATAATAATAAATCCGGTTTTAACTTATATTAATAGCTAACAAAAAATCTCAAATTTCGCATACAACAGATAAAAGTGATTGATTGATAAAAGTTCAGATGTGTAAGACAACACACAAACAAACACGGGTCCTTTCCCTCTCTTTTGTATCTACTCAGAGTGTAATGAGCAGCAAAACAGAAAATTACGCTTAAATACTCAACGGTTACCACCGCTTGTATTTTTTACTATTTATTTATTCCAAAAAATCTTTAGATTATGCTAAGTTCATTTGAAAGAATACACCTAAGAGCATGATTATTTTAAAGTGGATCTTGTTTTCAAAATGATTTAACTTACAGGTAATAGATTAAATCATTTGTAAATGATTTCGAAAAACTAAAAACAAACAAATTGTAAATAGTAATTTACAAAGATGGAAAACAGAATAAGCATCGTTTTGGTAACATGGTAAAAAAATATTAATTCAGATCGGCAGAGTTCCTTAAATAATGTAGCTTCATACTCCCTCCGTACCTAGATATTTATCCTTAGGCTCTTTTTAATTCTTTAAGAAATCTATACAAGAAAATCATATAAAATGAAGCTTTTATTAAAAAAATAAGTTCTGCTGCAGATAGTAAGTCCGACATAAGTTATTTTTGTTATGATCTGGGACGATTTGTTCGTGTTCTTAGTACCTTCGGATTGCACGTGATTGCTTTTAGAATTATAAGAGCGTTTGTGTTCAGAATGCATTTAAGGAACAGAGATTTTACATTAAAATAAACAAAAAATAAGATGTTCACATCTATATTAAACTAAATCCAAAATTCTCCCAATCAATAAACCTTATTTAAAAATAACAAGCAAACCTTAAATGGTGCTAAAATGCAATTTTAATTCATATGGTAACTTGCAGAAAATATAAATAAATACAAATAACAACATTTAAGAAATTCTTTCCAATAAGGCTCTAAAAATATTTTACCTGATATTCTGCGAAGATAGACTGCTTAGTGGATCCATGCGTGGCTTGCCTGTCATGAAAAGGGATAAACATTTTTAATCATAGTGCTTGGACTTAAATGGTGCTAAAATTTCTTGTTTTAACATGGACGATAAAGATCTTGTCTGAGACAACGTGAAGAATAAAATGAAAAATCCTTCGTTAAAACATTAAGAATAAAGATCTGAGGTTTATAAAACAGTAAAGGAAAGGATGGTAGATGAGAGTGATGCTTTTTCATGTTTATTAGTAAAATTATGAGCCGCAGGTTGTTTGAATAAAAAGTGATCTCATTAATTCTTGTCCACTTGCGAAAGTCACGATCGTAAAACTGTTGCAATAAGATTAAACGTCTGAAGGTGTCATAGAAAGCCAGAAAAACAGATGTTGCTACAGAGCAGGAATTCTCAACTCTATACTACCACGGAACCCTTATCTGAAAATTTGTTTGCCTTTGAACCATATCGCGCGCACACACACAAGCAAAACATTATATGTATTATTATTATTGCAGGTAGTGAAATTGAAATATAACATCAGATTAAACTTACTAAATTAATCATAGCAATGTATATTTGTTCTAACTTATTAGTACAGTAATAGAAAATAATTGATAATTATAAAAAACAAAACATCCCAAACAAATGTTACATAGGCCTTCATTTGCTATGACTACTTCAATTCAATGTGCTGGTTGGTGCTGCTTGTTGTCGAGGAGATTCCTGAAATCAGGTTCAATATGAGATAATTGCAGCCTTGTGCCTAGTTCAGCATCGAGCCTAGTGCGATATTTTGCTTTTGCTGCACTTTACTTGGAAAATCCTGCCATGTTTATTTAGTTGCTAAGGGAAGCAACTTTGTAAAGAACAAGTTTAGAAATTTCAAGAATCTCTTCTCTCAGGCGAGCTAAAAAACTGATTAATGGAGTGCTGCTGAAATTATCTTTAACACCATGTCTGCACTGTTCAGTTTCTTTTACATTTAGATTTAAGTGTGTCATAGATGCAGTAAAAAGATTTTGCAGCCAAATGAAATCTTCTACAGGTGGAAAATACTTTTCAATGGTGTGTGGTTGAATAATATCTTAGAAAATGCTATCGTTGATTGGATTCTTCAGTTCTGTCGACAAATCATGTATAGTGGAGAAAACAATTGGTGAAATTTTTCTTCATGCGTGTCCCTAGAACTCAATTTTTATCAATATCAAATCAATTTTCTACAAGCGGTTAAAATTTTTATGGTTGTGCCTTGAAGAGCTAAATTCAATCCATTCAATTTACCAAAAACATCAGCCAGAACAGCGCATCTTTGCAGCCATACAGGCCGACAAACCGATAAAAGTTTGAAGTAGCTACTTGAGAAAACTGTCACCAATTCTGAGCAAAGAGCAAACACACGAGCCAAAACTTTACCCAGAGATAACCATCGCAATTCAGTGTGCAAACGTAGTGTTGAGTAACTGCTGCCCATTTCTTCACGGAGACAAGAGACTTGAGTTTAATGCTCTGGCTTTAATAAAATTAACAATCTGAACTGCCTCATCAAGTGCGGTTCCAGTGTTTCAGGCACAACGAGCGCTTTTGGTGCAACTGATTTTTACACATGCAATAAAACCACGATGTTTGCCAGTCATTGCTTTCGCACCATCTGTACACACATCAATACACTGTTTCCACATGGGACCTTTTTCTGCAAAGTAGGAGTCAACGAAATTAAATATTTCCTCACCTGTAGTATGTGTTTTCAAAGGTTTGCAAAACAGGATATCCTCATTGGCTTCATAAAGCAGCCACCATATCTGAAGTGTTTGACTAATTCGCTTTCTATGTCACAACTGATGTCCAGAATTCGTCTTGAAATAGTTCAATTCGAAAGTGGAACTGATTTTTAACTAGATTTAATTTTTTTTTCCTCTTAGTATGCATGAGACAATGTCTTGTACACAAGGTTTTGAACCTCACTAATGAGTTCAAAGGCCAGATAACTTTTAGCGAACTCTCTTATTTTCGAAGTCTTACTTTTACTAGACATTTTCTTTGTCGGTCTCATTGTCATCACTATGATTTCTTTTTTAGAATTCCCCTTTTCAGCCAGTTATCCATTATGAAGGATAGAATAAGTATAAATTTTTTTATGAGACAGCGATTTAACTGCACCACACGTCCGGAAAGCTGATGCAATAATGAGTCTAAGGCTTAAGGACTCAAGACGTCGCGTCATTCAAGCCTGAGGAACACTTCCACTTGTGACGTCATCTGGACGCTTGCTAATCGTTAGCCATATTTGAAAATCGAGTGTTGTTCATTGACCGTTATGCTTGACACACAAGGTTCCTTTTAATTCATTTTTGTTATTGTAGTATATACTACGATGAATTCGTCTTTGAGATTTTTTGTTATTTAGATTTTCTTTGATATATTTATTATTTTAAATTATCAATGTTTACGGACGGGAATGGACAGTTACAGAGATATAATGTTCATTAATTAAATATATTAGCTTAACTGGACTATTACAAATTTTGTTTTTTTTTTGTAGAACTTTAGGGTTCTATAGAACCCTGGTTTAGAGAAGTAAACAGATAACAGTTATATTTATGAAAACTTATCAGAAAGGTTCTCCTTTAGCCAGTTAAATAAGATAAGCTAAAAAGAAAAGAAAGAAAATGGCTACCGATTATTTGGAAATAAATGTATCGTTTCAAACAGATTAAAATTAGCATATTTATTTTAAAATACATCTATTATGTACATTTTTTTCATAATTATACAATTGCAATTTCGTTGTTTTAATTTTTTTCTTCTTCCATTACGGCTCATTTCTTGCAAACTAAGAATGCTCTGTATCTCTACTTTAGCTACTTTTTTAATGCATACTTTAATTCTTTACAAATTTGGTTACAATAAAGTTTGATTATTTAAAACAGCACCAACCATGCAGCCATCATTACTTGGTGTTTGTTTAATTACCATTATCACGACAAATCTATGTATTTTATCTTAAACTATACGATTTTTTCTTCACATGTAACATTGATCTACCTAAAATTTATGTTGAAGTAATTAAAGTATATAAAAGGCAGATGATGTTTTCATTTTTGCACTGATCACCGATTTGTTATCATAATCTGTTTGTAAATCTCCAGCAGAAGTCAGTGAATGAGAAAAATTAATCTAAATTGTGTCATCTGAAGATTGGAGTTCTGTCCTCCATTCGCTCGTCGTAAGCTATGATGTAAAGAACGAAGCTGCTCAAACATTTAACCAGAGCATGAAATTATGGAAAATTTGAGAAAGTTCGAGAATCAACGGCAAATCGCAAAATTCTAAAATTAGTCAAAACGAAATCTGCTGGCGGCATGTGGCTAACGTTATTGCCAGAAGTCGCGCATATCTGTTAGTGGTCTGACTGATCTCCCTTTATTATAAAATAAAATATCGCAATATTATCGTATAGCGACTATTCAATGTACCTATCATTCTGTATCTCTCTGTAAGAAATAATGACTTTATAACATTCAGAAGTAGGACGATTGTAAAAAAAAAACTTAATATAAATATTCATGTAGAATATACCGAAACGAGAAAACATTATTATTAATTAATTATGGTTAGCATGCAATTATATATAATAATCAATCATTAAACATAAACATAAAAAGGAAAGTGTTCTCAGTTAATAAATAAAGATAGAGTGGTATTTATAGGCTGATATACTCTCTTCAATAATAATAAATAATAATAATAATAATAATAATAATAATAATAATAATAATAATAATAATTGTTTAAACAGTGTTTATTGTAATAATCAAAGCTGTTTTACTAATTTTTAAAATCTAAGTGCATACTTTTTTGTTTTAGTATGATTATCATTTTTGATAAAACTGGAAAAGTAATCAGATTGTTGGATACTTCTATCAATTCTTTTCGTAAATTGTGAAGCCATGAGATACTAAAACCAAATGTACTATTTGTAATTTTAGAAAACGTAAAGATGTGGACCCTTGCGTTTTTTGGTGTGATCTGCTGCAGCCAAGTGAGTTCTCAGCCTGCAGTTAACAGGGTATTTCAGAGAGCGGCAGATAGTACGCTAAAACTGCCTGCAGATATCGCCATTAGTAACCGAATGCTGTATCGAAGCGGTGAGTAATCATCTCCACCACAGTTAGTTATTTATAGGTATTAACTACTTAAAATCCAGAGTGCACGGTAGGAAGATATACATTTTTTCCATGCTGCTATTATATGATTATAAAATAAAGTATATCTACGACAGCGATTATTAAGTTATTCTGATGAGAACAAATTGGCTACAAAGATGACTATATATCTGTCAACGACTTTAAATCAATACCAGTGAAAAGAAACCATGAAGTAGATCGCTGCTCCCCGATGGTTTTCGGAACACTGTGATTTCCAGTGCACTAAGTAACGATAAACGCCACTCGCTGAAGTGACCCTAACCATCCATATGGAAACTACAGTAAATTGTGGGACTACCCTAAAAATCCAGTTAATCCTTTTTACGTATTCTGTTTGCATCATTATTAATAATAAGTAATCTAGAACAAAAGAGGGCAGAATAATGTAAGCACAACCGAGAGATTTACCACACTTTTGAAGAAAATAGGGCTTCTGTTAACTGGAAATCATCGAGTCGCCGACCCCCGTCTACAGTCTGGCGAGCTTCTTCCGGGGGTTTTAGTTTTAGAAGGAAAGTTAAGTTTTTTCCTACACGAATCTTGCTCAAGAAAATTTTCTGTGCGAGTCACTCAAGATTTAAAATTTTATATTTTATTTCAATTTATTTATTCTTTGTTTCAAACTTTAAAAAAATAACCAGCATGAAATGTGTTGTGCATTTGCGTATTTATAACATCCACTCGAAGTCTTACGCCCACTTCGTTTACCCTGAAAATGTAACTTATTCCCAGAATGTCTACTATCAGTAAATGACCGCCAAGTTGAGGTTCGTCGAAGGAAAGATTCCTGTTGCTGACTTCAATGAATCTGTAGCTAGTATGAATGGTCTATAAATAATTCTTTTAATTATTTGATTTGTAATTTTTTTTTCTTTTATAGTCTATTGGTCTGCAAAATATCACAGGGCGTCGTAGAAGCTCTTTTTTACACTCTATCCTGAGGGAAGAGAGGGTGAGAAAACAACAATAGAGATTTTAATTCTGTTAGTGAATATTAATGGAATTGTCCTAATTAAGTATCAATAAATAACTAAACCATCACCATGAAATTAAATATTTTACCCGAATTGTTTATTTAGCTTATGTGCAGGCATCTAAAATGGTAGGCCCATCTCGTGGAAATATCAGCTATCTCCCTTCGCCTTGTGACATTGCGATCCCTTCAAGCTTTGTTGGGATTTTTTCTTGAGAGTTCATGTGAATTTCTACATATTTTAGGCATCCTTTTGGTAAATTTTATAATTATTGCTTTGTAAATAATCCATTTACTCTTGCAACTCCATACTGATTGACAGCATTATGAGGAAAATATAAGTAGCCTTTGTTTCAGAACATTTGCCTTCGATGCTATTTCATTCTGACAAACTAAGCAATAGCATTCATCAACCAGGTTTATTACCAGTCATATAAACATATTATCACCTAACAGTTATTCGAAATGCTTCCAGCAGCGATAACAGCGCCAATATAAAATGTTCGTGTTTTTTCGTATGAGCTTGTTTCTTGAACATCAATAAAAACTCTCCTTCGCTCATAGTTGAGCCTAGATGCTGATTTTTCCTTTAAACTCTATTCGTTACAGGAATCGACAAAGCACGAAGAGTATACTTCTTCAGACATCACGTCACCAAGTCTGCACGTTTCATAAGTACCGCGGGAAATATGTTGATGAATTTTACTTTGCAAACAGTCAGACAGGGCCAGAGAAAGTAAGGTTTTTATTACTTTGCCCAAAAGTTTAAAACAATTTTGTAGCATGTTATAAAGAGCGATCTGGACCAGGATAAACTTAAGTAGAGAATAACTCTTCTGTAATCTTAGTGTGGTCACTTATACAATTTACATAATTATTTGTACAAAGAAGTGACTTTTATAAAGTAAAAATTTGTTTCGAATCACCTTTAAAAAAATCAAAAGTAAACCATTTACCTAGTTATTCAGATGTACTAATAAATATTAGTTATTAAAATAGTGTTTAATGGAAGATTAGAAGTAAACATTTACCGATTTATTTAGATGTACTGGTAGCTATTAAATATTAATCAGAAATCATCTAACGATCTATTCAGGTGTAATAATAATTACCTTTAAAGAGTAAACATTTATTTAAATATAATTTAAAGAAGCTAAAAAGTAAACGTGCATTAATTATTTTTTTTAAATTTTGTTTAATTTATATATTTAGTTGTGTTATTGCTATGAGTTTTTAATGTGCTAATCAGCAGCAAAATTCAGTTTTGTTATAACTAACGGCGTAGTAAATACCACGGACATTTTAAATGTCCTGTTAAAATTATGAAAAAAGTGTATACTAATGAAAACCGTTTAAAAAATCGGTTTGATTTTATTTATTTACATTCTCTTTTCGAAAAAGGTACTTTTCTTGCAAAATAATACTTTCTTTAAAAAAAGCTTACTTTCGAAAATTTTATTATAATCTTTGTGTGAATTTCTTTTAGGTTTTAACGGATTTATTTTATATTCGTTAGAAGATTTGTAGTTTTAACAGAACTGTAAGGATGATTTTTTTGTCCTTTTAAAATCTTGTTTTGTACAGTTCTCCGATCTGAGAGGGATAATAAATGCCCCGCTCTGTGTGGATCGTCTCGTTTTTGCATACTCCTCTTTCGTGGTTTCTTCTCGTTCTTATTTGCCAGTGGGCAACGTGATTTTAAACCTATTAAGGAATCTCGATGATAGCCACCATTCTGTGCTGCGTATGGACTCGGTGACACATATACAATCTGCAAGAAACACAGTCCGGACCAGCACCATTGCTTTCATAATTTCTTCATTGCGTCGCAGACAAATATAGGTGACCATCGATTCATTTTAAAACGTCATTGTTTTCACTGTATTTTCTCTCTTTCATTTGTTCTTCTCCCAATAGGTCGGCTGAATCATTTATCCTATCAAAGAGAATCATTGAATGTCCTTTTACTAAGCGAACCTGTAATTCAGCAGACAAGTTTAGAACGATCGATGGAACCTGCAACAACCTGAAAAACCCGTTATTTGGGGCTGCCAACGTTCCATTCACGCGATTTATTCCACCTTCCTATGATGACAGTAGGTGTGCATTTTACATTTTAAAAATTTTGAAATTGTATTACATACGGAAATGTTGTTACTTCACTTTCGATGAGAAGAATTTCAGTACATTTTTAAAACTATTATTATTGCAGACAATGTCTTCGTTCTGATCATTGTTTTCAGCAATAATCACACTTTTCCCGCTTGGATGGTGTTCAGGTGTAGCCACGAGCAAACAGAAAAAATAAAATCTTCCCTAATTGTTTGTAACCGTAAACTTTTAGTTGTGCTAGCGAGTCATAATTCTTATTTTATCTTATCAATATTTGCAGCAATAGTCCCTTAGTCGAGAGTCATGTGATCACACTGACAAAATTCCAACTTTTAACTTTTGCCAATTTGCACTGTCACCACAAACACTTCATCCTTACATCTACCTCTCGCTTTCCACTAGAGCGCCTAAAAGGGCACCATTTTAATCTTGAGTAAAATTTTTTCCTTTGTTTGTTGTATTTAATTTAATCTCCGAAGTTTGATTTTTCAAAAAAAAATCTAGTAAAAAACGATATTAATTTGAGGTAAGACAGAAGTTGAGTGAAAAACTCGAAACATTTTACTGGAGAAGATGGAAATTGCATCAAACGATCTTTTGATAAACACAGATGTGGAATTTCTGTTCGCCAGTATCACAGCTGACCTAGTATCCAGATTGTTTAAAACAAGTTTGATGAGGGAACCACAGTTCCCAACCAGGGGATTGTAACAGAAACAAGATTTTAACTCACCACAAAGATCGGTGTGCCAAGTGCTTCAGCCGTTTAACTAGGAATAACGCTGGGAAGAATATCAGCAAACCTGAAACGAAATAGATCCTCGGAGATATTCTTCATGTACCGCTTCAGGAATTGTATTCTGAGAGACCTGGAAACCAGTCTAGAAAGCTAAAAAAGTACGTGTGCAAATTTTTCCTCCAAGTGAAGACCCGACATAAAATCTGCCTGGGATAAGAAAGCGAGCTTTATTTATGTGGTCAGCTGCAATGAATGAGAAATAAAATACAGCGGATAACAAGTATGATGTTCAAAGCGCTTGGCAAAACACATGGCTACGCATTAATCGTCGCCAAGAGGAAAACTAGTTGTTAGCAGCTGAATGGAGAAAATTAAAGCAGCAGTCAGTTGTTATGGCGGACTACATAGTTACATGCCATTATCTTGCTGCATAGGTAATGAAGATAGATATAAGTGAAAACGCAAAACAATAATGGAAGCCGAAATAGATTGGCGATAAGCCTCTCATGAACCGAATAGATAGAGATCCAGTCACACACTCCGCCATATCTGAATGTAGAAATCTGGAAATTCTTTGTTCATCCCCTCTAATCGATGATGTTAAAGAAATAAAACAGCTACGGGAAGAACAGATCTGGAGAAAAATCTAAAAGAATGCGGTTGATATTACGATTCCTGTAGCGCGAGTGGGGTGTCTTTATTCATTTCTTTTGACATAGTACCTTTTATAAATATCAATAAATATTTTTTTAAGAACTATTACCGCTAATCAATATAAAGTATCTGTGAAAGATATTTCACAGGAGTCGTCTGCAGGCTGTCAAATTTGTCACGCTCCAATACCATTCCGCCATATTACATATCCAGGAAGAGGCTGCCAAACATTTTATATTAATAGAAAAAATAACGGCAGAATAATAACAACAAGAAAACTTGAAGTGAGTAACAATGCTCAAAGTAGCTAGAATATTTACTCATAGTAAAGAACATTATCTATCGACCTTCGTCAGAATAACGACACTGGCAACATCACTGGTGTTCGATTAGCCTTTCCTTTGATTCCTTTTTTGTGACTGGCGTAAAAAGTTTACAAATCTCACAGGACGCAAACGATTTTCGAGGCATATCTTTTCCAGACACGTCACAGACTGATCATCAGTAATAGTTCTTTAGAAACGTTATTTATCAATATCCGTAAAGGCACCTACGTCAAAGAGACATCCCTCCCACTGCAAGAATCATAATATCGACTGTTTTAATCTATTTTCCTAACAGCCGTCGATTCAAACGGCCAAACAAAAGTTTCCAAGATGTCTACATTCTCATATGGCGAAGTGTGTGACTGGATAAGATATCGCGACTTACCACCGTTTCTACCTCAGCTTACGTCCTATCAATATCTGTAACGCACATTTCCCACTACTCTTCCTGTCTGTTGTTTATGTTGTTACGATGCATACTCCTTTAAAGGAACTACGTCACGCAACAGCGAGAGCGAAACCAACAACCAACAAACATTAATGACTTTAAACTTCCAAAAAAATATATTATACCCAGCAGCGATATTATTACAATCCTATCATGCACAGTTAATACAGTTAGATCCAGATACCTGTTACTCACAGGTAACTAAACTCAATCAAACACTGCAATACAATAAATAGGGTAGACAATACAAAAAGTTATCTGAATTTGCGGACAGTCAAAGCTGCTCTGGATATGGTTCCTCTGGTTGCTTGGTTTGTTGAGAAATCTGTTGTCTTCTGTCTTATTTCGAATATCCGTTACACGTGCTGCTTGATATTCACTTGCGGGTTAACAGTTCTTCCGAGAAATGGTTTAGTAACAATGTGTAATATTATTTGGGTTTTTTAAAGAGTTTTTTTTCATCTCCTATTCTGGTTGCCAGCTGTTATGAAAAAATATAACTTTAAATATTCTTCACCGGGGACTAAAGCGATAATTTCATAGAAAATATAAAATGATGAGTTTTGTTTCTACTTTTGTCAATAAATTCATCAATTCTTACTGAGAGATCTTGTCACGGCAACGTATTAACCTGAATTTTTATCTCCACGATGTTTAAACTAATATTTCTGGAACCAGAGCCTGAACTACGGTTGACTCTGCACGTCACTGCTGTTATGATTTTATGAATTGCTAGTTAAACATATTTTTACGCACAAATTTTTGACATGGTGATATACGAGAAAATTTATAAAAAGATTATTTAGTAAATTCTTACATACGTAAACTCATTACTTTTGTAAAATTTTCTATATTTAGGAGTTAATTCTCCCCGAACACGTGACAGCAAGGGACGTAATCTACCCAGTGCTCGCCTGGTCAGTATGACTGTGCTGCCTCATAGCGACAAAACTACAAGCATGGATAAGCTCAACCTCTTTGGAGTGTTCTTTGGACAGTTTCTAGCTCACGACTTTGAAAGGTTTGCTGTGCAACCAGGTAAAATGTCACTTTTATTCTATTTTACATGGAATTCTTTTTACTTGAATAAAGAATTCAGTTGATGGACTACTTTAGGCCGCATTTCTTGTATCTCTTGCAATCGAAAGCACTGCGATGTATTTTTATTGAGGCTGGTGTATTTCTCTGCGTCCTTTTGTCAGACAGTCCGCTGTGAAATCCAACAAGTCTCGTCATGAAGGCGCTTTCTCTGTTTTAAAATATTCGATTCTTTATTAAGGAAACTGGAAAAAATATTCAATGTAATAAAATCTGCTTTTATGAAAACTTCAAAAGAGAATGAATGCCACTAAATCTTAATTTTATTATGGATACTGTAACATTAACAATACCACATCACCTCTCTTCTTTTGTTTTTAGCGGAAGGTAAGACGTTGATTGACTGTTGTGCTTCTAAGGCTTTGAAGATAGTTCGGCCTCACAGGTAAAACCTACTAAAAATAACAAAAGTAAACTCCCCAACTACTGCATTTAAACTCCTTATCATAGTACGCTGAAATAAAAAGAATAACTGTTACTTTAACGCTCAAAACTCGCGTTTTAAGGCGTTTTGCGGTTTCTTTTTCAGTCCCTGCTTCCCTATCGACGTACCCAGAAATGACCGCTTTTTCAGTCGCTTCAACATAACTTGTATTAACTTTATCCGAAGTCTTCCAACACCTTCACTGGATTGCAAATTAGGTATGTTTAATGCACTCACATCAACCTAAACATGCCAAAGGTTGCTTTCTTACAGATTTGTGTACAAACCAGGTCAGATGTGCAGATTCTACAAAAAAAATTTGCTCATATCGTTATAGACAGTATTAATTTGATCAGTCTTATTATTATATATTAGTTTGTCGTGGAAAACGGAAAATAAAGACAAGAGTGAAATTCTTTGTTAATATTTGGTCGAGCAACCCATAACAGTACGAATAACATCTTCTCTATTGGAATGGAATCAAGATTTTGAACCACGGTCTGGCTGACATTAGCCATGTGTGTGTATTGGCGGAGCGTAAAGAGATGGTTCTAAGCCGATGATCCAGATGGTTTCACAGATATTATATCAGATTAATATTAGGAAGGAAGTTGAATAATTTTATTTCGCTTTCAGACTGTAGTCAGACGAAAGGTCTGCCGTCTACTACCATCCTCCTTAAAATATGTTTTGTTAGTATCTGTGTTTTTAAAGTGATAATGCACTCGACTGAAATGAGACATTTGACACAGTCAATTTTGTGTTTTTACCATGCTGGGTTGTACCACGACACGCCTGCCTTCCTAGTCGGCTCTTTAACAGTACAATTCATGTTCTTCTTTGTTACGGATTCTCCAAATCCAGTTGCGATCTTTTGACGTAAAGTAATTAAATATGGACTTGATGAGGAAAGTTATACGTTGTCAGAGTCTCACCAGGTATGATCTGAGAGCGGTTAATTCCGAGTAAACAAAATGAGTTTCTTACGGCTACACATTTTTCTGTAGCCAAGCCAGTGAAAATTAAGTTGGACCGTTCTTTGGCTCACTTATGGGCGATATCAGCAAGAGAACCTCCACGCTAAGTAAGGGCGTCATCGTGTCGCCATCTGGTTGGCCACAAATCCGCCCAAAACGTTCATCAAACGAAGAAATCGCGCGAGATTCGCTGGTTATCTCCTCACATAAAGAACAAATATAATTACTCCTGAAATGTGTACATTTTTGTAAGATAAATTCGTTTATAAAGTTGAACAATCAATGTACTACAATTTTTAATTATCAAAATTTAATACAAAGTAATATTTTACTAGTGAAGTTACGTTTTTAAACTCTTTTAGGACCGCGCCAGCAACTCACGCAGGTGACCGGGTTCATTGACACCTCGAACGTCTATGGGAGTTCAGCAGCAGAAGAGCAGACTCTCCGCCAAGAACAAAGCGGTCGGTACTGAAGCTCGTGTGTTTCGCTATTTATTGTGAGAGTCTACATTTAACATAAAAATAACCTTTGGCCGTTTTTAAAAATCTGTACGTAGCTGTCGAGTATATTAATATTGTTTTAATAAGTTGATTTTCAAGTAACCAGAATTCGGCAGAGCATTCACCTTTCCATCATCGGTTGAAACAGTAACAACTAAGCAGGTATCTATCAGATGTGCAGATTCCCATGTAATTTTAAACTTCGTCGGCTTTTGAGTTTATCAGTAACGTTGGAAATCCAAGTCATAATTCGAGGCGTCCCGAACCATATAAAGAAAGCAGCTCTGGAAAAAATGCATAAAATCACGATGTTGGTTGTTCTTGTAAGTCTGACTGACAGATCTCATATTGGAATCGACTCAAATGCATCCGCCAGTCTTACATGTGAATTTGTACACATAGACAGGCCTACTAATGGCAGACATCAATAAATTTGTAATGGTCAAATAAGTAGTAAGGAAACGTGATGTCAACAAAGACCTCTTCTTGTTCAGGTTGCCTTCAGCCAAATAACTGTCTGATTCTGGATTAACGCTTTTCCAAATAATTCAAAATTCTTGTCTATGTTTGTTTCTAAAGTGACTGGGTCGTGTTAGTCTTGCCACCTCGATTTCTGTATTCGCGTTTCAAGTTGAACATCTAGCAGTCGCTTTTTTACGCAAGTTGAAAACGAACCGTTAATATTTTTTTAATCAGCAAATTAATTTTTTTTAATAATTGTTACCTGTTTTTTTTTATATTTTAACAGTGCGTGTTATACTAAGTTTCCGTGTTTAATCAGAATCTCTATTGGTTTCCAGTTTATTCATCGTTCATTCCATCATCTAACAAAGAATTGTTTTCTGATATCATTTTCAATTTCGAGCAACAGAATCAATGTTATTATCTCTCTGAAACTGTTAGCCTGTACTGAATTCCGGTGTAGGTCATGAAGAAGAAGCTGTGTATGGAATATAGTCAGTAGTAAATGTTCTCTTTGACAGGGCTTCTGAAAGTTACTCGGTGCGCATCCGAGGAGTTGTTTCCGCCAGATTTGAAAAAAGAAACAGAATGCAATCTAGAAAATACCTCGCGGTTTGATTGTTTTATAGCAGGTAAATATGACCATGGTAGAAAAACATTAACATAATACAGACCTAGATAGCACGTGTTATGACGCATGATACATCGCTGTTTACGCAAGGTCACGTGACTGAACAGTTAGACTTCAGTAAAAGAGAGTGACAAACAGCGCGAAATCTTTTATCGAAAATGGGAGGCAAATGACATTACAAAAACAAACCAAAAGGCCCTGGTTTACCAGGTGAGTTCCAATCTACTGTAGATGTGTACAACGTACAGTCAATATTATTTATATAAATAGACGCGTAACTCGAAAAAAATTAACAAACCTTGGTCATGGAGGCTTGGATTTGCTCAGGCTAGTCGGATGATACACAGGCCTGTGACATCTTTACGTCAGCTCTGCTCTCTGATTTCAGTTTCTTCAATGCTCATACAATAGACGAACACGGGTGTGGAGAAAAGCCAGTCAAACATTTGAGAAAGCCTTTTAATGTAATGGTGTAAGCGGTGGTTTAGGACGCCGAAAAGATAAGCCTGATATTCATCGAGAGACACCTGAATTCTGCTAATATTCCAGATAAACATTTTTGCTATTTTCTAACAAGAGACTTTGCAGTCACTTGTCTCACACTTAAAACCATTCCTATTAACCTATGAAAGAACCAAAAATGACTACAGACTCGAAGCACTTCCAATGGAAAACTGAAAAAGACAAGACTTCCTCCTAAATCCGTGGCAGGTATAAAGAAATCTGGCCGAACTTTAGCAAAACCTTTGCTATATTATCATAGAATTTGTCATTGCATCCATGCAACTATACACGTATTTCCTAGCTTTTCAGAAGGCACATCGTAAAGCTACCAGATACTAAACACATTTTTAAAACTATTTGTATGACCTGTGTGTACATGCTACAAAAAAATTACTTCTGCTTTAATGGTTCTCATTTTCTTCAGATTAGTTCTGTAATATTTTAAAATTATAGGAGTAGCCATATATATTAATTTGATAGTAATGTGCTAATAATATAGCAGGAGTAAAGTGTGTTATGGTAATAATGTAGCAGTATATAGTACATATTCTAATCTCTTCCGTAGTGAAGTTATGCTTAGATATGATGATGATATAATAGTAATATATTAATATTATAGTAGTATTGTGCTATAAAATACTAGTACAAGATTATTGTATATTATGTAAAATAGTATATTACTATGATCGCCATTTCTAGCCAGTTTATAGTTCTGATGCAAATCTGTAACATAAAAACTGAACTATTTTCGTAAATTAAAATAAAAACTTAAATTCTAAAATAGTGAATTTATTTATTCAATGTTGCATAGAAAAAATAACGAAGAAAAGTCTTTTAGAAATTGGTAGAGACTAAACAAAACACAAACAGTTCAATTTTTACACTGTTTAAGAGTATTTTTATAGATATGACGGTAGCGAAACATTACAAATACTGGGTTTACTTCCATTATTTTGATTTGATTTTTCCAGTAACTTTATTAATAGTTTCTTTTTTAATTACATTAAAAATAGGAGATGTGAGAGTGAACGAAAATCCAGGTCTTGCTGTTCATCACTTGATTTGGCTGAGAGAGCACAATCGAATTGCTCGGTCTTTAGCGAAAATCAACTTCCACTGGAACGACGAACGTTTGTTTCAAGAAAGTAGACGGATAGTTATTGCTGAAATGCAGCACATTGTCTTTAATGAATTTCTTCCTGCCATTATAGGACATCATACCGCGAAATTGCTTAATCTGACTTCTCAAAGTAAAGGCTTTTTCAATGGATATAATGAAAAACTCGACGCCACGCCTAGAAATGGTTTTTCCACAGCAGCGTTTCGGTTTGGACACAGCATGCTTGCTGATGAGATTCCCTTTTTTGGAGGGTGCCTTAACTTCGACTTCCAGTGCACTCCAGAAGTTGTAAAAGAAAGTTTTTCGCGTTCTATTCCTCATCAATTCACAACCAAAAATAAAGCAAGCAGGGTATGTCTCAACAATAAATTGTCTGTGTGTCTGCGGCAAGTCTTTGAGCGGTCGGACTCGTTTTACCAGACAGTCACGGGGGTTGATGCTATTATCAGAGGATTGCTATTGACTAAAGCTCAGCGAGTTGATAATAAATTTTCAAGGGAGATAACTGATCATTTATTTGAATTTGGAATGCCTGGACACGGTCTGGATCTGGCTGCTTTGAACATCCAACGTGGACGTGACCATGGCATCCCACCTTATAACAAATGGCGGAAATTTTGTGGGCTACCCAAAGTGGAGCAGTGGGGTACAGGAAGACGTAGACTAATAGATCATACAGCAGATGTTGCTCGGTTACTGCAAAAGGCTTACAGGTAATAAAATTAATATATGCGATTTAGTTTTCGTTGTCGTTTCCATTTTAAACTTTAATATTTTCAATCCGTACATATTTCTGCTAACATCGTATGGCATATGTGACAATGCGTCGTATCCTAGCAGCGGAGATATTTCACTCTTGTTTCAATGATGGGAACAATTGTCTGCAAACTGAAAATCCTGCAAAATACTCATTTAATTCTGTAATCATTAAAATACAAATGCAATGCATCTCGTATTTGGCTTCATTGGCGCGCTTTGAAATAGAGCGATAGGAGAACATTCACTAGGCATCCATTCGCCTGTTCTATGTGCAGAAAGCTATAGCTGTTTTTAGCAACGAAAAAATGTGAACAAAACATTTGCCTAATTTGTGAATCACTTATACACCGTTTGAATGCAGATATATAACTTTTTCCATCTCAATTTAAAGTCATTTTTGTTATTAAAATATTTCAATTTTAAAGTGTTGGAACGCGTTAGGGATAAGTTAAAATGTCGATCTAATTTCTAATAAGGTTTTAAAATATCTAGGAATTTAACAAAAGATATTATTTAGCTTTGTGCAAAAGGTTTTATAATATTTAGAGATTGATTCGCTTGCACTTTCAAACAAAAATCTGTAAGTAAAGGATATGTATTTTAGCAGCGGCCATAACTATTTGTCCAATTTTCGCAAGGGATGGTTGCTTCCTGATATTTTGTAGCAGATGGCTTATTCAGACGTTCAAACACAAGTACCAGATTAAAAAATTAATTTTTAAGTCTATTTTTGTCACTAAATGGTAATACAAAATTAATGGCCGCTTATTCATAAACCAGTCGTAATGGAAAACGTCACGTGGACACATGTTTTAATTATTACCAAGATTGAAAAAATATTGCAATAAATTTTAATTACTAAGATCAAAACATTTTTGTGGCGACTTTAAAAACCAGGTGAACTGAAAACATGCAATCATCATTTCAGAAAATCATCCTGATGATATTTAAAATAATTGTAATTGTATAGCTTATGGTTAATTCACTATTTTTCATGTTTTGACTTACGATGCGAAATACATTTAATATAAATATCAAGTAAAGATGAAATTAATTTTATTAGCTCAGTAAATACCGATTTTATTTAGTATAATCGTGCAAAGTCTAGTTTACACACAAGGGTTTACATGCATGCAAATGAGTTTACTTCTTTAAATTTTCTTTGAGTATTTTACACTCCTTTCAAATTATTATTATTGCTATTATTATTATTAATAATAAGCTTTGTGGTTTACCTTTTAAACAATAGTCGTGCGTTAAGATGTCAGTAACTTTACCAAAAAAAGCCTGAAAGCCTGACTCTTCCTACAATACAGTGGCTAACGATGCACAGAAAACAACCCTTAGAAAGAACAATTTCACTGTGGCAGTAGACCATAAAAGATTGAGACCATACACATGTAAAACAAGCAGACATTTTACAGTGGCTCCAAACAAAAGATTGGTCAATACATCTGTTTCCAGTTGAACTATTCCCATGAGACTCGTGTCTATAACATATCTTCTTAACCATTCTGTGTATTTTAAACAATTCTGTTTCCTTTGCAGACACCCTGATGACATTGATCTGTTTGTTGGAGGGATATCGGAAAAACCTTTCAGAGATTCCCTTCTGGGCCCCACATTTTCTTGTATCCTGGTAAATCAATTTAAGATTTTCAAAAATGGGGATAGGTTTTGGTATGAAAATTCTTCTTCTAATCCCAAACCATTTAGTTCAGGTAAGAGAATTAAAAGAAGAATATTATCTTACTTTCTTTCATTCAAAAAATTAATTTTGTTTCTTTTTTCTCCTTCTCAAAAAAAAATATTAAACAACTTTTTAACCAAAATTAGCATATTTTCAAAACAGTTTTGTTTATGACTTAATCATTTAGAAAATACTAGAAAGAACGCTTCTTGAAACGAAGGTTTCGTTTAATATTTAGTAATGTTGAAGGACCTTTCGTATTTAAAAAATGCTATTTTTGTGCATATACGTAAGCATGTTTCCCCCCCCCCTATTTTTCAGAGCAGCTGAACTCAATCAGAAAAACAAAGTACAGCCGAGTTGTAGCAGACAATACGGGATTGAACAGAATTTTTCGAGACGTGTTTAGACCATTTCACCGTAACGAGTAAGGGAGTGTTTGTGATGTGAAGATAGTTAAAAGAAAATAACAACATCTAATAATTATGAAAGTATCTTTAAATAACAAAATCAGATTTATAAACTGGCTGCTATCTCTAACAACTTGAAGAACAAATATTTTTTTGAAAAATAACTTTAAATTTCAACATTAAATTAAACTTTAAAAAAAAAAACACGACAACAATGTTTTCCTGAAACAACATTAGCTGCCCTCATTACTGGTTAAATCAGGATTTAAATTCGATTGAATGTCTTTTATATCGACGCGCTGTAAAGTGGCAGCTAACAGATACAAATCTGACTCTGTCAAAAGGTTGCTATAGTATCTTTTCCCAGTCATTCTTCCAATGCTAAAGACAATTTCATTTCGTAAGTTTTAAAAAAAAATTGCATGGTCAAGTTTAAATATATGATAAAATTTAAACGGATGAGCTGAAACCACTCTTTTAGAATTCGTAAATATCTGGTAGACTAAATAGTTGATACTAGCTCCAAATTAGTTCATGCGAATACAAATTAAAGAAATATGACGAACGGAACTGGACCAACATTTTTGCTTTGTAAATACAGTGCGTGCCACTTAATAGAATCACTTCGGGCCGATGTACATTGATTCTATTAAGCGGCTGCTAACCGGCATAAGTTTTCCTGACACAAGCCTCACGCGGTAAAAAATGGAAATGGACGACGGAAATAAGAAGTCAGCCTCGTTCTGAATCAAACTGGTTGTCGTTCTTTAGTATACATAGCAACCAATCGTCAGGAAAAGCGCGCAATGAGTTCGTGCAAAGAAAATTGCGGCCCTTTTTCATCAAGTGCATTGTCACTGTTTTGTCCTGTCAATCCTGATTTGCGCCAGCAGTTCTTTGTAGAGATGCTCTGTGTGTCCTCCCATCCAAGAGCTCGATCGCGTCCAGAATACTTATTTTTTTCGCCAAGTCTGACGTCGCGGAACTGTCATCACTGTCCAACTGCTGCACAATCCGCTGACGCATGACGGCGATAATGAGCTTTACCCGCGCGTATTATGTTGATCACAGGGCTGGAGAATGGCGGTTGTGTTCGGTGGAAAGAATGCGACTTTTATGTTGGTAAGACAGACGTTTTGGGGATGGGCAGAACAGTTGTCAACTCGATTTTTTTCACCACGTAGTTCATTGTCCCAGTCCGATAACCACTTCTTGAATAGCTCCGCTGTCATCCAAGCTGAACTGTTCGCAGCGTAGTCAACCTGAAGACTCTTCACCCCTTCAGTCGGGTTGTGGCTTCCCGTTGTGACCCCTTCAGTCGGGTTGTGGCTTCCCGTTGTGAAGTCTGAAAGAAACAAAAGATCTCTTTGAGCAGTGCATAAATGCGTTAAGTTCGTCATAAGCGACCAAGCATCACAGTCTTCAATTCACACTGAATTTATCATCGTACGTGTTACGTGTAGGTGACATCCTACCTTTTGTGTCGCATGGAGAGCTTCATAAGCAGACAAAAACTGCTTCTTGTCTGTCGACGATAGTCCAGTTCTCTTTATTTGCGACATTTTTGGCTCTGTTGACAGTTTCGTACGTTGTTGGTGCCGCTGTCTGTTCCACGAAGCTTCTGTCCATTCCTTTTCTAGTCGCTGGTCTCAATGGTGCCAGCCAATGGGACCGCGACTCGACTGCATCAGTCGTACTGTGTAAACAGTTCAAGTTCCAGCTCCTGGTCTTTGCCGCCAGATGCATTGTCAGGGTGGCGGGACGAGTTCCGAGGGAATCCCATGGACGGCTAGTTCTGTTTTGCAGTGAGACCGATTTTGATTCTATGAAATGGCGTATTTTTATATGGAAATTCATTAGTGCAAATCTGTTCCAGCTCGACTGATTCTACTAAATGGCGGATTCCATCTAGCAGCGCGAACTGTACAACAATTCAGTAATAACTCCGCTCCAGAATAAATTCTCCACTCGCTCCAGAAAAGATAAAGGAGGCAATTAGAAGTTTTAAAAGAATACACAAAACTTAATTTCAAAACGAGATTCTGCGTGTTTCTAATTAAGGGAATATACATAATTGTTGTTTATGATTTTGTTTGCAATTAATAACATAGATAATAAGCTATCAAATACAATAAATAAATATTGTCATTTAGATCAATTTTAAAAATCCATCTTGTTAAGCAATTTTGGTATGAAAGTGGAAAAGACCTACGTGTGTCGCCGCCATTTCCCTCCTCTCGTGTTAAATGAAGAAAATTACTAACATTCTTAAACAAATTAACACATTTACTACCAAGTAAGCACATTCCACATTCGAGAACAATTAAAGATAAAATTTTTAGCCTGCTTTATAGTTTCACAATAGAATTAACTTTTCTTCAAAGATAAGGCTCTGTTTCCACTTATTTAACACTTACAAGATGATTTATGAAGCCCGTTTCTTATTCATCGCGCCGTCTACAGGTTGCATCGTGCACCAGTCTCGACAACGGCGACAACTTCTTTACATTTGGAGACAGCACTAATGACCAGCGAGCGTGGAATTGCGGTTACCCGCTAGAAAGCACTGCCTGTCCTACACCACGAGGAACGACCCTAAGTTTCCATCTTCGGCAGAGAAAAGCCATACTAAAATTCTTTATTTTTGGTCGTGGGAGGAAACCGGAGCGACTGGCGGAGACCCTGACGGAATTGAACGCAGGTCCTCGACAGTGCTGTAGCTTAACCACGGGGCTACCGGGGCCTCTACGCTGTTTAAAAGTCAGATCCTTAAAAATACCGTTTTACAGAAAAATAAGTTTTTGGTAGCAATGATTTCTTATATTTATACTACTGATTATTATTATTATAATATTATTATTATTATTATTATTATTATTATTATTATTATTATTATTATTATTTATTATAGAAACCCTACGATGACCGTCGGTGAGTTGTCCAGGTTGCAGTTGCACCTATGGAAGGACAAGAAATGAAAGGATGACGTTGTCAAACTGTATCTTCAGCATTATGTTTGAAACAAAATATGATTTTTGGATTCTTGTTCGAAGTTAACTGAAATAAAAATTTCATGCTGAGAAATAATTTGTTGTTAGCTTTTGTTGCAGCAGCGCTGATCAGCGAGACTGGGAAACCACTGACCCTAAATAGTAATCAAACTAAAGACGTCAGCTGGTACAAGAATCTTTTATTGTTTCCATATCGGAAAATAATACATATTGGCTAAAGTGTACTTATTTTTTTTGCACAAAACGGTTTTAATCTAGCATTTGGTAATTATTTTAATTCCTTTCTTTTTTTCCCCTTTAATTTTCCACTTCTTTGAGCTTAAAATTTTTCTTAACTCAAATAAAAGATTTAAATACCAAGTTCTGAGAAAATATTTTAATACTAATTCGAAATTTGAAAACTACATTCTAATCACAATGGAAATTAGTCGCACTGAATTGGATTTGTCTACCATTTCTCCAGCCAAAGATTTAAATTCAACTTGGGAAGTTCAAAACGGTTTTTTACCAAATTACTGAAAAGAAAAAAATATAATTACTGGTAAAAATAAATATATCAACAGAATTTTGAAGGTTATTAGATAAATCGTGTCAAAAGGCGAGTACAAAGTAAAAATACAAAGTCAGTACAATAAGTTATGAAAATATTAAATTTCTTTGCATTTCGATATTCAAATACAACTTAAGACAAACAACTTTTGTCTTTTAGCTGCCATGAATGAATTATTTCTCGCATTTTAAAACATAAGTTGTCAACCCTCACAATTATTTAATTTCAATGAAATACCTTGAAATATAGACGATTTAATTAACAAAGTTTAAATGTTAAATTTTAGTTTTCCTAATTATTTAAAATCTTTTTAACTGATATGAATGGTCAACTGGTATATTCGACCGACTGCTATACTACCGGTTATTGTAAAACTAATCAGTGGGGAAAAATATTTATAAATTTATTTGAAAAATCAATTCTTCCTAATCCAGTTATTATTATTATTATTATTATTATTATATTATATTATTATATTTTATTATTATTATATTTTTTATTATTTTTATATTATTATTATTATTATTATATTTATTATTATTATTATTATTATTATTATTATTATTATTATTATTATTATTATTATTATTATTATTATTATTATTATTATTATTATTATTATTATTATTATTATTATATTATTATTATATTATATTATTATTATTATTAATGAATTGATCGAACTTGTTTATAAAAATGAAATTTTATTACTATTTAAATCTAAAATAATTCTACTGCCTGCATTGTATACAGTAAATATAATTATTTTAAGTCAGCAATGAAATCTTATGTTTATAGTAGATAATGAAAGGACATAAAAAATTGGTATTTCACTATTTCAACAAATTACGAACTTCAGTCACTTATGGTCATCACTTTTCCACTTTAAACTATTATTCTTAATACAGGAATGTTGGTAAACTTAATTACATGCTACACATTGTTGTAGCCATCAATTAAATTAGGTATTGAAAGCAAATCTAAAACGAAATAATTTTGTGATATTTCAGAGATTGTTATAAATACTCTGGAAATATGGTTTCATAAACTGTAGATGCAGAAAGTCAGTTAGATAGAATGTTTACATAACGTCTCTTTTACTGTGCTTTGTCCTATTTTGTATAAAAAGGTACTCTAGCATTTTATTCAAAAATATAAAAAAAAACATGATTATTAGTCAAAACTTTTAAAAAAATTACTAATCAAATTAGAAAAGTCTTTTTTTTCCATGTACAAACACGTACTCCAAACGGGGACACAGTTATATAAAAGAACTAAAACTTCTGAAAGATAGCAAGTAAGATTTTAGCTGAAGATAATGGCAATATTTATGCTCATAATTTATAATCTGACTTTGAAAAATGAAGGAAATAACTTGTTTTAATCATTAAAATATTTGCGCTAAGCAAACCATTATTGCTATCTGCTGTATTCTAAATGATAAATTTAGATCATAGCTTCATGACGGAAACTAGTTGACTGACTTATTTTAAAAGCCAGAAATAGCATTTATTATTAGAATTCAATTTCCAAAAACAAAATAAATTTACTGGTCTATTAACTAACATTAAAGAACTAAAGAAAAAAGAATGTTACCTGTATCCGTTATACGGTTTGAAAGCGTCATTGTGTATATTAAATATACCTGTGTTGTCCGTAATAATCCGGGAATATTTTATACGTTTTATCGATCTGAGTTGTTCTGAATAAAAGCAAAACAAAAATACGCATTAGAATGATAGCATATTTCAAGAAATTGTATTTAATTTTCATCAACATTATGAAGTATAAAATGAGAAAAATAAATGCATTAAAAATCTTGTTTTGATACTAAATTTTCTTGGGAATCAGGACAAAGAAAGTAAATAAACAGTTTCTTAGGTCACGAATTTGAGAAGCAAATTGCACAGAAAGCATTCGCACTAAAGAGATAAAATAAACTAAAATAATTGTTTGTCAGCTAAAATTTTCAGTTACAAAACATTTGCAATTCATAAGCCAAAAAAAACTCAGAAGCACAAATTAAAATCTTTTTTGTTTTACATTTTAATGAACAAATAAAGTAAGATATTCTATAGTAAGACTCTTCAAGGTTTGTCACAAGCTGATGGCTTTCACGTTAAAAATTAGATTTAAAAATTTTGTTAATGATTTATTAATCATATTCATTGCCAATATTTTTACTTTATTAATTTCTACAATGTCTAACTTGTATAATGACGTGCCACTGACTTGCATTTACTCTTTAGCTTCACATGACATTTATTTGAGTTATCGAAGAAACTTTCAGAATAGAAGTTTCCTTTTGTAGTCTTAGATTGATCAGGATCTTTAAGAAAGGAAACTGAAATCTTTGCAAATCTTGAAGTAAAGCATCTAAATGAGTTCAAATACAGATCTAAAACCGGCCGCTAAATGAAAACTTAATTATCTTACCTAGGGTAAAAGGGTTGGGTGAAGGGTTCTCAAACCAAAATCTGTCGCCCAATCTAATGTTTTGAAATTGACGCCCAAGAATACAGTTGAAAGTTGGCCCAGTCAAGGAATCTTTCAATGGCTTCTCGGAAACTCCCGCAGCAAACAGATCAATATCATCGGGATGACTGTAACAGAGCGTGTTGTAAACAGAGATGTCAAAAATTTCTATTATTGACATTTGTTTTACCTACCGTTTTTAGTCGTAAAAAGCAGCTCAGCAAGCGATTAATAGAAAAATTTGAGAAACTTTCAGTATTATTAATGAACACTTAATAGTAACATTTAGTTAAGCGAAGTGACAGAGACAAAAAAAAGTTTACACTCAATGCAATTTTTTGCGCTGATTTAAATGTTTTTAAAGTGGTAAAGACAAAACGCTTACACAAAGCCAGAAGTTAAAGGATGTCTATAAAAACATGACGTCATAAACTACACCTGTTATTGCAAAGTACTGCTAGTGGTGCATCTGATGTTTTCTCCGACCAACTTGGAAATGATCTGATGCTATTATTTGCCTTCATCTGTTTCTGGTGTAGTACCTGAATTAACTAAGCATGACGCTAAATACGCAATCAGTTTCTAATATATTTTGTAAATGTTTGAAAAGTTTGTAGTGATTATGCTAATGATATACACGTATTCCATTTTGATATATTATCAGCGAGCCGACTTAATCCTAGAGTTGTACAGACCAAACGACTGAATTTTGTAGGGTAACAAACACTAACATTAACTGACGATTTAATCGTCATTCTGTCATATTAAGCCAACTTTTATGACGCAGTTAATTTTACACTGCATACAGCTTTAAGAAGTACACGCCTACGACATTTGACTCATTCATGTTCCATTACCGTTTTTGTACTTGTTCAGAATGTCATTTGAGGATGGATAGTTTGTAACAAAACCAATTTATACTAATACTTTGTAGAGTATTATATTTGTTTTTAACTAAACTTTTAGAAATGTTTTTTTAAGTGGGGGAAAGAAAATACAATGTAGAGAAAAATTACTATAATAACAACAACAAATCATTGTGTAGTCTTAAACCAATGGAGCTGGCATCTATTTTTTACGTATAATTTTACTTTTGTGAACATAATAGAAACAAACTGACATCTATTACAGAAGCAACAATTTCCAAATTTGTATATTAATATTAATTAATTAACATAAGAAAAATCCCACATTTTAATGATATGGAATTTGTTAACTCAATTAGTTTGCATATTCATATTTAATGTTTTACTTACAGTCTTTGAGCAACAAGAAGTCTCCTTAGTCTATGAAAGAAAACTAAGGTTTTGCTGACTCTTAAGAAAAAGGGGAATAAAGAAAAAAATTTATTCGGTAAATAAAAAAAAAGTGGTTAAAAATGGGGAAAGGTTAATGAAGTATAAATAGAATGCTTTATCTTTAGAATTTGTCATTATTAGAATATACAATTTCGGATCAGTACTCACAACTGTATGTACTTCCACGTAGATTTTAAATAAAGGCTCAGATGTTACAAGTTTGACAGATTTATTATATCCAATTTGTGTGTACTAAGGAAAATTATAATTTAAATGTGAATGATTCAATTTAATTTAGATTAACTTTACAAGAATCACATCTACGCTCAAAATTGGGAAGCGAGCAAGCTAGTAATGAATGGCCTCCCTTAAAATTACTCTACTAAAAGAAAACGACATCTATTAAAATCCTGAAATTTGATAGAGTGATGAAAACAGTAAGTTTTCAACATTTTTTATATTAAAGCTCTTGCAAAAAAGTTTAATGGAAGTCTGGTGTAATTTTAAAAATAAATTGACGCTTTCGGTTAACCATCTAATTTGGTAAACTGTCACGGGCTAACATTACATTTTAGCTGAAAATATTTCTAGTGTAATAATTTGCATCAAAACTGACCTATGCGTTTTTTTAAAACTTTTTAAAATCCAGTTCGTTAGCGATTTCCATGTTGTTTTGCATGTAGGACGCAGGTCATAAGTTGGAGTAATCCAACAAAGAAAATATTTCCGTGATACTCAACATCTATAATTCAACTTTAATATCATAATTTACTTTTTACAAATAAGTAATGCAGAAACAGAAAATTCATGATTTTTAAAGAAATTTTATAGAATTACCTGTAAATGTCTTGTAGAACATTCGCAACTTCCTGTGTATGGTCTACCAACCCTCCCTCTTCGGTACCCCAGTGACTGACGTTGGACAACCCACAAAACATCCGCCATTTATTGTAGGCTGCGATCCCGTGGTCACGACCACGTTGCACATTTAGCGCTCCAAGATCCATCCCATGTCCTGGTATTCCGTGCTCAAATAAGTGATTGGTTATCTCCCTTGACAGCTTGTTGTCGACTTTTTGAGCTCTGGACCACATCATTCCTTGGATAGTGGCGTCTATGCCGGTAAGGCGCCGGTACAGTGTGTCTGGCCGATCAAAAACTTGCCGAAGAGGCACGGCGACTCTGTTGTCGAGGCACGTCTCTCGAGCAACGCCAGGGGGCTGAAGAGTTTGTTCTTGCGAGCAGTTTCTGTACAAGTCGAAGCATCCGCCCAACATCAACACCATGTCGCTAACCATGCTGTGGCCAAAACGATAAGCTGCGGTTGAAAAGCTGTTCGCCGGTGTAGCGTCCAAACTTGCGTTATATCCCGTAAAGTAGCTGTTGCCTGTTAATCTTAGGAGGTATCTTTGCATAGCGTTGTCTCCTAAAATAAGAGGAAGAAATTCGTTGTAGACAATGTGCTGCATTTCGGCAATGACTATCCGTCTGCTTTCCTGAAACAAGCGTTCATCTTCCCATTTAGGGTTGATCCTCGCCAAAGATTTAGCAATTCGGTTGTGTTCTCTCAGCCATATCACATGATGAACAGCAAGACCGGGATTTTCGTTTACTCTTGTATCACCTGTAAGGAAAAAGTAATAAGAGTGTTTTATTACAATTTTGTCGCCCTATTTCGAAAATTGGACAGAAAAGTGAAGAAACCAGGCTAAACCGAGTCAGTCTACGTAAGAGGGCAAACTTGTGATCTTAGTACAATATAATATCGAAATTACAGCAACCCAAAAACCAGAAAATTCCAGAATCCGGGATCAAACAACTTAGATTCCCGCCACGAGTTTCACTCCTACCGTGCGCTGTTGTAACTCCCTCGCCCTTCGTTGTTTGAACGCTGGGGGGGGCGTAGATTGTGTCTTTTTAGGTTACCTGGGTAATTTTTAAAATTCTTTCATATAATGGCGTGAAGCAAAGAAAATAATACAGAACTTACCATAACTGAGAAAGTGGGAATATTACAAAAATTAGAAAAGGGTGC
Source organism: Nautilus pompilius (assembly GCA_018389105.1). Taxonomy (NCBI): domain Eukaryota; kingdom Metazoa; phylum Mollusca; class Cephalopoda; order Nautilida; family Nautilidae; genus Nautilus; species Nautilus pompilius. Next base: position 848,510 of record JACATO010000687.1, read on the forward strand.
GTCTGTGCGTCGTCTGAACGAGCCTTTCACTGCTGGCGCTTCAACTCCATCTGATATAAAGCATCAGCGTGGAGAGGGTTAAATTTCGACGGGAGTGAAATAAATAAGGGCGCTGCGGAAAGAACAGCAGTGCAGGAAGCCAGGTTAGCCAGCGCAGTAAAGAGGCGTAGCATCTGTCTCTGGACCACTTTTGTGTCAAAAAGCCAAACAGTTTCATTAAAAATCATGAATTGCTGAGCCTTATGATTTGCGTGACGTGACATTTGATAGCTTACAATATCTAGGGAAACCCTCTCGGTATACAAAGTATGTTCGGCAATTTTCTAAGTTAGTGAAACATTACTGCTAGAAAATGTACAATATGGATGAAGAAATTAGACTTTCCTGGTGTTGTTTGCCAATAAACATGCTTACTATATCTAACAATCATTTCAAGGAACGCGGCTGGCGCACAAATTTAATGTTTTTCACATTATGAAGCCCTAAAAAGAAGTTGCAGCCCTTAATTTACAGAAGTAATAAATGAGCCTCGATTACTAAGAACTGACCAGTGATTAGTTTGAAAATCCTTTTGTGATGAAGACTTAGCAGTGTTTTCGTAAGGCTGGGCTTCCGGAAGATCGTAAAATGGTTTTCCTGATTAACTGTTCGGTATTTTCTGGTGCTCATGTGGCGATGGTGTCTAGAAATAGTTTTGCAACATCTTTTTCTTCCGAATGCACTTCACTTATCCAGTCCATAGATAAAAAAAATAATTCGCATTATAAAATGAATTCATGCAACGTGTCGACTCATCTGATGATGCATTTCAACATCAAGAATTGCATTCATTTGATTGTTTGATTAACTCTCATGCCTACGCAGTCAGCAATGAAAAATGCGTGGCGTAAGTTATGTCGAAGTTCAAGGTTCAATGAGAATGGCGAAAACTTTTAAAATTTTAGAATATCGAATGAGAAGAATAAAACAGCAGAACTGTTAAGGTTTGTGAAGAATGTTCTAAAAAGTTGACTGAAAACGATGTGGTGGAATGAATTAATTGTGACAATGATGCGCCTGTAGTTTCCCAGATGACGGATAGCGAAACTGTCATCATGGCTATGAACTTAGCAGAAAGACAGAGGATTAGTGAAGTGCCATATGAGGCTATAATGTTCATGGAGCAGAAGAGTTTTTTTTCATTTTACAAGAAATAATGAGTATGTAGCATATCCAAGATAAAATCATCAAAGAAAGACAGACTTTTTAAATTCAACAACAGTTTAAAAGGAATCAACTCATTTAATACTTAAATTAAGTAGAAATTTTGCTAATTCTTTAGACATCTACAGGCAGCTTTGCTGATTACATAAGTAACTTCGTTAATTTTATAGGCAGCATAGCTGAATATCTACGTTACAAACGGTTCATCTCCTGCCAGCTTGCGAAGGTGTATGTAGATAAGTTATACTGTACATTGTTTTGTAGCGTGTGCTTTGGCATACATTATGTAAAACCTGCCCTTTTAAAAATTATAAAATGGATATTTGTTTCAGGGTTCTTAGTGAAGCGTGGATAGAAAGGTTTTTCGTGCCATTTTGCTCCACGAGCTCAAACTGGGCCACAAAGCGAGCGAGGCGACTCGTGACATAAGCGACCATGGGGCGAGGACACAGCGAATGAGCGCCCAGCACAACGATGGTTTGCAAAGTTTCGATCAGGAGATGTGAGCCTCGAAGATGAGGAACGTAGCGGACGTCCTTCCAGCTGTGATGACGATCGTCTGAAAGCCTCAGTTTAAGCCGATCCAAGAAAAAAGTGCGAGAAATTGCTGGAGAGCTCGACGTAAGCACTGCAGCTGTTTCCTGGCATCTTGTCGCAATCGGCCGGGCTAAAATCTCCAGTGAAGTCCGGTCTTGTCCGTATTTTACACTTGCTATGGTTGCAAATTATGTTTTCTGTAGTTTCCTGGAAATCTTCACAAAACCCAGCAGCAGCAGCTGAAAGATCCCCCATTTAACTTTTTACTTTGAAAATGCTTAAATCGCATTGGCCAAATAGGCGATCTAACGCATAAAAAAGCTTCTGTTGTCTCGCACAAATCGGTCAAGAAAGCGGAATCAGTTCGTCCAACTCTTCGCCGGTTCTGCTGATTTGACAAAACACCACGAAATTAATTGGATTTTTTTTTAATCACGAATCTGTCTGCTCACCAACCACACATAGCGGAGAAAGACGCCTCGCCGTACTTGTTTCTCTCACGTTTAGCTATTCGAGCTTCTTTTCAACCGTTAGTACAACAGGCTTACATCCTTGTGTCGAAATTGCGAACAAAGAGCAAAGTGGGTTCATAAACGAAATATAAAAGGAATTACTCAACATTTTCACTTGCCGCGATTACAAGCGCGCTGATTAGTTGGTTTTTAATTCGCCGAGTATCAGGGTCATGAGGATAAATCATTTCGTGCGCAGGAGAGTAGCACAAAGGGAAGGTCCCCGGCTGACTGTGGCGCTCGTCCACTTGGGAGAACAGGCTTCTTTAGAGGTCAGTTCACTTACAGCGGCTTTGTAGTTTGTTTAATCCGAAACCCCGATAATCTACTCAGTTAATAGAGTATAGACTAAAAAAGTTGGAGAAGGAAAACGTAAAGAATGAAAATAAACATTTGAATTATCTTTAAACTAACAAGTCCAGTGCGAACCATGATTTTTAGCTGAATCTAAATTTAAACAAATGAATTTACTGATATCTCTCATAGAAACTTCATTAAGATATTTAAAATTTTGTAAATCAGGTTTTTTTCTATCAAATGTTGTTAGTATAAGTCAACACCAAAGTGGCTGTGAGTAATAATAATTCCAGCCTGGCGATGTTCGGAGCGAGGTGGGCAAGACTGAAAAACTGGCTGCCACTTCCTCATGAATGTAGTTCCCTCTAAACAGCTGATAGGGGTTTAGCTATCAGCAACAGGTGAGTGTGGTTTCAGATCTTTTAAGTTCTGCTGATCAGATTGTTAAAATGTAAATACTGAAAATAGATATGGTGAAACTTACCTTCTCTACAGCGGCAATCCGCGTCTACACCTTCCATTTTAATTGCAAATTTTTTATTATCTTTTTTTAAAATTTTATTGAAAAAAAGAAAACTAAAACATTGCTTTAAGGTAGTAAAATTAATTTCGCTTTCATTGTAATAAAATTTAAAGTGACACTGCAGTTCGCAAGTAGCCAGTGCTTAGGCAACTGGATTGCTGCCAAGAAAGCCCTGTCTGATACCAGGTCGGTACCGCTTTAGCTACTGAATACCTAGATAATTAACTACTTCCATAGTTTGGTAAAAGAGGACTTAGCGGAACCACTTAAAACTATATTTTCTTACTCCCATTAAATCATATTTTCTCTTTTATAAATGTTATATTTTTTTCAAAATTTTAAAATGTTATTCTAATTTTTTACTTACTGATAGATTTTCAAATATATTTTTATCACTAAATAGAATTATCCATAGCTTATCACGCGCCTTCAATGAAAAAGCTCATTTAATATTTGTTTGTTATATTTAAAAATAACTAGGTTTGTTTCATGCCAACAACAAAATACAGCTTTCTACTTTGGTGTTGCGATTGCATTATATGGCACGAGCTGAGGGTTCGCTCGACAGTGTGTTGTGATCTCTTACCAGCTTTAAAAGGGCTGTAATGAGGATACACACGTTCCCGACTGCATATTGTTTTATTGTTCTCATCTGGCGGAGGAAGATCGTCCGAGTCACATCGTGTAACCTTCATAAGACCTGCAATAGAAGACAAAGTAAATGCTGCACTTGTAATCTTCCTTCATTATAAGGATCTTCGATATCTTCATTTCATATATTTATATCTAAAAACACTGTCGGTCTTGCTGCTATTTCTCGAAATCCTTTCTAAAGATACAAAAAAGCTCATTACTTTAGAAAAAAACTCTTCTCTTTTACTTAAATGGTGACGGCTGTGTACGTAATTATTTGTGGATATATGCGTCCTGTCTCAGAAAGCTGGGAAAGAAAGATTTTGTAACAAGCCGCCTACAAAATAGGAGAGAGTGGTTGATTCTCTTCTCTCCTTTCTACCCTATGCTCGACAACTAATAAACGGGTTGTAGACCAATAGTCACTTTAGGGCAGATAAATAAATACTCTCTGTACAATGGGGTTTGATTTATCTATTTTTATCACTTTTATTTTGATCATGGTGCTGAAGTTTAAATTTCTGTCATTTTAAAATTAGATTTGTGAACCAAGTTGTCTCACACCCGACGAAATGGCGTTTAACCAGAATGCACACGTTTGTCCCTGCCATAACATTTTTTATAACCACCCCACACTCTGTTAGTTCTATGAGTGGAAACTCTCTTGCACAAGTTGCCCAACATATTTTTCTATATGCTTTTGTTTCCTGCCTTATCAGACTTTTTCTGACGAATCATTTTTTTTCTACGTACCTTCAACATTTAAATTTTACCTGCCTAAATATTCCAATGCCTTTGGCAACTATTCTCTGACTCAATTCTGCATTTGTTAGAGGCCACCTTTTCCCAATGCACTCGCTCTAGTCTAAAGCATTTGTTAGTAATTGCAACACACCACAAAAACAGAGTACCGTTCTTTGCTGTTCGGATTAGTAGGGGGATTAGCAAAGTTTAACAGACATACAATACTCATGAGCCATACACTTTTCCAATCATCTAAATTAGCAAACAATTTAAAATAATATTAAATTTCCTCTGCGGATAGCGAGCAGTAAATGGAAAATAAAATATTCCCATGTTATAGAAATAACCATGGTGTTTAAATAATATGGACACATATAGCATAAATCGTTTATAGCAATGAAAACAAATAAAACAAAACTGAATACTTTATGCAAAAGTTAACTAACCTTCTTGTTTCAGTCGCAGGGCATCTGCTTCTTCTAGTGAACTTCCATACACATTTGATGAATCTAAATAACCGGAGACCTCTGTAATTTGCTCTCGAGGACCTAGAAATGATTTTAAAAAATAGTTGTTTTAAGAACCAATAACCAAAACTTAGTCAAAAATAGCTGAGAGCAAGAATTTCTTAAGATATAATTATTAATAATGTTTTCCTGTCGCATCTACATGATCAAGAAGGGATGCCAAAATTTTCTTAGCTAGTAATTTTCTCAAAAAATGTTTTATTCGTATGACAGAAGCGGCTGAAAATTTTACATTACCATACCTGGTCAAACTGTAGTTTATGTCTCACGTGCTTCACACAATAATACGCCATGTCTTTGTGTATATTTTCACAATATCTGTTTATATATTCAGGTAAATCTTAATATATATGCGAAATGGTAAAAATAAAAGTACAATATTTATTATTCTTGCTTTATATGGTTAATAGTATACGTGATAACGTCTAAGAAACACATTCTTTCTCATTTTTTTCATCTTGAACAAATTCAGCATAACTTTCCGACTCACTAATTGTATTGTTTGATTACATTGTTTTATTCCTTCTAAACTGCATTCTTATAAACTTCATAGTACACTAAATATTATTCAGTATGCTCTTTTTAAAGAGTAATTTACGTAACAAAGTAAAAAAGGGTTAATCGAGTTTGAATTCTGGCCAAAATTTCGCTAATACTGTCTGTTTTGTTTTTGTGACAGTTTGATTATAGACATAAATAAAGACAACAACTGTTTACAAACGTAAAATTGTCTTTTCGATGCAACAATGCTGACCATAAAATTAGTCGAAATACCCAGTTTTATTTATATCTATAATCTCTAGATATCCAATACGGGTATGGAAGAGATTTCAAGAAAGATAAATCTTTCTTACTTACCCGGAGTGCATTGCAGTTGATAAATAGTATACTTGCTTCGGACAAAATTCATGCATGTTTTATTGAACTGGCCGAAGAAGGGGTCATCAATGGGTATCCTAATAGGAAAACACGATCTGGGGAAGGATGGAAACAAAACAATTTATATTAAAAAATCGTTTTTGGTTAATATTTATCAGAAGTTAAGTTATCGTTGGCAATGTCTGTTTGCAAATGACCATCTCTGTCTGTCTCATAAAGACAAATATAGATATCGAGAAAAATTCCCCCTAGATGTCGTAACTTTGTATTTATCATCTTGACACGTAGACGACAAACAGCCTAGCGTTAATAAACGGCGTCTTACTTGCATGATTTCCAATTTTTAGTGGATTTGTTATAAATTGCGGACAAAACCTAAAAAGAAAACTTATCAATAAAACTCACGAAATCTTGGATGTATTGAGCAGTCGCTGAAATGCTATTTCAAGGAAATATTTTCCAAATTTAAAAGAAAAATTAAGCTTTCAATAACAGTTAGCATTTACACAGCTTTCTCTTAGCGCGTGCAGTCTGATTTAAAGATTTATTTTTTGTTAAAAATCAACAATTAATCTGAATGGAAGTAACAAAACAAATATAGTTTTAGAAAAATCCTTTACCTCTTTCTAAATTTGTTCTGTTTACTTTAGTGTAATAGCAGAGATCCTCATACAAATCTTGCTTTCCGCTAATGTCCTCTCAGAGAGATAATTTTCAGAGTAGTTTCAGCAGCCGTTAGTAAGAAAAGTATTTTCTCCAAGTTATCTATTATAACTTAAAACGCGCGGGCCTATGAAGCGATCAAATATGGATAATTTATTATTGTTGATGTTACATACTCGGAGTCGGTGTTCGATGGATTGCAGCATGCTATTTCATCTGGCTCGCCAGCTGTTTTTTCTAAATCGTGTGCGACAAACTGCCCGAAAAACACTCCGAAAAGGTTGATTTTGCCTGTTTTCGTTGAAAAATCACTCGGGGTCAGCAGGGTCGAACTGATCAGCCGAGAACTCGGCAAATGGTTTCCGGATCCGCTTTTGTTTCGAGGTGAATTTAATCCTAAAAAATATATGCACGCATTTATAGTTTAAGACGTTTACGGTCTGTTGGTGGCGCCACTGGAGTATTACTTTATGCCACCTTTATTTTTACAAAATTACAGACATTTAAATGGGTAAGTAGCTCCGGGACCCCGACTGCAATCGCGCGCGAGTTAACGGAAGCCATCCTCGCGGCCTAGATTAGCATCGCTTATCGAGCAGTCATAATTGTGACTCATGAAAAGTAGCTCATCTATTTCGTTTTCATGCATATTAGCACATAACTTCGAGTTTTAATGACAAGCTCAGCCGTCTATTGATCACTTCTTTGAAATTCTTGGACACTGAACGTACGAAATGCATGAAATGACTCTTTGGAACCGACCGACTTTTTCAGTTCTTTCTAATATTTATCATAAATTATCACGATGATTGGTCATTAAAAACGGTGTACACATGATATATTTTTTTAATGTTTAATATTGTAAATTTGTTGCTGATTATTACAGAAAAAAATCAAAATAAGAATACTGTGAATATATTTTCTTTCCACTGTACCACGGCATTGATTGTAACATGATAATGATATACAGCTGTTTTAATCGAAATAAGCCCAGAAAATAATGTCACCCTAAGGTATATTAATATAAAATTATCCTTACGCTTTAAAACAGTTTTTTAACCCTAATATTTACAATTTGCCTTTGCGGTCTTTTGAATATTAACACAATTTTGACGAATAACCATATGGTTCCGATAGTATAATAATGAAGAGCCGAGTAGTTTGGAATATCCAACTTCTAACTTCATATTTTAGATAAGAATCTAAAAAAGAACTATTACCGTCGTCGTAGTCGGGAGAAAGAAACCGTCTGTAGGGGATATTAGCAGACCCATGCAAGGGATTTACCAGATTATTACAGGTTCCACTGAAACTCCGGAATTTATGGGTCGAGTTGCAGCTTGGAAGTGTATATGGACAGTCCGGGTTGTTCTGCGACATAGTGGTGCTGGTTGGTGGGGACAGAAAAAATTCATCATCAAATTATTATTATTATTGACATATTAGCAAACAAAAAAACAAATATCATTAAATGAATTAATAAACAAACAAGTACTTAACATAAATTTAATTATTGAATTTCGATTATCTTAAATCCCAGCGTAGAGTTCATTGTCTATAATTTGATTTTGTTCAAAATCTTTTTTAAAAAAATGACTGATTTACTTTAAAATGCTGTGAAAGCAAAAGATTCAAATAAAAATTAACTTTGAAAAAATTAATTAATTTAAGTAAAGAAATACAAATAGGAGAGCCGCCTTATGTTGGCTCTACAATAAAAAACTCTCACATTACAAATAAACTTGTTACAGCTTTTTTTTTCAAAACCACAGCGATGTCTGATGTCTTCTGCAATAAAACAAACAAATCCTCTGGGTACACTGCCTTAGCGCATCTTCCACCTGTCTATTTTTTGTATTAAAACCATAAATAACTAAACGATGTTGCGAAGACCGATAATGAGTGACTGCGATAATCCGTAAATCCGACCTTATGATTATCACGTTCTCATTAAATATCTGGTGCTCAATTATTCTTCATCTTCGGCGCTCATAGATTTTAAATCTTGGAGCCATTTTGCTCGTGACCTAGGATTCACAACGGCCGAAGCACATACATATTATGAAAGCACGTGTGAATAATTATTTTATTCTATTTAAAACTATTTTTAAACTCGTTATGATGATTGCAGGTTTTCAGAAGAAACTTTTCTTCACATATGCAGATTTTTTTACTAGAGCCAACAATAGAACAACAATTTTTGTTGTGCAGTCTTTTGATTTATCTGATGCGCGTCCATCTTGAATGTACAGCATTGTAATTAAGGATGGCTGGATAAAGCGTCCGGTGTCGTTTCATTTTCAAAGATATAATTTTAAAATAAAAGTTTTGTTTAGCAAACTATTGCGAAATAGGGAAAATAATCTATCATTACTTCTAATTATAAACAATTATTTGTTAAGTAAACTATGTCACTATCCGTGATTATTATAGATTACTCCATAATGAGAAAGAGTTCAAACAATAGAGCAGCGAAAATTGTGACACATCGGTTATGGAAGAAAGCTATTAAATAATGGCCTACTCTGTCTGTGTAGTGAAGATAGTAGACTCTTCGCTGGCAGTCGACTCTTCGCTGGCTGAAAAAAAAAAACAATTTATAAATGTAGGTGATAGTAGAATTGTATAATACACTAAGAAGTATGCAATCCAATGAAATAAGAAAAATGCCTATTTAACTAAAAGAGGGCGAGACTCAGACGCTGGTGATAAACTCTTACTTTTGAAAAAAACGATGATAACAAAATTCATGATAGTAAACTACGCGTAAAGGTCTTCTTCATATCCTAATTCATTTAGTAAAGAAAAGATTTTAAAACATTTGTTATTCAGTAGTTATTGGTCGTTCGAAAATCGATTTATTGTATCATCAAAAGTATATAGACTAGCACTCATTTAGAGATGCCGATGTTTCAGAAAATCTACTCACGTTGTGTTGACTCAGTACCGCCGTCACAGACGAGATATCCCAAAAATGCAATCATCAAAATCTTCATTTTCTCTGGAAATGAAGTTGATTAATATGACTGTTTTTAAAAAAGGTATGCTTTTATTTAATTGTTATTACTTGGTTTTTGTTTTTAGTGCTTTTAATTATTGCTTCCATTTCTTAAACTTAGTATAGAATTTTTTTTAAATAATGGTATTAAACTAGCAACATAAATGACACGTTTACAGCTGCAACATACAAGGAAAAATAAAAAAAAATATTCTAAAATACCTGTAGATCTCTCTTCGATACTGTAATGAGTTAAAGTACTGATAATAAATATATTTATAAAATCGTAATCGTTTTGAAAGCTTCCACAAATTATTACTGTTCGTTATCTCTAGCTGCGGTCAGGTCATTCAGCTATGTGCTAATTCCAAAAACAATAACTCGAAAAAAGAAAAGAATCAACTTGAACTTTGCCATACTTTCTGTATATTCACAAACAACTATAATTATAACAGAGAAAAATCTAAGAAAAGAAGAGGAGACTGCTATAAATGTGACGGTTATTCTCGTGTGTAGAGGTTTTCATACAGAAAGAATGAAGCGTTATTTTTAAATTTAAGTTTTATTATTTTTTGGTAGTAAAAAAGAAAATTTCAAAAATATTTATTCTGTATACCAGAATTTGATTTCTGACAAAAACGTAGTAATTTTATTAGCAAATATAGATATAGATATATATGCGATATCTTTTTGTGTGAGGATTATTGTAATTTCTTGACAATATTCCTCATAAAGAAACAAAACCGCTTTACATTATTCATACGGCCTCACAGAATCCTGACTTATTTTCTGACGGGAATAGAATATTTAAAATTTATATCAGTAATTTTGTATGTATTTTCTATCGAGGTTAGTAATTAAACTTGTTATATTATTATTTAAAACAAATTGTCTTCTGCGGTTAATAGACTGCACACTCTAACTCTAGACACTCCCATTTTTCGGTCAACATATCGTAATAAAATCATTTAAAATTACAACAATTATCCCAGAATCAATACTTTTAAAAAATGACGCAGATCTCCTTATTTGAGTCTCTATGTAGAGAATTAACATATTAAAATTAGCAAATGGTCTACTTTCTTCCACGTAAGTAACGCCCACGTTATTCGCCAAGCTTCCAGCAAAAGCTTCTGAATTCAGCTAGTGAGACTGATTTCTGCTTCATAAAAACATTTCATTAAATATCTACATAATATTATAGATTATCTAGAAGAAACACTAATCTACAACTTGGTTCATAATTTCTAAACGCGATTGTGCATCAAAAGAAAAGAAAAAGCACTAAGCGTCACCTAGAATACTTTTTCAGAAACACTTTGCCAAGATCATCTGGTCCGTGTGTATTTAATGGCGGCGGCCGGGCTCTGTAAAACTTAGATAAAAGAATTCACATGTATAAAAACAGATTTTTGTTTGAATATTTTCATCTTATGCATCAAAACAAGTAATTTTAAAATTCTAAAAAAAAAAAAAAACAAGCCCCAACTAGTTTAATTAGACGAATATTAAAATGTCAGTGTTTGCTCTTGGTTAATTATTGTGATAAGACAAAAAATGTTTTTTTGTTAATTTTCTTTTTCCTTTGCATCTGGCTCCCAAATTTGTAGGTAAAAGAGCCAACATAAAGAGACTGTTGTTATCAAGCAGCTGTTCCAGGCCTCCGCGACGGCAACAGAAACGTGAATTCTAAGAAGGTGGCTTCATCAAAATAGTCTGCAATGCTAATTAAATATGTAAAGAAAAAAGTGAATTAAAGCAGAAAAACTGAGTAGTTGGCTGATGTCAAACATAAAATGTAGTCTCAAATGCGGGGGGAGAGGCTGTCTGTCACGCACTGACACTACTCTGGCTGGCTTCCTGGTGTGGGCTCTACTCGCCTGGGCGACCTCGACTCATCCCGTGAAGAAGGCTCACAGGAGAGCCCAGCCACAGTCGATAACTCTACAAAGCTGTCCGTCCGTCTGTTCTTAAAATCCCGATTAAAAAAATCTCACCGAGATGATATCATTTGCAGAAACTTTTCGGCAATAAGAAACATTTTAGTAAATTTTGTATTTGATATGCAAGGAAACTCTGGTGTCTTCTAGTTTCAAAACTAAAAATTGTCGATTTAAACAGACTTTTATAAACGTACGAATCTCTAGTATTTTTTTAAATTATTTGAGTAACAAAGCAGCTTTAAAAATTAAACTACTTCGAACGATTTCCTGTTTCGTTCCAGAACGTAAAACGTAAACAGTAGTTTTAGATTAAACTAGAAATTGTAAGATAGTTTGAAAAACAGATTTAAATTAAGAAATAAACTCTGTTGGAAGAGGAAAAATAAAGCCTACCAGCTCAGATGGCCTGTATATATTTTAAAATAAATCTGATGAAGCGAGAAGTCGTAGCCACATCTGTTCATCACATTCAGCGCGTGGTTGATTATATTCTACGTTTCTTTTATTGATAAAATGTCAGTTGTCAGTCATTGAAAGTTTAACCAATCGGCGCATCTCACATCTACAATTTCTTTTAAGTAAACTACACTTGTTGATCATTAAAACCAAATATTAAAAATAAAATATGATAATGCAAGAAGTCCTGGAAAAACCTATTTAGTACAGCGAACCGTGTGATTTTATTACAGTTTTTGGTAATTCATTACACATTTGACTTGTACAGATAACCTATACAACTAATTGTTAAATATATATATATATAGTTACGTGAACCATTACCTTTGAAACAGAAAAAGATGCTTTACTTTTCCATAGGTGTCGAAACTGCTTGCTGCATCAGTGGAAATAATAAAATGTGTAATTATAAATTAACTTTCTTTGGCTGCTTGCCAAACAAAAAATAACCAGAATTCTATTTCTTCCTTCTTAATGTATGTTCTCCCAGAATACTAACAGAGTTGTCATATCTATTTTAGGTCTGCCAAAATTTTTTTTTTGCTTGTTACTGGAGTTTTTAATAGTTAGACAGGTATATAATACAAAGCAAAAACGCTTTCTTTATATTAAATGTTCACTATTTTTAAAGTGATCTAAGCAATTGGAATCAATTTTTTATGTGGGTTAAATTGATTAAAAAGGTAAAATGTTTATTGAAAAGCCTTGAAATGCAGCAAAATATTTTTTTTTCAGCTAGAAATAGATAATGTGGCTTAACTTCCTTCACTAAAAATGATATATTTTCCAACCAGGCGAAATCGGAAAACGCAAATTTTATAATATCAAAAAGTACTCAAATGTTTTTAAAAATAAATTTAAAACTTCCATATTTATTTAAATTGCAGGATAATATCGACATTTAAGTATGGTTATTAGTGAATCTTTAATATTTAGTTCTTCCAACTAAATAAACATACAGTGTTAATATCTTTTTTATACCATTAAACAGTATCATGAAACCTATGATATATATACAAGTGTATCTCAAAAAATTAGAATATCGTGGAAGAGTTCAATATTTTTTGTCAGTTATTTCAGAAAGTGAAAATTGTATATATTCTGGACTCATTACATGTTAACTAAAATGTTTCAAGCATTTTTTAATTTTAATTTTGATAATTATGGCCTACAGCTAAAAAAATAGAAAAAACGTATCTCAAAATATTAGAATATTCCATTTCAAGTTTGAGTAAATCAATATTTATACAGTATAAATACAATAAATCTCTCAGTCTGGTTCAGTACACACAACCACAATCATGGGGAAAGACTTCTGACTTGACAGTTGTCCAGAAGACACTCACTGACACCCTCCACAAGAAGGGTAAGCCACAGAAGGTCATTGTTGAAACGACTGTCTGTTCTCAGAGTGCTGTATCAAAGCATATTCATGGAAAGTTGACTGGAAGGGAAAAGTGTGGTAAGAAAAGGTGCACAAGCAAGAGGGATGACCGCAGCCATGAGAGGATTGTCAAGCAAAGCCGATTCAAGAACTAGTGGGAGCTTCACGAGGAGTGGACTGAGGCTGGAGTCAGGGCATCAAGAGCCACTACGCAAAGACGTGTCCAGGAAATGGGCTACAAGTGTTGAATTCCTAGTGTCAAGCCACTCCTGAACCAGGGACAACGTCAGAAGCGTCTTACCTGGGCTAAGGAGAAAAAGAACTGGACCGTTGCTCAGTGGTCCTAAGTCCTCTTTTCAAATGAAAGTAAATTTTGCATTTCATTTGGAAATCAAGGCCCCACAGTCTGGAGGAAGAGTGGAGAGGCACAGAATCCGAGTTACTTGAAGTCCAGTGTGAAGTTTCCACAGTCAGTGATGATTTTGGGTGCCATGTCATCTGCTGGTGTTGGTCCACTGTGTTTTATCAAGTCCAAAGTCAACACAGCCATCTACCAGGAGATTTTAGAGCACTTCATGTTTCCGTCTGCTGACAAGCTTTATGGAGATGCTGATTTCCTTTTCCAGCAGGACTTGGCACCTGCCCACAGTGCCAAAACTACTAGTAACTGGTTTGCTGACCATGGTATTACTGTGCTTGACTGGCCAGCCAACTCGCCTAACCTGAATCCCATAGATTCTCTATGGGGTATTGTCAAGAGGAAGATGAGAGACCCCAGACCCAACAATAAGGCCGCTATCAAAGCAACCTGGGCTTCCATGCCACGCCGCAATGATGTAGTGATTCGTGCAGAAGGTGCTCCGACCAAGTATTGAGTGTATAAATGAACATACTTTTCATAAGTTCAACATTTCTATATTATAAATCCTTTTTTTTATTGATCTTATGAAATATTCTAATATTTTGAGATAGTGGATTTTTGATTTTCATGAGATGTAAGCCGTAATCATCAAAATTAAAACAAAAAAAGGCTTGAAATATTTCACTTTATGTGTATTGAATCTAGAATATGTGAAAGTTTCACTGTTTGAATTAAATTACGGAAAAAATGAACTCTTCCACGATATTCTAATTTTCTGAGATGCACCTGTATAGCTTAACAGTGATGACCCAAGAAGGTAAACTTCACTAAAATTCAGCTTTCACATGCTTTATCGAGCTCATACTTGCATACAGCATGTGGACTCTTCACATCTATGATTCAGCCTCAATGCGATAATTAGATATTTCTATGTCTGGACCACTATCTAGAGTTCTTCAGATTTTTCAAACATAGTAAAAGGTTTTGTGGAGAGTTAAGAAGCCTGTGAATGGCATCCAACCACGATTTTCCGCAGCTATGACCGCTCTGTTATTTGCTGTCCTCAAAGACTGAAAGGTCTGAAAATAATTTAGAATTTAAAATACTTTGAAATTGATAATACAGTTGAATTATTACAAAACTTATGAAAATAAGCTGTTCACCCAAAGATCGATTTTACACGGTGTGTTTTGCACTTATTAGTTTATGACACTAAATATTCCAGTGATTTAGCAATAGATGAAAAGTTACCTTGGACCATTTAATAAGTGATGTCCGAGAAGTTTACAGGGTAGGCACAAAATTCAAAACAGGCGCACACTTGAGCAGACAGTTCGAGCACAGATCTCCGAAAGCCTTTCCCACTTCTGTAAAAACCCAGCCACCAGTAGGATCAGGTTTTGAAAAAAACGCATAACGATGCGATCGTTGTTCGGTATCAAGTCTCAGACGCTTATGTGGCGCAAGATCAAGGTACATGGGCGGCCATGGGAGCGCAGCGATAGCGCGTTGTTGTCAAGCGTTAGCAGTAGAAATACTGGACCGGTGTGTGAACTTCTGATTGTGGTGCTGCTGAACATTCTGCGCTAATTCTAATCCGTTCAAAAGGCCGGAAACAGCCTGCCTCAGAGTTAGTCGTGCTAACTTTGCCTTGATGTGGTGACACGAGGTTGATCTTATTTTGTGGATAGTTTTTGGTTCATGCTCACATCCATCGTCTGCTTCAGTACATTATTCCGTTTAGTAGAGACAATGGACCATGACAATTAGTTTTATGACACTAAACTTATTTGCTTCATTGACCATTCAAAGATGTCACGTTATAGTTCAGATAATTTCGCATTCTAATGTAACACAGAATGTTACTTACATATAAAGTATACTATTTTATTTTACCGGAGATATAATCTAACAAAAATATGATCGAATTGTTTTTACAATCAAAGGAGCTTCTGAAACTGTCGTCTTTTTTAAATTACTAGATTTTCAGGATTAGCCATGTTCTTCGCATTTTTTAATTGTTCATACAGGTAGATTCTAGGGTCACATATACAGCTTCATTTATTTCCTCCTAATCATGCTTTAAGCTGTCTATAATCTAACAGGTGCTCCACTGCATGTGATAATTTGCATCGTGTATTTACACGAAGTCTTGTAGTAACAATATTATGTTCATTCTTAGTGCTCCACATATCTTGTCAATACACTGTATTCATGTTTAGATCTATAAAACGTTTCTTTCCATGTCGGTACTGACGTCAAAGGAATAATTTTATGTATTCTTCTTACTTTTGCTATTATATTCACCATCTACGATAAATTAGTTCCAATGATAGCCACGTCTCTTACTCCTCAGATAAAGTTAAAGGTGAAAATGGTTCTTTTCCCAAACTGTCAATAAAAAAATCTCGCATTCTTAATTTATGTCCCTGTAGAAAAAGATCGCACTAACGATTCCTTAGACAGTTTTTGTAACCAAAAGTTTGATCATTAGCAGTTCTGAAAAAAAAATTACGTTTTCGTTTACTTAATTTTATAATTTACTGTCCGAGAAAAATAAAGTATGTAGCTAAAGGAAAAAAAGACACGTGAGAATTTCTAGTAACAACTGTAGCAAAGAAAAGGAAAAGCTCTTTTTCTCTAATTTTATTTCTTCTATGTTTCTGGACTCCGTGTTCTGGTTTCCCCGTGTTTACAGAGATTTCTGTTTGGGGCATAAATTTTCAAGGAGACTGATACGGAAGCGAAAGTAGGTGACATTGTTTCTGTGACTTTCCGTGTTCTATTGTTCTGGATGGGCATGAGTCAGAAGAAGAAAAAGCTGACGTTATCAAAAAAATAACCAGAAAGATTATCATTATCTAAACAGAAAAGACATTTCTTACTCCAGCTTGGAGTTATTGTTCTCAGTGTATTTAGTCTTGTGTTACGGCACACAAACACGGATACCGCTATTTTAATACGTTAATTGAAAACAGCTCCAATCCTTAAGGTGCGCTGTGTGTAAGGAAAATTCGTTCGTGAATTTAGATTTATTATATTTTAAATGTTTTTGACTATACTATTGACCTGTCACATTTCTATCATCTATTATTCTATATGTAGTTTTAAGCCGGATGTTTGACTAAAATATCAAGTATACACAGATAAAACTCATGTTTAAATGATTTGATTATATATGCGTAGGGGTTAAGTTTACTGTGATCTAGTTTTTATACTCTTTCTACAAACAATTACAGGCTTTTATTTTGTTATTTATAAAACTACAATATAAAGGAGGAAGACAAATAGCGGATAAAATCTGTAAGTTTTAAAAGCTGTTTTCTTGTATTACAGGTGAAATCAAGGATCTTCGAAAGAAAATAAATAAATGCTTCATTTCTACTTAAAACATTGCACACTGGCATTGGATTGAAACACTGGAAAATTTAGATAAATAGATTATAAAATGTTATCTAAAAATTATTAAATTATTTTATTTATTTGCTCGAGTTGTAGCTTTTTTGCATATTGACATTTTCTGAAAACATGCTCCGGTTTTTGGTGTTACGCAGTGTAAACAATTGTGCATTTTAATTCCCAGTGACTTTATACACGAGGAAAAGCCAACATCTCACTACAGAATAGTTGCTTGTACTTTACTAACATGAAACATTTTAAAACGATGCAAGAGAACATAATATTTGGACAGACAGCATTAAACTAGTTTAAGACTCTCCATAGACAATTAACACTTAGTTAATAAAAGTACCTTTACAATATCACAAAATTTACAAAAACGATTTTTGAGAAAAAATATTTATTAACAAAAATCTACTACTTTTTTAATCATAAGAATTTATTATAACCTCGAATATCTTAAAGTACTACTGCTTTTATTTTTAAACACGGCTTTTCCCGTATCCAATTTTAAAGTCTAAGTGAAGAAAATTCGACAATAACATCGGACAATAAATAAGGGAAGAGAAAACTGTATTTAATTGTTTATAATGGCTCTTTAAGAAATATGTTTTACATTATGCTGAAGGTTGTCAAAGTTTGGTCTCGCTTACTCGGTCATCGAATACTGAATGTTTACAATCCTCTTCACAGTAATTCTTTTTAATGTTCAGAAACCTCTGTAACCAGTCTTTAAATGAAGCTAGATGCTGAAATGCAAAGCCACTTTCTTATGATAATTATGCATTGCTTATTTCGATATGTAATTGCTGTGGAGTAAATAATTTCTAAAAAATGAGTCCTGTTTTAATTACAGTAACTTTGAAATAAGATGCACAGACTCGGTTACTTTGATGAAAGTAAGTGCATGCAAATTAATTTTTTTGTGTGTAAGAGCTTTGAAAAAAGCGACAGCATTGTGCATTATTTAGTCTTCTACATGAAAAAGGAATAGATGAGAACTGATCTCAGGAAAGGGATAACAGAAAAAGTCTGCAGAAGAGTTCAGTAAGAAATACGTACTGCCTGCTGTTAAGAGTGGTATAGGAGCACAACAAGGGGAAAGTTCAGTTGTCTTCTTTTCTGGAATAGCACATGGGTCTCCAGAAATGAAGAATTACCTGCATCCTGGTAACTGGTCTGACCAACTACGCCAAATTCAACGTGTAACCCCTATGACAGTTCATTTTCTAATGTTTTAATTGCTGTCTCTTGGGAGGACCATGAGCGCAACCACTAAGCATGATATTAGATGGCTTCGCTCTGAGGTTGTGTGATCTCAAAGGAAATTAGTCACCTAGAATGATTGCAAGGACAAACTAAAAAGAAAACTCATAGCATCAGCAAAATAAAAAAAAAACCCTCGAGATTCAATTGTATTTTTCATCAGAATAAAAATCATTTAAATGGCTGTTGAAAGGTATAAAGCAATGGGTGAACCAAAGAAAAGCTAGAATAAAGAGTCATTTAAAACTATCTTTGTCCGAGAATGAAAGTAAATCTTTGCTGATTATTGTAGAAGTTTAGTGCCCACTATTCTGGAACATTTTTAAAACTTAATGTTATATCTGTTCATACAAAATATTTGCATAGTCAAAACGTGATTAATATAAAAACTGGTCGAGTAGTTAGTTAACTGACAGCAATTTTTCTGCTGCAACAACACAATTGTAATTTTCATTCATTATACCTTCTTGTTTAGGGTAAAGGTGTTCTAAAGATTAGTTAACTTTTTAAACATTTTGAGGGTGGACAAATTATAATAATAGATTAAAGTAGTTTAAAAACGATGGAACTCGGTGATGACGATCGTTGTTTTGGTTCTTGACCGTTAAATTAAAAATAAAAACAATAAAATAAACAATCAACGAGAAACTTTCTTGAACTTTATTTTTTCAAGCAAATGTAACTAATTTAATTTACACCTGGGTAATGAATTCATAGACAAAGATCATTTAGTCTATAAAACTATACAGAAAACAACTTATGCGTAAGAATTTACCGTAAATGTCTGAAAAAATGAATATACGTCGGACATTACGGGCCCACGATCTCAGAGATAGGAGTAAATCCGATTTTCTCGAGGAATACCTGTTCGTATCGTGCTGCGTGCAGATTTTCCACAGGTTGCACTTACTGACTCGATGCGTTCGGTTTTCCTGTGGCAGACAATAGCGCAGCGAATCTTTCTTTGAGCTGTATGAACTTGAAGTTTCGTCGATGTAATTCTTTTTAAAAATACTTTTCGTGTTTCCATAAAAGCAAACTAAAAATCGCGGCATAACAACAGACGAAATTTAGATCGGCTGAAGAAACTGTGACCGTAATTGCACATAAAGAGAAAGTCAATGTTTTCGATTTTGTCAAAAAATATTTGAAACTAAGAAATTTTGGTTTTAACTAGCATTTCTACAGTATAAGCCAAAGAATTCCTAGATGTCAATGATACCATTTCCATAAACGGGTTTAGCAATGATTTTAAAATTCTGAGTGTTAGCCATTGGACTTTAGCAATTCATTTTGTGAAAAACTAATTTCCAAATTATATACTTGGATTTTTAATTAAGCAAAGATCGTCCACCGCAGCAGGATGCCCTTTTTTCAGGAAAAATACAGAGAAAAATAGATGTAAACATTAAATAAGAAAGAGAAAATGATAATTCCAACAAGAGACAATACAAAACAACCTCGGAACGATTTAGTACCATAGAAATAACGTCATTTTTACTAATTCAGCCGAGTCTTGATCTATATTAAAGATTTTAGTTAGTGTCCTGCTTCTGCTTACTCCGTCATTTTACTTATGTGGCCGTGCATTATTACCTATGTTTAAAAGCACGCACTGGTTATTTCTCAAAACACTTATTTGTTGTTTTGTTTATCTGGCTGCATTCTAGAACAGTGAATAGCACGAAAGTATCATTACGTGCTGATCTTTGGTCATCTGAGCCACAAGGAGGATATAAATAAATAAATCATGGTGGCTGTATCACGAATAAAAATTGTTCGTTTATATATAATTTCACTTTAAGGACAATAAATCAACGTGTGAACTTTTACTTTTGTCGACAAATACATAACATTTTCCGTAAATCGATATAGGTTATCTGTGTGTTTGCATGTGCGCGCTATTTAAAACTCAGATTTAGACTGACAGAGCTCACCGATTTCACAGATCGTTCAGCACGAGAGCAGCTTTCGTTTATGGCGTCAATGTCGGGCATTTTGGTCGTCATGCTGCATTTCTCTGTTGATGAATCATGCACTTGCTCCGAAACCCAGTTGCTCCTTGGTTATGCTGACCCATGAAGCCACCCTCCCACATTCAGCTCAGTAAAGAGAAAGATCCGATATTTACGAAAAAAACTAATGAAATATAATTATAAATAAAGTAGAAAATGCCTTATGACTTTTTAAAGTCACAATTTAGTTTCACAGTGAAATCTTAAAGCTTAATTCCTCACAAACTTGCAAAGTACAGGTAGAAAACAATGCTGCTAATAAATACGGTCTAATCCACTTATTACGTACAGAAGCAAACAGTGATGTAATAATCAAATGTAACCTTGGGCTTCATTACTTTATATCGGCACTTCATCTTGATGCAACTCTGTCGTTTTGCAAATATGCAAATTTTGTTTTTAATTATAGGTACATGAATTCTAGAAGATAACTAAAATAACTCAGACAGCATTCGTGGCCTACTTCAACGAATTTAGTTACTTCTTGAACTTGTTCAAAAAATAATTTACCAAAAAGGTCATTCGTAAGTCATTTTGAATATATAGTTTGTTTTAAAACTTTCAGTTGGTTAACAGCATTCTCAGGCGTGGAGTTGTCGCCAGCTGTAGCCCGCCAAACCTCTGAATCATCCAAGTTTACTGTTTGATCCGCATCGTCAGTAATATCGAAATGTTTCGTGAGTTTTGCAGTCGAGAGGCGTGGTGCTGCAATCAATTCGTCGGCAGTCCGTGCTGCTGTCAACTGTTAATCGGTGCGAAAACCAAACTTACAGAAGCAAATGACAACAGGATTTCACCGAATTCCATGGTACTGTCACCGTCACCATGGTGCCGAGTCTGTTGACTTTCTTGGCGAGTGTATTTACAGAATGTAAGGTGGAGAAATATGGAAATGATGCTTTCCGCACACCGTGCTAGAGCATCTGAACTTTCGGCATTTTTTCCTTCCTTCAAAACAGTTCAAAAACACGAAATCATTTCTTCTGACGCGGACATGGGAGTCTGTGAATCAATTATTAGTTTTATACATTTAAAGTAGTATTTTTAACATTGCAGCCAAAGTATTTTTAAGAGCTTAGAACTATAATGGAAAAGTAATTAGAATGTTGGGAGACGATGAACACTGACATGTTAGAAGTGATGCGACGCAATAGTAGCTATGTCTATGGTGTGTTTAGTGTTTGTCTCTGGTGTGAGTGTTTAGTATTTGGTGTATGTGTGTTTAGTGAGTGTACAGCGTGTGTGCTCGGTGTGTGTGTGTTTATTGTTTGTTTGGTGTATGTGTTTATGCATTTTTTCGGTTTTGTTATGGAATCTTTGTCAAGAGTACGAAGAATGACCTAAGTTACTTTATTTAATGTGTATTAACCCATATTTAATAAATCTTAGAAAAATGCCAATTTTTATGACTTTAATTCATTATGTTTAATAAAATTACAAAAAAATTTAATATAAAACAAACATTTTTTATATATTTCCTACAGATTTCCGGGTTTAATTACATGAACGTAGAAAGTCAATAAAATATAAAAAAAAGACTTAATTATGACAATCAACTGTGTCAAATTCTTCCATTATTGTTCACCGTAATCAAATGACAATAAATTTATAGAATCGCACTCTGAAGCGTTTCTATTATTTTTCTGTCTTTCTTTATAATTGAATCACTCAATGAAATAAAGTCTTCAATTAACATATAGATTTTTACGATGCATACTCCTTTAAAGGAACTACGTTACGCAACAGCGAGAGCGAAACCAACAACCAACAAACATTAATGACTTCAACTTCCAAAAAAATATATTATACCCAGCAGCGATATTATTACAATCCTATCATGCACAGTTAATACAGTTAGATCCAGATGTATGTTACTCACAGGCAACTAAACTCAATCCAACACTGCAATACAATAAATAGGGTAGACAATACAAAAAGTTATCTGCGGACAGTCAAAGCTGGTCTGGATATGGTTCCTCTGGTTGCTTGGTTGGTTGAGAAATCTGTTGTCTTCTGTCTTATTTCGAATATTCGTTACACGTACTGCTTGATATTCACTTGCGGGTTAACAGTTCTTCTGCCGAGATAGGGGCTGATAGGTCTTCTTTTATAGAGTATCATTTGCATGACAATGGACATAGCCGGACAGAGGTCAGTGTGCCTGGTAAAAATTTATAAAAGATCACTGACGCGACGATGACCAGACCCGGATTCCGAGTGTCCAGGCTCCGCATTAACAAATGAGTTCCACCAGAATTTCCTATCTCACACACAAACCAGTTTCATGATAAAAATACATATAGATTTTTTATTTTAATTTATGTTAACTCCTTTTAAATAAAAGCAATAACACGTAAATAACTTTAGTATAAAGATTTTATAAATTATTTTTTTCTTGCAAGAACGTCATTTGTGAAGATTGGAAACTCTGGGATTACATAGGTATTTTTGAAAGCGTTTAGAATTAATTTACTCTTGTTGTGTCAATCAAAAGAATATGATCACCAGAAATTTGTTAAAGTCTTTGTTGATGAAGTTGACTCGATCTTCGGTCTTTGCCATAACCGTATCGCCACCCAAGTCCGAGTATTTCCTGAGTCAACTGTATCCTTTGTTTAATATGACGTATTGACGACTGAACTTTAATCCGATTTCTAAAAAGATAAAACTAGTAGTAAGAAGTTTGTATGCAAAAAGTTAAGAAATTTAGAGTTAAAAAATCTGGCTATCGTACATCTATAATTACATCATTGTGACAATTTTTCAGATAACTAAATAAAATTACCATGACGACTGTGATGATAAAAAAACGGTTGCAAAAATTTTATGACGGTTAGTAGACAGAAGTGAAATCGAAAATAGTCGAATTATATGTGAGTTATTTGCATATACAGTTGTTCACAGAGAAGTCTGGAAAAGAAATTCATTTTTATAAACTAGGCAGTAGTGCAGTGATAATTAGCTTGTTATATTTATTTATATTTGTTCTTACTATCTTCTCATAAGAATTGAATACAAAGATGTTAGTTTGGTAATTTGAAGAATGATGAATGGTGTCGATGATTCTACAAAACATGCACTTATTTAATATTTGTGACAGCTCAGCGAATAAATAAAAAAAATAAACCAAAACAGTCAGATGTATTCATTTCTCAAAGATAGAACTTTAAATGTAGCCAATATCAAAAATCATTATTTATTTTCCTATTTAAAAATTTATCTTTCCACGTTTATGTGTGTATTTTTGCTTCTGATGAAATTTTAGATTAGCTAAATCGACTTCTCATCGTTCTCTTTGTAGATGGACTTCAAAACGTAAACATTCCATAGGGGCTTCGTCTTATGCAGTTATAACAACCGAGATATTTACTGAAAAAAATCATGTGCAATATCTTCAATTTATTAAAAGCACATGAAATAAAATATGACAGTACATAAAATTATATCATATAATATATTGACATACATCTTTACTGAATTATATTAGCAGCATCCTCTTTAGTGAGTTCCGTTTTCCGACCGAGACAATCTGTCCATCATCAGGCGGTCTGATCTTCTGCCGTCGATTCTGCAGATGTGAAAAGAAAGTCAGATTATCACTAAACTGCCATAAATGGCCTGGTCATTCAGCGGATAGGGATACCACTGAGCACCTGCGGTCCATCGTCGAATTTATCCATGTAAGCACATTTTCTGGGACTGCCATCCAGCAGACTGAGATTGCTGAAGTCGTTGAACAATCTGTCAACGCGTTCCTGCCCTGTAAGTCGAAAGAACACGCTACATTCTTTGCTATTACTATGAATGGTTGCAGAATAGATGGACGTTTTATAACTTGTGTCTGAGTACGTTAAATCTTCGTCTATATAAGAATCATCGAAACTCTAAATTTGCTGTTATCTGTTTGAAATATTCTTATTGTGATTTATTACAAAAATGTCATTCATGTAGTTAATTAGGTTGGTTAGTTTAAACTGTTTCTTTGAGAAATTGTTAAAATCATCCTTTAAATTGTAGTAGTAAACAAACGGCTGATGAGTGAAGTAAAGTGGCGAGAACAAAAGAACTGTCAGTGACTACATAAGTTCTACGATATACAGCGAAATGAGACTATTCAGCCTGATTATACATATGTAAGCGAATTGTGCAAAGAAAGAAAAATAACAGGATAAGTAACTGGCCATTAAAAAAGGAACAAATGTGGTAAGCAAAACATTTCTAGAAATTTCCGGAGTATGCTGCCAGGAAAATGTGTTTTTTTCAAAATGTAAACATCTTTGAAAATATTGTTTCCTTATTTTAAGAGGTCAGGAGATTCTAGTAAGGAATCTTGCTGGTGGTTTGTACTTAAACTTTACTATGTTAATTTGATCTACATTAAAATTTTAAAATCTAAAAAGAGATCAGCAACAAAAGTTTTTAATATGCTGCAGTGTTAATTCAACAACAATTAATTTAAGTTATAGAATGTGGAATTACAATGAGCAGCAGGAGGCATTCAAATACAACCATTGATTGTTTTAAATACTTTAGACAAAACTCCATGGAAAGATATCCGAGTCCAAATTTTCAACAAAAAAAAAAAAACGAACATTTGCAGCTGGAACACACATCTATTTTCTCGGCACTGACGAATCTCTCGAGCTGCTCAGCAATGAAGGTGAGTTGTTTCCGCAGGCTTAACCGGTTCCCCGACCACTTTTATGCTTTGTCCCACTCCTTTGCTATTTGGAAAGCTGTCCGTTTCAAGCATTTCCACCAGAGGAGTCTCCAGCCGCAAAGATAGATTCTCTCGTGTATTGACAACTTGTGACGTCACTCTTCCATTATTATATTTATACAACGTTAGTTTTCTTAAAGATTTAATTGTTCACTACAGGCTTGCAATCCTACTTTATATCGACAAATGCTGTACAGACGATACATTTTCGGCCCAAAATTTCATTAAGTGAAACAGGTTGTACTTAAGACTAATTGTTCACTGGTACCTGCTGAAAATTCTACCAGCGGACATTTTGGAGGAATTTATTAATCGTTTCTCAGACTTTGAAATCGTCATAGATGACAGCCTTGTGTAACGATCGACCCAGTGTAGTGATTGTGAACCAACCCCATCAGTTACAGTTGGAACGATGTGCATTACAGACAAATCCTTTTTCCAGCGGGGGGGGGGGCAGAAAAGGATAGGGACTCCTTCATGCTTTTGTCCCAAGAACGATATCCAAAACATGAGGAAACTTTGGAATAAAGATGTACTCCATTGCAATATTCATTTAAAGTAATTTTCAGAGTGGAATACTTCCAGAGGAATAGGTCCCCCATTATGTTACAAGTTGGACAGCCCCGCTGTAGATGATTTTACAGCGACACTATCTAAAAATATTCCAATAATTGATGCTAATTTTGAAATATTACATGGAAAAACTCTAACATACTTTTATTTAAAAATTGGCAAAAAATAAAATATATTGGAGAAATTTATTGGAGATACTATTTCTAATAAACCGAATAAAATAGAATATAATGTTTAAAATTTAGATTAATTCTAAAATTATAGTACACGCTATTATTGTTATATAAACATAATTAAAAAGTTCATTATTTAATTTTTTTGGTTTATCTCGTCAAACTAAATTTTAAAAATATATGAACAATTTTGGTTCGGTAGATAGGATTTGCTGAAAAAAAATTTTTATCACATTTTAGAAATTCAAATAGAAACAGTTATTTGTAGTCATTCATATTCAAAACCTTCGACTAAATTAACTAAAATTATGGAAAAAAATCTTAAAGATATCCAAACAAAACAGATTTTTCAAGAATTATTTTAAGATTTTTAATGATAACTTACTATCATAAATTCCAGTTCTGATGTCGCCCTCGCCTCATCCTAAATTGCTGCCTGGCCAGACGCCTTGGTTACCAGAGTTTGACCTATGACCGATGCTAGGTCAAACGTAAAATTTCGAGGAGTCATTGTCCCTGCCGTGCGTGCTATTGATTTATTTTTCTCTGAAAAAAAATCTCAAAAGTGATAATACTGAGTGTAACACTGCTTAAAAAAATGTAACGCTCTAACTATAAAATAAATGGTGACAATTCTGCGAAAACTGGACCAAGCATAGTTAGTGAACAAAATGCATCACCATTCTTGGTTAGGAACTGGCTGAATGACTGTGTGAGTGATGAGTCTACTTTTTCTCACAGGAGTTTGAGGAGTGGATCATATAAGAGAATTATGACACATTGAATGAGAGTGTTAGAGAATAATGAAATATGTTAATATACAGCATTTTGCAGAAACTAATAATATAACCACACTAACGCAATTACTCTGTTTTAGTACATACTTTTCTTGTACAGATAGTAGTTCGTGAGTATCAACTTTGCACAGTTATCCGTTTACGGAAACCTCTGGGTCCCGAACTTTTCAGGTGACGGATACTTTACTCTAATATCTTCAAATAAGTGGCTGTTAAAAGCCAAGACAATCTGGGTGGTACTTTATGCGTCTATGAATATCGTTATTTTAAAATTCTAACGTATCATATATGATTATACATCTGCTGTTGTTAGCCAATGTTACAATTCAAAATATACAAACAATGTTGGTACAGTTTCAGAAAGATTTTATAAACTGAAAAAAATATTATTTAACCACGATAAAACAACCTTTTCGGCCTGGTTTCAATTTGCTTTTTTCATTTTGACATTTTTGTGCGGATTTCGGTTCGTTTTTGTTGATTGCTGAATATGGTGAATTAAACAATTTTATAATTGTATAAAACATTCAGTTTTTAAAGTATTTTAGTAGTGAATCTTGATGCCTAAAATGTAAAAGCTAAGGCTGGCGTATGTAGATTTTAGGCTAGTATTTATGTATGATCCAGTGCCAAGGTTCTCACAATATTTAACAATTGGATCTATAAATAAATAATTCCTATTATATTTCTGTGACTCTTTTTAAGCGAAGACCAACATCGAAAACATTGGCTAAAGAAGTGATAAACACCTGGGGCTGCTTCCACTGTCTAGTTCACGGTAGAATCTAAATATAATGTTTTTATCATTTCTATAAAATATTTTTGTAATTATTAGCTTATTATTGCATTACCCCGTAATTTGTGTACATCTTTAAAGTACAGTTTTTGAAACACCAGATGACTGACTTTTATAGTAATATTAATTTGCAGTATGTTTAATGTACTTTCCATGTTAGTAGTTTCTTTGATTTAAAACCCTAGATCTTTTAGGAAATAAATTCTGTTTCGTTTCCATATCATTCCTTACAAACAATTTAATTCGATCATCGCAATTCATTGACTGTTTCAGCAAACAAATTTGTTTGTTTCTGTTTTTTTTCTTTCTTTTAAAATGTTGAGATGCTGCCATCTCTGAGTCATGTCCAGGCTCTGTAATATTTAATGTCCTAACTCAATGCTGTTTGTCTTCTGCTTTGGTTTATTTTGAAATCCTAATATTATCGTTATGCATCAAATAGATTATCTAAGTATTGAACGGTATATAAAAAATAAATTCACATCTAACTTGGAAAGACTTCTAGGGATAATTTCAAGTTTAATCTGTAAACAAGACATGAAATCGATACGTCTAAGTGACGTGGAATGTGACATGACGTTCTGCTGACGTCAGTGTAAGGCGATGTTTGAAGAGGTGAACGCTGCAATGGCTTCTAAACTGAATACTAAATGAAATGTTTAGATACAAAAAATCGTTTATTATTCTAGAGTATGAATTATGAACCTGTTGGTAAGGCTTATTTTTTATTATTATTTGATAGTGCTTCGCTATAAATATTTTAAAATCACTGATATTTTTATTCTAAGGTCATATTTCGAAGTCACCTGGAGCGCCGCATGGCGTGTGGATTAGCTGTTTGTCGACAGCCAGGGTGTACCAACAGATGGCGATCTACGTTCTTTTAAAATTTGAGATTGTTTAACAATAATTACAAATCATTAACTGCTCAAATTAATTGTTCTTGTTATAGAATATGTGCAAAATTTATTACTACGTCTTTGAGCGATATTCCTGGATTTTAATGACATTTTCATTTCATTTTTGTTCCAATATTTATTGGAAAAACGATCAATCAAACAGCTGTTCACATAATAAAGGGGGAAATTTGATAGAGTTTTGTTAACAGAGTGAACAGGTAAAATAGTGAGTAAAACAGCAATTATTTCTTTTTATCGGTTAAACTGTAAACTGCTTCTTAAGGCATTTTCTTTTAACTTTCCAAAGTGTTTCAACAATTAACATGTTTAGATGGCAATCATTTTCCAAAAGCAGGCAGACAGCATCTCGATACTGCCTGCATGAAAAGCGATGCATATAAAATGTATTTCTACATTTTCATTAGCTTTCTATGAAAAGTTATTTTTGTTTTTAATGAATGGATAATATCAAGCAGTATTACTTTTCGAAACTCAATAGCGTCGGAAAGACAGTCAGCCAGAACAAAAGATGTTCATGATAAATGTCCATCCGCTTGCTATTTTTACTTTGAATGACTCCAAAAGTATCAAGGATTTATGAGACGGATTTCGTATTGTTGTTATTTTTTGTGTAAAACGATGCGAATTCATTGCGCTATTTGAAAGTACGAGTAAGTAGCATTTTATACCGTAATTAAATGTTTCATCAACTTGTGCTAATGTAAAATAATAGCTAACTGCCGTTTAAGCGAAACACTCTTTAATTATATAACTTGATTTGTTACTGTAACCAACCGCTAGACAAACTCTGAGCTGTGCTCGCCTAAAGTTGGAATGACCAACATATCAATGAAAAAACCAAGTACAAGAACATAAGAGAAATAGAGTCGACTTGTCTTCTTTTAAAATCAATTCAATCAGAAAAATATCTCTTCATAAGATTAAACCCTTTAACTAAAATATAACCAAGCTTTTCTAATGGTGGTGACTGGATGGATGTACGCTCATATCGTCGATATGCTCTTTAATATTAAGTAGTGATTCCATAAATGACGTGGATGTGTTCGCGGGTCATGGGATTTTCATAATATGGAGAATCTGTCTCCGCTGCTCCTGTAGCTTTGTGACGGGATACATGATGACTTAGCGTGAATACGTAAAAATCGGCGGAGCTGCGATCATTTCTTGAAAAAGACTTCCATCTTAAATTTTTAAGGCGTGGTCTCTATCTGAGTGTACCATTAGTGGTAATGGGAAGCTTTGGAGTAGTAGTTTGAAAAATTTTATAAGCAGTCGATCGGACTTTTCTCATTCGAAAATCCGATGTTGTCCTTTTTTTTTTTTACAACAAACGGTTATATTACTCAAAAAGAACGAGCGAATAAAATATGCAAAGATGTCCTCAAGTTCGGTATATAATTTATCGGAATTACTTCCCACAAATGTTGGTTAGTTTTCATAGTATAGTTAGAAGATTATTCTCTCTACATTACAGGTTTCATCTTTGTTGGTTTCTCTCCTTGGATTATTTCCTCAAAAAGGTAAAATTTTCTATTAATAATTTAAATGAGTTTCCACACGCAGAACTGCGGGACGATTGTGTTGTTTTACAAAAAAATTCTAACAAATGTTAAAAAGAGAATTCACATTGCATAGTAAAATAACAATAAATGGAAGATGCGAAAAACAAGGTTGAGTTTTAAGAATGATTAAAAGCAAAGTTATTTGTTTTGTTCTGATGCCTTAAGTACTGTTTATTTATTAATCATCGATTTAAAAAAGTATTTCTATAAATGCCATCAGAACTATATATTTTATGAAAGTGTCGTAGCGGTTTCTAACGAAGGTAACTGGGTGGTTCTGTAGGTAACTTTGGACTAAACGACTAAGATGGATATGAGATTAAGTCAAATCTACCGGAGCAGCTTGCATCATTGCGCTAGGTCCCGACCTTCTAAGCCTGTAAGCAGTAAAAGATAATATTGGATATCATTCTGTTTGTCATACGAAGTGGATTCTGAACAATGTATATTATTTTTACTTTACCTGGTGGAGAAAACTCTTCGTGGCATCTTCCAGTAGATTTAAAATTTCCAGTTGTCAAACTGACATTTTTAGTAGCTCGCTAAAACCAAACTCAAGGAGGGAGGCGTGTTTAAATATCCTTACAAGTTCTGGGCCACTTATTGGGCGGAGTTAATTGTTTAAAGAACATTACGTAAGTCATTCAATGAAGTCATTGGTAACATTTCCATATCGGGATTATTTTTTTATTGACCCAAGCATAGGGACTGAGCAGGTAGCCTTTGTTACGGGTCCATTTGAGATTTAATTTCTAATAGCTAGTGCTTGTTTACGTTAAGAACTATTTTGGTGTGTTCTTGAAAATGTATTTGTTATTTTTTTCATTTACTCGTGTTACCTGTCCCATATAGCACCGTCTTTACCAGCTGGGCACATTGCTTTGTCTCTGCATAAAGTGAAATAAAGTTTTTACTCCTCCGAGGGCAGTAAATTTATTTACCAGATGGTTTCCACTCGGCCTGACATCTGAGTGAGTCTCGCCGACTGTTGACAGGAACCAAAGAATTATCTCCCTTAATATAACTCCGATTATCAGGAAATAAACTAATTACAAAACAAAAGACCGCATTTTCTGAAGCGCACTTCAGGTCGGAAAACTCCTTGTACCAAGCAGCAGAAAAATACACTGTTTGTTTTTACTTTGACTTCTGAAATTTGTTTGGGAAAATATTTTAGTTGTGGCAGGCATGGTCCAAGCTTTCGTTTTCATTTCCAGCATCATGATTCACCAGATTATCAGTCAAAGTACTTATTTTGCTGGTGTTTCAAAAGAGCTGAAAAACATTCTGATATTTCTACTGAATTGATACGAAAATCTGTAGGATCAAATCTATCACATTTCGTTTTTGCAAAAAAAAAGTCTAATAATCTAAGTGTTAAATTACCAAGAAATCATGCTTTCTCTGCCCACAAATCTCAACTGCATTTGCATGCATTTCTTATCCCTAAGCAATTTCTGCCGATTCAGGAATTTTAAGTGCATTAGCTGCAATTCGACTATTCCATGCCACATATATGTCTAAGAAATCTCAGAATGAACTTATACATTTGTTAGGCGAGTTCATAGAGCTATATCTTCCGAAGTATTAGAGGCTGGATTATGTGAAAAACAACTGATACAACACCTGATGTGTTAAACATGGACTAACTAGCAGTTGGTTTCCGATTTGTGGATAAAGATGGAAAGCCAAAAAGCTTCTTACTTAAATCATAAAGGTTAATGGCAAAACTTGCGAGGGTCATGCTTGAGAAATTCTTTCATCCGTTGCAGAGAACAGCATCGACAAATATATCATAAGATTACAAACATTTGACAGTGCTACAAGTATACCTGGAAAGTTCAAAGATGAACAGAAGATTTTTGAAGCTCTGCAATGATCAGATCGCCAATGAAGCAACGTAATTACGAAACATATAAGTAAATCAAACATCATTATATCAAGTATATGACAATTTTGAAAACATGTATTTTTATTTCTAGCAATAACTTCTGGAAGGTTCTGAATGATTTATTAACAAATGTGAATAACGCTCTTCAACTAAATAATCTGTCCAAAACCCGTTGGACAGCACAACCAGAATCCAATGAAACTGTATGGGGAGGATACGAAATGATAGCAGAGGCCCTTAAAGTTAACATCGCCACAAATATGTTGAAAAAAATGCGCTAATCATTACCAAGTCTTCTTTCAAGCATGCCCCTTTTTGACTTTATTGCTTCACTTCTGGTCTTAAAGAATATTTCCATGCCAAACATGAAAACTGCGTTTAAACAATTTCCGGATGCGCTAACCACCAAAAGATAGTAACTAAAGTTCGTATTGAGAAGTTGCGTGATCAGTATCCAACTGAACTTCTATCTCCCGCACTGCTTCGCTCTGAAATGTCTCAGAACACCTGAAAAGTTGATATTGCACAAAGCAACATTACGTACAGATGTGCTGATGGTTTTTCAAGTAGCTTATTCCAACACTTAAAATGGCATATACATTACTGCCGAGAGCTGCTCTCGGTGTATGCAAATTGATTTTAGCAAAATGTTTGTTATAACCTTTTGCAGAGGTTGTATGCTCAAAGAACTTGATGCTCTAATGTCACTAGCATGAGAAAAAGATTTAACTGATAGTATTTGACTTAATGACCTAGTTAAAATACGTGCTAAAATAAGTCATTAGCCTTATTAGTTTTGAAGATATCATGACATATTTTAGAACACAATCTACTTCTGTTCTGCACCATTTTTTTTTCAGTTTTTATTTAGTGACTGTTTTTGTCTGTTACATTTCAAGTGCAGAAATATCAATCTTGTTTAATGGTGAACTTATAAAGTTGTCTAGTGAGAAAACAATGTCGTCAAAAGACCAAGTCTTTTCAAAATGTTTTCTTATATATATAATAGGGGCCTCAAAATATTTACACTTCGCATAAATTACTCTTCAGAACAAAAATAGCTTTCCTTACACCGTCACACACGAGAGAGTGAATATTTTAACTTAGTTTTCACGATCCTAGCCAGTCCGAAAATCCTTTTCTTCGTTCATTATAAAAGAGAAGTCGATCGTCTTGGCCAACTCGATACCGTTTTGCAATGTTGAAAGTGATCTCTATAAATGATTACATTACATTCAGCCGTATTCCTATAGAGCTTTTTCTTCCATTCCCAATTTTATTTGTTTTTTTTTAAATATAATATTATTGTTGTTGTTTTTTTCAGCTAATCTGTCAGAACGTGGTTTTTGCGAAAGTATGTATAAATTCTGTTCTTAATTTTAATTTCCATTTAATAACTTGGTTTTTCAAAAAATAATTATTTATACATAATATTAACAGCAGCTACATGGAGGGTTTTAAAAGCAAGCAAATGCGTGCCGAACAAGTTTAATTATATCCCATCAGATGCTAGTTATCCACTCGACCTCAGATACAAAAGTCCTCCATAATACAAAAACAATTGTATGTTATCCATATGATATAAAAATTTGATCGGAAATTCTATCACTTCTATCACATACAGAGCAGATTTTAGTATGGAATTATGGAAAGTGAAATGAACAGATTTCGAAAATCGATATAAAACAAGGTAAAACGGGGTCCGCTTCTTTCATAGCGAGAGAGGAGATGGGGCTGAAGCATCAGTCCCAGAGTGAGAGAAAACAAGCAGGTGGCCGGCGGGTACCTCAAAACAAACATTTCTCTTTGTATGTAAGGCGGGCTTCTGTGACTACCATGGCCTCGCCAGATGTTGGTTACCATAACTGACTGGCCGCTGCTCAGCATAGTATCAATTTTTACTCCAGTCGGCCATTCTTCGATGCTGCTGGTTGAAAAGGGGTCTAGGCGTGAAACATTACTTTTTTGCCTTGTAGGCGGCTTAATGTCAGGTTGGTCAACCTTGTGTTCGAAAATCGTTGCCTGTCAGGCTCAATGAGCTCATTTTGCGTAAGAAACTTCTTACATATCTTCTGAAAATTAATTCGTTTGGAGTGGACTTGCCGTCGTCTGAAGCCATTCAGCTATTTCAAGCAATCTGCTGACCAGAGAAGGCCAGAAAGTTCGAAAGATGGCCCTTTTTATCATAAGGGGTAAATCCAAAGACCCGCCGGCACAGGTTAAGTTTGTGCTAATGACTTTCAATACTTTGAGGCACCTGGGGAAGGCTGTCAGTTTTCCTTTGTGCTTATTTTCCACGGTAGGGAGCAGCACCAAGTGAATAGTTTTCCTGTGGATATCAGATGTGTATCCGTCTAAGCGATAGTTTTTGAAATTGTACGGCTTAGAAACCAAGAGCGACGCTAAGCTGAGGTTTAAGTCTTGATGTGACAGGTTCCCCGTGAGTGTTGTTTGCTGTTAGTTCATACTTCTGCGCTAGTTTTATGGAATCTACTATTATTCTAGGTATGCCGTGTTGGGTGGCTATCCCCATATCCGTATTAAAGGCTTCGTACTATTACTATCTTCTATGATATCGAACTTTTAATCTGCCTAGTAACTTGTTATGTTCGCCGATGTTTGAACCACCTAAGAATACAATTAGTTCAACGTTAATGGCAGCACGTGCCCAGTCTGGCAGTCCCCTATGATTTTACTTATAAGGGCTGAGTGACTGGGCATTGATTAGTTTTAGTACCTACGAAGCTAATGTTATTGGGTCGCCAGCCCTTTAACTCACTTTTTATATTTTCAACTGGTTTCTGCCAGTCGTTCTTATCTACGTTTCTGTGAAAATATCCCAAATGTTTATCCTTTCTTCAGCCAACCTAACACCAAGACAGCCAGGGTCGTGTTGCGCTCCCACTGTTTAGGATTTGCTAACTCGGGCACCAGATGCTTCCTCGTACAGCTTGAGTCTCTCAAAACTGACATGCTCTTTGCGTTCCGCAGGATGGTGATGATGTCGTCGGCATACTATTATCTGAAACTATTTTATCGGTCATTGCTGTGCCTAGATTTTCTTCTTCAGCACGGATCGTGAAGATCAGCAGCTCCTCAATGAATGCATACAGTAAAGCGCTGATATATTCTGCGAGAAGGTTTAAAGTAAGCCGATACAAAGCCGTTCTAGCTAATTCTTGCCTGGATAATGGAATAATATAACTTTATCCAGCTAGCAGAGTCTTTTCCGAAACCAAGCTTTTTCTAGGGTCTTAAACACAAAACTCCAAGCTACTCTATCGAATGCTTTCATCTGATCAGTTGGCGTGACTGCTAACCATGCAAAATTTCTCTGATCAGTTGGAGGGACTCCGTGATGGACCGACTTGGAACTGAGTATGTTTGATCCTCGATAATGATTTTAGAAATAACTTTGGCTAGCGACACCTTAGCTATAATTTTATAAACATAATTCAGGAGACTAACTGACCTCATCTGCACAGTTTCTGTCACCTTTCTTAAACAGTAGGGTGACAGTGGCATTACCTTAAGTGAGAAAGATCTTTGGTCGGCTGCACAATTAGTTACGGCTGTCAGATTGCTAACTAATAGGTATCCGAATCTTTTACAGATCTCTAGCGTACGATCGCCGCTCCAAGGGTATTTATCGCTATTCTCTGACAGATCTTTTACTTCATTTTCGGTTATACGATCTTCACAAACCTCGGCTTCTTCCATGACGATATTACTTTTATCAGCTATCGTGCGGCCGTCTTTAGTTTTTAGACCAGACGTTGGTCTACCTACTTCCCTAGCCTTTTATAATCCGCAAAAGGTTTTATTATACCCTTCTTCGTTAATGACCCGTACTTTAGCTCTTATTCTGGCGCCCACTAGTTTGGAGCTAGTTAACTATGTAAACATATTTTTTAAATGATATGAATATTCTCTGCCTAATGTCTATTAGCGCTCCATATCTGACAACATTCTACGCTTAGTTTCTTCAGTGTTAACTCCTCTATGCCCCCGCCAGTCTGACATAGTCGGAAACTATTTAGTTGTCTTGACGCTTGTACTGTCGAGCTCCCAAATTTCGAGTCATTTCGATGCTGACTTAACTGTAAAATATTTCTAACCTTGGAGTGATCGGTTCCAAGAGATCACGTCGTGCATAACGTTCTGCAGAATATTTGCCAGTTTAGCACTAACAAACACTTTGATTGTTCTAGTTGCTGCACTATACGCATCCGAGTAAAGAACATGACCCAGTGTTTGGAATTTCTTTCTAAAGGCATCTACAAAGCCGGGTTGTATTCAAGCATGTTGTTTGTAGCTGCAGTGCTCCGCATAAATACACCTATGGTTAGTGGCCGGTCTCATCCTATCTAAGTCATGTCAGATATGCAATTAGATCCATCTATCACAAAAACTGCGTCTTCTGAAAAGGAGTCTGTCTAGTTCATCTTTTAAGGCTGCATTGAGACACGGAAAAAATTCGATAGTTCTCTCCGAATGTTGGGAGCGTACGTACACCACAGCGAGCAGAGTCTTTATTTTGTTTTCTAAT
Organism: Nautilus pompilius; assembly: GCA_018389105.1. NCBI lineage: Eukaryota > Metazoa > Mollusca > Cephalopoda > Nautilida > Nautilidae > Nautilus > Nautilus pompilius. Next base: position 884,831 of record JACATO010000687.1, read on the forward strand.
TTAATACTAGACCAAGATTAAGCATCCAGCGTTTTCACTACAGGGACATTCTATGTTGAACTGCAACTGTAAGTGGAATAAAATACTTACTCCATGTTTTCGCTTAATGTCGTCTAAGCTATAGAGTTTTTATCTTTCCAATTGTTGAATTTAGAGTCTAGTTCTTCCTATCTGTGTAAATGCAAGCAAAGACATCTGTTTTAGTTTTAACTAAAAGATATCAAAATATTTCAAATTTAGTCTGTCTAACATTGAAAGAAAAAATTTCGACATATCCATTATCACGACCCTTAAAAAGCTTTCGTCTGTGGACATTAGCAAGAATCGATACTTAAGGGTGAGTTAAATATCAGGAACCATCTAAGCAACCACTTCCATGGCTGTTTTGGGGGTAGGCGACATAGCTACCGCGCAGCCTTATTCTCAGGTTGTTTTTTCGGTTTCTCCCTGGTAATACGGGATGGAAAGACTTGAGAACACGATTGATTTCTCTTTGACCATTCTTGCCAAAAAGGTTTCTTTCCCTTTGCTTTACTTGTCGGCAAGGCGCTCGTGACCTTACTGCTGTTGCCCCTCCCGACCGCCGCATCTGCAGCCTCGCTCGCACCCGGATGCGCTGAACTCTTCGGTGATCACTGTCTGAGCAGCTCCAGGCTAGGAAGTTGATGTCTGTGTCGTCTTACTGCTCACTTGAGTAAGTGCATGACTCAAGGGTGTCTCCTGACCCCGCACATTGAGCTGATCTTTGTACAAGATAGATGGTCACCTTGTAAGTCCTGGTCCTTCTCAGGGTGGCTCCCTTTCTGTACAAGAAATTTCCCACTCTTCTGCCCCTGATACAAATGGCAAATCGGGCAACACGTTCTCTTTAAGTTCAAAAGTACTTCGCGCCATATTCTGTTAGGAGCAGAACTGGAACATCCTCGGGAGGGGCGCTAAGAGCAGTCATCCAAGCGATGTGACCTGACTTCCTTAGGCTAACCTCGACGTCGTTGTTTGTCTATCTTCACGGCTCCGTTGGATTTCGGTGCCTACCCGCGAAATCGCTCCAACCACCCTCAGCGCCTGTTTTCAGTTGAGAAAGAACGATATTTTCTTCACCGACCCATGGCCGTGTAATAAATTTCTGCCAATTGGGAAAGCCGCTCCACTCCCGTGAAGGTGAGCAACTCAACGTTACCTGCCTCAACTTTGGAGTTGGATAACGACGACTCCTGAAGACGTACACCATCCGTGCTGACATCACTCGCGTGCGACTGCCCACTTGGCTGACACTGTTTTCACACCTGGATAAAGAACCCTGTCCCCACCTCGATCATTATTCATCGATTGTTTCGCTGCAGTAACACGACAGTTCTTCAATAATCGCCGCTTTATCGCCAAAATTAATTCCTTTTTCTTAGATGTACTGACAAGGTTCAAAACTTGGGTGAGATTCCACAGCCCTGTCAACCTCGAGAGTTAATCACTGAATCTCACTTTACCTAACTTTTATTTATCTGGCAAAAAAATAATAAAATCCAAAATAATCCTTCGTTCAAACTCCGGATTGAAAGTTTGTTCAGGACTGCACTGCAGTCCCCTTTTTTGGTACTAGAAGGTACTAGTGAGGCTTATCTGCGCCTGTGGAAGTTTGTGAGCGAACCTAATTGAGGGTAGCCGGTTACCTAACTCCACCCCTACCTTTCGGCATCACTATTATTCGTATGTTAGGAAATGGTTGTTTCCAGTTATTTGAAGTTAGCAAAGGTAGTTTGAAAGCACGTCTAAACGTGCAAAATTTATTTTTTGCCTTCCAGGCGGCCTAAAATTTGATTTATTAACCAAGAGTTCGAAAAAGCACCTGTCAAGCGTACTGGAGCACTTGATCGCATATTGTTTTTCTACGGTAGACGGTTTCGGTTGGAGGGATTTTTCCGACCTCTAAAGCCCTTCGGCTGCTCCAAGCTATCTGCTGAGCAGAAAAGACCAGAAAGTTCGAAAGGCTTCATGTAGCGGCACGTGGAGACGCAGTGGACGACCGTGTCACCCAGCCTCTGGCATACAAGGCATTTCGATGAAGTTATTAAGGTCCATTTGCATTTGTTCTCCCGGGTGGCGAGAACTCTGCCATAGTAGAGAGGGTGGTGTTCATAGCCTCTGATAGTTCGGTTCCCGCGGTGCGCACCGTGTGGCATCCATCCCTATGATTTTGCTTTTATACCACATGGGTGAGGTGAGTAGGCTATTGGCAACCGTTTCCCTACCTATGTAGCTCGCCAGCCTTTTAATTTTTACTTTTAGATCGGCAATTAGCTGTTGTACGATTAGCTATGGGGAACACGAATCCTGTCTCTAGCCCATTTTATTCCAAAACTGTCGGGGTCGTGCGGGACCCTCCAGTGAGGGCCCAGCCAGGCCCCTCAGTTTTGTTTTTATTCATACGCGCACCTCGTGTCTATCGTTGTGTCGTCGGCGTACCACGATCACATACAGAGGGCAGCTTTGCTGTATTTCGCGAAATGGTTTAAAGTAAGCCGGCGTGAATCCATTCTGGCTAATTCTTGTCTGGATGTTCGTGTAACAGAGTCCTATCCATCGGATTAAGTCTCCCCCGAAACCGAACTGGAAGTCCCACTCTGCCCCATCGAATGGCTCCATCTGATCGACGGCTAGCATGACGGATGGGGATCAGGTGGAGGGAGTCCGCAATCATTCTACTTCTAACTGAGCGGGTTTGGTCCTCGCTAATGATTATAGGCATAACTTTGGCTGGCCATGATCTTATAATCTACGTTTAGAAGTGAAATAGGCCGCCAGTTATCCAGGTTTTGCCTGTCACCTTTCTTGAAAAGTAGGATGACGGTGTCGCAGCGCTGGCTAAGAGACAGCTCCCCTGGTTCGAAGGTGCTGCTAACTACTACGACTGCCAAGTCCTTAACTAGTAGGTATCCGAACCTTTGATAGAATTCGGCTGTCGCTCCCGGGGGTTTATCGTTGTTGGGCGCCTTAATGGCGCTTTTTATTCCATCCTCCGTTATTTGACCTTCGCAGAGCTCGGCTGCTACGGGATCTAGTTGATGTGGCTGAGGAGCGAATCCTGAGCCGGAGTACCGAGCTTCTCTAACGGCCCGTAATCTCTGTGGTGGTGCGGCCGCTGGAGTCTTTTAAGCTAGCCCTAGATTTACCTATGGCCCTAGATTTTTCTATCCCGCAGAAGGGTCTACTACATTTCTCCTGGCGCCTTCCGCTTGGCTGCTAGTTGGGTTGTGGAGATCACGCTTGATGGCATGGATTCTATCTGGATCAGGGGCGCCTGATGCCGCTTGGTTTATTGCTAGTTTAAGATCGCTTTTAAGGTCCTTCTCTAGGAGCTCCAGTAGAGCCAGAACTTCTCGATCCACTCAACGTACGTCGCTGTTGAGCTTCCATGTGCCCGGCCCCCTGGTTGCTGACCTAACAGTGACCTGGTAATGATCGCTCCAGGGGTCCCGTCGAGCGCGATGTCCTGGAGAGAGCTGATGTATACACCCGGTCTAACCTTGTCGCTACCTATACCTATCGTATAATGATTTAGTTTCTTGGTATTTATTTCTAAAGGCATCAAGCAGATCGTAACGCGTGCACAACGTCTGCAGTTGTTTCGAACCTGCCAGGTGCCCCTATGGATAGTTTCCTGGCCCTGCCTATCTAAATAGTAGTCGGGGACGCAATTAGAGTCACCCGCCAAGTAGATCGCGTCTGCAGGGTAGGAACTTAGTTGCTCTTCTAAGACTAAATTTAGGTTTTGTTGGAAGTTTACACGCTCCCTCGGTATACCGACGTTTGGTCTGACAGTTTAATGGTGTAAGTCGTGTCTAAACCCGGGTGAAACAAGATAGCTACCGCGACTTCGCCCAGTGGGTCCTAAACCTGGCGAATCTGGTGTCTACCTGACTTGAGCGTTCACATGTAGTTCCTGAAAACAGGCTACGTCTATCGATAGGTATCAAAATGCGTTTTATATTTAGTTTCTCGTACATTCAGGGAGGAAATTACAAAAATGTTATGCATTAACTGAACTGGGAAAAAATATTCCTTTGGCCTAAAACTTAAAATAGCCTAGGAGTGCCTAAAGGGAACGGTGCCAGAGCGAGGCAGCGTTTCATTGTTGCCAGGCAACTCTGCGACCGCCTTCGCTTTGGGACTTTCCCAGAAACTCTGTACACTCTCAACATATTCTTCTTACTCCGTCAGAAAAGTATTATTAAGTTTCCAGAGCCCAGGTCCCCTGGTGTCCTCCTGAGCTAGAAAGCTGGTACTGATCGCTCCACACGATAACGTCGTGCGAGACGTCTTGAAGCTGTCTAATCTGGTCGCTACTCTATCCTCCTCGCAGTAGTGAGTGTGCGATCTAACACTTTGGTGTTCATGCCCAAGCCGCAAGCCGAACTGCGAACGAACACGTGGTTTGCAGCCGCAACTTTCCGATCCCTACTCTTTATGTCCGGTCCCTGCCTCTCGAGTTCGTGGGAGGGAACAAAATTTAAATTACCTAATATGTATATTTCTTCTGCAGGGTAGGACCTAAGCTCCTGCTCTAATCTATCACTAAAGTTCAAAGGAAGCTGCACGCTCCTTCCCGACGGTATGAACGTACGCCGATACGATCATCACTTTTCTATGAGACTGATTTTGGTAACTAGCTATAACAATTCTTCCTTCATTATCACTGTAAGACTGCTCTAGTTTAATGTTTAAACTATGACGAATTAAAATGGCTACTCCTTTTTTTCTACCTACAGAATCTAGACTTGTTAGTGTTAGTCCTGATCAGTTAGCGAATACCTATCTGCTTCTTGGTTAGTTTGTAAGTGGAGTTCTTGCAAGCAAATTACTGTGTTGTGTGTCGAGTGTTCTAAGTGAGCTAGGCAATTTTCCCAATGTTTGTTGAATTTTATCCCTCTCGAATTCAGGGATAAAAATTCCATGCGACGCTCCATAATCGCTAAATCTAGCTCATCGTTCTTGGACATTACCGGGTTGTTGCCCAAAGGTCAGTCCCAAATGGAGGCGCCACCTATTCAGGTGATCACGTCCATGCCTTCAACCCCCTGAGTATTTAGTGTGGCTTTTGAAGGGGTTGATGATTCCGTGGATCGTACTTTAAGGGGAGTTTCCAAGGATTTTGTTCTTCTTGTCGGCTTCTTGTCAACTTTTTTCTCCTTCTTAGGAGGATAATTCAGCGCCGATCCTCTATGCCATCCTTTGGAGCATCTCCCTCTGGTATTTATAATGTCGGCTTCAGCCGCCGTGTCCGTGGATTCAGTTGGTGTTGGGGTTGATGTTGGGGCTGATGTAATTGCCTCCTTTGTCACTCCATTTGTTGTCACTTCAGAGGTATTTTCGTTCATTGTTGGGCAACTTATTACAGAGTGACCCTCATCTTGTACACCTTACAGTATGGTGTCGGGCTTGGTTGGTCCCTATACAATACCGTGATTGTATAAGTTCTATCCGCCACTGTTTCTGTTATCTTTCTTGGGATTGGATCCCTCAGGATCATCTTCCCGCTCCTTTGTCCAGACCAAAAGGGCATTCCTGGTAGGTAATCGTACTTAAAACGCACGATTACCTTCCCATATTTTTCCAGAATTTTTCCTGGGATTTCCTCCCTAACGGCTAGAGGAAGTCCACGGACTTTAATCCAGGCCACTGCATGGGCACCCCTTAGGCTGTACGAAAAGCCTTTGATCTTAAGGCTTTTGGTTGATATATGCTCAGCGCTACTATTGGAATTGCACGCTATTTCAATGATCCTGTTGTAGCTATACTCTGTAAGACCGGCCTCCATTATGGCCTCTCCAAAATCCATGCAGCTGACCTCGCTGCATGAATGGAGGAAGAGAGAGCTCTTTTTTTTAATCAAACTCCATGTTCTTCTTAGGTTTCGGTTTGATGTCAAGGTCATCGATACATTTTTTAAGAGACGTGGAGTCACCTGTTGCCACCATGTATTCTAATCCAGTCGGAAATATTTGGCTCGTAATTTCGGCCTAAGAGGTTTGCTGTGTATCTGTTGATGTAGATGTTTGCGGCTCCATCGTGTAGCGATAATTAAATTAAAAACACTACGGAAATAAGAGACTAGCAAAAATTTTGTTAGACTAAAGCAGAAAAAGGGTTGGCAAAACCAAAAGTTGAAACAGAATAAAACGCGAAAAATCAAAGAACTAGAAAACTAGGAGTAAAGGGAACAAAAACTGAAACTGAAAGGAAGAACGCGAAAATTTCAAAAATTCGAACTGAAAACGCGAAAAATTAAGCAAAACCACTCACTTGAAGAAAGTCATCAACAAAATGGAATCCTCGTCAGTACTCTTGTAATACGATTTCTTGTCGAAGTCACACAATCGTCCTGTCCAGAGAAGGTCGAGAAGCGATCTTTATTTTAGCAAATCGCTTACGATTACAAGTGGTAGCATTCAGTGCAGCATCTGCTATTAAGCGGTGCTCCTGGGGCCACTTCTATTTCACCGGATCTTTACCGAATGACTTTAGTGGAAAACACATTATCCAATATAGGTATCTCGTTACCATGGAAATAGTGATACTTAGCAAAATATTTGCAAATTTTGTGGCAATGAATTTTCCCTAACCACTCACCTAATTAGATTATCTTTTTCTTATGTTGATTGTAATTCTTGTCCAAACTCTCATCGCATTTTGTCAGTTTCAATCCAACAGTTTAATGTTAGAGTGAAAAGAAAATTTCTGGAAATTCATTTTCGAGAATTCAATAATTTGCTCCTCAAAGCAAAAAATAGAGAAAATAATTGCCAAAGCTTTAAGTGATTTGGATGAAAACTAAATGTGCTATGACTGCCATCCAAAAAAGGATTCACTGAAACAATTTTTAAAATCTTAGAAACAGCATTTAACTAAGAAACTTTGTTCAGTGTCAAATGATCAACATTCGACAAAAATTAATTCTGTTCAGAAGGTCCCCCACGCGCGCGCGCGCACACACACCTTAAATTGTCCAAAATTAACAACACTGTTAATATGCAAATTAGCAAAATAATTTATTTACATCTTTTCTTCTCAATACATACGCTTACTTTGTGTCGGTAAATAACACTGAAAAACAATGATTTTGTCACCGGAACACCATCACGCTCACATCGTAGTACTTCGCACGCTGATTTCAAATCTGAAAACCGCTTTTCTCTAGGACGTCACGTTTTTTTAGTTATGACGAAAATTGTATATCCCCATTGTCCTTCTGCCTTTAAACCAGTTCCCTATGACATGGAAAATCCTGTTCCGCTTCCTCCAGCAGCTCCTGCCCTAGAAAGTGATAAAAGTTCAGATGTCGAGTGCGATGATACTGCTATGGATGAGTCATATGAGCCTGCATTGGATGAAGAAAAGCCGCACTTGCTAAATCAAGAAGAGCTCAATGATTTGGTGAGAGATTTATCACTGTCAAAGGAGAAGGCTGAAGTGTTAGGCCCTAGACTGAAGGAATGGAATCTTTTACAAATAGAAAGGTACGAACATTTCCTATTTCCGTGATCGTCACACAAACCTGGCTGCTTATTTTCGAATAGAAAATGATGTTTGTTTCTGTATTGATGTAAACGGTCTCATGAGTGAACTGGGATATAAACATGTGACTGATGAATGGAGGTTATTCATAGACTATAGCAAACTGAGCCTTAACGCTGTGCTGTCACATTACGGTAACCAAAACCTTTGGTTCCGAGTCGATGGAACTCCTTTTGAAAGTGACGAGTTATTCGGATCATAAATGGAAAATTTGTGATGATCTCAAAGTTATTTCTCTCCTCGGATTGGAGCTAGGGTACACAAAACACGTGTATTTCTTGTGTCTTTGGAACAGCCAAGATGATGCCAACCATTACACTCGAAAAGACTGGCCTAAGCAACAAGAACCTATAGTTGGCAGGTACAGTGTGCAACATATGCCATTGGTAGACCCTCAGAAAGTCTACCTTCCGCCACCTCATATCAAACTCGGCCTTATGAAAAACTTTGTCAAAGCCATGGATAAAGACGGTGATGGCTTCAATTACCTAGGAGAGAAGTTTGGTGCTGACAAAAGTGAAGCTAAACTCAAAGAAGGAATTTTTGTGGGGCCAGAAATTCGAGAACTCGTGCGTGATAACGGCCTCAAAAATAAGCTGAACCCACTGGAGTCTACAGATGGGAAGCATTTATTTTAGTTGTACAGAACTTTCTTGACACTATGCTGAGTATGTGGAAAACACGCTAATGGCGTATCAGCGAATTGGGGCCAGGATGTCTCTAAAGATGCACTTTCTACATTCGCATCTTGATTTTTTTCCCAACCAATCTAGGGGATGTCAATGAAGAGCATGGTGAAAGGTTCCACCAAGATATAAAGGTGATGGAAAGTAGATATCAGGAAAAATTCAATCCAACATGATTGGTGATTACTGTTGGTTCCTCCAAATGGAGGCTGATACCTCACATAAGCGCAAGAACAAGTGTCTGAAACATTTGGAATATACTTACTATGTATGTTAAATGCCTTCCATATCCTCCATACTGCTTTTATCAGTCTTTCTCATGCATCTGTTGTCTAATCACGGTAAATATTTTTCACATTAAACATTTGAATACCAAATATTATTGTTCAAGCTTTATATAGTTCATATGACATGTCATAATATAGCGATAGTGGTGAAATTCCTCCTTATACATATCTCAAAAACCTGATGTCCCAGCCAAATTCTGACTTCAGATTTGAAATCAGCGCCCAAAATTTAGCTAAGATCACCCACATTTTGCTCAGTGGCAGACAAGAAATTTCATCTGTTGTCCAGTGTAATCACTAGATGTCACCTGTAAAAATGATCAGCTACAAGGGTTTATATAGTCACTACTTATTTTATTTGCTTTCAGTTGCACTTAAATGCAAATTTCAACACTATTTTTTATTCGTTTCCTTATTTATTTATTGTTAATGATTTGAGGAGTGCATCACACTGGCCTGTTAAAATATTACTAGTACTTATATATTATAATTTGCACGATTTATTAATCTATTATTTCTTAGTAAATTTCAAAGCTGACAGCAAAAACTGAAACCTCTTCTTTTTCCTTTATTTTTTATTTTTGCTGGTCCCTTAGGCTGTCTTCAAACTGATGAAGATTTAAAAATCACCGACGCTTCAACATAAAGTGGTTATCGATTACAAAAAGGTATTAACTTTTCTGTGTCGTTTTCTTTGAAGGTTTCCTTGACAATTTTAAACGGGTGAACAGCTCTGCGTTGCTGAAGCACGACAGAATCGAAGTGCTGAACATAACGACAGTCCAGTGCGCCATTTTCTGTCTGAAGAACTGCCTGTCATTCGGATACCCAATTTCAATAAAACACTGCTACTTTAGCAATTTCAGCTCGATCAGAGCTTCGTTCAAGAAATCCTTCTGGGGCTACTGTGAGTTCAAGCCAGGTAAAGAAAAAATACTCTGAGTAGCGCTAATAATTTTGTATCAACAGCAAAATTGACCATTAATAGGTTCGCCACAAGAAGTGACCGTAGTAATGCCGTGGGAAAATCAAAACCTAGCTTACGTCAAAATGAAGTTTTAATGAATAAAACTCTTTGTCTAGAAACATAAAATGATGCGGTAAATTTTTTTCAGGACTGGATCAAGTGGATTATCAGTAAATAGTTTTTGGAGAAAGATAGAAAACTATTTCTATGACGTAGGGATGTTTTTAGAATTCCACTAAAGTTATTTGCAAAGTACATAAAATTATAAATGTATATATAGCAATTTTGCCAACTGTGCCATACCATCAAAACGTCTTGTTAGCCGAGTGTTCAGTTCTGAAAATGACAGTAAACCAAAATATTTATCAAATTCGTTTACGAAGTATTTAAACACTAAGTAATGGTTGAGAGTTGTAAAATTCATGAACAGCGCTCCACGGTCCCAAGATTTCTAAATATCTACAAAACGACAGACGTCTTCTAGTGAAAACTTATGAAATTCAAAATGTATCACAGCATTTGCAATGCGAAAAGTCTTAGACAGACAGATGATTTGTATCACTAAAAGCGATCTCTAGATACCTGTGTGTATGTTTGAGTGTTGAAGGCACGTGCTTGAGTACGCGTGTACCGATAAAACAACTGCCCAGCAGAGAATGTACCTTAATAATTAATTTTATTAATTGGATTAATCAGGTCCAACTCCAGGGTGAACTGGAGTTAGGTACTGCTCGTGATATAGCTCGGTCGGCTCCACGTCCGGAGGTTTGTTTGACGGTGCCTATGATCTGAAAACCAGGCTGTGTACACTGATTGAGTGAAGTCGAGAATAAGAAACATCCTGAAATTATGTACAGTAAACAAAAACAGAAGTTGAAAGATCTCATGCGTAGAATGAAATTCAGCTCTTAGTGTAAATGAATGTCCTGAAAAGGAAAACAAGAGATCACCGATTTGGACTCTCTTCTCTCAGTAAGAAAAAAACAAAACGTGGGCGGCCGTAGTAAATTGTATTTAAATATGCAACACAAGTCTTGTTTTCTTTATCATTGCAGCCTAAAGCACCATTAATAAACCATTGGTCGGAAGAGGCATCTTGGTGTAAGATACTCGAATAGCTGAGTGCGTACTCAGAGTTTGATTTATTTACCTGGTAAATTTAGTAAACTAAGTCAGTGGGGGATGGTTTTCCATCCTTATAGCTCCAATTGTGGAAGATTTGTGACATACTAAGCCAAATCTTGAAGTCCCACACTTCTCGCGTTTTCGGACAGAGAAAAGTATTACCAGGAATCTATCGTTTATTAATTTCCCCTTATGCTTGTCTTCATCGGTAAGAACTTCGCGTAAGATCATTCAATATCGAGGTATGATTGTCACCATGACTTTTTCCTCAGCATACCATATTTTCATATTTTTGGATACCATCTCAAAGTTAAGTAATTAAAATTTAATATGCGCTGGCTGGCCACTTTATTGGAACCTGTGGGTATCCTTTTAGATTTCTGCTTGATCTGAGCTGCAGATGAAAACTAATTTGACCGGGTGATGTGACAGTTGATTCTTGCAGCACTATATATGATTTGGAAAAGCACACGTGCACTCAGTCTAACAGATATGGGAAAAAGTAAACACATTGCAGCATGTGGAAGAAGCATGTGGGTGCACACCCAACAGGTGCTACAATGGCCAAGACAGTTTTGTTGGTATCATTCGAGTTTATCAGCATTGGCCAAAGGTGCAGAAAACATCTGCAGTGAGAAGGAATTGAGGCCGCAAACACGAGGTGATAAAAAGAGAAAGGTCATTAGACAGGACAGATCACAGTTACTTACCAAAATGAAAAAGATGCCTCATATGGTATAAGGAGCGCAGACATTGGACTAAGGAATGATGAAAAGTGATGTGGTCTAATGATTTACGCTTCATCCTTTTTTATACAGATGGAAGACAAATTTGGAGAAAGCTACAAGAATCACTTGACCACTCTTGTACAGCCACAACTGTTCAATAGAGTTATGGTTTCAAAATGCCTCGCTTGTTGTTTGTGTTAGCCAGTCTGAAAAGAATTAATTATAACCGTAATTTAGTAAAATAATAGGCCTTCAATTATCCAAGTTGTGAAGTAAAATATCTGTAGGACATGTTAGGTAAGTGAGAAAGTGCCATATTTCAAGCTAATAGTTATCCGAAACTTTTAAAGAACTTGGATATAAGGCCGTCGTTTTATTCTCTAATGGAATTTTTCATTTTTGAACATTTAGCAGCTTTTATAGAATCTAGCGAGCCCCTAGAGGTATCCAAGAAAGCTATGGGAAAGGTTTTCACATCAATGTAAGCTTAATAATACCGTCTTCAGGGTGTGTGCTATACATGTTTTATCGTTAACTGATACGCCGTCCATGGCACCTACTTTAGCCCTACTTCTAGCACTTGGTTTGTTTTGTTAAGTTCCTTTTTAATCAAATATATTTTATCTACATTTTGGAAGCGTAACAATAAATTTAGGAACTCTTCAGACTAACTTTCCTCTTTAACCTGCGTAACTGAGAGTATTCTATACTGATGTCTCCTTTCTTTTCCTGAGTTGAGGAGTTTCTCCAATGTTTGTTGTTCAGCTCCTGACCAGAGTTAGTGTTGTACCTCACGGCTTGAAGTGCGATCTAGATTCATATCTCCATATGTAGATGTCTAAAAGGCAGAGTTCTGAACACAGAATTTACAGATGCACTGAACCAAGAAAATGGAAATCTACTGTCCTGACTCTTTATTTACGCTAGGTAAATTTGCCTTACAACCAACCATCTGTGTTTTACCTATTTAATGGGTCATGATGAGCAGCAGCAAGCGGCTCGGCAGGATGTCTTTGCCAGATCTCTGGTTAGCTGTAGGAAAATATCGAAATATCCTGAAGAAACCTATGCAGACGAGCTGGTATAAAAAAGCCAGAACAAAGAAAAAAAGCTACAAAGCCAAAATCTAACCAGGACCCTCAGTTACAGCAGCAGGCCGGCACACTACACCCTGCCTCTCGGTCACAACAGCAGGCCGGCACACTACACTCTGCCTCTCGGTCACAGCAGCAGGCCGGCACACTACACTCTGCCTCTCGGTCACAACAGCAGGCCGGCACACTACACTCTGCCTCTCAGTCCACAGCAGGCTGGACGCAGCAATCCGTCTGTCGTCACAATAATAATACCTGTGAAAAACTAGACAATAGTTGTCTCGATGAAATAAACTAAATATTGCTTCCTTGTTTGCAGAATTTTAGTGGATTTTTTAGTGTTTGTGTAAATTAACGTATAAAATCCCAATATTTAGTTTTATTATTATTGTTGTTGTTCGCTCTCTTGAGAATTGATAATTCTCAGTAATGGCTGCTGAACAATAGCCGTAGCATTGCTGGTTACCTTGGTGACTTCATTGAAGTTACTAGTCTGATCATTTTGGCTCTTCCAAAGACAGCAGTTTTCTGATTCTGTGAACTATTGATATTTGCTGGTAGCTTCTTAATCCATTTTCCAAAATCATATGCGATAGTTTCTGTTACAACGATTACCAATGGGATGATGATAGCTGTCTTAAGTCTCAAATTCTACTACATTATTTGTAGATCAAGTTGCTTCCTTCTATTTGATGTTGTAGTCACTTGGGGTTGCTACATCTATGACTTGACAACTTTCTTAATTTGTCTTTTATGTTTTATTTAGTACGTGCGATTTTTCCTGTCTATGAGAACCCGTGTGTCCAAAAAATGGTTATATTTTCTTTTGATGTCACATTTTTATTGGTGCTAATACCACTTGCTACATGTATCAATTTTGTGTTGCTTTCAGAGATTTCAGTGGACATACTGTGCTCCCTTATTGGATTTATTCCGTTAATGCAAGCTCTCTACACACTGATGACACAATCGGCGTGAATGATCTATTTTGCTTTTCAAAATTTTCTGTTCGTAATATCTTCTAGTGAGGGCTTTATCTTGAGCTGCAATAACGATTGTTCTAGTTTCTGCTTTTAAATCACTATCTCTCACCCAACTATAGATCTCTGCGATACCAATGCCTTGATTCTTCATTTTCTTAGGTATTGCCCATGTATTGTTTAATTTAGTTTTCATATTATTATTAATGATGTATTGATAGTTCTTTCAGTGAATATGGATGTCATAACTTTGTAAAGTTTAGAGAAATGTTGTAGGTCTGTAATTCTTTGCATTTGTTGTTTGGTTATTCTTGGAAAGAATATTTAGTTTTTCTTTCGCAATTTCTGCTATTACTTTGCCTGCAAAATGGATGTTATTTTTTACAGTTTTTAAAATTGGTTGTCTCTGGTTATGATATTTTTCTAATTCTATCTATTTTTCTTCGTATTTAAGAGCCAGCGGGAAAAGAGCATTTCTGATGTGACATAATCGACCCTGTTCTTCTGTTTTGGTGTTTTAAGCGCTTGATTCATATTTCTCTCTTTCTCTCTTCGATATCATTACTTTCACTTTGCTAATTTTGATTTTGATTCTTATATTATTATTATTATTATTATTATTATTATTATTATTATTATTATTATTATTATTATTATCGTTGTTGTTGATGTTTTATTAACAATTTGTGTTTTTATCTTAGCTATTAAAATCGAAACTTCATCTTTTCATGCTTTCAGAATATTTCGGTCTTGATTTCCTGAAAAAATAATGGATTTCTTTTTTTTTGTCTTTTTTATTGTTTTCTTTTGTTTTTCAGGAAATCGTAACGTGACCAAACTCACCTGTATTTTACCTGAAGTGATTTCTTCCCCATCGCAGCTTAATTTCGCAAAAACACAGAAACCGATCCACCAACGAAGAAAGCGAAAATCAATGAAAGACCTGAGTGACACCAAGCAGCATCTTATTTCAACCAAAGAAAGGCTGTTGGAGGCTGTAGGGATGCTGAAAGCGATGTCTAAAGTGATTAGACTCGAGGTAAAAAATCAAAAGTACGTAAAGAAGAATTTGAAAAACGCCAATCAAATACTTAGAAAAGTCAGTGAGCGTTTAAAAATGAAGATATTAGAGCTGGCGGATGAGAGACAAAGACGGGTGGCCATTTCTAAACAATTCACCAAAATGAAGATGAGGATGGTGGAGAAAACGAACGAGTTAAAGAACACAATCACGGAAATAAATCACCTGAAAGCGAAGCTGGGAATGATGCAGCTTCTTAAAAGCCAGCACAAGAAGCTAGGCACAGAGTTTAAGGCCAAAGCGACGCAGCTGACCAATTTACGTGGACGCCTACAGGAGAAAGTCAAAAGACTGGAGAGGATGAAAAGAGAACTGGAAGCGTCAAATGGGAAACTGAACAAGATGCAGATGGTTCTTGCTAAATCAGTCAAAATGGTCGCTAAGTGTAAAGCAAAAAATCTCGAGGAAACGAAAACGAAAAAAATGCTGATAGCTAAAGGGAAGAAATACGAGGAAGCTGTAGATGCTTTAAGAAAAGGTATCCAGGTTTTTAAATCAGATTTGAAGAAAAATAAAAACAAGACAAAACGTCTGCGTTCTGCTAATTCGAAGCTTCAGCAGAAAATAATAGTTCAGAAGAAGGAAATGACAAGAAAGGAGAATATTATCAGTGAAAAGCTGTCCAAGACAAAAGCGCAGTTGAGTGACAGCCTGAAAACTCTGAAAGAAACAGCGATAAAACTAGTAACTGAGCAGGAAAAGGTAAAAATACTAACACAAAGTAATAAGGTGATTTCAGAAAAGTTAACCAAAGACCGCGAGCGGTTTGCAGAGGAGAAGACGGCTTTGGAAAAACGCTTCAATCTGCAAAGAAAACTTTTGCAGACGAATGTCGACGATATGCAAACATTGAATGAAAAATTTAAAAAAGCGATGAGAAGTGAAGAGATAATGAGAGAGAAAGCAGCAGTGGCGACAAAGAAAGTTGAAAACTTCAAGTCCTTTTTAGACAGCAGGCCGAAGGACATGTCTGTGGTACTGAGGAACGAGCTGGAGTCGAAGATAAACCAGCTAGATCAAATAAAAGAAAAACTGAGGAGACAAAACCTTCAGGTAGAGAAAGAGGCTCGCCTGAAAAAATCAATGAAACAACAGCTGCAAAAGGCAAAAGTGGAGTTAATTAAGGTGAAGTCGTCGCTGAAGCGTCATTTAAAGCTGGAAGCAACAGCAAAGAAGAAGAGCAAGGATCTGATTTCCAGGTCGGAAAACTTGAAGATTCTCGTAGACAAGATGAAAGACAATACAGAGAAGCTGAAGAGCGACCTGGAGCAGAAAAGTAAGGCGGAGGAAGTGCTGAAGAAAACGAAACTAACTATGTCCGATGTCGGGCATCAGTTAGATAAATTCAAAGTTATGGCGAATATGAAAACAGAGGAGAACAAGGTGTTACAGGGGGAGAACCAGCAGTTGAAGGAAGAGCTGGACGAGTTTAAGAGTCGTGTTACTGTTCTGGAGAAACAGTTAACTCAGACAGGTGATCAATTAAGAAATGTGATGAATGAGAGAAAGAACATCGAAACTTCTGAAAATGGAGCCAAAACAATCGGTAAATGTAAAGATGCGGGAAACAAAGAAAAGAACACGAAAGAGTCAACATTTAACATTTCGACCGGTGGAAAATTAAAAATTAAAATGCCGGAAGTTGAAAAAAATCAAGATGGTAAGCAAATGAAATCAAAAATATTAATGATCCCATTTTCTGAAAAAAGAGGGAGTAGAAAAGATGATGGGAAAAAAATGGAAATAGAGAAGGAGGCGAAAGTGGTCAGAAAACAGTCGGCAAAAAATGAGACTGTGACTTCAAAGGAAATAAAAGGGAAGTCGGGAGAGAATAACAATGTTAAAAAGATCATGATGAAGAAAACGAACAAGAAAATTAACCCTGTCAAAAAATTTCGAAGAAAACGGTCAAGCAATAAGATGAAGTGGTTTATTAAAAGCAGAACTGAAAATTTAAGAAGACAGGAAGAAGACAATAGTGTGAGTCATATCAGAACAACGTGGTTAAATAAAGTAAAAAAAAAATCAAAAATAAAAAATGGGGACCAGAATCAGAGCGTATGAAAACATTGGGAGTGGTTGGATTAAAGCAAATCCATTCAAGAGTGTTTAACCTTAAACCTGTGATGAAGAACGGGACAAATAATCCGCATGGTAGAAATGTTCAAGGTCGGTTGGTGTTGTTGGCATTGTTTATTTTTGTATTTTAAAGCGTGGCATAGAATGAGCACAAATCAGTCAGTCCATCCTCCGGGTAAAGATAAAACAATGTCTACGGCAGAATACCTCATCAGATGTTTTTCCTGGTCCTAGAATGTGAAAAGGAGGAAGCGAGTTTCTGGTGCGATCGCTCAAATTGTAAAGCAATGAAACACGGTAAATGGTCAGGAATCAGTACTCAATTTGGAAAAACGAAATTGCCTGTGAAAATTTAACCTTTAGAACTTGTGTATGCAAACTTTTATTTGTAGATATGATTTTTTTTATCAAGTTTAACAGTTAGAAATAATTTTTCGGGTTTGACGCATCAGCTGTTATAATAACAGTGTCAAATGATTTTTCCTTTTACTTTATATGGCTTTCAACCCTGACGGCAGCTGATACGGAAGACATTTCACTGACCTAGGTAAGTGAGCTTCTTTACTCTCGTGGCT
This sequence comes from Nautilus pompilius, assembly GCA_018389105.1. Classification (NCBI taxonomy): domain Eukaryota; kingdom Metazoa; phylum Mollusca; class Cephalopoda; order Nautilida; family Nautilidae; genus Nautilus; species Nautilus pompilius. Next base: position 902,002 of record JACATO010000687.1, read on the forward strand.
TTAGCAGAATAATTTAAAGAGAATGTAGAAAGTACAAAAAAGATTAAAATACATAAGAAATAAAATAAGTGTAGAAACTGCACCTTTCATGGTTGTAATGTCTTGGCCATTTTGAAAAATAATAGCAAAAACCTGCGGAGTTTATGCTGGTCACAGCCCTCTTCAAACGTTGCTGATGCAGATTACTGTCAACTAGATATGTTTCACTGTTTGGCGCCTTGCTTAGTACCAGGATTGGGAAGAAAGAGATGTGCCCAAAGGCGCTACTGTTAGGATGTGAGGGTGCTCACCAGAACATTAAAGGCAGAAATGTCTTGAATTCACACAGCATGGATACACTGCAAGAATTATTTTCTAATAGTGGTGACTGTGAACAGAAGAAATTTTTACAGGATATGAATAGAAGGCAATTTAAAAGGATTGTGCAGAGAAACTGACCTTCAATGGTGCAACAGTTAGGGGGCGCATGAATGGCGGATCCCAGAAACTGAAAGACAAAAGATATGCTGAAGAAGTTTTAATACGTACTCACTAACATAATATTAAATTGAAACCATGGGGGGTCCTCTGGTGTAGACACGTATCCAAAGAAAAAGATAATACTTAGACTACACGGTTCCTCAAGATTTAAATGAAAGCATGCTCACTCCCTGAAAGCTATATTTGTTGACTTTTATTCTTCGTGTTTACCCATCATAATATGACAGGTATAACAGTTTTCGCATTGGCAAATACCTTGTCTCTGCTGCAACAGAAAAGCAGTATCTTTAGTGGTGCAAAGCGATCCAGAATGGTAAATGATATGTGTTGTATAGTCAGACAAATCACGGTTCACACTGTTTTGTAGAGAGCAAAAGAAAAAGGAAAAACTACAATCTCACGACAGTATGGATCTTTGTATATTATATCTGCTGTACAAGCAACTGGAACAGGGGTCATTGTTCGAAGAACATTTTAATGCAGTAGTTACTTTTAAAGGAGTAGCAATTACATACTGCTTCTTTTCTTTTTACTTCGAGAGTGTTGGGAAAGTTACAGAACATCAATTCCCTATGGACCTTATAGTTCATGATTGAATGGTTTGAAAAATATCTTTATTGACCACTATAATTGACATCATTAAGAATTTGTGAGATGAGTCAGTCATTCTAACAAATTCCTAAGAAATTGAGAAAAACTAAAACGCATGTAATTCAGAAAACTATAAAATCAATTACACGATATAATGAAGTTACTAATTATTTTGGCAAGGCAGTGTAAAATTAAAGGACAAATAAATTTTATAGGTTACCTTAATTTACATTATGTGCACTTATTATAAGATAATATGCAAATTATGCTTTCGAAACTTTTTTCTAAAGTAAATATGGTATTTTGGTCCTTCCTTGATATATATGGTTATTTGGTTTAATCTCTGGTTAAAAAAATCTGAATGAATTAACGTATTTTATAAAGGGTGATAAAAAGTAATCCTAGTAAAAATAGACTAGTAAGTTTAACCTCAGTTGTACACAGTTTCAAAATCTTTCAATAAAAACAGTACAGTCGACCCCCGCGTAATCGCGGTTCGGCATTCGCGGCCCCCGGTTATTCGCGGAATTTCCCTTAGAACCTAACTAATAATTGTTCGTGGAAACCCCCGCATATTCGCGGAATCGCAAATATCTTCCGCGATTTTTGTGCATTTTTTCGTGGCAATATATATTTTTTCACGCTTTTTAACGCTAAATTATTAATAACAATATAATTTACTAATTTTGTAATATAAATACTAACGTAAATTCAGCAAAATATCAATATAAAATAAACGCTATTGGGTGGAGGTTTGAAAGTAGCCAATCGGAGAGCGTTATTCATTTCTCCTCGCTGTTGATTGGCTGCTGCCCACGAGGCGCTGTCTCAGGCAGATGCAGCCCAGCAGCCCCGCATCATCCCAGTTTACCGCGTGTAGCATTTTTTATTAAATTATTATTATATATTTACTTATATTTTTTTATTATAGTTTACGTTATATTTTGACGTTTACAGGCATTTTTATGGATCACATCCAATATTCGCGGTTTTTCACTCTTCGCGGGTGCTCAAGGGACGTAACCCCCGCGAATACCGGGGGACAACTATATACCAAATAATTTAATAATAAAACACCCCCCTCAATTTCCAGCTCGAGTTTCACGCTAGAAAGATGTTTTTAAAAAACATAAATTAGTTAGTTGATAAAAACAATCAGTAAGACTTTTGGTAAAGATTTAGATTATTAAGTTAAGTGAAAATTGAATTTTATGTTAATTTTTACATAGAAAAAAAACTTTTTAAAAGTTAAGGGAATATGTATATATGGATACAGTGTTGCTAGAGATAAAGAATTTAGAAAACAGACAGTCAGGCATAATTTCAAACAGTTTCATTCTTCTGTTAAAATGTGTGTTGAGTGGTTTTGGTTTTGTCTTTTTCTGCTTTCACTATGAATTTATTACAAAGTTTAACACAGCAAAACTGTAAAATATTAAAAGGAAATTTAATATATTATTATTATTATTATTATTATTATTATTATTATTATTTATTATTATTATTATTATTATTTAAAAAGATAATAAAGTGAAAATAGAGTTGCAAGAAAATAATTTGAGATTTATCATGATAAAAATCTTATATGTGATCATCAGTGCCTTTAAAATGCCAACAAAATGAAACAGAACACTTGGAGAATTACCAGAAATATCAAAAATAAAGATAATACAAATTTTATTCCCAAGTTTTTTTACTGTCACCTTATCTTAAATATCCTATAGACTTTATTTAAGAAAACCTGACAAATTATTGGAAATAGTTCCATATAGATTCACCTATATTAAGTGTTCTGAAAGACAAAAAAACTTTCGGTTTTAGATGCTTAAGAAACATGGCTTTTTAAATAATTAAGAGTTCTAAGCACATGGTTAGAGACAAAATGAATTGTCGTTTTTTTTTTTGCAGTTATTAATACAAGGGTTAATTGTTGTATATAATTAGGATTAACTTATTACTAGAAAATATTTCCTGCAATACCTTAGTAAATGGAAGAATAAATTGCTGGCTGCTAGCAGAAAAGGTTGTAGATTAGTTTTGTTTTTAAAAAGAAAATTAATATGTATATTTCTTTTTTGTGGGTATTTTATAAACTACCTTTTGTCTTGTGAAATCAAAAACCTAAATTAATTATTTTGTAATTTCAGTAAATACTTTGCTGACAGTAATTATGAAAACAAATTATACAGATTACCTCCATAACAAATATTAATGTGTAAATTTTGATTCTATAAGCAAAGAATATAAATTGAATACGAAAATAAAATAACATTGAAAAGTCAGGATCGGTATTTAATATAGTTTTTATATAAATAACCCTTTTCCTTCCTTTATTCTCTATTGACTATCTTTTTGACAAAATGTTGAGAAATCACGTTTTAAACATTTAGCAAACTTTTCCAAAGAAATTTAGTGTTATTTTGTTTTTCAGAATTGATAACCATATAAGAATTTTTAAATGGCATAGGAAGCAGTTTAGCAGGTCTCTGGGTTTTCTTAGACCTCGGATCATCATTTTGATGAAGCTGGACCTGTTAGACTGATGTAGCCCTCACTTTTAACCATTTAGCAACTCTACTCCACACTCCAAGTTAACTCTCTGCTTTACAAACTGCATTTCTTCGCACCCCACGTTAGATTATGGTTCCTTGGTAAACAATATATTTTCCTGTGTTTGAAATTCAAATTTTTTTGGTTTCACAATGGTTTTCTTATTACTACCATCTCATTAAGATTGCTACTTCCGAATCTCATTCACTGGCTAATCACTGACTTCCTTATTTGTGCTTTCGCACAATTCTTTTGAAAATTCTTGGCTGCTTCCTAATAACCTCAGATATTTTTTCTTCTCTTTACTTAAGATTATCGTTGGCAAAAGCCCTTTTTTGTTCTCAATTGAGGCTTTCTCACGATATTTTTTAATGAACTTTGACATATTGCCTTTGGGAAATTTGAACTTCTTTGTAGTAAAATCATGTTTAACACTTTATTATTAGAGTATTTTTACTTTCTGTTCACTGAATAATTCTTTGTGTGGAGCCAAAGGCATGTAGAATTTAAAGTGTACTTAGAGATGATTTGCTCAATTTGACAGAATAGTAAAATTATATTGCTTGTTGTTATGACAATTATTATTATTATTATTATTATTATTATTATTATTATTATTATTATATTATTATTATTATTATATTATTATTAATTATTTTTTATTATTATTAGTATTATTATTATTATTATTATTATTATTATTATGTTATTATTATTATTATTATATTTTTGAATAAATGTCCAAAAAACCAGATACAAGTATATCTTATATTAGACATCATTATGTGCTTTCATTTCCATAATTTGGGTCCTAATTAAAGTAACTTTGATAGTGAAAGGAGTGAACTCAAAATATTAAGTTTTGTCTTCTAATCCAAATAATTTTGGCATTCAGTGCATTGTATTATTTGTGCATTTAATTAACATAAACTGTATTTTATGTTATAAAATAAATTGTTGTTAGTAAGTATATAATCTGTTTTCATAATTTGTGTCGCCATTGTAAACAGTTAGCAAGAAGTTCAAAAAAATTTGGAAAAGCAAATGGTCAAACATGCAACGACAACAAAAGATATTTAACAGAAACAAAGAACCCCATTTTCTCCCAACATTTGGTACCAGTTTACAACACCAAATTACAAAACCTTCTCAAAAATCTCAAACAAAGGACAAAAATGCTCCCAGAAACTATACTCTCCCAAATAACTTCATATCCCTAACCAAATCCATTGAAGACAGAACTGCCATATTAAAAGTACAAAACTAGTACAAACAAACTGCAGGATCTGCTCTCAACCCTTCTCTTCATCAAATACAAACTATGAATCTTAGTCCCTTTATATAAAATATTTGTACCAGAAGAGCATAACCCATGAGCAAGTAATCCTTGCCACTCCCCAATAAGCAAGAAAAAAATTGTAGGCTTTTTCAGTAAACTTAAAAATTACAACAAATATTCATCTTTATAGCTATTTCTTATTGAAAAATATGCAGTGATCAAAAGCTAAATCTATCAAAAATACTTGTTTGGCACATCTTAAACCACTTTATTTAGCGTGTATTACTTTAAAAGGTAAACTTTCAATTTAATTTATAAAAATGCATTATTTAAGTTTAACATATCTCTCATTTTTAGTATTTTAGCTCTGAAAAGTTTTCTTTACCTGTTGTTCTGACTGCTTTTGTGGGCTGAAAAAAAGTCTTTGTCCAAAAAAGATGAAGTGTAGAATGTAACAAAATTGTCCTGGCAGGAAGAACCAGCTCTGTAAAGTTTGGAAATATACCTGTTTACAGCACAGGTGAGTGATATGGAGCTGGTAAGACAGTAGCAATAATAATAATTTCTAACTCAAATTTTATTTTTATCCTAGTGTATGTGTTTGTTTAACCTGCCCATATCAAACTGGTTTTCATCTACCTTAGTAATTTGTATAAGATTTTATGATCAATTTGCTTTGTATTTAACCTCAGCGAATCTTTTTTATAAATGTAGAACTTCGTTGATGTTTGTTTACTATTCCTTACTATTTTACAAAATTTTGAAAACATTCTTAAATGTTCATTTTTGTGTTGTTAAAAATGTGCCATAATTTTTCAGAAAATGTTACTCTAATTGATGTTAAATTCTTTGTAAAACATCTTAATCATAATTAATTCATATGACTTTTAACAAGTCTCAAAATAGTTTGTTTCACACTGTTTTGACTAAGATATGACAGAGTTACCAAAAAACTACAGTAAAACAACTGAGACTGGATCTTACACAGCGAGAGATAATTTTGACATTAAACAATACTGAAATAACATGTTTTTTATACAGTACAGTATTTATGTCAGGTATTTATTACACCTAAAATACTTTGAGGACCAAAAAAGTGGATTTCAATACAGTTTTTGGTGATATTCAATGGTTTACATTGAGTCATGCAGAGGAATTAGACAATTGGTGTTAAGGATGGGTTGTTTATCACAGTCATGTGGAAATGGTTAATTTCATTGTTAGATTTCGTTTTACATTAGAAATCAACATGTTAAAACAGGTGGTTGTAGTCATTATCATCAGCATTATCTAGCTGCCTCCAAATGATACAAAATCCACATTTTATGCCCTCCCCAAAAGCAGACTGTTTTTTAAAAAAGGTGATTACACACAGATATACAGAGATTCACATGATACTTGCTTGCCAACAGTTATACATTAAGGTCTCATACCATTCAAGAAAATCCCTTTTATTGCAAAGCAAATTCCTCATAAATGATTAAGTAAAACACAGCAACTCTTTTTAAAGATTATTTTTGTGACCTTTTAAAAATCTTGTCGTTAATAAATTGTATCAATAGACAGACTCTTCCTTTGCGGAAGACTTACTTCTTATTTTGTAATTGAGAAATTGAAACTCCACAGTATTTTCTTGTTGATAATTATCTAAAATACCACAAAGGCTTTAAGGACCTTTATTCAATCACAAAAGACTGACTTAACAAACTTATCATAAATAAAATAAGACGGTCTGCATTTTTGCCCTTGTTGAAATTTTATCTTGCCAATTTAGATGCTAAATAATTACAAAACCGAGGAATGATTACACATAAAAATGAGTTGATTTTTTTAACACAGCAGATAAAATTGATAAGACTTTTCCAGACGAAAACTAAAGATGTAGTAAAAGAAAAGCACCTCCATAAAGATACTTGTGCATTTTACTTTTATCTAATTTTGGTGTCTTGTTCTAAGTCAACGAAAAGAATGCTTCTTGGACAAATATGGTATCATGTGACCAGAATAAATCTGCTTTGCCGTGTCCCAAGAATTTTAAAAAACCCATGTATGTGTACTTGTATTGATGGCTCTCTTTACATTGTTTGATTGATTATAAAATAAATTGTGTATGATGTACATGACACTTGTTTAGTTTAAGTACTTGACCCAAAATACACAACCAAAAAAAAATACTCCTGAGGGGCAACTTACTTTCAAAGACACCTGGAAATCTAATTCTTCTCTACGGGGGCAATAGTAGTGTAATTGGCTATTAATGTGATTGATCCGCTGAATACAAGATCATTCTCTGGTACATCAGTCCATGTTCCCTTTCCAACTCTATCTTTTACTGCTAGAATTATTAACTTGTTGTTACCAACTGTGACCAAACAGTAAAGTCAGCTATAGAGTATAATAGAAGGCTGCTATTTGCAGAAGAAAACTGGGATACAGTGTTTGTTAGCAAGTGACTATTTGGTGGGGTAATCTAGGTTACAGAGTACAGTAACAGGGTACTGTTTGGAGCAGTCAACTGGGATGCAGGGAATCTTAGCAGGCAGCAGTTAGGGACCATAAAACATACAAGACTAAGATTATTTTGGTACTGCTGTATACCAACAGTGCAGCTTGTCTTTTTTTGTTTTTAATTTTAAAAAAATAAGACTAGAGAAACTCAAAAAGGTCTGCAATAATTATTTCAAATGTGTTTTTTTTTTAGTTAAATTTTTAGAATATTTAATAATTTTACATACTTTTATCAGATCTTTTAAGTGTTTTGAAAGTGTGAATGTAATTTGTTCTTTCAACTTGCCATAAATTAAGAGAGGTATTATTATAGCTCAAAATGTTCCTATTTGGGGTCTTTTGTATAAGCTGTAATGGGATCCTGCCACTCAGTATGAACTATAATTTCCTCTTGTAGGTGGGAAAATGAAGCACTGAATGGTGCAGTTTTTACATGGTAAACATATCACGGTTGTTTACAAACCACATGTAAGCTTAGCAGACATTTTTCTCAATTATTTTGCAGTAATGGCCAATCCAAAGCATTTTTAAGGTGTCCATGATGTCACCAATAATTTAGAAAAATTAATGCAAAAAGAAAATGCCAGTAATTTCTTATGAAACTCAAAAACATTTTGTGATTTGAATCATAAAATAAATGAAATAGTGATTAATAAAAGAAGTCTGACAGATGGCAGAAAATTTGCCTCACTTCTTTCTATGTATTGAATAATGGCTGCAGCAAGATACTAAATGAAAATACTTGTGACAATACATACAAAAATTTTTTTTTGGCAAAACTGAAGGTATGAATTATCAGCTAAAATTTATGAAGTAGCACAACATTTCTGCCTTTTAAATAAATCCTTGACATTGTCATGATAAATCATGACATCTTGTCAAAATATATTTTTACAACACTACAAAAAAAAAAATCTTCTAAATCATTTGCTTTCATGTAAGTTAGTTAAAATAAATGAATAAACAAACTTTCAATAATTACCACATTCTAAGTAGAAATGTTAATACTTGTGCTTCAAGTTTAGGCTGCTTACCATAAAAGCAAAAGCGATAGAAATGAAGTTTAAAAAACAGTGGAATAAAGCCAATAATTTCTATAATATGAAGTTATGTAATATAAAACAGCTACTGCATGTGTGATGTTTTTATTTCTTACAATCTTTGTTACTTCAAAAATGTAACTCACAAACTAATGAAGGGCAATAATCTAGTAGTTTAACAACTATTTTATCTTTTTAAATTATTTACAAATGAAAACATTAAAACTAAAGTTGGAGTCAATTCAAGTGGATTACTTTACAAAATCACAACTAAAAGCAAGCATGGTAATTTGGGCACTACAATTACTTTCGTTTATTCACTTGTATTTTAATTATATGCAGAAATTTTTGTTATACAATTATGCCAGGCACAAAAACCTAGAATAGTGAGTTTAAGGTACATTTTAGAACAATGTAGACTACCATTTGATGTTGTTGACTCATAGGTAGAGCATAAAACATATCAGAAACATACACCTTTGTCACTGTTCTGAAAGTGGAAGGGGCAGCAAATTTAAGGAGAAGTTGTAAGCTGGGACAGCAAAGTAGCCTAAGTAGACAACAGAACTGATGGGCTGGGTGTATGTCAGAAAAAATTGTTTAATTTATTACTTAGAAATGCATTCTGGAGGCATCAGGGATACTGCAAAAACAAGAAAATTCAGTGTATACATTGCAGCTTCTTTCATCTAGAAACTAAGATGGGTCAACTTAAAAAAGTTCTATTCTATTTACATTAATCAGCAAAAACAGCTCATTCAGTATCTAAAACAACAAATTTATTCAGTATTTTTCAAATTCAGTTTATCCAATTCCTTCTGGTGTACATTTACAAGAGTGTAGAAATTCGCATGTTCTCGTTTCATAAATGATCATAGCCATGTCTTGAGTATGAACAATAGTTGTAAAATGCATTTCACCTCACAAAACAGATTTCAAGTTTCATGGCACTTGCTCATAGATGTAGTTGCAATATCCTTCACATTGCTGTACTGCAGAGTTGAAAAGGATAATTTTCAAAACTCAAGACTGACTAACCACTTCAACATAGTTTGAGGTTTTACAATTTCCAGCAAAAAGTCCTCGAATTCAAATATCATGTTTGCATGAAAAAATTCTGCTGCTGTTCAGAAAATCAAGTTTGCAGGGCTGTTGAAAGCTCCAACAAATCATATTTTTCACAAGTACTTATTTTAATGGAATGTTCCTTAGTTCACAATATTTGTAGAGATTTGATCAATATCTTTGCTGTAGTGCACAGCTTCACTGCTCTCTAAGTTCTATGAGTAAGAGGGACATCAAAAGGACAAATGCATATCTTTCTTAAATGATAATGCAAAGCAGCTGTTATGGCTGTGGCCAATTCTCAGAAAATATTTTCTCATATATTGTTAAAAGTAGTGAAAACACCACTTTACATTTCCATATTTCCCTTAACTGCTTTTGCTCTGATGGGCAAATGTGTGGGAGACATTGTACTTGACCTTAAAACCCTCCATATTGTCCCTCCCAAATCAACATGAATTGAGTAAGGCCTGAAACCACAATCACAAATTCTTAAGTAGTGTTGAACACTCATGCACATACTACATGTAAACTGTCTTTAAAGTGAGGAAGAAAGGTGAAGGCCTCTTTAATAACTACATTAATACACTTGCTTGCACTCCTGTAGAATTCCCTTTCATATTTGTAGCCCCATCATAGGATTAGCCATAAATTCAATCTAGCAAGAGTACAATCTATCTAAACCAAAGTTGTTTCTACTATTGCAAAAGGAACATCTTATAAACAGAATTTCATTTTAGATATCAGAATGTGCATGTGACTTTGAGTGCTGCAGTGAAAGCAGTCTGTAATAATTTGATGTTTTTTCTGAAGTTCCTATGCCAAAAATCATATAGATGAGACTATTTTCATCAGGATTTCCTTTAATCCTGAGACTCTATACAAAACATTTGCCAGAGAAATTTTTCTGCAGCTTCCAAGATTTTCCATTTAATGCAAACTTTTCTCTTGCTTATTTTCCCCAATTCCAGTGGCCACTTGGGATAAATTATATCTCTCCCAGCTTTTAGAAAATGTTACAAGTGACATATCGTATCCTTTATAGTAGTGAGAAGAAAATAGATTCCTTAGTGTCACAATAATGCAACAACTAGATACTGCCTGTGAGCTACTTGAAAAGGTAAAACAGACACATGAACAGGGGCAACACAGTTTACCATGTTGTTTGACCTATAAGATTTCTCCTTGTCCTAATGTTTTACTAATTTTTCATTAAGTTTTTGCCACTGAATTTTCAGACCATATATTAGGCGTTTACTTGTTCAAAAATAACCATTTGTCAAAGAAATGTGTTGCTTTTCCACTTACAAATTATTCTTTAAAAAAAGATATATAACCTCTTCTTCAGTGACTGAATTGGTCAGGTTATCACCACACCTGACCAGTCCTAACCTCCACTGTAGCAGGTTTGTCTACAAAAATTAATCAATAGGCTGCCTGAAAGCACTTTTCTGCCAATCATTCACTGTACACCAGGTGCATGTAATCTGGTTTGACTTATTTTACAAAAGGCACAAAATTGTGATCATAAGGATGACTATGAAGAGCATATAGCATAAAACACATAAAAATGATAATTTCTGGATTTGTTTTTATTAAGAGCTTCAGTGTATAGCTGCCATCTGACATTGCCTGATTTGTGGTTATCCAGTGCAATCCATGCATTATGTTGTGTATTAACATTGGTTATGTGGGGATTCTGATCAAGAGGGGAGAAATGCCTCTTAATTGAAGTCAACTGTACCTGTAAATTCAAGCACCCATAGACTAGCCAGAGTTAAGAGCTATAAACTTGGTAACTGACAGCTGTATGAAATTTTTAAATATTGGTTTGATGCTATAACATTGGCTATCAGACTACAGGTCAGGTATCCTTTATCCAAAGAGCTTGTGTATCATAATTTCAATTGTTATATGTCTTAAACATACAGTATGTATTAGCATGATTATTACACACTCAAGTTCATCAATTTTTACTTATGCCAAGTTTTTCTATTATTCTTTAGCTTTTGAGATTCACTTTCATTATAAAATTTCAATAATTGGTCTTTATACTTCATTAAATCATATATGGTGGGATACCTCCCCCCCCCCCAATACTCCTCACTCAATTGTTTCACAGACATAGTACAAGTCTTTGCAATACCTCAACTTTTTAAGCAATTGATAATAAATTATGCTTCCTCTTCCTTTTCTTACTGTTACCTATAAGGGTCACTGGTGGTCTTTTTTGACATGTTCACTGTAAAAAGCATAAATGCACTAACCAACCACAAATGTCACACAGTAAAGAAAGGACCAGTGACGATTAACCAGGCTGATAAACAACTGGATTTCCCATGCTGCAGGTCAGGTCTGATTGATGTGGTACTTGTTGGCTCAGTTCAAATTTCATGCACAAATTGGCAGCAATGGTGCATTAAAAAAATACCTTAGGATTTTTGGATTTTCAGTTTTCGGATATACGGATAAAGGATACTTGACCTGTAGTAGTCTTTCTGCTCTTCAAACTATGGAAAAGACAAGAATCTGGTCTGCAAATAGTGTTTATTCCTTTGTGGTGGCAGCCATGCTGCATAAACAATGTGACCAGAGACTCCTTGCACTGTCAGTCAGCTGCTAATTGTATACATATACACCAGATTGGTGATGTCAACAATAATGGTAAAGGTTGCTCCAAATGTACAGATAGATACTCATGGTGGTCAGAGTGATGATTCTGTAGAACAAAGTGGTCAACATTATCCAGACCCAACACAATTTGCTGGAAGTGTCCAAACGAATCATCAGAAACTATCTTTCTCACATAGGATTACATGCCATGGTGGTGAGGAATGATCACGGCTAGCAGCAGATCTTCTGTAGTCATTTTATAAAGTTGGCTGCCTAGTCAGCTACCTGGCTCAGACGGTTTTCACGCTCTCAGGACCACAGTGCCAAAATGAATACATGCTATTAGAATCATTCACTGCATTTCTCTGACTCAACATCCTATGATGTCCTCCAGATCTTCCAGCCTCTGTGCATTTTTTGTAGATATATGAGGCACAGCAATTCCACTGCGGCCTGGATTCAAGAGTGGCAAACAGGGTACGAGGTGGTTTCCAAAATGCGCAGGTGGTGTGTCAACTGCACAGTTTGCATGTGGCTTTCCCTACTACTGACAATGCCAATCATCTTGTGACTTTTGACTTTGATGGAAACCAATATAAATTGTAACACCCTTCCTCCATTAACTTGTAGTGAAATGCATGGACTAATATGGCTAAGAAATCTGACTACTCATTACTTTGTAAGTGGAATTAAATACAAGATGCCAACTTCCAACATCTCTAGATTTGCATGACCATTATATAGGTTTATTTATTTCTAGTCAAATTAAACAATGTAATTATTATTATTATTTAATAAGAAACACATAGTGAAATTGAGACTCTTTTAAGTACAAGTATTTATTATAATAATTACTGATAATGATAATTAATTTTATCTTCTTTCTGTTTCACAGATTAGAAAACCTGATAAGAAGGAAAAGGAAGAATGATGACACAGAAAACAAAGCAGCCACAACATGGGAATAGCCCACCAGCAAACTCTCTCTTACTGTCGCAGTCTGACATTGGGCTTGGCTAGCAATCGGTGCTCTCTATATATTAGTTAATGTTCAGAAAAAACATTAAAAAATTAGATAGATAGATAGATATAAATAAACTACTTCTCTAAAAAAATAACAAATGTTCATACTATCCCAAATAATAATTGTATCTTGTAAGTTAAAAATGGATTAACTAGTCTGAAAATTGTAATAAATAGGAATCTGTTTCTTAATTCAAATAATATTTAAATGTTTGTGTTGTTGTTAGTAATCAGTGTTTGATTTTTCTGACCAATATTGCAAAACTAAAAAAATTATCCAAATTAAAATGCCAAAAAATGTAGCATTATTATTTTAAGAATAATCCAATTACATAACAAGGAAAAAATACTCCTCATTCTGAATGAAAATTCATATCTTCCAGCAAACTTTGATTAGTTTAGACAATTATCTTGTGGTTTGGTCTTCATTAATGTCTTACTTAGCTATCTGTAATGTTTGTAATAACCAAGCTGATCTGCCAGATTACCACTGTTAATTTTTCAAGTATAATCTGAGCCAAGGGATAGGAGTAAAAAAACAGAGTTTACACTGACTTCAACTTCCTTAGCTTTAAACTGGAATGTCCACAGCAACAGTCCACAAATTAAATTTTTATATTCACTGTTATTCGTTAAGATTCAATATTTAAAATCTTTTACAGCATTTATTACAATAATAAAAACAACAACAAACATCGACCAAGTATGGTAAAATGACCAAAACAAAAAGTATGCATAAAAACTGATATGATTTATGAAGAGGCTGCATCTACAATACTAACTAATCAAACTATATTATTTGTTTTTGAAATTATCAGTTTGTATAAGTAATTGAGAAATAAAATCAAGCTGTCAGAAGGAATGTTCAGGGTATAGAAGTAAAAGCAAAATCTGTACTGCTGTTTAAGGTAGTAACAGTGACAAAAGAGTGTAAAATGAACAAAAAAGAATTGAGAGCAAACAGTTCTACTGTTATAATTCAGATACCAAAAATATTTACATAAGTGTCTGATTTTTATCACCACCAGGTATCTGCAGAAACAAAGTGGTTCTCAAGAATTTGTGGTGTATACAAAGTCTGAGGCTTGTTTTAAACTTGTCTGAAGTTCTACAAAAAACAGACATCAAGTGACTCTTCTCCATTTTTTCCTAGTTAAACACAACCATTAACAGTTTTTTATACGGAATTGATAAACTCATTAACAAAAACATGCATGATCTTTTTAACAGAATTTTCTTTCATATTCTTCAGAATTTAAACCTGCAAATACAGGAATAATCTACTGGTATAAATACACATTATATTAGCTACTAATAATTAATATTCATCAGTGAAAGTTATCAAATACTGGTATTCCTAAATGTGAAAAAGATATTCCACATGCTATCTGTCGTCTAAAGAGATTGGACATCAGATTGCAATCACTATATCGATGGACCAATCAAGATTTGTTAGTCAGCTATTTAAGACTTCCGATGGCTATGTAATCAGTATAAAATTTTGTATTAATGATGAAGCAGAAGAAAATTTAAAACGATTTAAATAAGTACACTGAATAATTAAAGTTTTTCAGAATGACAACTATCCAAGAATGTACATTACACAAAATGGATAAATGTGGCTTAATGTATAATATGCAAGGCTAAGGTGCGTGAGTGACATTATTTGCTAAGGATCACTACATAAAATATTGTGATCTTTGGGTACTTTTTCTGACTGCTACAGAAATTTGTTGCTCATTCCTTTACTAAATGATGTAAGGTTAATTCTCAAGATTTTCACTAGAAATGGACTGTTTGTTTTGATTACAGAGATGGCTGGTAACTGGCTATGTACTAGTGGTGTATGGCAACCATACTTTTACCTTTTTTAGATTGAACTGTGACCTTCCATGGATAATATCATGGACATTTAACTACAGATGAAAACTCTCACTAAATATATAAAAATACTCTCAATGCTTCTATTCTAAATTTTTTCTGGATAGCAATTGGATTATCCTCAGGATTTTCTATGTGCAATGCTTCCTGTCACTAGATTGATTAGATAAATTGTCAAAAGGCACATCAATGATGAAAAGAGATCATTGAACAACAGATCCTCTCTACAGGTGAAAGTTTCTTGAACTTCCATGACTGCAGCATGTTAACCAGAAGCTCCTCTTAATTATTTTCTGAAGGATGAAGTTGAAGACAAAATTGTCCATCAGCAGCATAATAAACAAACAAGGTAATTATGGTTTGTTCAGGAAGTCTTGGTTCAAAATATTGAATCTCCAAAGCATGTTTTAGGTAACATTAAGCTTAGACACACATTTATTTATTTATTGTATTTATCTATAAGTCAAACAACAAAATTTGGGAATCTCAGGAAATATTCTTCTGCCATGAAAAAAAAAATTCACTTTTACTTACGAGACGAAATAGGTCTCGTCCAATAATGCACTAAACTCTACATATCCAGATTTTCTTCTTTTAAAAAAAAAAGCAAAAAACATTTTATTGTTGGTAGACTGCAGACTAAATTTTAAATGTTGATTGTTAATGTTATAATTTACTTTTCGCCTTTCTGTAGGTTGTCTCCCTTTGATCATTTGCCCATACCATGACACACACTTGTGGTGTGCCACTGTTTAAGGCTATCCAATCCAGTTTGCTGCAGTGAATGTTTACCAAAAGATTCACAAGAAATATCATTTGCAAGTCTCAGACTGCTTGTAGGGAATGCATTTTGTCGATTTTCAGGAACATTGGCTTTTGTTCGTTTCTTTTTCTAGTTTTTCAATAGTCCATTTCTTTCAAACACTGGTGACATAGAAGAGTTACAAAATAGGTGATGCAAAAACTAAAGTGGAAAATGGAGGGTCAATGTGCAACCAATTAGAGAGAGAGAGAAAAACTGGGGAACATGAAATCTTGCCACTTCTGACAAACAAGAATTGTGGAAAAGCACAAACAGTTATGGTGTTTAGATAATTTTATAAGAGTTTGCAACTTTGTAAATATAGATTTTGAGAGAATTAGATGAGAACTTAAAATAGGAACATCAGCTGCCACAAAGAGCTGATAAAATGTTAGACTCATAAAATAAGAAAATATTAATCTCCCATAAGGTTTTGATTGTAAGTCTCTATTTAAAACAATTACTAAATAAGAAAGCATCAAAGCTTGGATCTCTAAGATGATCCTTGAGTGTAGAGCACTGTTTTTTTGGAATGTCTACTAACAGTGAAATTATGCAAGTTGGACTGTAGACCATTGGGAACCTTATTTGGGAGTTAAAATTGTTAAAGGTTTTTGAGCATCTAGAGAATCATGACTTAAAATTGCCTATGTCTGGAGCAAGATGAGATTTTTGAGGAGTTCCTTGGGGTAGATGATGTTTGATACCAACCAGTGAAAGTTCTGTGCAGTCACATTGTCAATAACTTCAAAGGAAGATAGACCAAACCTACTTCTCAAAGTTGTATAAGTTCTGATGGGCTCTTGTCTGAATCCACTGCGTGTATATATCAGAAGCAAATGAAAGAGAAATATAACACAATTAATCATCTTTACCATATTAAAAAACTACTTTTATCCACTGCTTGCTAAACATGCAACATAATTTTAAAATTTGCTCAGATATTTGCTTAGCTACATTGAATTTTAAGTATAGCATAGATAATTTTCAAATTACATGCAAACTATTTCCACTTGAATAAGATTTTCTGAGATGAGAGAGAGCTCCACCTGATGTAGATGGAGAGTTAGACAAGTTATTATTTGCATTAACTAATTTGGTAATCTATGGAAATCCAATAGAAAAATTAATAATTGCAAATTATATTAAATTTATCATTTTCAATAAATAGAATATACTTTCACAAAAATGATGGCACAAATGCAAAATATAACAAAATTCAAAATAAATGAACTAAAATTATCTGCCTTGAATTTCCATTTCTGCTGGTTAAAAAAATTAAAGGTTGGTGTAATCTAGGAAATGTCTGACATGGGAAATATAAGAAGTTAAAAGAATCAAAAAGAATTAAAGTGATCAAAATCGGGCAGTTGTATGTTGCGTTTAATGTGCTGTCCATCACAAAGCTACAGGAAGCATGGCCAACTGAATGTTAAAATAGAGCATCAGAACTCATACATACCTACAGATTACTACTTAACAGAAACTGTGTGAAACACTGTAGAAACAAACAGGAAGCATACTGGTATGCCTATTTACCACCATCATTGAAGGGCTGAGATCAGAATGTAAGATTTAGGAAGCCATAAAATAGGACCTCCTGATGAATGCCATCATCAGAAATTTGGATAAACATATCTTTAAAAAAAAGATATGAACTAATGCCTTTTCAGATAAACCATGATTCTTCTGATAGCCATCATGGTATTGTCTGGTGTGAACTCTAATTTTCATAAGAACTATTATTTCTAATCCAGAACCATTTATCCAATTTTCATTAATTTTTAAGTTCTATAAGAATCATAGCAAACATGACTAGGCATTCATCCATATATATACCCATTATATACACCATTTTTTAATTTTTAAAATTGAAGACTGTTACATTTATGTTTCAAACTTGATGTTTACACCAGTGTAGTGTAGATAACAAATATGATTTGACTATTAATGTTTAAAAAAAATAATTTTAATTTCCTTTCCAATATCAATAATTTCCTTTTCCAGTCAAAATTTCTGTGGCACAGTAACTGCTCCTCTAAACTCAAGATATTTGCATCTTCATAGTTAAACAAATAAATTTATACAGCAAGAACACTTCATGTCTAGCAGTATGATTTTCAAACAATTCCACTCACCTACAATTTCTGATAGAAAACTATTTTGTAATATCAGTACGTGAAGACCTCTTAGTTCTTGTAATTGATGGCAATACTCCCATTGAAATAAAACGTCATTGTTTGGTTTAACAGTTTAGTCAAAATCAAAAAGAAGAAGATACAACTAAAGCAATGGTTTAAAACTTCCACTGCATTGCAGCAGTTCAGGGTTAACTACTGTACAGGGTTATAATGTCACTGGAAATTTACAAAACTATTTGACAAAAATAAAGGAAAATGTCTGGAATGATTTTAGCCATATTACACAGCAAAGAACCCATGGCTGTTTATTTTAAATGTTCTGAATTTTAAAAAATAAATAATTAAAGTAAACCTATATAGAAGAAAAAAATAGTCTAGCCAACTAACAAGGCTACAAAAAAATTTAATAAAAATCAACAGATGCTTCAAACTGATCTTTTCAGCCAGTCAGTATGAGGCATTAACAAAGTCTTTTTAATTTCTAGTAGTAAAGAAATACATACAGATTTGGTTTCAGTATTGAACGATAACAAACAAAAACCTGCAAGTCCTTAAACATTCCTGAAATGACCATGAAATATGTGAAACATTTCAGGTAAGGTGCGGAGGGTGTGGTTAGCGATAATTGCGGCAAGGTGCACCCAAGCAGCTTGAAGTTGCTGGTGTAATCTGAACCCATGGCAGGTCATGTCGTCGATCAAAATCTTTGTGTTTTGTGTTCTTTGAACGAGTGCTGGCTTTGCTATGGATGCTGCGGGAATCAGCAGATGCATAATTGCTAACCTCTGTGTCCTTCATGAATGTGTCATAGCTTGGAGGTTTCTCTAAACTGCTGATGCTGGGCGGGCCAACACTTTCCAGTGACTGGTTGTACTGGTGATTTTCTCGGTAACTGTTTCTTGCTGGTGACTTGTAGCGCATTTTTACAAACTCCAACTCATTATTCACTGGCAAAGCTGAAAAATAAACAAGAAAAACTTCATCAAATATATACATAGTCATAAATCAAGCAACCTTAGAAACACATTGAGAAGGGGGATGAAGTACTTTCAGAAAAAAGGTTATAATACTATATATTTCCTAAATAAGCTGATATTCTCTTCTATCAGTACAACACAGACAGCAAAACTAGCATGCGACAATCAATAAAGGTTATACGACATTGTAATTTTTTTTAAAAAAAGAGTGAAAAAATCCAATGATAGACAGTTTACACTAACATACAAAACAAAACAATTACATATTCATGTAAAAAGCTGTTCACTATTTTGCAATACTATTCTTACATAAAAGAATATCTAACACATATACGAAAGAAACCAAGCATTACTGGCAGGTTACTATTCTATTGGTGAAATTTATTTGTGATAACTACTGACATATTCAAAGTTTACATATTTTTCCAACAATTTTTTTTTCATTTAAATCATGAAATCAAACACTAAGGGTGCACATGTGAGATTTTACAGTCATTCCATGAAGCAGTTCAAGAGAGGCTCAGAATGTGCAGTAAGATAAAGTGGTGAACACATCCATATCAGAAAAGATTTTAATCACACATTTCTTAGTTTCTGATCATTACCAAAATAGTGTTTTAATTACAGATTCCACCTTGAGGAGGAAAAAAAAAACAATATTAACAATTTAATAAATTTTAGTTTATAAAAAGCAAGCAAAATTTTGCTCCATAAAAAAATAGGAAATGACTGTGATATTCTCTTTTTGCTATCAAAAGCAAAAAGGAAATGTCAATAAATTCATCACAAATGAAGTTAGCAAGTAGAAACACTAATTTAAATAAACATTTTGTTGGCTATTTTAATGCAACAAATTTTCTAAGTAATGCTTTTAATATACAATCTGTGCAAAAAGTTGAAAACTTTTGTTACAGTTTTAAAGTTGACTTATTTTGTATGTAATTATGCAAGTAGGATCAAGTCATCAGCATCTAAGGTGTGAAAATTCAACTTTCCTGTTCCAAGATGCTATTCATGCACAAGCTCTATAAAAGCATCGAAAATTGACTCAACTATTGTTTATTCAAAACATGATCACACAAAAATATTTACAAAATGGCAGCCACCAGGCTTTGGGCTAACCATTGTGAAATTGGTTGTTGTTTTTAACACACACACGTTACAGCAGCTTTAAAATGTGCACACTGTTAAATGGACAAGTTCAGTATTACCCAGGCTCAGGCTCAGGCTGGCTGGCTGGCTTTAAACAATCTATTTTAATTTTAATTGGTAATGAAACAAATTTAATAGTAAAACAATTTTGACCAGAAAACTGCAACAAGTACACATACTACCTGAAACCATCTGCTTGCCTGCTTGTGATGCAGCACCACTGGCATATATGCTAAGAATGGATACACATAGTGGGGAGGTTCAAATGTAACCCAGTATCGTGAGACAATGGCATTTGGCAGAGTGGTGGCAAATTCTGTTCAGTGATGATGTATCCTGTCTATAAGACTACAGATTTTGGTATGTTTAAAATTAACATTTGGACAAATAACTTTTTTGAATTCAACTGTTATGGCTACAGAAATTTGATGGTATCAGGTGGAAATTATAAACCAGAAATCCAAAGATGTGACCAGATTGTCACACGTTGTGGTACCCTTTATGGCCAATCACTCAAGTTTCCAATAAGATAATGCATGTCCACTTACAGCTCAGCTGACCAACTTACTTTAGTTGAACAGATGCAAAAATGGCTTACAAAGTCACCTAGCCTTTTTCCTATAGACCACATGGGATTTTCTTGAAAGACTGGTTCATACAAATCACTCAGCTTTAGCCAACATCTGTAATTTGAATGGTGCCTGTTGCAAGAATACAATAATATCACATTATTACATACCCAGAAGCTCATTTGCATTGAGAGGGTGTGATGTTCAGATGTTATGAATGCAAATGGTGGACATTACTACTACTGACATTTCAGTTCCATTCCTTGATATGACCTTTCTTTCAATTATGGGTGCCTTCTTACATCAGTAATGCAGATTGTCAATTCAATCTTGCATCAGCTTGTGAAAAAATGGTTCTGGCTACTACAATATTTTCTGCCTCAATAAATTACATTGTATTTTTCAGGCTTGTAGGTATTATACAACTTTTTATTATTTTTTGCACAGTATAGGATTACCTGGACCATCTCAAATCAACAGATACTGATAAACTTATAATCATTGTGAATTACACATCATCATCATCATCATATACATTTACAGTCACGCAGTAAATATAAAACAAGAGTTTCTTATTAAAAAGCCACAACCTTATTTATCAACTAAAAAGGTAATAGCATTTTTCAAAAATTATTAAGTACAAAATAACACTGAAAATATCTCAAGATATGAAACAGAGTATAAAAAGGTTTAGGCAGATCACCACATTTTAAAGATTTATGTAACAGATTATATTCCAATTATTCAACTAAGCTTGATATCAATTACTGCATCATTTATATAGCTAGTCTATGATTCAGAAACATTTACAATTAAGTCTAATTACAAACCAACAGATCAAGTATTTGTCAGAATTATTTTTTTCAGAAATACCACAGATGTGGGACTTGGAGGGGAGTACAGAATAAAAACTGTTTTACATTTACTCCATAGCTAATTCCTTAGATGCTCATTGTGTTAATTGCACTGAATCATCTATAATTTCAGTCCAAGCTTAGTTAAAGATGATGACAGTCTGGAAGGGGTGCAGAGTCATTTCATCAGAATACTTTTAGAAATTAAGAATCTTGGTTATTCTGAACAATTATCAAATATTGAAATTTCCTAGTCTTGCACATCAAAGATTTAATACATGGGTGTCTAATTAAGACATCAAAAATTTTAAGAGAAGGAACAGCAAAGCTTTTTTTTTATTATTATAGGATTACAGAGTTCATATTTTAAAACTTCCAAAGCACCATAATACACTAGTTTCCAAAAGTTAAGCAGCAAACAATATATATATATCAGGGTTCATACACCTTACATCAAGAAAAAATTAAGGACTTTTTATGACTTTTAAGAACACCCTTGGTCAAAATGTAAGGACCTAAAAAACAAAAATTTGCATAAATCACAGATTATGATTACAGTGATGAAGTATGTCATGTAGTAAGTAATGTGCACTCTGAAGTGTAAGTGCTGATACCACAACCTTTATGAGACAGCGACATAATTCTAGCCCTCCACAGTTACCAAAGCAAGCACCACTTAACGAAAGTGCAGGCCTTTGGATTCTCCACACTGAGAAATAGCCTGTATTTCACTGGGAACATTTTTCTGGTGAGTTAAGACATTTAAATGGATGTGAAATAGAACTCCTAAGAATCTTACTAACACTGCTGCTATATATAAAACTAATTTAGAAGCAGAAAAATGTACTTGTGTCCAATATTGATGAAGTAGTAAAAACAATGAAAGATACACAAATTATAAGTCTCATCAAGTTATGTTCTAGCATTCTTGTATCTGAATGTCATTTGTTCATTACACACAGTCACTGACTTTCTAAAAACAAACTGAAGATGTACTCTTGGGAATGGTCTGAAAAAATAACTCTGTAGTATGAAAATGTAGATCAAAATGAGTGACCCCCTCCTCAATTAAGTGTTTTATGCTTATTGCTAACTTCAGTCCACACCAATATTAGCTAGACTTTAGTGATACCAATTTCTGATCTAATGTCTCCTTCACATTGTCCAGTTCTTTTTGCTTGCTTTGTGCAGTGCCTAAAACTATTTGCCTGTGTTAAAAATTGGAAAGAGCGCACACTTTCAGCTTTATCAGAGTTTTCATCTGCACACTTAATAATGTTGTCAATATCTGTCTACAAACATCTCTTCTGTAATCTCAGTTCATCTACTTCCTCCATCAGGTATTTCTGTTTAAGAGATTTTCCTTCTGCCGATTATCTAAATAAGCATGATACCTTTGCCTGCCAGAAAGTGCAGACTGGATTAATTCTTTGTTGAGTTTAACCTTGAGAATACCTCCCATTATTCTAATGTGGTCATATACAATTCTCTGGGAAATCAATGATTCCTGTTTCAAATTTTCCACAACCATTTCTTTGTTGACTGAAAAGCCCTGCTCTACACTGGCTTGGCCATGTGAGAGTATCAGCAACAACTGAAAAACAGACCACAAGTCAGCTGCCGATTCATTTGATGCCAGGTAAGAATAGAAAAATGAATCAACCCTATCAGTATCCTTGTTGAAATTCCTGAAAGCAGCTGGAGCTGTAGACACCGTCATGTCCAAAAACTGTGCATACTACTGAATGACTTCATCACACTTTTCTAAATCTAATCTACCTGCATCATTAAGTGTTTTCACAATCTTCCTGAATCTCTCCAGGAGATCATCTCTTTTTTCAGTAACAGCCATTTGCCTGGAATCAAGGCAGACAAGATTTCTGACAAGTGCATATTTCACTGGTCATTTTTCTAAGAACTTATCGACCATTTTCACCAACCGGTTTCGAGCAGCCATCCAGAAGTCCATCATCTGCCTTTCACTTACTTTTTTCTGACGAGAAAGTTCCCTCAGTATATTGTCAGTTGAAAAACCAATATCTACCTTTCTCCAATCCACATAATTCTTTTTGTCATATCTACCTGGGTAAGTTCATAAACAGTAGACTCTTTCAGAAGCTCAGGCTTCATAAACCTGGCCTCAATGCATCTAATTATGTGTGCAAGGTCAGTTGATAAGAAAGACACCATTGGTTTATCAGTATGGTACTGTGCCAAAAAGGGAGTCAAAGTTTTAGCAACATACAGAAAGAAGTGGATCTTTGGGAGAATTAGGACATCACCAGTAGCTTCTTTTACAGTTGTGAAGGACTCAGTACCTGGATTGGGGTATTTTTTCAGTTTCGCTTTCTCCACATAATTTACAATATTCTTCCAAATATTCAAAGCCTTCTCTGCCACAGGCACATTTTCTAACCATCTATGCTGACACATTTTGGCTGAAAAGATGTCTGAGCCAGTAGCAGCAGTGTAATCATCACATCTAGCAGAAGTGTCTTGAACAGTCTGTACATACCACGGAATAAACTGTCCAGTCTCCACCCAGTTTCAGTAAAACAACTCTTGAAGGCTCCATGGCAGACGTAATCCACAACTTCCCATGTTCAAAAGCTCCTTGATCTTGCAACAATTTATGGAATTTCCAATTTACATTGGGCCCATCCATCAAAATCTGCAGATGGTGATGGAAATTGAGCTTTTCACACACTGATGTAAATTTCTCTAACAATGTCTCAGCATCACCATGGCCCATGAACCCTGAACCATAGTATCTGGTAACAACTTCATTGTTTTGTCACAGCCTGTCCATCTGCTTCAATTGCTCTTTGTGGTTCATGCTCTCATCAAATAACACATACCCTGTTTGCTTATTGACATTATCTTGCAAAAGCTGAGAGAAATGTGGTGCCAGTCCAAAACAAGTCATATAAGCACATTTACTTTCACCACAGCTAAATGCCTTAGCAATGTGACTATCAGGGAACATGGCAGCAAAGAGTTCATTATTATCCTGACATGACTTGAAACTATAGTGACTGTCAATAACTTTCAAACACCACAAGATCTTTGCCTTTGTAGTACTTCCACTTTTCTTTATGAGGTCATCGTCAAGTGTGTTGCTTGGTGGTTGAGACCTTGAAGGAACAGAGGCACTGGGAATGGGTGCAGGCAGTGATGACATTCTGTGAAAGAAGTCAATCATACTTCCCATTGATCTCTTCAAACCTTCCATGACCGTACAAGAAAAGAGGTAAAAATTAGTCTGTTCCAATCAGGATCAGTGACCCAGGGTCTCGCTCTCTGCAAAGGTGAAAGAGTGCAGAAGCCATGAAGGTGTTGATCCACAGCTTAAATATGAATGAAGAGACAAAATAAAGTGAAATAAAATACTGGTATTGACAACCGCCCAAATATTACTCTCTTGGTTATGTTATTTTTGAACAGCTGGAAATTAAATTCAGAAAGTGTCATTATGTACATGAAGATAGATGCAGGCCTTTTCATGAAGGAAATCTTGCGCGAGTGGACCGGCGCTCGTGTGACTTGGTTTGCGCGAGTAATCACTCTCTCAAAAATATCAGGTGTTATATTTTGAAATTAATCAATAAAAAATAGGATAAATAATGTTAAATTAAATTATATTAAAACAAGTTTTTACAATTTATCAATAAACTGATACCCATTCGAACTTGGCACCTGGCTCATAAACAGCGTCCTGAAGTAGATTTCACTGTGTTTATTTTAATTACACACTTCCCGTGCTGAGACCGCCTTCTCTCTGGCACCAGTCTGTTTTACCTGGAGTCGTTTTTACCCTGTTCTTGAGTAGCGACGATCGATGATGTCGATGCAAAGTAAAACAAACAGATCTGTCCTACTCCATGACAGTGTGTTCAGCATTGCAAAGGTTTGTTTACAGAATCCGTTTAGCGGTTTCCTGGCCATTTATGCCACCTTTACTGACGCATATGATCCCTTGTGGTTCAAACCCTGATAAGATGTTTTTTTTGTTCCATTGTGAGCCTTAGCTGAGGTGAGTTCGGTGCCGAACCGGGGAACTACGATTCATGCATGGGAGGCAGCATGTGTGCGCGTGTGTAGCCAATCCTTAACTACCGAATTATCAAGCCACGCGGTTGGAAATGACACTTTATGGGCATTGTTTGTGATGATTCAGTCACCCTTGTCATAAAAATCTCTCATAAACAGCGTTGTTGGAAGAAATTTCGTTTGCACATGTTTTACAAACAAACCCATGGCTTTGAAAGCTCAACAAGAATGGCTACTGTCAAGGATTACCAAACTGCACTGAGCATGGCCGAGGCAACTTCGGCTACGCACAAAGTTAGTGCGCACACAATACGTTGAAGTCAGCATCAAACTTTTGAATGAACTCGAATATTAAGGACTGTTAATGACTTTTGGTCACTTTTCCCAAAATTGTAGGACCTTTCAGTACTTATTTTTTGGCTTTCAAAAATTAAGTACTTTTTAGGTTTTTAAGGACTCGTACGATATATAAATTGTTTTATTCACCAAATATTCAACAAACTCATGTAACACATCTTTTATTAAAGATATATGAAAATGAATTGCAGCAGAAACATTTAATATAGACATGAAAAAATCTGGCTTGTATTCATATTAGTTTTGGCAGAGTTAAGATGTTTTAAAGAGCAGTGTTACAAATAGTTAGCTATACTCATTTGGAAGATTCTCTAAGAAAAGCTGTTGGTGGAAATAAGATCAGACTAAGGTGGTGGAATGACTAAATGTGAACAAAAGTGTAATTTCTTAGCTACAGAGACAATTTCAAATGCATGGAGATAGTATAAAGAAAAGTTCAAGGTTGACCATAGATCACAACCACAGCAGATAATCAGTGTAATTTTTGGTTTAAGAAACCAGAACTTCAACACTAATCCAAGTAGGTTGGTATTAGCCTCAAATATATTCAGCAGGCTGCATGAAAAAAGGTCTCAATGTGGTGACCTATGGTGTGCATTCCCATTACCCACCACCATGAACAGCAGCAATTTAACATATTGTTTGGACACCACATGACTGGAGTCATGTGCTCTACTAATTAGTCAAGATTTAGCCTTCAATCTCACCAAAGGCATGTTGTACTCATCTGGAAGAGAATGTGGAAAGTGTAGCCAGCCAATAAACATCATGGAAAGGAATCATTATAGCTAGTAGTGGTGGTCTGACCAGGAATATCATTGGATGAGCAAACAGACAGAAGACCTTCATGTGTTTCAGATACCCTAGGAACAAGATTCTGGATCCCTGTAAGGCCATACACAACTGCAATTGAAGATTATTCCATTTTGGTGGATGATAACACTCATCTATACACAGTAAGGATCACAGTGTTAAGATTATCATTTTCATTCATATTTTTTGGAGAATTACAAATATTTATATTTTCTTAGGTTGTACTTCATTAAAAGAAATAATATTTACATTTTTAGGCATTCATGGCAACCATTTTAGAGTTCAAAATGGCCATACCCAGAACAAAGCTTTTCCAATATCACATCACCAAACCCACTTAAGCTTTAGTGGTTAAAATTGTATATTTTGGGACAAGGAACTTGAAGTACAATTTACAAATCTCTAGATCTAGCCAAAATGTCACTTACTGCATAAAACAAAATTTTATCCTAAAATCCAGCCTCCTTAAGAACATTTTTTTGTCTTGTCACCAGTGATCTATTTATTTGGTTGTAAAAATAAAGTGTTGGCTGGATATTCCCTTCTAATCATATCCTTTTACAATATCATGATGCAAGCACACAGATTAAAGGAGTTTACTGTTGGTGAAAATTGTCCAAATGTTATTACATTGGAGAAGGCTCTGTAAGAAAATATAATCCAGCTGTTATATACTAGGGCTAAATTGAAAAACATGTTTGCGTCCTGTCAAGGTGAACTGTATGTTGTTATGGCCAGACTAAGTGGCTCAGGTGGTTCCATAGAAAATTCTGGCTTAGATGACTCTTGGATTGAAGCTAATGTGTGTAGGCTTGCAACAACAAGGCAGATTCTAAAATGCACACTGCCTCCATATATTCACACACAGCACTCTGTGAGATTGTCCTAGACAAAGTTCTTCAATGAGTACCCAGTTCTTAGAGAAGCATGCTTGAATGCAACAGATGAAATAGAAGCTTGGTCTAAGTAAATAAATGTATGAAAGCTAAATCTGTAAAGCGTGCCAACAAACATTCTTCGAGTTTGACCATGAAAATGTTAAAAAAGAAAATTTCAGGATTAGCAGGAAAAAAAAGTAATCCAAGAATGGAATGTTCAAATCAACGAATTACCTTCACAGAAGAGAGACTATTTTGTTCTACTCAGAACTTTGATCTGTAATTAAATCTCAAAGCTGGAGAGAAAATGAGTAGAATATTTTTTTTTTTTTTTTGCAATGAATCAAATAAAATAACATTCAGATATGCATGCTCAAGATTGACCACCCAGTGACCTGGTGAAAACTTGAAGTAGGAAACATCAGTCACCAAGACAAGTGAATAAAAGTTCACTCTACTTTCTTTGGTGTCTCACACAATGCCAGTGCAGAAAGGGTGCTTCTTTCTAGCTGCACCAGAATTGTCACGTGTCTGAAAGTTCAGGGATTGATTTCATTTCGCATCATGACTCTCCAAGCGCTATGAAGTTTGAGTCAATGCATTTGCTATAAAAGGCAACATGCTCTATCACAAATCTCGAATACTGGTGACATTAGACAGAAAAAGAATAAATTGATGTAAAATACAAGTTGAATTGGCTAATTTTCCCATTCTTCTTCATTTGTAAATAAATCCATTTGAGTATAAAACAAGGCTAGATCAACTATGTTAGTAAACCAAACTTTCAACCGGTCAGAACACATCAAGTCCTTCACAACACTGTCACATATCATCATCTATGGTACTTTCAGGTTCATGAATAATAATAAACTGTTTGTGCATGTCATTAAACTATTTTGAGAGACAATCTTGCAGGTAAACAGGATGTTAATTTAGTTTTTCAGCATGTTTGTAACCATGAAGAGATTTCTGAAACAAACTGCAAGTTATCGGTTCTGGTATCAAAAACTTGGTGTCCTCTTTTAGTTGCTGCATAACATCAATGATTACCAGATAATCTTGTGTCATTTGTGTTGTGCTGAATCACTTCACACAAATTCAGAAATTCAATTCACAATTTCATTTTTGATAGTTCAAGTTGATATTCAGCTCAGTTTCAAGATGTTTAATGTGGTGTTCACAACTAGGACAACATGAGGGTCAGTACATTTGGCTGTTCTCTAATTGGATAATATGCTACACATCTCCAGCAACAGCAAAGAATAGACAGGGAGAAATTTAAAGACAGCAATCATCAGTTGCAATTTTTTGGCCTTTAGTTTCAGCTGTACAGTACTAAGTCCACAACATACAGTGCATTGAATTAGCAGATATTTCTCCAACTTAAACCCAATATCAGTCAATTAACTTTGTAGCCACAATTTACCTTCTTGATTTTCTTCATAGTCTGTAACATAGTCTTTGCTTTACACCAGTGCCTAACATTTCTTGCTGACACTATTTCTTGTGTGCAGCCATATTACCATTTACTTCAGTGAACATGCACACTTCCAGCTTAAAAGCTACCATATATGTATGACATGTGACTTTTTGAGATGAAGTAGAGGATTTGTTAATGGTATTATGCATATAATTAGGATTAACAAAGATAGAAATAATGTAATTGGTAAGTGCATGCTTGTTAGTGATAGAATAATTTTGAATGCTTCAGTGAACGTACTAACAGTAAATTGCTCACCCAAATGACAAAGGCTCCAAGCAATAATTTCTTTTATTTGCTTCAAATGAACAATTTTACAGTTTATTTCAGAAAATAATACTCTTTCATTCTTTATTTTTTTTCATTAAAGCAATTTCAATAATTCTATGCATGGATAAGTCGATTTGGAATACTTTGAATGAAGCCCAGACTTCTGAGGAAAAAAGTATTGTAATTAAACCAACAACAGGTTTTTTCTTCTCTTCTCTTTTAAAATTTTCAATACTTTGCAGTTTTTTTTAAAATTATTCCTAAAGTTAACAGTTTTTTTAAATATTTCTTGTCAGACTGTTTTAACTATTGATCTGAAATTAAAACTAATGAGTTAAGAAAAGAAAAACCTCGTTTAATATATTGTTTTAAGTAAAAGTCCATGAGGAGACAATAAAAGTATGCTCAATCTCTAAAACTAGGTTACAGATGTTAACCATTCAAGGGGAAATAACTAAATGACTGATCTTTTAAAATGTGCTATTCTAAGTTAAAAAGTCATTATTTTAGCTGAGTTTAAATGCTGAAAGTACTGCAAGACTAATATTTGAAAGATCATTCAAATAAAGTACAACAAAATATAAAAATATTAGTTTACATGAAAAATTCTTGACAGATCAACATTAGTAATGTATTTCCCCTTGTTTGTACAAGTAAATAAACAACAATAGTATTTGAAAATATAAGCATCTATGAAAGCAAAGCAGCATTCCAAATTTTCTTAAAGCCAACATACAGGCAATAATTTATCAAAGAGTAGTCATATTTGACAATCAGTCAGCTGTTACTCATGCGCAGTATTAAGGCAGAGTGGAAGGCAGCAGGAGAGCACGCCCATCAAGAAAAAACAATAAAAACTGAAGCTGAAAGTTTTCCTTTTAAACAAAACAATTTTTTTTTAAAAAAAGTATATTAAAAAACATGAGACAACTCCAAAATAGGATTCTAAAGAATACTGTTAATAAAGATTTAATTAACTTGCTTTCCTATGGCATTAATTTTAAGAGAATACTTTTTTAAAGTAAAATTTATCTCTCCATCACCAATTTCTATAGTGCACTTTTATACATTCTGAAATCACTACTTTTTCTACTCTGAATAATTGTCTCATATCCACTTGATAATTCACGATTACTAATTTTAGCATCATAAGTTAACATTAACTAGCAGTAGCATTTTAAAGCTCTTTAGTCCTCCTTTAAATAGAAACTGTCATGATATGGATATAAAATTTTATTTGGTATACTTTTTAATGCATATTTCAGAAAGAACCTGCCACCACCTACATCACAAGCCAACTTACAGCAATTATAATAATAACACTCCTTCAAAAAGGTGTGAGAAAAAAAAATGAAGCTAGAAAACTGACAACAGAATTTTGTTTTAATAGAATTTGTTGAGATCTTACACTCTCTACATTACACTGCAATAATACAAATTTATTTATTTATTTATTGTACAGGTGGTTTTCCAGTTACGTCACTAACTAGCTATCTGTATGACTTCTGGAGTAATAAGCATTTATAATCATCAAAAGGCTGATCCAGTGTTTGATACAGACTATCTCAAATGCATGCATATGTGTTCATTAACAAAGTAAACAAAATTTTGCTCAGTGTTAGCCTGAACTTCATGACAGTTTATACAAGCTGATCAAATTACTGCTGGCTGCTTCCCCCAACATTTATATAGAATAGCTACATTAAACATTTAACTTCCAGAGGCTTTCAGTGGTTCCTTTTCTATTAAATTCTTCTTTTCCATAATAAAAAGAGCAAAGAAATAGACTGGCAGCTAAAAACATCTTAATTTATTAAACCACAACAGACTGAGAGACATAAAACTACAAGGAGCATGATTTCCTATAATCTTTTATAAAAATAATGCATCATTTGAATCAATTTTCTCACAAAGTCAAATCCTGTGATCTCATGCTGAACTTAAATTACTATATCTGCTGTATCTAAATAATTACCATAGCATAATTCTTTTCTTCAAACTAATTTTTTGCATATATTTAACACAAAACTAAGATCCAAAGAGCAGAACTGCAGCCAAAGTAAGATCAATAAATGCACCATTTAATGTAAATCCTGATCCCTCATACTTTGGAAAAGATTAACTAGTAGCAAAAAAAAAGGGGGGGGGCGATTATCAGTTTAAAATCAATCAAATTCAGAAAAACTTGGCCTTAATCACACTAAACAGTCTCAGCAAAAATTTACTGCTCAATGGTCGTCTATGAGTAAAGCTGTCACTGTATATAAGTGGAGATGCAAAAGTTCAGGATTCACATTTTAGCACTGAGCTAAGCATTGGTAAACAATAAAATTCAATTACCTCCCTTAGCATGGCATGTTGCTGTCATATCATCACCAAATTTTTTTAAAACATGAGATGAAATAAGATGGGGAAAAAAAAATTAATTTTATCTACTTATATAAAGCCACATGCACAGTTTTGGCAAAATGATTTAACTTACAGTTAGTCCTGGTGGAAAGAAAGAAAGAAAGAAAGAAAATAAGTTTTAAGAGAAACCACCTAGGTAGAGTTTTATAGAACTACAGCACACACAGTTTGATAAATTAACATTAAATATTAATTAAATTGCTGGACAAGATGACGTATTTTTAAACTCCTCCATGTACTGTGAGTATTAATGTATAATTAAAACAAGTGAAAAAAAATCATTAGTATAAAAAAAAACAAAAAAACATTACAAAATGCCCTATTTAAAGATATACAGGTTTAATTCTGATATGAAATTCTTATACCTGATGTGTGGCAATCACAAATATGACGTAAAAATTATTAACCCTTCTCATGGGTTATCCAGGTATGTTAGGATTAAACTTAGCCTTCTGGTTTTCATGAAAATTTATGTCTGTCTGAAAGCGAACTGATACTTCAATCAAATATTTCTACTATGGTTTTTCCATGCATCTTTCATTTCAAGTGATACTGCATTAAAGGAATTTAGAAAAGGAAATGATAGCAACACAACATTATAGACATACCAAACAGTAAAACAGTAACAAATTCATACACATCTGTACAGCAAAGGTAACTTTAAATTAATATACTTAGAAACAGTTGTGTACCTTTATAAAAAGTTCATAAAGAAATTCCTATTGGAATTACACTTGAAAATTCCAATGGAAAATATGGATCTTTTTTAAATGGTTTCCCATGAAGTTTGTTTGTTTTTTTTTACTTTCATCGATTTTTAACAAAATTTCAATAAATTCATTCATTTTGGATATTTATTTGCTTCTAACAAGATTTCCTTTTATTATTATCAGATTCAATATGATTCATGTTGAGTTCTTTTGACTTTTACCTAGGATGCTGTTATATAACACTATTTTACAGTTGCAATATACTAAATAATACTGTATACTAGAGGGTGGTATTCACTACTATCATTTGTAGGAATAGAGGCCATAAGAAATGATGAGATGATATATTTCTGGAGTCCACCCACATTCAAATGACAACAGCAAATAATGCCATATTGTAATAACCAAAACAAAACCTGCCTAGAATTGAGTTTCTACCATTTCCAAAACAATCCAATGAAATGGAAACTGTGGATCAACAAGTAATCATTTAAGTTATACCATTCACTGATAAAAATTACTGCCTGTCCAAATTCTATTCATGAGATGTACATAGTAATCAAGGGTTAATTTAGACTTATGTCCCAATTTTACTGCCACTACTGTTCAACAAATACCTAATTTAAAAGTGTTTTATCATTAAATTGTTTTGAAATATAGATAATGTCTTTTTCAAATAAAGCATGTCTAATAATCTAGAAAGTGAACCAAGACACCTATAAGTAGATAGGTCACACAACACAGAAATAAGATACACTATCTAAAATTCATTAATAATTTATGAAGTGTCATTTTAATGTGAATTAATAGTTTATAATTAAACTTCTAGTGAATATGTGCATCTCTGTACATGTAAATACACATATAACATGCACAACATTAACCAAACATATTACAATATAAAATACGCATTCACTATTCTTAGTTAATTTTGGATAAAGAATTTAAAACATTTTGGCTGCAATTGAATTTAAAGTTAAACTTCGTAAACATAATGCATAGAAACCTGCACAGTTCATTTGATGACTACTTCACCACTGACTGTTAAACTTACCACTCATCCTAATTTTTTAATGTATTTAGTCTTCTCTCAACTGACTCATTAGCAAAATGTGGAAATTCTTAATATAGTTACTAGTTCTTTCATAAACTTATTTTCTATCCCTATAAAGTACAATACAGAAATGGTAGTTGATCTTTTGTTAGAATCTGGAGGTATGACATTGTGACTTATGACATCATATTATTTATACAAGTTAGTATAATGTATACCAAAAGCTCAATCAAATTCATGTCATGTTTTTAAGTACTCAGGGAAGAAATTGAATGTCTTGATTAAAATAGACACCAAATCTCAGTATACCTTCTTGATGCAATTGTGGATATGCCATTAAAATGGCAATGTACTTGACAAAATTGAGATGTCCTTCAACAAACACCAATTCTGTCCACTATGTTGCCAGATTGCAATCCACACCACTGTACTTAATCACAGCCTGAAAACAACTGGGTTGAAGATCTTTATTAGGTCTTCTCCAACACAGGTATGACCTCTATATGTGAATTGCTGAAATCTAGACTGATCAACAAAGAGTCAACACCCCAAAGATCTTATCAGTCATGTTTTTATGTAGTGTATACCTTCTGTAGCTAAGTCAGTGATGACTCTGGACCATTCTTTGGTTCATGTGGCAAGTAATAGCATGTTCCTCTTCTTGCTATAGTTGAAGGCCATTCAGGTTGTTTTACTGTAGCAGTAACATTCATCTCAATAATATTAATCCATGAGAAATGTTGAGATCTTAAGAAATCTGATGCTGACTGGCCTATAACATAACTTTGGGTAAACAGAGAAATGTGGAGATATTCCACCTGTTTATGGCATGATCATAGTGCACACTAGTTATCTGCACAGCCACATCCAGTATATAAATAATCACATCTGAAATGAGTACATTTTTTTGATCAGATACATTCATTTATGAGGGTTGCCAAACCCATGGCAGCACACTATGTATTTCAATGAAATTTATGAGATGTTCAAATAAATATAAAACTAAACAGGCAAACTTTGGAGAGAAAGGGCCGTGGAGCAGAGTTCAGATCACCTGTGGCTGATCAACATTATGGTATTTTCCCAGCCTGTTGATCCAAATATTAATGTTATTGACAATGCCAAGCCAGTAGACTTCTTTTATCAACTCATCCTGGAGAAGTTTTTCATCACAAACCAGTTTGCAGCATAAATGTAGCAGGAGGCAGCCATGCCAGACAATACCTGGATGGACACTGCTACTATGTCAAAGGCTTTCATAGTGGTAAACGTCACCATGAGCTTTCACTCTGTTCAATCCAATAAGTTTTGGAGTAAAGATGACAGACTAAATGTAGCAAGGGTATCAAAGGTCTGATACTAAAGAGACTCAAGAAATAATCATTATTGGCAGAAAGCATCTGATATAGAGCTAAATGCTACAATTGTTTAAATACAGTAAATGCACCTGTGGGCACCAACTGATCAGAAGGTGACAGCCAAGATGTGGTCAATCCGAACCCATTTACAGAGAAATTGATGATGACAAAAAGACTGAACGGCAATGTAAAAAAGGACACACAAAGCAGCCTTTTGAGGAATCGAAGAAGCAAATGATGCCAACTGTATCAGATATTTGAAATTTTTTGAATAGCAGCCAACATTGGACATGGAATGCCCAGCAAAGAAGCAAGAGAGACCATATCGATGATGGATTTGGAAGAAGAATCAGTTAGCCAAATGATCCACTATACAAGCATTGTGTTTGATATAACCTGTGAGGTGATATATCCTCAAAATCTTGATTTGTTGAAAAAAAGTAGTATGGGCACGTAATAACTGATCGGTGAGTGCTTCAAATGACAAACTATTGATGAACATGAAGATATTGATCAGCAGTTTACCAAAACAGGATATTCAAAAGTGTGTATTACTGCCTCTGATATGCAAAACTTTCATGTCGAAATTGTTGAAAGAGATGTTTGGTATTGGTGAAGAGTATGTAGCAACTTCCAGGTGACATTTCAAATACATGGCTGAAGGTAATACACTTGCTGTTGAAACAAGTCTTGTAATGTGATATGAATGGACAGTGAACAGAGCTATCAAAATTTTACTACACAGATTGAATGTACAAAAGAAATCCTGGGGAATGAAAAAGTCTCATTGAATGGTAATGAAGTAAATTTTCTGAAGCTGATTCGAAAATGGCCTTCCAGACTCATAGTGCGAGCATACTTGGACAAATATCCAGATCCAATTGATCAAATCAGTCTTACTTCACTATTGAAAATAGTCAAAGCTCTAACATTCAAAGACATGAAGGCAAAAAAGCTGTGTCAAGAATTCCATTGTATGATAATTTTGTCATTATAAATTGCATTGTATCCACTTCAACCACTCATGCTGTTGAATTTAAGGACTGTGCATTGCAAGTGTTTATGAAATCAGTGGATTATGCATTGAATTCTAATAACAATTTAGTGTCACCTAATTGTGAAACATGCAGCCTGCCATCCAAAACTTTTGAGTTTATCAAGGAAAGGGTTGACACAGAGCATGAGCAATTACTACTAAATTGAATTGATAAGATTAAACTCTACATTGGACATAGGATTCAAGTCCACAACCATTTGGTTCATAATGATAGAATCTAGTATCCCTTACTCACAAATAAGCATACTTTGTAATGGATCTCAAGATGAAGTTTGAGGTGATGTACTTTTGTGAGAAAACTGTAGATCACTATAGCTAAAAAGGAAATTCTTGGTATTGGGTGATGATCTAAACGCGAGCAAGCAAAATTTGTATGACCATCACATCACGTATTATGACCAACTTATATCAGGTAACAGGAAACAGAATTGGCTGGCAGTGTTAACCTACTTTGAAGCAGCTGTGATTCATTTGAGGTATGATTGCCCTCAAGCAGAAGAGATTTATGTCCAATTTGACAATGAAAACTGCTATCAAAAGCCAGAGCCAGTGTACTTTATGAATGTGGTTGTGAAACATCATGGGATGAATCTCGTTTCTTACAACAACATGATACTCAGAATAGAAAATGTCCTCTTGATGGTCATTTTATCATCACAATGAAACGTACCAAGATAAATCAACATGGGTACAATGTGATCACTGAATGCAATTTGATTGAAGTTCTACATTCGAATGGAGGTATAATACAAACAACTCAGTTGCAGAAATGGTGTTCTCCAACTGAAATAAACTGGAGCAACTACAAGCAGAACATGAGCATGTTTTGCAGCATTTCAAGTGTGTGACTCAATGTAATGAGGTCGGTGTTGAGTATGACAGTAAACAAGTACGTATTTATGAGTATTCAGGAATCAGTTCGGGCAAAGTAATTAGCATCAATGCTGTAGCTGTGGAGGATGGTAGAGCTAACGATGAAGCTAATGATGAGGTGCCTGATTCTGATAATACTGACGACAATGTAGATGAAAACAAGGGATGTATAATTGATGTGGACAATACACCAACTGCTAGTGCTGTATCTGACACAGTGTTTGTTGGACCAATAACACTGGTCAACACAATATTTTTGGCAGGAAAAGTGAGACTGGTTTCTGGGGTTTTCAAGGGCGCTGAATCCAATCTGACATTTGTTTTTTCAAGTTGGCTCTAGTTTTGGAGATATCACAGGGGGGTCGTTCGTCTGAAATCACCCATTCGCGACCATAACTAAACGTACAAAAAACGGCTAAATAGTGCAAAAATGTCAGATATTGATTTTTATGATAATCCAAAACCACAAAGACAGTGTAAAATCTCAATCTAACAAGTTAAGTTAGATATAACATCATTTCATTTATTAATAAATGAACACTTTTCATATATTTCGAGAATATACAAAAAATTTTGCTAAAAATTTGCTGAATTTTAATTCTCCAAGGGAAAAAAACATTTACATAATCAGTTATATATCATAAATTAATGCAAAGCATTATTATACACTAGATTCTTAGTTACAATGAACACACAAAACAATATTTTATTCACAAAAGTGAAATTGACGTTTATACGATTTTCGCTTGTGAGCAACTTTCGGGCAGTCTCTCAAAGGTTCCAGCAGTAGTCTGCCATCATGTGCTCATCCCATTTGCCTTGATACCTCTCTTCCATTGTTTTGATGTCTTGATGGAATCTCTCTCCTTGCTCCTCACTGTAATCACCAAGATTACCAGGAAATCTGTCGAGGTGGCTAAAAAGAATGAACTTTGATGCTCACATTTGCCCCTAGTTTTTCGTATGCAGTAAGCATCTTACGACCAATTGCTTGTAATTGTCAGCTTTGTGATTTCCCAAAAAGTTTGTCACTACATCTGTGAAGGACACCCAAGCATTTAACTCAACCATGTTCATATGATTAGTGAAGTCAGAATCCCTCATGAGCGTTCGAATCTGAGGTCCATCGAAGATGCCACCTTTAGCTTTTTTCGATGGAAAGACCTGGAAATTGCCTGCATATGTACTTGAAGCAATCCCCATCTTTGTTCAACGCCTTAACAAACTGCTTCATGAGCCCTAGTTTTATGTGCAAACTGTTTTAAAAACACTACATACATAATAATTATTATGTATTTTCTGATATTATTGAATCATTATAATGATTATAATCATTATAATGATTCAATAATATCAGAAAATTATTATTTATACTGCTTCTATATTGAAGTATTTCAGGGAGAATTTTAGCAGTTTAGGCTTATTTGAGGCTATCAATATCTTCTAAACTAGAGCCAATCAGACAAAACCAATGTTATATTCGTAATCAGCGACCTTCAAAACCCCAGAAAACACTCCTAGATGGTCTGCCAAAGAAAAAAAATAAAAATTTGTTGACCAGTGTAATGAATTGCACTATATTTGGCGGCCAGATAGCATGTCGACAACTACAAATTAAGATGACACAAACCAATCTTGATACAATGGAAGCATTTGCTGACATGGAGGACGACCCATTACAGTGCTCAATTTGTCAGAGGCAGTTTAGCTCTGTTGTGTGGGTAAATCAGCTCACTTGTAAAGGAGTTGCTGGAAACAGGATTTAGTACACTATACATTGAAATATGCTGCATTGAAATATGCAGTCGCTCAGATCCATCAACACCAAGTTGAATACATTGATGTGAATCCTGATAGAGATGTTATTGAGGAACTGAGTTGCATTCAAAGTATTGTGTTTGGAAGACTGGACCAGGCTGGGCTTATTGGCCGCCCTGAGGAAAAGGATACGGTAAGAAATATATTAAAGATTTCAAAGACAATGTTCAGATGTTCTTGGATGGAGGTTTGAGACAAGTCACTCAAAATGGGCCCTGGTAGAATGCAAGAGAAACTACTGCAAATGTATCCACATTGCCTAGATATGCCTTCAGAAACTGAAATTAGAGAGGCAATTCAAATGCTTTTCAATAAACAAAAGAAAAAACAGGTAGTGACATTAAAATCAAGCACAAGGGGATAGAAAGAATCTTACACCTCCATTGTGATGCATATATTTGTGGAGTCTAATAGAGTCATAGAAGGAAATGCAGCCTAGAGTGAGTTTCAAAAAGCTCAATCGTCTTTTGGGGAAGCAAACTATCCTTCAAATAGCTAGGTTTCGTCCAAAATAAACTCATTAAAGGCCAAATTCAAGAAAAAATGAGCTACTGGTAATGAGAAGATGTTAAAAGGTGTTCATTTTCCATAAGTTACTTGACAGACAACGATTAATGTAAATCTTAACTACATATCTAGGACGTTTCAGGAGAAAATATAAGTATCTGCATCATTAGAATGATCATACCTTTCATTTAAACAACTAAACAAGACTTTTCTAATGCAATTTCCATCAGTCATTCCTGTTAAAATTTAAAAGCTTATAAATGCTAGATTTACAGTTATGTATCTTTGAGAAAAAAAGAAAGGAATTCATTAATCCACAGTTCTCTCATCATGTTTTAGAAAAAAATCATTAAAAAAGTTTTAATGCATTCATCTTTTCGTCTTAGAAAATACTAAAAAATGAGATTAGTGTGAAAACTATTTTAAAAATTGAGGTTTTTGAATCATGATTAATAGTGCTTGAGGAGAGTAAATGATTTGAGAAAGAATGCATGTGCACAGGTGTACATGGTGTGAAGGTGTGCATGAGAGAGACTGCATGTGAAAGTATGTAGTTAAAGGTGAACTTGTGAGAGACTGAGGGGATAGTGGCTAGTAGGTAGACAAAAAAAGGAGACGAAACCAATGGTCATACAATACAGATGAAGAATGTCAGCAATAAATTTTATAAATGTCAGAGCATTTGACATACCTTCCTTCCTGAAAAACTACCAGTTTATGAAGTCTGATTTTTGTTTCTACTTAGATTTTGTTATTAAATTCTCACTCTACATTTTTTTTCTTCTTTCAGGGAAATATGGTGGCATTGTGTTTCTACTGAAAATTCTTATTTTTGCAAATCTGTGCATGTTCACAGCTTCCTAAAAACTTGTTTGAAAAGCATACAATTCTTCCACAGGTAATGTCACTTTTATAAGCAATTATTGATGTAGTTTTCTACACAATGAGCTTTCTGCAAAATTTTAAGTTTCTAATTTATTCAATAATTATGAGGAAATCATCAAAGTTGATTCCAAAAAATTTTTATATGTAGCATAGTGATGTTTTTCCTCATCGTTTAAGATATGAAAGGAGAGTTACTAGCAATCTTCATATATGTTGGCTAAACTCTTTTCCACCATTTCTTCTAAAAATGCTATATGATCTTGTTTACTATTTGTTGGAGAACATCTCATACTAACAGCTCCGTCATTAGGTCACAACTGAGTAACAGATAAAAATTATTATCTAGTTTGGCCTAGTGGTGAAATAAGAGTACTAAGTGTTTCAGAACTTACTTTCTGTATTTGAATGCACTGAGATGATTTTAAAAACTAGAGTTTTCTTACAGAAAAAAAAAAAACAACACAAACCAGTACCACCAATCATTTACAAATTGAATTTGAATTCATTACTCCAAACAAAATCTTTGCAAAGTTTGAGGAACTATGATTAATTTTTTCAATCTACAAAGACATAGTTCAAATGTAACAGAACATTTTCTAATACCAGGTCATCCATGAAGGGGTTTTCAAATAGTGGAGACAGATGCAACATTTTGATGCATAATAATCTTGGTTAGAACTAAAGCTCCAACCCTTTATAACACAAATCATCATCCTGATATTACTGTTGCTCAACTTTCATGACCTTCCTTGGTAATTCTTATTCAAAACATTTTTTTTAACTTCCATTAGATAATATCATATGCGCTATAAATTAATAATAATAATAATATAATAATATTTAAAATACTACTACAAACACTGTAGATGCTGATGATAATAAGAATGCTACTGGAACCAATAATAATCTTAATGATAACAAAGATAAATGATGATAGTAACTAGACGTAATAATTACAAGGACAGTTTTTGTGAAAAGGGGCCTTAACGATCCATGTAAAAGCCAAAGATGGTTAGCAAATAAAGGTAAAGCAATCAATTTGAAGTGCTGGTGCAAATATAGATAGGTGGGTATTAATCTGTATCTGTTATTTTAAGAAAATGAGACAAAACTTAAAAGAATAAATAAATACAAAACAAGAGGATAAGAAAGAGAACCTATGGAGATACCTACAAGAGGTGAAAATAAATATATTTATATTCAGGTTTTTTTGTTTTTTTTTTTTTTACTTTTTGTAACAGAAAATGTGCCCTTAACTTTTTGGTAGAAAAAAAAAGGTGGGGTGATAGGAAAGTGAACCCACCTGCTTGAGCAGTCATTTTAAAATTAATAGTCAAACATCCAACATTGACAAGTATAGAAAAAATGTCCAGGTAAGATCAAAACAAAGCTAACTTCCACAAATTTTCATCAGCACTCCATTCTGATTTAAAAAACCTGATTTAATAAGTTTGCTTTTGTAAACACACAATCCAAAAAAACGTCGTGAGAGTTCTGCCAGTGAGCATTATTTCCAGCCATAGATGGCAAACAGATCACTTCTAATGGAGCACTGTTTGAGGAAAATCTCTGTGTAGTACCAAGATATTGATCCTGGGTACTTTTATTTAATGAGACAAGGCTCCAGCTAAATTTGAAGAAACACAAATAAAAAAGAGAATATCAGTAAAACAGTCAAAAACAAGAAAGTTACATAACTGGCAGCAAAATAAACA
Source organism: Nautilus pompilius (assembly GCA_018389105.1). Lineage (NCBI taxonomy): Eukaryota > Metazoa > Mollusca > Cephalopoda > Nautilida > Nautilidae > Nautilus > Nautilus pompilius. The sequence goes on from JACATO010000687.1 coordinate 943,761, forward strand.
ACAATCACTGTTTATAAGATCAAGAAACTACCTATCAGATTAACATACTTCCATCTGATATATTCTAAAATATTAACATATTCCATTCCATAAGGTTATTTTTTTTTTAATTAACCAAGATCTTAAGACAAGACTTTTAAACAAGAAATGAAAACTATAAACTAGGAAATAATCTATAAACAAAGTTACTTTAACCCCTTCCCACTAACCCAGTATTATGTAGTATAGAACTAATTAATAAATCAGCATTTTATCAATCATTCTCTGTTAGTGCCATCATAGTTAGTTCTAAGATTATCCGTTCTTGGTATGCACAGATTGATGTTAGTTGTAGTTGCACCTAACATACCTCTTTTAAAGTGGCACAGGCTGATCATAAACCCACAAATAAGCATCAGCTTATGCCACTGTAAGAGATAATAAAACCCAAATAAAACTAGCACTAATACTAACAATAAGGTTAATGAAAAAGTCTTTCTATAAATAACAACACTAAGAACTTTTCATTCTGAGTTCCATAAAACATATAGTGAATCATCTTGACTGTTAACTCTTAACACTGCCTAATACATGTGAATACTGTGAAGGCAACAACTTCAGTGGAAAAATCTAGTCCAAATGGTAATTGAGAACCTTTATGATTGATTCCTCATCAGGTTCAGGCTGCAGAAATAGCCCCAACAAACACTTGTCTGTTTTTTTCTTTTTTTTTACTGCATATGTTAATATATTGAAATAAATGCTACTTCTGTTTGGAAGTTTCTGATTCTGATATTGCTAGGCAGTATGTATTATAATTTATCTTTAACAAAATTATTTAAAGCTAAAAGTGAACTGAATGTAATAACAATGAGAAAAATATAAATACAAACATCTGATAACTAGAAAACCTTGTTTCAAAAAAATGAATTCCTTATGATTTTAATTCTCTAAGTTTAATAATTTTTTCATTAAATGCTAAGGCCACACTAAATCATACACTAATAGTAACTCTCTGACATTATATATCTATTATTTATCTATATGTAAACTTATCCTGTTACAAAAACATTAGGATACATTTTGTGCTAAACAATTTTTTAAAAATAAGAATTAAGTTTCTTAATTTCTTAAGCTCTCCAGCATAAGAATGAACAAAAAATATGAAAAACTGATGAAAAATCTCTACCAATTAATTTTAACATTGCAAAAATTAGCCAAAATAATATTTCAAATGTCATGTTTTACTTATTTCAAATACTTATTTGTTCTACATTAGAAAATAACAAACATTTAGAATGATGTACCTATTCACCAAAAGCTACAGCCACAACTATTTGTTTCCAGACTGACTGCTTTCCACTTTGCAACATATTAATCTCATGGCAAGATAATTTTTACTTAATACTGAAGAGCAGCCTAAAGTACTTTATGTGACTGGCAAAAAGACTTGAGTAGAATTTTAAAAATAATATCATATTTTTAAAAAATGTGTAGTGAACATGATGTAAACATGACACACCACTATCAGATCCTCAAATACACTATTCTCCTCTCCATGAAGTCATAATTTTAACATATACAATTGCAGATTTTCATTTTATCAATATAGTATGATAAAAGCCAGTTTAATATGAAAAAAAAGTGTGAGTGTGCACTTAAGACATGTTATTTAAATAAAGTTATCAGCAAAACAGATAAAAACAATTAAAAATCTGCTCTCTCTCTCCTATCCTCATTTCAACTCTTCCATTGATTTCTGTATGGCTTTTATATGGGTTATTTTCTGTAGGTATTGTTTGTGTGTATAGGAGGCAAAACAGAAAACAAACAAACTAGGCTTGGTATTCTTCAAACCAATGTCACCCAGTCCATACACTAATAAACAGAAGTTTTTCCTGCAACATATCCATCTTTACAATGCATCATATTAAGGTCAGAAAGTGCTTTTTAAAATAATTATTTCTAGATTTCATTTGACCTCATTATCAACAACTGATGCATTAAATGATTAATTCATGCATGTACATATGCAGTCTCGAGATACCATTTCTAAAGACAAGCAGTGAATATGATTAATGCTATGTAAATCCAGAGCCTCTAGTTTTGAAGAATCAAAGCAGCAAACTCATTTACGCATTGCGCCAGTTTCAGCTTCGATTCGACTGTAAAATAATGGTAGAGCTGCTGAAATATCAATATGTATTTTGGGTTCATATTGATAAAAGGCCAACCAATCATACTGTCCTTCTAATACTGAATCAAATCTAAATGAATTGCACATGAAAAGAGAAAAACTAAATTAAAAAGTGGCCAGCAAGAAGCTGACAAGGAATTTTTAGTCAGTCAAAAGCTTTTACCCCACCAAATTATTAGCTTTTTCCTCTAGATTAGATGTCATCAGCACAATGGTGGTAAAGGCTAAGGTTTTTTTTATTTAACAACCACATATTAAACAGTTTACAAGAACACATACACTTAGCAGCCATAATTATGGGCTCACCAATGAGAAATATTTAAGATATAATCAATTTATCAATACATATATTACAAAATGACTGTTAGAAAGTACATCTGTTAAAAAAGTATTATAACAAGTTTATATTAAATATCTACCTCACAAAATTTTTTCAAGATACCCTTGCATGATATTTTACCTACTAGTAACAATTAAGCTGTTAATTGAGATCTCTCTCTCTCTCTTGTCATTCCACAACTAAAGAACATTAATTCACCTTCTATCTGGTTCATCATAATTCATTCATTAAATAGACTTTAGATCTGAAAATTGCAGTAGCCACATCAGCATTTTAAGTATTTTATCTGTTTCTTTTTCATGATAAATATTTTAATGAGTTTTGCAATATGTTTGAGGTGCTTATGTTCTAACATAATAAAGCCAGAGCTTATCAATCAAGATGCCCATTTGTTGCATATCTCAAAAATGCACGGTTATTTTCCTTGTAAAAATTCTACCAATTTGTAGTAATTTTCCAACTTAAGAACCACTGAAAAGTCCCACATTTTCAAATTTCCTCTCCATATTTCATTAATTGCATCACAAACCTCACAGAATCTTTGTTCAGCCTATTTTCAATTATGTCTTCTTTTTGAAGGAAGCAGTTTTGTTTTCATTACACCTTGCAACAACTTTGCCTATTCCTGTCACTTTTCCTTCCATGCTCTTTTTCTATTATTGTGGACTCACCAATGGCTGCTTTCCTGACAACTATCTTGCTTACTGCAGAATGAGAATTTCCATTGTCAAGTGAATGCTCAGCTTTGTTAAGTGCAATAATAGAAATCCATGTGCAATTTCTTACCTAGAATCCTTCACTGGATTAAGTCTAGTTTATGGAAAGTTTCTACTTGATGAAGTCCAGAAATTTCTGATTTTCCAAGTTGTTTCTATTGATGAAAACTTTATACAATATACAGTAAATTGTGTCTTGTGACAAACAATAACTGTTTATTTTTTACTACAAAATGCAGCACCTTAAGGTACAGAGTAGTATTCCATGATGATGTCTCATCATTAGTTTTAGCCAAAATAATATTTGGTGGAGGCCTGATGCTTCCAAGATGGTAAATTATTTAAGTGTTGCCAGCACAAAACTCTTCATTTTCAGACATGGGAGAAAATCCACATGCTCAGCCCCTGAACCACAGTAGTCCAGTTTAGAATAGTTTATAACGATATTCTTACCACTTCATTGATCAATAATTTTACCTTTCAGTTGCTAGAGTTTAAAAAAAATTGTTATAGCAACAAAACAAAATATTTTAATGAAAAGTCTTATGCAATTAAAATTACAACTTATTTTTTACATATTTTGTTTTATATACCGGGTGAGTCAAAAGTAGTGCACAATTCCTGTTTTAGGGCTGTCAGTTTGTTGTTTGTTTGCCATTTGTATTACAGTGTGCAAGAAGGTAGAAATAAATGGAAGACATGTTTTCAAATTAATTATTTCAAATTATTCCATTTATTCAAGGAATAAGGAATTGTAACAGGCTGTTTTACTTTTAATGTTCAAAGTGTCCTCCCTCGTGATCAATGCACAATTGCAATCGAGCAGGCACAGAGTGACACACTCGCTTGCAGGGTTCGCTATCAATTTCCTCAAACTTTTCAGTGATTTTAGCTTTCAATTCCTGAATAGTACGAGGCTTTTCACGATAAACAAGGTCTTTAAGGGTCCCCCAAAGAAAGAAATCTGCCGGTGTGAGGTCTCCAGCCACTTAAAGAAAGGTATTAACAACATCAAGGTAACATATTAACAACATCAACAACAGGCCCGGTGGGGCAGGTGGTAGCGGGTTAGCTCCGTAAGGGGACCGTTGCTCCTGTACCGGGTTCGATCCCAGGCTGGGGTCGGAGGAGAGTTGTCGCTGATGATCACCATAGCGTGAAACAGCTGTACGACATCTCCTTGGTGTCCGACGTGAGAGAGACCTCCTGGGTCCTTGGGGCCCACGGTGTTGGGGGACCGGGCCGTTTGTCGGCTCGACGAACATCTCTCAGTAACAAGGAGGACTCGACAGAGAACAGGCCACTTGTCTTTACGGGATGCGATGCCATTGAAAGAACCTCATTCGGAAGTCCAACTCGCTCAACAACAACAACATCGACATGAGCATGACTTCCCAGAAACTGGGTGTTACTTTTGACTCACCCTGTATAAAGTCAACTTATAAAATACTGATTCTACGTGATATACAGAAGAGTTCATAAATGAGTCCACTATTATAGCCACACCCTGCACACAAAGGAATCTTTTAAGGAAGATTCTTATTTCACATTTATAAAAACCGTTTCTGTAAAAGACTAAAGGCAATCATAAGAAACGAGAGAGAGAGAGAGAGAGAGAGAGAGAATAAGAATAAGAATAATTAAATAAAATTTAGTTTTAAGATTTCAGAGAATTCTCTCATTTTTTAAGATGCTGGAAATACTTTTCAGAATAGATCCACTCATGCTAAACTATTTCTATCAGTCACTCTCTACTAACTGTAATCTTTTATTTTTGATGTCAGTGATAAATCTAGATATACCTGTTATATTAATCTTACGTTATTGTAATGCATATTAAATCTTAAGTTGCAATTTTAATGTAATTAGAAAATCTATTTAGAACAATTAATGTTACTGAAATAGACTTTAACACTACCCTGTTAATGTCATATATGTAAGTGAAGAAAATTATACTACTACAGACATTTCTGGTATTGATTTGGTGTGTGTGTGTGTGTGCGTGTGCACTACAGCACCACATCAGTAGTAGATTAAAACAGCATTTGTTCTATAAGATGAATCTATGAAAGCAAATGAAGTAACAGAAACAGGCTACTTTCTTATCCAGAAAAGAAATATTAAAAAAACAAAAATTAAAATGTACAAAGTCACAAACTTGTAAATTGAAAATACTACATTTTACACCAAATTAATAATAAAACCAATGCTACAGATGGAGAATATTCTTATATTAAACTAATACTGCTATAATTAGATGTTAATCATGAGTAACAAAAATTTCTTACATTAATTACCTCTTTAAAAAGGAATTTTTGATAAATTTTACTTTACCTTCAACACTATTTATTAAGTATTGTTTTCTTTCATTTAAAAAAAAAAGTTGTAACTGAAATACAATCTTCTTTAAACCTCTCCTAAAACAATGTATAAAAAATTACAATAAAAATCATTAGTAAATATTTTCAGAGTTGAGGTAGGGGAGATAAGCCAGTACTTACATTTCAGTTGATAGGAGAACATAGTTCAAAGATGTCTGTTGATACAGTTAAAATATTTTAAAATACAGCAAATTGTACAAAGGTAAACATCACACACAAGACCATGCGACAGCCAGCAGTCTGCAAGAAAGCGCCATCTACAAAATGTTTTTTTTTAAACTAAAAGTAATTAATGAGAAGAGGAACCAATGCATTTGAGTTTTAAAAATGATAAAAACAAAAATTCAGAAATATCTAAGCACTTATTAATAAAATATAACAGGAAAAAATAAAAGGTTAAAAGTCAATCAATCAATCTTGCAGTACGATGCAAGGTATATGGAGTTGGTAAATAAGTGAAGGTAAACACATGCAAAGAATTAGTAGGAAAAAACAAAAAAAGCTAGTTAGGACAGTCAGTCACCATCAGCGTTCTGAAGTAAACGGGCTGAGATTGCACTAATTTTCCCATAATTGATTTTTCAACAAAAAAATTTTTAAGCTTCCTCAGTGTTTTTCACATGGTTTTATTTAAATAATTTTAATTTTAAAAATTTTAAATAAACTTTTTAAATTTAAAAAAACTCATTTGCAGTTCCATAGTTCTAAGTTTTTGTGAACTATCCTGTGGTAAGCCTGTTTTCAATAGTTCCATAGTTCTACATTTTTAACAATTAAATTTCTATACATATTTGAAGTGTGTCCATTGTGTTCAATGCAAATGAACCAATATCCATGACACATCATCTCAAAGTTTTAACAGAAAACAGTAGTGCTTCCCAGATCTTCCAGTAAAGTCTTAGACAATATTATTCAAATTATCTTTATATCTCTTCTTTTGACAGATATTTTTTTTATTTTAAAATGGTTTAAACTGAACCATTACAAAAACTTCATGAGCCAAAATACCGTTTATGTGCATAAAATATAATCAGTATCAAAATGAAATTTTTCCATGTTGGATATTATTATGCTAAGAAAATATTTATATTTTAAAAATTATATTTAGAGGATAGCATTACAATAGAAGATATGTGCATTAAAAGATAATCTAAAAAATTTTAAATAAACCAAAAAAAGGGTATAAAATTTAAAATATCAGTTCAGGAATAAGCTATTGCTAATTCTACATTTTATGTTATCTATAACAGGCCTAAACTAACACAAGGATGTAAATTTAAAAATCAAAAACAAAATGTTACTAAACTACTTAAGTATGCTGAGGTCAGGTGACTGTTGTCTTTGTGGGGTGGACACAGCAGCAGCAAACTAGAAGATGAGTGCTGCTGGATAGGAGAGAGAGAGAAATAGAGAAAGAAAGAGAAAGAGAGACAGAGAGAGAGTACATACGAGTACAGAGGTTGTAGCTGCATGTGAGAACCTTTCCCCTGTGATTGATAGGAAGAATAGGAGTCAAATCCACCAATGAAGTCAACTGTAACAAAGAACAAAGGAGAGTTATACAACAGTTCTTTTCGATGAACAGAACAGATAGACATGCACTCACATACATCAGTGTAGATGGTAAATTAATTTCTTAAAAAATGCCATACGCCCAAAGTTATATAATTAAAATACAGACAAAAAATGCAATAACACCTATAACTAATTGTTTACTATAAACTACAACATATTGTACAAATTTTAAAACAAAGATTAAAAAGTAGCAAACCTGGAGTCACTGCCTTATAAAAATATTGAGCTGTCTGTGTTGAAATATCAATGTATATTTAATTCACTGACATTTTCTTTTATATCTATTAAACAATAATATGGAAAAATCTTTAAAAGCTTCATAAAAAAACTTTTAAATTTATTTTTAATGACTTTTCAAGACAACTATGGGATTCTGTTTCATCGTTTTACTTTGAACAGGCAAAAAAAAAAATTCATTACGCAATTATTTTAAATAGAATTTTAAAAACTATTTTGAAAGTTAATGGTTTTCAGTTGGAAAAGAACTAAAGAATCCAGAAATTTTGTTTTCTTGTTTTCATTGAAAACAAATTTCTAAATATTCTTTTATCTTTTTAGTAAAATGAATACCTGTCTGCCTGCACTTGTTCTACCATTATCATTTAAATAAAGTATACTGAATACCTAAATGACTGGTACTAATACAGTTTTAACTAAATTATACAACACTTCCCATTACAAAATTATGAAAAATAACACTATCATGGCAATAAATGTAGTATTATCAAGTATAAAACAGGAAATTTTAAATAGTGCATATGGCCTTTCTAACAGCCATATGTTATAAAATGGATACATATGATATACAAAATATTTCTTTGGTGAATTGGCAATTATAGCTACAAATGAGCATGTATATCAGTGTCATTTCCGATTTAGCTAAGAATAAATGCTTAATGCTTCATTTTAGAAAATGAGTTGTTTGTGTGAAAAAGAAAAACAAAAAACAAATACAAATACAAACAAAACAGTAAGGAGATTTGTAGAATGTTTTAATGAGTGCTTTCTGTTGCTTTTCTAATGAACTTGGATAATTGCATATTAATTACTAAGTGTACTTTTCTGATGGTTCCTAGTGAGAATCTCTCCCACCACTGATAGGACCTTTGGGGGAAAGTCAGAAAAACAGTTTACACCACACAGATGCACGAAAATCAATCTGCTGTCTAAAAGAGAAAAAAAAGAAAAGCTGTGGAACAAAAGACAAAATTTTGCATTGGTGGATTTTTAATGACTTTGCTGATGAGTAATTAAGTAATTTGGCACAGAGAAAAATTGAAAATTACTACACTGTAGAATAATGAGGAATCTGTTCTGCATGAGATGATTTGATTAACTGACATCATCAACAGAAATTACCAGATTAATCATGAAAATTTTAAAAATACTTCTAGAATATTTAAAAGGAACTATAAACTGGTCTACACCATTTTTAAGTGGGGGAAATGTATGTAATTACAAGTTTTACAGTGAAAAATCAGTATAAGATTTTAGCTAATTAATTTTTTTATTATTACTGACAATAAGTGGTTGCTCAGAAAATATCAAAAATAATAGTGTACCATTAATATACATTTAAGTTTTATGAAAAAAAAAAACAAGTTGCAGGGGACTATATACTGGCCTTACCACTACTGTTGCTAAATAGTTTCACAACTTTCACATATGCTACTCAACCACATATTTCACATGCATAGCATACTCAGTTTTCTCACAAGCAGATCTATAGAAAAAGGTTAGCCTACTGCTGAGATCCCTTCAGGTCCCTCTTCCGTATTGCTCTCTACAACCACATATTGTTAATGGAAAATAATTTGTAAGCAGACAAAGATTTTAATAAAGCCAATATGAATGAAAAAAGAGTGAAACAGAACCAACAAAAGGTGCTAACTAAAGCAATCAAAAAAATTGCTTGCTTCCTTCCTTTTCTAATGTTGGAGGGGCAATCCTACTATCAAGAATCTTGGTAACTTTCTGCACATACCACTTACAATCATTTCTAATTTTCGTCCAGTGAATGCATGCAAGGTAAATAATTATCATTTATGAATATTAAAAAAATCAGAGTTTAGTTTCAAGAATTTTTCACAATTAAAAAAAACAAAAAAAAACCTGTTACCTGGATTCCCAAGAGAAAGCTGGCATAGGTTTAAAAGTGGGTAAAGTTATTTAAGAGTATTCTGCTAGGATAAAGACAAAAGTGGAGTTATTTTATCCAAATTATGCAACAATTTAAAAATAATTACCATTCTTGCTTCAGTGCACTTGCAATCAAATTCTCTCTCTCTCTGTGTTTATTTCTTACTACACATACATGGTTTCCCTCAATGTAACAAGACTAAAAATCATTTAACGAGTTTCACAACTTGGAATTAATCTGACCAACTGCACTAAATCCAAAGTGCCTATTTCCCCAGACGTTTTAACCAAAGATGCTGAAATAACTTTTACACTTCAATTTTTCTCTACCACTATTCAGTGCATTTCCTAAAACGAATAAAGTAATGGATGCTTCTCTCTTATACCATTTTCAACAGCAACTGTTCCGATGCATTAGCTAAAGCTTTGACTGAAAAGCACTTCTAAAAAAATTAACATATTAAAGAGATGTTAATACTTCCTAAGACTTAGAAATATATTTTCAATCTTTTCAACGAGTATAAATTTTCAAATGAATTTTGTTTCCCCTTTTTTTCATTTTTTCTAACTTTTACAGGTAACTCACCTGTATGAATTTTTGGAGTAAAGAAAAGATTAGCTAAAATTTAAACCAGTTTAAGATAAGCAATACTTTTATCAAACATTTTCTATGGTTAGTTACATGGCAAGTTATATAGTTTTAACAAAAACATTTTTTTAAATCTGCATATTACAAATCATTAAAATGTTTTGATCTTGCAAGAAATCATCTTTTTCTGCATAAATAGAAATATCTTAGTAATTGAATCCTCATCTTGCCCACACATATCAATAAGTCCTTGAGGCACAGTATATTACTAAGCCATGATATACAGATGCTTTTAGTACAGTATAGTATTTGTGGAAGCAAATAGTGTGGACATTTTTAAAATAAACAAGTTGGACTTTTTTGCATACGCAAAACACATATACTGTACAGCACATCATTATACTTGTGACAAGAATACTAACTCAGTTACAGATATTGCAGTGAGTTCTGTATCAGAACATCTAAAAATGTCATGTTTTATAGGTTTAAAATAAAAAAAAAAATTTCTGCTATCTGACTTTCTATATCTAATGTATATTTATATCTCATAAGATAAGGATGCATATAAAAATTGCTGAATGAAATTACAGTTTCGCTCAATTAGGAAAACAATGTTCTTTGTGAGGAGATCGATAAGCAGAAAAAAATAGAGGAGAAAAAAGAGAAAGGAATAATATCATAAACATTCATTTGAGGAACCTCCGTATGAACCCCATAAGATGAAAAAATATCTTGAATTTTTCTTTCTTTTTCTGCATCAAAAATAAATTTAAATAAAAATCTTAGTAAGCCTAAAGAAAGATGGAAACATCAAATTGGTACATTTCTAAAGCTATATAATTTGTCTCTCTCTCTTTGGAATATAATATTAAAAAAAAACATCTGCCTCTCAGAAAATAATTAAATAGGCCTTTTAAATATGTGCACTTTCAAAATACAGTATCTTACAACTTACTGAAATAAATTATTGCACTAAAACAATGGCAGCTAAGTAAAAAATATTTTAAAATATAGTTTACTTTCATATTTGTCATCTATCCCCTTGATGGCATGCCTCCAATCCCTGCACAACTTCAGTAAACATTCATCCCTCCCACACCTGGGAATGGCTTCACTCACATTTTACCCAGTTTTGCACACATCCATTGGATGTAAAAGAAAAATTTCTTTGAAAAATTGCAGCAAAGTCTTATTTTATTACCATTTAAATTATAGACATATCTATTCCCATTTGGATGACCAATATATCTATTTACTATATTTATTTCATGAATGTTTCTAATTCTCCTTTGTTGTAAATCAAAGTATGCAGCAGTCACAAAGCAACCACGGCTTAGTTTACTGCTCTCTATAGATTCTTCCCATTCTTAAAATGCATACAATAAACTTCATTTACTGCCTTCAAGTTGAAGTGTTGGTCAGTATATGCTGGTTAAGTTAGACAACTCTTCATTAGTAAGTTGTTATTTTAGTTTTCTTTAAGGTAAAAGAATAAATTCCATCACTATTAATGTCTATAAATGGAGTAATCAGATAGTAATTAATGTCTTTTTAGCTATGAGTCAAAGGCACCATACCTCAATAAAACCCTCAAAACAAATTATTCAGGAACTAATGTATTTCTGTCTGCCACAACTAAAATGACTGAAAAAGATGTCAAAAAACCAACAAATGAATGAAATATTATGTACTCATGCCATCACTACATAATAGGGATGTTCAAGTAAAACCTGCCTGGAATACCATCACTGTAATTGTATCTGGCTGGGTTTCATATGATCATCCCTAGTATATATTAAAGTACATAAGCTCATAGATTAACAACTTCAAAGAAACAATGGTCATGGTCTGAGGACTCTATAGAAATAAACACAAGTGTAAAATGACAAGCCATATCAACACATCCCTCGCTGGCCTTTCATTAGATTTTTTTTAATATGTGCAATTAGTAGTATTTAATACTCTCTAGTTGTCTAATAATCATAATAATCTGTTGCATTCCATCATGAAGTTATCATCAAAATATATTTCTTAAAATGCAGCTTAGTTACTGTAAAATTTTATCAAATGTGATTTCAAGTATGGCTTATGTATTTCATATTCATTAACTTAAAGGAGCACACACCAGTGTGGCACATCTGCTACAGTTTGAAAGAAGAATGGGGTTATTAAGCATATAAAAAAAAAAGAAAAAGCAGCAAGTTAGATGGTATCGATGTACTTCATCAGGAAGCCATCTGCAGCAATGTAATGAAATATAGACACATGTTGGTGATTGAATAAACAGTTACTATATTTGTTCTCATGGTTTCAAAAGTATGGTTGTGTTGTTGTCATACACAAGTCTTCATAAAGAAATAACCACTCTACATTAGAGACAGCCCTGTTGAGGAAGCTTATTGCTGCATTTATAAACTAGATAGTATTGCCTCACCCTGCACCACTGCCAACTTTCAAAGGGAAAGGACTATTAGGACTCTTCATGTATAGATGTGACATGAAATTTAAGTGCCTGGAGAAAATCCATGCAGCTGGCTAGTGAGGAAAAGCTGGAAGAAACCATGTTAGAGAGGCGTGCCAATTATTGCAGGCCACCTAAGCAATCTCACTCAGTTTATTCCAAAACAGACTGGCCCTCTTAAAATCTCAGCTAAGTAAAGGGCAGTTGTCACACTTTACAATCTACCATATGCTATTCCATCATCCTGAAGTTTACAGGAAGTATCAGAATATATGGTGTGTCTCTTGTACCTACTGGCACATGAATTGCAAATTTAATAGAAAAACAAGGTCAACTTTGAGCTCTTCAATAATTTCTTTTTGTTGAACCAAATGGTCCTTGCTGTCTTTTGAGCTGTACACCTCTGCTTTAAAGAATAGCAGCAGTGATAAGTGACCAAAGTTCTTCCCTTAAATACTAACCAGTGTAGTATGTTGATATTACCCAATAACCAGGGCAATATCCCCACATTACATCTAAATGGTGGTTTGCAGAGGGAGCATGATAACTATATCAAAAATGGTTTTATCATGAAAAAAGAAAAAAGTTACATATATTAAGAGCCAAGACTCTTTTAACAATCAATTATAGTTATGCATGAAAATTAGTCAATCCAAAATGAAATCATGCTAAATAACACATTTTTTTTTACAAGTTTAGTTTAAGAAAAATCTCACAAAAAATCAATCAGAACATCAGCATGGTCTGATGCACATTACTGTTATTTATCCTAAAGAACACAAAAGAAAAAAATATTGATTACATGTTAAGAGAGATCTGATTTTATCTTTTATGGGTTCACTCTAAAGTTTATACTCAATGAAAGAAAAGTTAATTTACAGAGCAGGGTGTTTCTCTAGCTTTAATCCTTTCCTGTTCAAAATTGACGAATCACTTAATGATCGCTTAAATCTATACAACAGATGGTACGTGCAATGCAAGAACATGTCAGTCCATATTATCTTTTCTGGCTATTTACATCAGATTGCTTTACTAGAGCTAACACCACCTAGATGAACACCACCTCCAGAAAGATGAAAGCTTTCCTGACAATAAACATCTCCATGGAATGCCATTCTATGCTGTCCATTGAGGGTTTCTGAAGTGAGGATGATAGATTTAATGTCAAAAGTGATAACAGTAAAAAGAATCAAGAAATTGAATTGGTATTGGCACCTCTGTGACAACAGTCTGGTGATTTTACTTTCTGCACTATAAAAATGAATTTTTCTCTTCATTTTCTGGACATATTTCCTTTCCACGCTAAGTCATTTGTGCTATTTGAATCATTCCATGGTTTTTTAATGTTTTTTTAATAATTTTAATCAGGTAGACACATTCTGTGCAGCCATCTTAGAAATTGTCTGAACATCTGTGCATATTAAATATTGCATTTTAAGATTGGGAAAGGGTTAATTTCTAATATAACAGCTAATCTGACTAAATTTAAAGCTAAGAGAAAAAAAAACATTACTCTTTAAGAAAATTAGGTCCAAATATTGCTGCTTGAAAAAGCTTTGAAGAGAGTAATGGTAGTCAAATGTAGTGTGTTCTACTTATACAGTATTTTTAGGATATTCAATTAGTTGTTTATTATAATTAATAATTTTCTTTTTATTTAAATGTTGAAAATGGAGTAAAGAAATACAGATGCTAAATAATTCAGGTGCTAAAAATAAGTATATATAAATTTCTTTTTCAACAAAGACAGAGGAATTGATCTTCTGAAATATGAATGCTTACAACTGATGAAATATACCAGGGTTTGCTTGCTTGTTGTTAAAAAGAAAGGTCTACTACAATAACCATGCAGACTATCAAGTGATGATAAAAGTAAAACGTTTAATGTGTGTCCAGGTCTGATTTCAGTGACACCTGGTGTGAAGACTTCCACGAGTTACAGGTTTACTTGTTAGATTGCTGTACAGGTTTATACTTCAGATGAAGCCGCTTTAGCAAGTCTGCTAATGCAGCATTTGATAGCTGATTATCAGCAACATCTCTGCAGCAACACAGTCAAAATAATGATTCAGAGCCCTGAGGTACTTGAGGAAAAATGTTATTGCTTTGATTCCATTTTTTAGACTGGTCACACTTGAAATGTGGCAGTAGCATCCTCCTCCTAAATAATATGGATAAAATTTCAAGCTTGCTGGTATAATAGCAGATGTGTCTTTAAAGTGGTAATACTGACAACAGAATTAAAACATCCTTCAACAACATCAACTTTATCCCTTCACCACACCAGATTATAGTCCATACAATAATGCTCCCACTTCTATATTGGACTATGGGTTGAAGATATTGAAGGTCTTCATTAAGTCTTTTCCACTGACCAGACTTTCTGAAGCATTTTATTCCTGATGTACAAAAGGGGTTGCTTATTTGCTAAATACTCTCTATAGCCAAGTCAATAGAGATGATATTGAACCATTCTTTGGCTCATTTCTGTTGCATGGGCAATGTTAGCAAGAGAAATTTTCTTGTTGATGAGTGCAAATGTGATGAATAATGCCATTTTGTCAAAATTCACTTTGGTGAACCTCACACTATATTGGCTACAGATCCACAAAAAGTGCCAAGATCTTTTGTAATCTATTGTTCTTAAATGGCTTATAGCACAATCTTGGATAAACAGAGAAATATCATGAGATCCACCAGATTTCAGCATGGTGATAGTGTACATTGGTTGTCTGCCAACCTAAGCAAACTATATGTACATGATGACCAATAAATCATGACACTATTTACTTAGATATTTCTACAGATGTACATCATTCTTCTCACTGTTGTTTATTTGTATAAGACAATTGAGAGATGGTGATCAGTCACTCTTATTTCTTAAAGATTACACCAGGTATATATATATGGTGTAATGAGTTAATTCAATGTCAAACAAACAAGATGTTGAAGCACTTCTTAATCCCTGAGTTACAATAGAGGGGCTTCAATTTGAAAGAAATCTGGATATATGTACAAATGATACAAAGAATGAAAAAAATGGGATTATGATAATAATCCAATATCCAATTCTCATAAATATACAAAGATATTGAATATTAAAAGATCATTATTATTATATTTGTAATATTTTAATTATTTTTCAAAAAAATTTCATGTTCATTAGTTAAGATTTTTTTTTTAAAAAAAGAATGGTCCAAACTGAAAATGGAAGGTCATGCAATTCAGTTAAATTACAAATCATACCAATGGATTAACTAAATGCAAAATTATACTTAACCATGAATTAAATGAAAGCTACTAATTAAAATTTATTACACTCCAATTAAATATTTAACACAGTTCTGCTTTACTCAAACTCTATTCGCAAACATTTCCATGCAAATGAACATAAAAAAGAACATTCTTTAAAAAAAACAACTAAAGTTGGTATGATGTTTATTTTCTCAGAAATTCCTTGTAGGTTGAATCAAAAATTCACAATGGAACCACATAATTCTAGAAATGCTGACACATTTTCATTCTCTCTGCCTTACTGATTCAGAGAACCAAAGAAATTAATAGTTCTAATTCTAAACTAACAATTTAATAAAATTTGTGAAATAGCTGGAATAAAGAAACAATCATTTTTTAAAATTTCACAGCCATAGAGAAATCTGACCCAGAGCGAGCTCATTCATTCCAGTCAGCGTCGTAGTAAGTTTGTGTGTGAATGTGTGCATTTTTAATAGTAATAAAGAAAAAGAATCAATTTTAAAATGCACAGAACAATAAAATATGAGAGAGGGGAGAGAGACAGGAGATTACACAAAACCACAGATTTCTTTATGTACCACACAAATAGAGACAAATAAACAAGCAAAGGTATGAAAAAGATGCAATTAACATTCACAAGTGAGTTGCTATATTTACAGCCTAAATTTGAAATGCTACATTAGAATGCATTTATGTCAAAACATTACAATGTTTCAGAGGAATTATATTTCACTATTATACTAGGTCTGCACACATCCCCATCTCCCCAAATTATAGCAGTGTGTTATAATGTATGTGCAGTAGGTCTATAAAGTCTACCTATTTAGCAAAATACTTAAGTGACTGCAGAATCCACCAAAACATTATTAAATTGATAGACCTGAATACAGGCATAGTGCCCACTCTGAAAATACTGCATAAAGCTTTCAATAAATAGGATTAATTATCTCATTCTACTCTCATCTGATCTCAAAATAAGAAACAACAAAACACTAATTCATTCTGATCAATAAACTGTAAGTGTTTTATTTTTTTGTTGTTTCTATTCTAATACTGATTTACATCCCTGACAAATCTTCTCTCCATGGGCTCCATGACCTTGGACAAGTGTAAGCAGGGGTGTCCATCACATTGATATGTTTAGCTTCCATTTAATATCAGAAACAAAAATAAAGAAATACACTTATTGTAAAAAAAAAAAACAAACAATTTTACTTATTTTAAATTATTCCATATTTAGAAGTTTAATGAAAATGTTTCCAAATGCTATACCCAGATGTCCTATATAAAAGCAATAAGTATCACAATCAAACAACTGAACACACAATAAACAGCACAGCATTTAACAAAGAACACTGCAGATGTGCAGAATACAACGTAAATGCTCTAACTTCTTTTCCTCAAATCAACATGGTCTGGCAAGGAAGCACTATTGAGACTAATTGCAAAGCTTGATTAAAACAGAGAGTGAGTGCATCATTTGTATGGGGAGTGGAAAGAAAAACAGAATAAGTACTCCATTCTATTGAACAACAGAGCAGAGACAGGCTACTGACCACTAACAAACAAAAGGGTTAACTTGCTATGTACATAATAAATATAACTGAAGTTAAATTGTTCCTAGTTTGCAATACTTTCTCAAGAGTAAATGGCTAGTTCTTCTGTTTTCATTAAAAATTTTGTGTTAGCAGTTTAACACTTATTGTTGCCTGCTATGCATTAATATTCATTGAGTCTGTCGTATTGGACAGTTACCGGCATTACTATTTATTCCCTTTCCATCTGTCATGTTTGCATTTTATTTACATTATTATTCATTTTTTTTTTACTATACGAAGATTAGTTGGTTCAATGCTTAGAACATTTCTTGAAAAAACACTACATTGCTTACACTTTTAACATATGTTACTATTATTTAAGAATGATTCAGTGTCTAGTCATTTTGATGTTTTGGTAGAAAAAGTAGAAACTTCATAACCCTTACAACACTATGCATAACTATAACATACCTAAAGATATCTGTAGTCTTCTTGACAGGAAAGCTATTGCCTCTCCACACAATGAAACATATCATATATTTAAAATTATTGTTAATTTTCTTAAAACTAATAATAAAGATCAATTATTTTAAAATGTATTTGTTAGTGTTCTTAAAAGTTCTCTTAATTTAAATGAATGTTTCAGAAAAAGTAGAGATTTTCATGCAAATGTACACAGAGGAGAACCTATTATGGCATATACAGTACTTCTAGAACAAAAAAAGTTTATTAATATCCATAACCATTTTCAACTTTTAAAAACTACTGCTAGTATTTTATTTCACTTGCTCTGAATTTTAAAAAAAACCAAACTTTTTATCAATGCTTAATTGCTTTTAAGTATTTTCTTATCAACCAAAAATAAAAATGTTAGTACCAGCTTTGTTCAATACCCTTAATATCTGTAAGTCTCTGTTTGATAACTGGAGTTACAAAGTATGGAAATTGCAGAGTTAAGATTTCTGAAAAAACTAATAACTTTCTCACCATGTGGATGAAAGAGGTTGCACTATAACAACTTTTAATTTTTAAGTTCCTCACTGCAGCAACTTAACCCATTCTATCAGGTGACCAGCAGCAAATCACTTTACTCAACTGACACGTGCCAGAAGAGCTAACGGAAGTGCTTTAACCATGGACTATGCTGCAAAACTTAACACACCTGTGACCTGCTATATCAAGTCAGCGATCAAATGGATGAGGACTGAGCAGAAGACCAATCCAAGCTCTCTGTGTACGAGACGTAAGTGGGAAGGGCCCAGCTGTCACGGACTTGTACTGGCTGGTACTTCATACAGTTTTCTTGGGGACGAGCGTAGGTGCTAGTTTTCGTAATGTACTTACAACTCTCATCTTCTTCTGTATACACATAGATAGTAACACAGGAAAGCACAAATCCAATCAACTAGAAAACAAAATACAATCAATAAACAGAGTATTACACTTTAATAAAGAACAAAAACAACTGCAAATAATTCATAGAAGCTAAGGCAAATAAAAACGAAGCATACAATAGTTAATTTATATATGTAGGCACAATGCATTTATTTGTAACTAGTTGAAAAAAGCCACGCATCACCTCTAGTGGTAACATGTAGCCAAAAGAGTAAAAACTTATGGACTACTACATCTTACAATTGCCTGTTTGCATGGCAGCAATCAACCAAATAAAAGTAGCAATATAATGAGAGAAAAAATTTCTTCCTGGTTCATTATATGCAGAAGTGTTGGTTGTTTTATGATTCTTCTTTAAATTTGGATGATTTAGTAACATGTTGCACTAAACTACTTATAACCAAAACTATTTTGCTACACTTAAGTCTTAACACTGCCTTCTTCACTGATTCTTGACACCTCTCACATACCTCCATGCAAGTTCATCTATAGCTAAGTGATTTTCTGATCAGCTTTGACCATTACATAGCAACATATGGTGATAGGTGTTCTTTTTTAAAATTATTATTTGAGGATCTGTCACCTTATCAATACTTTTAGTTTAATATCTAATTTAATAAATGTTAAAATGAAAAACTTTAGACAATGCTACCTACACATCTACTTAATATTATGAAGCAAAAAAAACAACTTTTTTTCCTTTTCTTAAAAAAAAAGAGGAAAACCGTTCACTAAAAGAAAAATAAACTGTAAGGTGGACAGATTTATTTAATGCTTTGCAGTGGGTCACATTTTCTCTCTTAGATTAAGTGAGATACTTTTGTTTTACTTAACTACCCAGTGGACATAAAAATCGTTTATAAATCCAACCTCTGCTATACAAAATAAAACTTGGTTCAAAGGGAAAACTTTATTAGCTGAAGATAGAACAGTACAAATTAAACAATGATTAAAACATAATATAAAAACCACTCAGCATTGCTTTCTTTTCCAATAGAAATTTAAATTGTCAAATTAAAATTCAAAGTCATCTTTTCCTCTTTCATTTCTAGTATTTTAGTGCATACCTTGTTTTTCCTTAATTACAAACTGTAACTTAATTCAATATTTTTTGTTTTCAAATTTATGTTATAACCATATATAAGCAACAAAATACAAATATTTCCCCCCAAAAAAGTGAATAAGGCCCATGTACTGTGGATGATAGTTCTATTGGTTCTTTCATTACTCCAGTTGTCAAAAAATTACATTTTTTAATGTAGTTAAAGAGTTAATGGAAATGCATCTCTTTTCATTTCAGTTGAATATCTAAACAAATAATCTAGACAAGTGGTCCACCTGTAATTCATTTTTCCACACTGCAAAATTTGTTCCCATAAATATCATGGAGATGAGATCTAATGAAAGCGACAGAGCTGTAACTTTCCATAATAGTTCAATTCACTCATTACCTAAATATAATGCTTTAAAAATTATAAAGAACCTAAAGAAAATGATGAGATTTTTTTGGCATGTTCAGAAATTTAAAAAAATAAATAAAAATTAGAAATACCAATAAAACATTTCCATAATTTATCTGCTGTTAATTATTAAATACTCTTAATATTTATTAAACTCTGAATTTCAGCAAAAGCAACATGACACATTGTATGAAGAATATGTTGGTAAAATTAATTATATTTTCTGGATTTATTCAATCACTGGCCTAAAGTGAAAGTTGCTTTATTTACTGATTTTATGGAGGATTCCTTTTATTTAGATTTGTAAGTATGAAAGATTGTAAGTCACCTTGACAAATTAAAAAAATTTTTATCAAAATAAAAAAGTACTTTAAATATAATATTTTCTTTTTTGTTTTATATCTCCAGTTAAAATTGTAATAATACAGTATGCTTCTAAAATAAAATAAAATTAAAAAACCCAAAAAAGTGTTCGTCCTTACTCAATTTAGTTCTTTTAATCATTTATTTTCAAATGTTTTTTTTTAAATTAGCAAACTTCTTAGATTAGCCAATGCATTTTATTTTTCTGAAATTTAAAATAGTTGCTTCACAAAATTTACTATTT
Organism: Nautilus pompilius; assembly: GCA_018389105.1. Classification (NCBI taxonomy): domain Eukaryota; kingdom Metazoa; phylum Mollusca; class Cephalopoda; order Nautilida; family Nautilidae; genus Nautilus; species Nautilus pompilius. The sequence goes on from JACATO010000687.1 coordinate 964,393, forward strand.
TTTCTTCTATTTATGATATTTACTTTCTATATGCTGCTAAATGTAACATATAAAGTTCTGACAGAATTAAAAGCAAAAGCTAATTAGCATTTCTTAAAGTATGAGCATATTCAAAATTTAAAACAGAAAAAATGGCACAAATAAAATGCTAAACCAAATGCTACAAACTCACCGAAAACAAACATTGCACAGCAGCATGTATAATCTCAACATAGTAGTAATCCACAGCACAACCCTGAACAAGCTCTTCAGGTGGTCTGCTTTCATCATCCACAGTTTTCATCCAGGTATCATTTGTGATATGACATCCAATTCCATGTTCTAACCACCAGCTTTTGTTTTTTGTGCCAATGTTCAAGATGTATAACTCTCTTGTCTAAAATAAACAAAATATATACATTAACCACTGTGCTGATGATGGAGACCCTTGGACAGAATTAGCTATCCAGGAAAACAATAGAAATTTCCTAACTAGAAGTGGTAAGGATCTCAAGCAGAGTGAGCAGGTAAAGAAACGGTGAGGATACAAACTTAATGCTGTTTGCACCTCCATGACAAATGAGCATACTACATGCTTGTCTAACCAATCACATATTACATCTGGTCTTTTATTTTAATATCTGTTTGCCATGTATGCACAAAATCATTTTTATGTTGTAGTTCATTATTAACAACATTTTAAAAGACCTAAGTTATGCCTTTTGGTTTTACTGGTAATGCCATTTTCCTCTAAAAATGGAAATAACATACTGAAAACAATGGTAATAATAAAGAAAACCTAAACAATAGCATGAAAAATACAAGTAATTAAACAAGTTTAAAAATTATTCAACTTCAGTATTCAGAATATATTTAATAATCCAAAGAAATAAATGAAACTGATATGTAAATAAAATTGTAAAATCTTCACTATAAATGGAATGCATTCTTAAAATCAGGTTACAACTAGTAATCAGAAGTTAATAATTCAACTTTATAGTGACATTTAATCTCATTTCCTAACAAACAACTGTACACCTGATAGTCAGACTTTACCAAATGGAAAATTTCTTTAATATCCATAAATCACAGGGAAAAATTAGAAAAGTTGTCACCTGACTGATGATGATAAATTAATGTCTGCCAGAATGCAAGAATTAACAAGTACAAATTCTGAAAGAGCATCTTTTAATAAATAGTTTTAAGGTCAATGCAATGCTTACAGAATCTAATTATTCATTAATTATTAATAATGAATGATTTCTCTCGCAGATCATAAATTGTTTTTAAAAAGCTGAATTTTCAATATAATTAAAGTAATTATCATGTAAAAGGATTTAGAAAAATACAAAATCTACAAGAAATATTCATAAAAATGTAACTATTTTTCAAAAAACCATTAATTTAATTTCTTTTATTATCATGTATGAATCAGTAATCAGCATATTCATAAAATATATTTTTCAAAATGATTCATCAATGATTTTCTCAAATAGTTTTTCTTAATAAACTGGTTTCCTGATTTCCTTTATGGGTAATGTGATAAAACATTTTCGTGTAGCTCAAAAATTGTGATGTCATAATTAATCTTCATTTATCCTCATGTGATTTAATCTGCTGACTAAAGTACTGTAATACTTGTGCAAGACTTCTATGATAAAAAATCTCTCTTGTTTTTCTTTTATTAGTAAAGTGGTAATATTGTCAAAGAACGTTTTGTTGGACTGAGGTATCTAATCTTCACATTTGCACACAACCAAATGAGGATAATTTTTAACCATGAGGAAGTACTCAGCATGCTAATTGAGGCTGCAAGAAAAGTCATTTACTACATGCAGATAGTATATGCTAAATACCTTGTATTCAGTAGGTTCAGGTCCTACAAGAGAAAGTCAGAAAAATGAAAACAAGAGGACATACTACAGAGATGTGCTTAGACTGGTTCCCATAGTTGTAATGTTTCTTGCTGAGCATGGTCTTTCCTTTAAAGAAGATAGCAAAACTGTCAGCTCCCTTAATAACTTATTATTTTGGAATCATGAAAATGTTGAATCAGTTCAATCCTTTTTGTTGTTGAACATAAAAAATATGGAAAAACTGGTAAACGAAGCCTATCATTAACTATTTGCAAAGAATTTCTTTCTTTAATGGAGCAAGTACTTTCTGAAATAATCAGTCAATTGCAGATGGCAAAGTATGTTTCATTCATTATAAATTCCACTCTATGCATGGCTTTTGTTCCTGTGCACAATGTATTACTGCAACACAGGCAGGTTCAAGAGTTTTCTGAAAGGTCTGCTTATAATGAGACATACTGGAAAATCACCCTTTCGTTTTGTTCTTACGGTTTTAAAGATGATGAACACTGACTTTAACTGCAGAGAGGTCATTGTTATGACAATGCCAGTAACACATTCAAAATGTATAAACATTTATAAATACAAATTTAAGAGATTAATCTGATAGTAGAGTGAGTTCTTCACACAGATCAGTTTGTTAATTTCCTAGTGTAAATTGCTGCTTGGAGAATGTTTTTGTTTTTGTTTTCTGTTCATCAACCCATCACTGGCAAGCTGTTATAGCAGGATTAGGTTCAAACAAAAATAAGAGAATTGAGACACTAAAGGGTCTGTCATACTAGAAGAGTCTAGTCATGGCCAGACCACAAAAGCACTTTGTCTTAATTATGGCAATATCCAAAAATATTTGAAAAGTCCAGCTAACAATTCAAAACAGAACCCAAGCATGCACAACGATCCTCAATCTCTGCACAACGAGATGAACAAGCTGAAAATTGCTTTTCCCTGCAGCCTTTAAAACAATTCTATATAGATTTCAGGTCAGTGGGTAACATTCTTTAGGCTTTTGACATACACCTAGTAACTGCTATAAAACTGGTGGGCTTACTGAAGAAATCTATGGCAGATCTGAGCACAATTTGATAGCTTTGAAGCAGCAGCTTAAATAATAACAACACAAGTTTCTCAAGAAGAGAATATGAAGAACCAAAGAAAAACTGCGTTAACACCATAATTGACAAACTTGTCACAAAGCTGTAATATAGGTATGAAACATAATAAAGTATGAGCCCATTATTGACTATCTGTATCCGAGATACAAGCTTTTATTGCTATACACTATGAGGGAAATGGCAAATGCAGAGGTTCCTACCCGCTGAAACTAAAATCAGGAGTGGCCATGGAAAAAATCAGTAAAAATCAATAAAAATCAGGAATCATACCAACTCCAACTAATCTGTAATGACATTACAGACATACACAATGATGTGCACTCCACAACATCCCTTGGGGCAAATGATTGTATCGCTCACTCGTATTTATGTGGTGTGTCAATAAAAAAATACGAACAAGCCAATGGATTTGAAACAGCCTGGGGAGGGGGAGAAGGACGCCATTGTGGCGGTTAAATTTTAAATACAAAAAAATCCCAACGGAAAATTACAGTGCCTTTTGTATGATGAGGTAAGTTTTTGGGGAACTGGGAGCTTCCCCAACACTACTTTCGTCATAGTGCTTTCCAATGAGAAGTGATCTTTTATTTTAGAAGAAATGGCATAAAAACTATATCTGAAATTCATTCCACACTGCTGAAAAGGGGCAGGGGGAAAGGCACAACCGATTTTCCGTAATCTCACCGATGCATCAGGAATTTCAGAAACGAAAAAGAAAATCGGGAATAATTACGGAAAATCTGGAAAGGTAGGAACCTCTGCAAATGGGCATGGAGGATTTTTCAGATGAACTGGTCCAAGGTAGATAGTTCATAAAAGATGAGAACAGAGTCTCCAAAAAATTTGTTTTGCCTTTTACCACAAGAGAGTTTGCAGTTTGCATTTCCCAAGGTAAACATCATTTTACTTCTGTTTGACTGCCAGTAGACAATACTGAGAACAATTGGTGATTTTCAAAAATGGTGCTAATCAATCAACTTAGGTCAAGTATGGACCACTTAAGACTGAATAATTTGACATTAATTTCATTCAAGTGCAACTTGCTTCACCAGCTGGACTGCGATGACATCAGTGAAAACTTCTGAACCATGAAGGGGAAAAACAAACTGATTTACAGCTGTTCTAAGTAAGACTTAAGCCCTTGACAGTTTTTTTCCCCCTTCATGTCTTTGTTTTAGATGTTTTATCCTAATTAAAATATACTGCTTTATAATGGATGGAATGCAGTAGTGAAGTTAATTAGGTAATTAAAGTCATAGCATTTTACTACCAGTAATGTGCCAAAAGTAAAATGGTTTTGTTCATTTTGTCTTTAATTACCTTTACAAATGATAAATAATATATAAAAACTGGAACCTGCAAATTAATAAGTGTGTCTTCCATTGGCATCATGGTAAAATCAGTAAGAGGAAGGAATTCTTAATCTGACCCCCCCTTCCACATCCAACACACACACACACACACACACACATTATAATGTTCTTCATCAGAAAAATCTATCTTTTTAAAACATAAACAAATGTTCTATAAGATTTCTTTGACAATAAAGTTTTCAATATATTTACTTGGTTCTTTTATCATTATGGTACATCATCATATGATAATTAAACTAACAACAACTGCAAAATTTGTTCAGTACAAATTATTACTATAAGAATATTTGGATGTATCATAACATTAAAATTCTTCAAATTTAAAATTTTTTTTCATTTTGACTCCAAACTTTACTTTAAAGTGAGAAGACAAAATAGATGATAAAACCAGATTTCACAGTTAAACTTTTGTAATACTAAATAATCATCAAGATAATCAAAAGCTCTGCTCATGAAAAACTGTTTAATAATTAAAAACAGCAAGTGAGAATATATTTCCCTTTTATTTTAAATAACTATTGCTTTACAAGTTTTATTAAGCATGCACTGCAGTCACACAAAACAATATATTAACAAATAATTTTCATTCATAATATTTATTAACTGGGTTTATAAAGGATCTTAACCTAATAAATAAGAAATTTGTAAGCCTAATTTATTTATATTGTTCATTTTATGCTCTCTAGTTTTGGTTGATTTAACATTAAAAATTTGTGATAACTCTTCTGGTTGGAGATGTAAAGAAGTTATAGCAGATAAACTTTTCATTATCTTTAGCTTTTATGAATTACTTCCCCTTAAGTCTATCAGAACTTAGGGTAACAATGTGTGTAGTCATAATTGCTATTATTATTGTTAATTACTAAAAATCTTCCATTTTCCACACATTTATGAATGGAAAACAGGGGTGTTAAATTGACTGCTCTATTGTGCCTCTTACAGATTTACAGTTTAGCTTCTAAGGATTTCCCATTTTAATTCCTTCCAAAAAGTGACAGAATTTCTGCTACATGCAGTACTGTTCATTCTTCACTTAATTTAGGTGAGTTTTTATTACAGTATTGCTTATTACCTAACTGTGGATAAACACCGGTACATTACCTAATCCAGCACCTATGTGGTACAGTACCTGCTGGATTAAAGGAATTATATTGAAATGTTAAAGTTCAATGGCAATGCTGATAAACAACAATAAGCAGTTCACAGTCGTAGATTAATCCTACAAAGTATCATTAAAGAGGAGAATGTCCAAGATCAAAGACATGAAATCAATACTGTTTCCAGCCATGCTAAATCTATCTGTTAAGCCTAATAACTGATGACAAAATCAAGTCCAAAGCAAAGTGATCCACAGTTAATAACAATCAGTAACTCCGTCCCAGTATAACCAAACAGATGTTCCTGAACGTTTTTCTTCTCTCAATGAATACAGAAGACATTTTATCATAACATAATTTTAAATAATTTTATCCTCTTACAGATTACAATAGTTTTTTTTTGTTTTGTTTTTTTCTTTCCTAATAAAAAAATCCTTGTTTCCTTTGCAGCAGGTTAATGTGGATAGCAGCGCTACAGTGCAGCAGTGCATTAGAGATTAGAAAAAAGTCAGCATTTACTTACCCTGTTTAAAACTCCTACTTCAAGGTAAAGGCATATAACAAAGACATTCCACCCCAGCCAAACCAGATTCCATGTAGAATACTGGAAAAAGAAAAAATATTATTCTTAAGATAAGTAGTCACCAGTAAATAATTTATTATCTTCAAATTAAGTCCAGATCACACAAGACTCATTTGAAAACCCAACTGCCCATTATTTTACTAAAAACAAAATGTTGAAAGAAAAATTTGTAATTTTAATGATTAATTTGGCAGAATTTATTTTTTTTTATCCTTCTCCAGATTATAAAAAAACCCTACACCATCACCATCTTCCTTCTCAATAAGTGTTTCGGTCTTCCAGCAATACAGATCAAAATATACAGGAACAAAAACAACAATCAAGCAAAATTTATAAAATTAAGTTACTGTAGAAAAAATTACATTAAACATTAATTTTTAAAGAAACACTCATCATCATCAGAACCAATGGAAATTAGGAGGGGAATACCTAGTAAAGTAAACAGTTTGCAACCACAAAATTTACTCAGTAGATGGATAGTACCCTTTTGAACAAGTTATTTGCCCAATATAGTGAGAACAGCATCCGTATAGCATAGCTACAGAGCCAAGGCAAACCTGGAGTAAATTTTAAGTAAAGAAAAAAAAAACATGAGGAGAGCCATAAATGATATGAGGCTATGTAAAATAAAAATTTCCACAATAACCTTTCTGATTATTATTTCAATATATCCACATCAAACTGTTGGGTCATTTTGCATCAGATCAAATGTGCCCAACCTCATCTCTACTATAAGTGCATTGTACTCCCCAAAAAAAAAAAAATTGTAAAGTTATAGCCCTCATTTCATACTAGTTCTAAAGATATAGGGAACTTGTACCCATATCTCCTTAATCAGAAACTACACGCAGAAGATAGCTGTTGCCATGAAACTCGAGCTCTTAAGATAACATTTTGTAGATTACAAAAATTATGTCAAAAAGATAGATAATTTTGAAATGTAAAAATCATTAAAAACAGGTTTGGCTATCTTCTAAGAAATGAAAACTAATCCAACAATGTATATTAATCTCTGTCTGTCTGTCTCTGTCTCTCTCTGTGCATGTCTGTGTGTGTGTGTGTTCATGCACATATTTTGAAGCCATCACACAGTCGATGGTTGAGGACCTATATCACTGAAATTAGAAAGAGTTGGGAAGCTACTCGCACAAAACTTCATCAAAATCTAAGTTGGGGAAATTTCTCATTTGGTCCCTTTTCAGGAAATAAATATTGAATATAATAGTGACAACCAAGTTCATAATAAAAATTAGAAATTAAAAAAATGATGAAAAACTAAGTCAACATGCATTAATGTTTAAATGAAGAGGCAGAACAATTCAAGGAGTACTTTTAAATATATATCTGCTATTTTTTCATTGCAAAACAACCTTGACAAAACTAAAGTTCAACATCATAACATAGCACAATCTGTCAAGTAAAGGATAATTTTAAGTGTTGCATGTCACAGTCTGAAGCCAAAGTCTAACAGTAAATCTGGACATTTACTATCTTGAAAGACATTTAAAAATGTTTCCTTCTTTTGTGAGCCTTTCCAAAATAGCAGGTTGCTTTCAATTTTTTTTTTGTCTGCATCATGCATCCATAAATGCTGTTATAAAAACTAATATCATATTCATAGTGTTTTTTTTCCAAACTATTTTGATTAATTCTTCACTTTCCTATGAACTGCCCTATGGTCATCCAACATTTTGCCTTTTGACACTTATATCCTTCATAATTGGTGAAAACAATTAAAAATATGCATAACAGTTTGTTGCCTATAGTTAGTTGTCAATCTAACCAATTTACCAAACAAGTGAACCATCATTCCCTAACCATTTGGCAACTATTATCAAAAAATCTAAGCATCAAGGCATAGCCAACATAGCTTAGTAAAACTAACTTTTCATAGTTTGCAGATATCCAGGCATTCATTTTTAAAACTAAGTCTCTTAAACTCAGTCTATTGCATGCTTTCATATGCATTACATGAACATCAGCCAGAATCTACATAACATATAGAGAGAGCAAATATTTTGTACTAGAAAATGGAAATCAATAGTGTAAGCTAACAATATATCAGACCATATGGTCTTTTTTAATGTACATTTCGACTGGCGCATCTAAAGATGCTTAGATAAGCAAAAAAATAATTATTTAAGAAAAAGAAATGTTTTGGCAGCACTATACCAAACAGCAAGTGATTCTATGATTTTAAGCTTTAAATCATATAGTTGTGTTGGAAAAACTATTTTTCATCAGATAAAAAAATATGCATGAAGAGCTCTACAGCAGAATACATAGTCCAGAAGAAAATAAGAAAAACAAAATAGTAATTAATGAATATGATTCAGAAAGGAAAATTCTGTGAAAGACAGTGGTGATTTTCAGCCATTTGCATGTTTTTACAATTATTGATGCTTGCATGACAAAAGTAAAACTGCATCAGAAAGAAAACCTGAGAGCAGTAATCTTTTCACTAATTTGTTCTAGCGCCTGTGAAAACATTTTTTCACTGCATTTTTTTAAAAATTCTGATTACCTTACCATGTTACACCACAAAAAGATGATAATAGAAATCTGCAACAATAGTTAAAGGTACTAAAAAGTTAAGGTACCATGTTGATATTTTACCACTGTCTCTAGCATAACTATGTTCATCTTTCTCTCTCTTCCATATCCTTGTTTTGCTGTAGATTAAAGATGGTTGCTTTGCTACCAATCATTTTGCTTAATTCTGACTGAGAATGTCTGTTGAGTTATTTCATGTTCAGAATCACTGCCATTATTAACTGTAATATCAAAAATCCCCTTGCATGAATACTATAATCATTTATACTGTTCATCATAAGATAGTTGCAAAAATAATCACTTTGATTCAACAAGAATACATTGCAGTTGCTACAGTAGTGAAAATATATAAAACAGTCATCAAGCAAAACAAAAAAAAATATTTCATAGAAAAGTTCCAACAGACATATTTATTGTAACCTTATGCTATTCATATAATTTCTAATAGTTATGCACTAATATACACATTATATGCATTAATGAAATGATTAAATATAATATTTTTCTTCAAGAACCCATGATTATGCTACCTGTCTGTCTGTCTGTCTCTGTCTCTGTCTGTGTGTGTGTGTGTGAAGGACACACACATGGGTACTTCAATTCAGAGAGCCACACTAAAGGTAGCAACCAGTTGAAGAGTCATTAAATTTATTTGATGTTTCAGCTAATTAGCATCCAAGCATTTACATTAACGGATGACTGGTTTTAAATATGGAGGTCTCACAAACATGTTATGCTTATCATGTGATACTTTGTTTGTACCACATTTTGAATGTCAAGCAATAATAATGCAACTGGCCACTAGCAATTTTAAGAAATCATAAATGACACAAAATCCTTCAAACCTGCCTCTCAGAATAACAACAACAGGCAGTTGCTGAAAGTTATCAGCCATCTGGAAGGCAACTGTAAGCAGAAGTACCTAGAAAAACTGACTGCGGATCCATATGATTGACTCGTACTTAATTACAAGCAGCATGAAATGTGACCACTAATGCTCTTCATAAGGCTTCAGCTACTCTAACAGCTATGGTGTTTAACCCTTCATCGTACACTAGCCTGGACATGAAAGCCCATAAAAGTTTAGAAGCCTACAAGCATATCATGGCTTGGTTGGATTAAGGTTGCATCTTTGAAACAAACAAAAAAAATTACCTAAGTCTGAAATCTGAATGATGGTAACAAAAGCAAAGATATATTTAATTTTTTATCTCAGTATTTAGATATGAAGTTTGTCCACTTAAAACTAAAACTATTAAAGTTTGATATAATCTATATTTGTTAGTCCGTCTTGTAGTAATGTAAAGTATACAAAATATCTTAAGGGTCACAACAATATCGACCTTCTGTTCTGAAATTTGTTTGACCAAATTGTATCACTGTCCATTGCATATATCAGAATAAAACAACTACATTCTCACTTGAAAATGACTTTCTGAAATGAAAGAAAAACAAAATCACAAATGTATAAAAGACATGACCTCATAAGTCTTCAACTTAAATGATCACATTCGCAAAAAGAGCATGCTGTAAGAATTCTTTATATTTCAAAAAGTTCAGAAAGGACATTTAACCATACAAAGGTTTAAAGTAAGCAAACAAGTCATAAAAATAAAACAATTGCTGCAAGAGGTAACATCTAATACAACCAAACAGAGCAGAAAAAACTAATCAGGTGGCCAGGACATAAAGCAATGGGATTCAAATACAATCAGTTACATTGACAGTTTCAATGGTTCAGAAATAATTAAAGACAGATCATGCAAACAATCAGAGACATTTATTTCACTTGTTGAAGTCCTTGGTTGATTGAGTGATACTGATTTAATGAAGTTCATTCAGCACCAATTTACTCACTGGATTCCCACCATCAAAAGAACAGAGGAGAAAAATTTTTAATATAAAAAAAAAAGTAAAGACAATTGTTAACATTTTCCAGCCTGGTTGTACAAGACCAGTGGTACACCATCACTTTTGCTTCAGAAAAAGCCACTGTTCATCATCTTCAAAATGTTACTTTGCTAGAGGTGCTTTGGCTGCTGCTTGTCACACCAGATTAGTTAAAATTTCAATTTTTTAATTACTTCTGGATTAGGGGTGCAAGAATTGTTGTGATTAGTGACAATAACAACTAAATTATCAAGATGCTTTGCACATGTCCATGGCATTCCTTATTTCTGTATCAGAGACAACACTTTCTAGGAACACCTTAAGCAGTTTTTCCTTGTATCAGAAATGAGTACAGACTAAACAATGCCAATGATGCTGAAAAATTTTAATCAAACAGCTTACCTGTTGCTATTTAATTAGGTGCTCTTTTATTTGGCCATATGCTTTCAATGGCTGCACTTATGAGGATGTGCTCATTGGATACCATCATGTAAAAGGCCACTTCATCAAATAACATTAATTCTCTACAGGACAGGAATGAAAACAGATGGCACACAGCAAAATCCTGTTGATTAACAGTTTCAGTGAAAACACTGAGCCCCAGTCTCCCAAGGTTGAATATTGAAATAATAGCCAATAAAAACCAGATGGCTACAGTAGAGTCCTATGTTGGTGCCTTTACTATTTTAGCTCTGTACAGATTGTCCAAGTGCAGCAGGTCACATGACTAACCCTCCTTAAACTAAATTTAAAAAAAAAAAAAACTAGTCTGTAATATATAGCAGTAATAGGCCTTTAGTGTAAATTACCTGGCCTGAGTTGGAAATCCAAGGATGGATGGGTGACAGATCTCCAACAGTGGCTATACAAGATAAAGGATTTCATCTGAAAGTTTGACATCTGAGCTTTAGGAAAGGGGGGGTCTACATTTTCTATTGTTTATTTAAAACACTATAAAGCACAATATAATAAATATAATTAATAACAATATTTATATTGTAGAAACTGAATGATTAATAATTTTAATTAAGCAATAATTTTGTGTATATGGCTGGCTTTCTGTGATACTTTTCTGCTTAAAATTAATGTGGATATTATTATTACTGAGCGGTAGGACAAACCATCGCGACATATTTATAACATATTATATTAGCTGCTACAGGCTTCACTTATTGTTAAATATTAAAAAATCCAGGACAAATTGAGTTAAAGTCACCTTTAAAGCTTAAAGTGTATGTGCTTGTATGAAAATGTGCCAGGGAATACAATCATGCAAGACAAGACATATTGATGAACAATGTACTCTAACAAAATGACTCTGTACTGAAGTCACATCATACAAATGTATAATATGTTGAATAACCTAATTCTGAAATGAAATCCAACTGAGCCATGATGTAATAAATAGAAAACAAATAGATAAATTGTATGTACAAGACTATTTCATCTTTGTTTATCCTATTGCATGCTTAGATCAGAATTATTAATATTGTCACCTCAGTGAGAATACTAATACATTGTAAACTTATAAATTAAGTCACATGGATCACATGAAAGGACTGTAACAAAGTCTGTTCAGGCAGCAGCAACAAAAATGTGTACATGTGTATACTTTTCCAAATAAAGTGATCATTGCACAGGAAGGAAAATGAAGTGGGCTTCTATCCTTGTCGCTTCACACCACCTACCATTTGTTTCTCTGGGTCTTGGCATCCAAGAGCACAAGTAAATGACATGGTCACAAGTTGACTAAATAACTGAATATGGTCAGACTGCGAGTGAGTGTTGCTTGATAGTACTACATGGAAGACACTGATAGATCATGTCCCTTAGTAACTGTCAATGTCTTGATATCCTATCGCAAAGCTTAATGTGCATATCACCATAGACTCTAAGCTACATAACTGTAAATAATTAACTTTATCATTTGTAAATTTGCCTTTTTCATATACCAATTCCTACAATGGAGGCAGCCCTGACAAGGAAGTGTACTGCTGCTACAAAGTGTTGTTAATCCTGTGCCATGTCCCTGGAACTTCCACCTTTGGCAGGGAAATCCTTACTAGAACTCTTCATTCTTCAGATGTAGGCAAAAACCCACATGGTCAGTGAGTGAAGAGAAGCAAGAAGAAACCATATCGGGAGATAGGTCAAACCAAGTTAGTACCCAGTGGAAATTGAACTCTAGTCCTCAACCTTAGTTGTCTACCACTGGACTACCATGCTTCCGAATTTGCAATTTTAAAAATAAATCTTTCTCTGTCACCTAGAAAGGGTAGATAAATGTGTAGGTATTCATTTATTAAATTTATTAGTGTTTTTGTTTTGATTTTTTAAGTCCATAATTCTAGTATCAAATTAGTTAATCATTAAAGAATAGTATTATACACAGCTTTCATAATGTGGTCATAGAAAGGATAAAAATCATGAGAACCTTTTAAGTGAAGTTTGTTATAGGGTCTTGGAGGCAGTATCAAGCTCAGTGGTTAAGTTTATTGGGGTTATCCTTATTTTTTTGATAAAGTTAAACCTAGGCATATTATTTGTGAAATACTTCTTATACCTAATCTTTAATGAATCTGGGTTTTTTTTCACGAAAATATAGTCAGTGAATTGATTAACAGATTACTGAAAAATTGTCAAATATCAAATAAAAAAAAAGCTCAAGTTATTTTAAAAACCCTTCAAAATTTTAATAAAAATTGAATTCTTCATACAGCTGTTTTATAATAAAATTTATGCAAATCACACAATTATTATACTAATTAGATTTGGGGGGCACAAGAGAATGTTGGTTTAATATAAGAAAAGAAAAACAGTAACAGTAAACTACCTTTCAAGGTTTAGGTTGGCCCAATAAAGTTAGACAAACAAAACAGATGCTAAGCTCAACTGTGGAGTACTTACCATAGCAATAACACAGGGTCTGTACTGGCATGTCCCAAAGATCCCAATTATCACACAGATGAGTTGGAAGAAATTTCCCATAATGGGTGCCCACATGTACCCAAGAAAGTCAAACACAAGGCGCTCAACAGTGCTGAGCTGATAAAAAATAAAATAAACAAATAGGTGAATACAAATATGAGAATGCATTTAACAATCATACAGATGGTCAAAAGTAAAAAGAATGTACTAGATTAATCAAATACATAAATAACAGAAAACCCTTTCAGATTGTTGGTGTAAAAATGTATTTTTATGACAAGATTCTCTTTTCAACACTGGGTGGTACTGTAACTTTGGTTCTTCAGTAGCCAGATAAGCTGGCCATGATACTATTGTTGCATTCTGTATCGAGTAAGATGTCCAGAAAAAAAAAAAAAAAAATAGAACTCTTCTGATTAGAAGTGGAATGGAACCTCCACACAAAAATTTGATGGCACAATAAATTTAACTAGACCACACACATGCAATCTAAACTACTAGGAACAAAATACTGATTGCTACCATAACAAGTGAACAGACCATGTACATGATTAATTCACTTGATCATATGATCACAATGAATCTAGGGATCATTCCAGGCCTCTAGCATTTACTTACTGGGATACTGGGGTCAACAACAGAGACATTTATTAACAATAATAACAGGACTTATGGTAAGGAGCAATGTCACTCAGGGATTTCCAACAAGCTTATGTAGACAACATTTTTTACCAACACTATTCACCAAAGCTATTATTTATTTTTAATTTTTATAGTGTCTAACTAAAACATTTGCTACAAAAGCTATAGCTTATGAAAAAAAAAAAAAAATTCTGAGTCAATTTTGGTAATATTTAGGAATCAAAGGTTATTTTCATTAGTATAATGGCAAGCATAATTGACTTTATTTGTACTTGTACAATACAAGATTGCCTGTCTGCTTGCATATTCATGCTGCTTTCAGATATTTATTGATTGTACACAAATAATATTCAAATATATAGCCAGTGTTAATATCATTAAAAGATAATTTACCTTTTGTGATTGATACCTATATGGAAAATCTATAAACTAGAAATTTGTACAATTTAACTTTTAAATAACATCCGAAAATTAATTTCTTAACAAATTTAAGAAAGCAAAAAAATATGAATTAAACATTTGTTTAGCTGCCAACCTTTATTATTGATGTAGTTTTTAGTTGCCTAGTTATTGTACAGGATTAGAATGAGAGAAGATAAACCAAGTTTTTATTGTATGGTGTCATGGCTCCAGTAGCAGCATAGAAGACAATACTCAAATTATCTAACAGTATGGAACAACCCTGTTTACTGTGTAATAATAGGTGTGAAATACATGAATCTGATTTGCATGCCATTTTCTAGGAACATATCCCTCCAGTGTAAATCAAGGGAGCACTGTATTTTTATTAACCAAAATCAATGTTTTGAATAGTGCAGTGTAACCAGTATAGCATTTCATGATGTAGAAAGCCTCTCCACTGTTTTTTTTTTTTTTACCTAATTATTACCATTTCTCAGCCTTCTCTGGCTAAGACGACAAGGCTACGGGGCATCGTGTCCTTAGCCCTTCATTTGGAGTACCAACCAGGTGACACACCCTTTTTGGGTGTGGTCACTCCGATTCTGCCCCAGAGGGCGGGGGACAAGTACTCTGTTTCACCATCACAGACAGAAAGTCCTCTGCTTGAAAAAAGTTGGGGCGAGGGACGCTTTTTGCCCTTGGCCTGCCTCTCTGGCTGGTAAGGTTAGGTACGTTGGGACCTATTTTCGAACCTGATGTGCTGAGCCCCCCCCCCCCGAGAGGTTTTTGGCTGTGGAAGCCAATCCTTCCTAATGAAGCTTTTTGCTTCCTCTAACATGGGACACTTTAGCATCTCTACATGCTAGCCATTTTCAGCTAACCACATAAGGTGCTTTGGCACCTCCACCTGGCCATTCTTGGCCTTCACACGGAGTTCGCTCCAACAGAGGTTTCAGCTTCCCCACACCCTTCTCTTCGGAAATACACACACATACACTTGCACATACACGCATTACAACACCAAAAAAAAAAAAAAATGGTGTGGCAATGGGGCATCGAGTCCTAGCCTTCCATTTGGGGTACCGACCAGATGCCACACCCTTTTGGGTGTGGTCACTCCGATTCTGCCCCGGAGGGCGAGGGACATACTCTGTAACACGGCACATGATGGAAAGTCCCCTGCTCAGAAAGAGTGGGGGCGAGGGATGCTCAGACCAGAGGAGCTGAGGCCTTTTTTCTCCCAGGTGGTTTTTGGCTGGGGAAGCAATCCCTCTAAACGGAGTTCGCTCCACCTTTGAAGTATTTCGCTTCCTTCAAAATGGGAGCCCATAACCTTGGTCATTTTCAGCCAATTACACCAGGTGCTTCAGCACCTCAAACCGGCCTTTTCAGCCCTCACCAGGAGCTTCGCTCCACTCGAGGTTTCGGCCTCTCCCACTCCATTCTCTTTGGAGATAAACACACATACATGAACTTTACACTTACACACATGCATAACACCACAAAAATTTAAAAAAAAAAAAAATTAAGGATCACTCTGTTGCCTTAGCGGTCCAGTTTGGTTTCACAAGCCTCTTAGCTGAAAGTGCAATCACCAGCATCATTCTCACCCGCAAGTTAGGAGCCATAAAACCACCTAAAGAACACCACTCAGGGCTCGAGTCCCATCCCAAAACTGCAGGCATTCACAGACCAAGTTATTCTCAGAATTTTCCATAGAACCTAACTAATAATTGTTCGTGGAAACCCCCTCATATTCACGGAATCACAAATATCTTCTGCGATTTTTTTATGGTTTTTTCGTGGCAATATATATTTTTTCACGCTTTTTAACGCTAAATTATTAATAACAATATAATTTACTAATTTTGTAATATAAATACTAACGTAAATTCAGCAAAATATCAATATAAAATAAACGCTATTGGCTGGAGGTTTGAAAGTAGCCACTCTGAGAGCATTATTTATTTCTCCTTGCTGCTGATTGGCTGCTTCCCACGAGGTGATGTCTCGGGCAGATGCAGCCCAGCAACCCCCGCATCATCCCAGCTTACCGCGTGTAGCTATCTCAAGTGTTTCGCTGAGTGTTGTGTTTTTTATTAAATTATTATTATATATTTACTTATATTTTTTTTATTATATTTTGTTATATTTTGATGTTTATAGGCATTTTTATGGATCACGTCCAATATTCGGGTTTTTCACTCTTCGCGGGTGCTCAAAGGACGTAACCCCCGCGGCGAATACCGGGGGCCAACTGTACATCCTCATAAACATACTTTCATACATGTATTACCACAAATATATACATATATATATATTTTATTCTTAGTATTATCTGTGTTGGGTGATCAGGAATTAAGTAATTTATGGACATCTCCATCTTCCACAGAGTGAACAGCTTTTTAGCACCAGTGGAACCAATAAAAAAACTACCTCAATCAAATAAAGTGGTGAAAAGTTGATGTTTCAGCATAATAATATGAGAGCTTTTAATATTAAATACAAAGTTACATGTTAATCTATATTTGGAAATAGCTAAGTTAATTAGTGTAGCACAGAAATCTTGGGCTTTTTATTTTAAATAGATTTTCATTATATTTCAGACATCCTTTAAAAGTTTCATAAATGCATTGAATTCTGAATCTTGTAGTTGTAAAACAATATAATATTTCAGCCTTTAAATGCACCTACTGTATGTTAAGAAAGATTTCAATAAAGTTGTATGATTAGTTAACATTAAACTTTTGGAGATGTCCATCCATTTCCACTACAATTTTTTTTTGATAAACTCATGTCTTGTAAATTTGTTGAACCTAATTATCTGCATGTCCAAACAAGACACTGGCACTTCCAAAAATATAAAAAGCAGTAAAATGTGTATGTTTATAAGCTCTCTCTCTCTCTCTCTCTCTCTCTGTGTGTGTGTGTGTGTGTGTGTCTGTCTGTCTATGTGAGTGTGTGAGAGAGAGAGAGAAACTGACTGAATGAATGCCTATTGAATCTATCAGTTTCACCCCCTCCACTCCAACTTCATGCCAAATTGATGACCCTGATTATGTATCTGGATAAACTGCTTTATTGATAAAACTTTGTAATATGGAAAAAGAGGAAAAATATTCCCATTTTTTCTGAGTAAAAACAAAGGTTTTCCATTCACTGTTGTGAAGCCAATTAATTTACATCCCCATGTCAAATAAAAATCCTCTAGCAAATGCATTTAAGCATTTCTATAGTCTATCTACTGATCTTTTTGTTTTGTTTTGCCTTTGATGTGAATTTCAGGAAGTCAAAACTGTTTAATATGTAAAGAAAACGTACTTATCTATCCATACATTTTTATATGTAAATTTGTTTAAACTAAATATATGAAAAACAATTTAGTTCTCATAATGTCTCTATGGTTAATAAATAATCTTTAAGTTATACTTGATATAAAACATTTTGAAAACTTTGGATCCTACAAAGCAGATTTGATAATAGCTCACAGACTTGAGCTGAGATACTGTCTCTGATGTACCATCTCCAAAATGGCTGTGCTGCTAACTAACAAATGTATTACATTTTTTTATAGGTTTTAATTTCTTCATAGTTTATTTTCTTGAAGGATATTGTAATTACATTACACTAAACTGAAAAATGATCACATTCATAATATTTATCAGTTAATACTTTCTAAAGACAGCTGGTGTAATTTGATCCAGTACACTTTTTAATTTGTTTGTTAGTCCTTCATGTTGAAAATAACCAAATACAAGGAACAAAATTTGAAAGCAGCTAAGCAAAAACATCTCATTTCCAATAAAATCACAGAACCACCATTAATTTTGCATGATCTCTTTTTATATTTCTTCAAAGGCTGGCCAGAACAGCTAATTATAAAGGAAGTTAACTTGAAACTTATCAGGAAGCAAATGGTGATGACAAAAAGAAAAACCCTTCGTTAAGAAGCCACTTTTGGTAGACATACACTAAAGGTTTATTTTCAACAGCAGCCAATGATTGAGAGTTCATCTTCTAAGAATATCTCTGAAACATCTGATCTATAGAATCTCATCAACCATTAAGGGTTGGGAAAAGGGTTTAAAATGATTACCACTTAGTCCATCAGAGTTCACCTTATCTCATTACAAGGACATTTCTTCCATGGTGAGAGGGCACCTTATAGGCCTAAATTCAAAAAAAAAGTTAATTACTATATACTATACTTGCACCTCTGAACAACAAACCCAGAACTAACTAATACAAAGAAGCCACCAACCTCAACACACTTCTTAGTTACTAACAATTATGACAATTGTTGTTTTTTTTGTGTGTGTACAAAAAACCTAATATCAAATTAAGTGCTAGGCAACAAATAATAGTTGCCTAAAAATTCCAACTTAGAAGTCAAAATGCCTGTGCTGTACAAGTTTACATGTTTATTAGGCACAGATAATAGTGAGCATGATGGGTCTGAATAAATCAAAGTGTAAAAACAACATACACAGTATTAGAAAATATATACACCATCATATTGGAGATCAGGTAAATAACAGAAGTACCAAAGAATATTAATATATAGTTCTTGATAATAAAACAAAGCTAACTGTAAATTATGAAGCAAGGTGTAGTAAGTAAAATAAAAAGCATTTCTTTACAGGTCATTCCTTCCTAAATTCCTATGCTCATAGGATAAGATTGGCCACTTCAAAGAAATACCCACAATTGCAGCATGGCTAAAACTGTTGAAGACTGTCTCGGAGAATGTCCAAAATACACCACACACCCAGCACTGCTGCCATGCTTTTTAAAAATATTAAACTAACAATATAGTCTCTTGAAGACCATGGAAGTAATAATACTCTGAAACATCAGGGAACCACCAAGTAAATGATTGCAATCATCAAATATCAAACCACAAGGTTGACTGAACAGGTTTACATGTAGATTATCTGTCTGTTTGACCTACTTAACTACCTAATTATCTCCTAATCTTCTAAACTACCTTATTATGAGATAATGTGTAGCAGTCGATGCATAACACTAAACTGGTTGCTTTTAATAAGAAAGACTACAATAAATTCTAACTGCTCTGCAGACTGAACTTCAAACTTTAGCAAAGACTTAAATAATGTAATTTTCCATTTAGAATATGAAAAAAAATCATTGACTGTATGATAAAATGAACCCAACAGGCATTTTATTTTACACCATTCTATATTATAAGAAGTCAATTACTGTATCTATAAACACCCATGCTGCTTGTCCTATTAGGTTCTCAAAATCAGCTTTCTGATAAGCTGCATTACATCCAGCAGCATACCTACGGTTGCAGCATCAGTATGATGGCATCATTACTATCATTCAGTTTTT
Source organism: Nautilus pompilius (assembly GCA_018389105.1). Taxonomy (NCBI): domain Eukaryota; kingdom Metazoa; phylum Mollusca; class Cephalopoda; order Nautilida; family Nautilidae; genus Nautilus; species Nautilus pompilius. The sequence continues at coordinate 984,166 of JACATO010000687.1, forward strand.
TCCAACTGAAAAAGTGACTTCTTTGAATGCTGGAAAAGAAGTCAGTATATCCCATACAAATGATAGAGCTCATTCTGTCTGCAAGAAACTAATGTCATAATAAACTGTAACTTAAGTAACCTATTTCTGACTGCCTACAAGATAGCACTCGACTTTTAATTTGCTTGATTTAACAAAATTCTGCTAGGATATAGAAGTATAAAATTCTCAGCTTCATTATAACAAATGTTCATGGAACATCATTAAACAAACAGCCAATTCTCTAAAACCAGCAAAAATACAAACATGAATGATTAAGTATGGGAAACTTCTATGCCATATGGCTGAAACATCAACTTGAAACCTAAAAAATGCTGGCATCTCTCTTGAAAAGCTTGAAAAAGAGAAAAAAATTTTCTATTTGAAAATAACACTTTTCTTGCAGCAACCTTTTTTGATCCAAGGTACCAGTTGTTATCTGAGGAAGAAAAATGATGCAGAAGTTCACCGTACCCCAAGATATGCATCACCAATGAAATGTATGATGGATCTGCAGCAGCAAACAACTCAAGCGAAGCAGGTAGGAAGGGTCAGGGAGAAAGATGATTAACTTGAATATTTTTTTTTTTTGGAAAGAGAATTAAGAATTAAAATAAAATAAAATAAGAGAGTCATCTTGTCATGAACTTGTGTTGAAAAATAGCATTAATGTACAAGTCTGGATTTTTTAAAATTTTAGTTACAAGTGTCAACTAAGCAGAAGTAAAAACATTTTGAAATACTGGTAATCAGCAAAGAAGTTCTGAACCTGAAGTGTATAAACTGGCTAGTGGCAATAGTTGTTCTATCAACAAGTTACAAATGATACTTTTTCTGGGCTCAAGTTTGTGCTACTGCCACAAAAAACAAACATGACAGACAAGACCCTGGAGGACATTATGGTGAGCTGTTATAACAATAATTCCAAAGGCCCACTGTGATTTTGTTTCCTTTGTTGGTTACATTAACTGTTTTGTAAAAAGTTAGTGATTTACACTGTGAAATAAAAAACTGAACCAAAGCAGACAATCTAAAAGCAATATGATTTGCCAGTCAAGAACCAAGAGAACATCCATCTTGAACTTATAGGTTTGTCCATATCTAGAAAAACTTTAAAAAGTGGAAGAAAATATGAAATTTGTACCAATTAAAAATGTTGCAAAGTCATAGTGATGCCATACTTAAATACAACAGAGGAAAGAGTATCCAGCAAGGTTACCAAAAACAAAATAACTATGTTTAGGCCAAATTTAAATATCAAAGGAAAACTGACAACTCATCTATTTCAAAGATCAAACTAGCTAATACAGAAAGCCATGAGTCACCTTCTGGTCCACACCCACCCACCCCCAAACAATAGTCCTATAACAAACACCATACAACAGAATAAAGATTCCTGCTAAATTTTTTTTATTGTGTATTTATTTTTTTACTTATATATTTATTTTGAAAAGACATTTCCAAAAAATATTAGCATATGTTCAAATTTTACCTCTAGAAACTATCAAAATACTTTATTTATTTCAAAACTTTTATGAGTAACATGCCTGCCTGGTTGCCTTACTTATGGCAGCTTCATTGTCATCATGGCATCTTATATCTAAAGAAGTCTAACTAGTGATTTATTATTAAAACTGTCCATTTTATTATTTATAGTACTATTTAGCACACCTAAGACTATTTTTGGCTTTTTATACACATACTTTTCTAGAAAATCAGCAAATTAAAAAACACCATTTTATTCCAAAACATGGTCACAACAATATTTAATAGCATCTATAAAAAATAAGAGTTAATGGACATCATTTATAGTAAAGTAATTGATCTACTACTTGCATTACTGGGCTGCATGCTTCTCAAAAGGCAACAGAACTCAGACTGCAATGAGTAACAAATACCTACCAGTAGTGCAAAGATTTTTAAGAGAAAAATTCACAAAATTGATGCTATTTTTCTTATTGCAGTTTGCATCCATATACTAAGAATTCATGATGCACTATGGGTACACTGAATTTAGGCATTAGCTGATCATTAAGGTTGATCCTACATACAGGTTCACTATAACAAGTACAAGATCAATGTTTTTTAAGTAGCATGGCAAGCTTCATTGCTGTCCCAATATCCTAATTACTTTCTATAAACAATATAATGCATTTGTTTTCTATACTATCTTTAACTTCAGAAGAAAATTGGTATCTTCTCTTAAGTCAATAAGAGTTTTCAATCAATAAAAAAAAAACATAACAGGAAAAAAAACTAGTATATGGCATAAATATGACAAGTCCCTAGTTGTGACAGCAATCTCCCAATTTCTGTAAATTGATTTATCTATACACAAACCTCCATTAAAAAACATCTCCATTGATTTAAACCCTATCCTGTTATTCTCTAAAAAAGACATCTTGAACACTCTGCACATTAACACCTCAATGAAAAGTATATTTTGGTAACTGCTGTTTAATGAATAGAAGTCCAAATTATTTATTAGCAAAGAAGAGCAGTTCCAATTGGTTCATGATGCTCCATAAATAATGACCATAAATTGCATGAGAAACTTTTAAAACTATTTCAAAATGCTCTAAAACAGCATGCAATTAGCTCTATTATTTACTGTTATTCAAAGGTTAAAATGAATTATGCAATGTAATTTATTTTTCTAGAGCCCTAAAAGTGTTTTTTGCCTTTTTTCACATCTATTGCCTCCTCTCCTGATAAACATTAAAAATATCAGTCTGGTTTACTAAATTAAAAAGTCATTTCGGTATTGAGCAATATAGTTTTAAAATATAGAAGTAACATTATTCAAGATGTTGTCTTGAAAACAATTTAGTAACCAGGGTTGGCTTTAGAAATCTTGGCGGCTTGCCCCTAAAGCACAGAATGTCACAAAATACTATCTGTACACATATGTTCAGCTGCTTGTATTAAACAAAAAATAGCTGACATAACTGCCCTAAAAAAACAAAACAAGCACTTTACTTTTCTGCATAGAACATTCATTGATGTAGAAGTAACTTCATCAATTTTCTTTTTTAATTCTCTGCTAGAAAAGATTTTCTTTTTTATATTGATTAGTAAATGCTATTAATAAATACTTTATCATTTCAGTACTCCTTGTTCAAAGAAATGTGTTAAAGATCCATAATGTATACCATGTACAATATAAATAAAATGAAGTAACCTGGAAGAGTCGTGTTATATGGCAATAAAATATGAATTTCCATTTAAGAAACCAAAACAAAGTCTATATTTAAAAAATAAGAATATACAAATATTTATATGTATTAGACACATCAGGAATAATCAGATAAACTTCAACTGGGTGATGTAAAGATTCTGGCCAGATTTCCAGTTGTTTACTTATGAAATTATTATCCATTATTAAATAAAATCCTGAACAGCATACTTTTACATTATTTATAAAAATATAATGTCATATATCAGCTTCAAAATCTTCTCAACTTTACAAGTTATTTGTCATTTATGTTTAATTGCAAACGAACTTTTGCTAATATTTAAAAAATACTGGGATATTTTAGACAGGAGAGCTCTTGTGTCTCGTGTTTGTAAAATGCTGAAAGTTTAAATTTACTGATGTTAATGTTATGGGTAAGTCATAAAATGCTTTCATTTAGGAAGTACTGATTATTCCTGTTTATTTTAAAGTTTGGTTAATGCGAAATGAGTATTTATTTAATTGTTCTGCATATTCTTGGAGTATTGATAGTACTGTGAATTTTCTTTTCTTGCAAATAATTTTGGTTACTTAATTTAGAAAGCACACACACTGTTGATAATGAAAAGCAAATAGACCAATAGTAGTTGGTATAAACCGTGAGAATGAAATACAAATAAGACTAACAGTTAAAGAAGACTTCATATGACAGTTTTACAACCTCAGTACTTGTTCTCAAGTTAACAAAAAAAGATGAAAACAAAATCAAGAAAGCTGCAACTTGATAATTTATTTCATACCTACAGTCTTCTTTTTGTTCTAATTGCATAATTTTGTTAAGTAAAAATAAAGTTTGTATTGCATCTAAAATTTGACAGATACAAAGCAGACACGTTCTGCTAGTACACAGCAACAAAAGTGAAAACTTCCCAATTAGATACATTTAAAATGGCAGTATTTTACATTATATTAGGAACTGTTAGATTTTTTAAGAATAAAACTTATGAGCTAAATGTCTTCCATGCCTCAAAGTGTCATTTTTTCCACTTAATAAAACTGAAAACTACAAACCAAGACAAATGCAAATCACTTCTTGATTACCAGAGAATTTCCACCTTTCAAATCTCTTTACATTCAGAAGCATACTGCTTATTTATTCTTTTTCATTTGGTAATAATTCATCTAAAAATATTCACCCCAACAATTTTTTTAGAATGAAAAAACTCAAGCTATGAGTAGATAAAAGCAGTTCATATATGGTTAATTCACTGAATATGAATAGATTGTTTTGTTTCTGATTTAGGCCTTACCTATGTTTTTTGTTTGTTTTTTTTAATTTCAAATTCTGAGAGAAAATAATTGGCATTTATATAAGCATGAAAACTAATTTAAATGCATGACACTTCACAAGTAGGATCAATGTCTTACTTCATTTCACAGATCTTTTAAAAAAAAACACTTAGAAATTTCACCATAGAAAATTCATCTAAAAGATGTTAACCCTTTCCAAACCAAACTGCCTTAATGGAACACAGACTTCAACTGACTATAATATGTTTAATAGTTTATCTACAAAAGATTAAATGTATAAGATGGTAATCTTCAATGCATTTGCTAATTTGTCAGTAATTTTGCCATGGAAAACAAATGTAACTTGTAATATATGTTTTAAAATGTGGTTTAGTGCCTCTTTAACCCAAAGACAACACATTCTTGTGAAAATGAAAGTCTACTGAGACTTCTAAGACCCCAGCACTACTGAGTTTTATAAAGCTTAACTATGTAAAACCAAGTTGTTTATTGGAATATTGTGGCTAAACAAAAATGCCCTAAAATTAAAATGGAGACAGATCTTGGAAGCATTTAAAATCTATTACACAAATGTATTTACATAAATAAATAGAAAACTTTAATATAAAAATTGAAAATAAAATGAGCCTGAATACATCCAAACATATAGATGTAGATATGATGTATGTATATATATATATAATACAGACTCTAATTTTACTTATGGTCTTCTGTCATTTCATAGTTCTTTATGCAACACTGTAGTAATTGCAGAAACATTTCATCATTAACTGCTCTTTATAAACATTCTTTTTGCATCTTCCACACAAGTGCTTTGATTTTTAGTTCTTCTTCTGCTACACAAGTGGCATCTGAAACATTTAACTGGTGGTTCTTATCTAACTTCTTGTTGGTCTACAGCTTCTTATTGAAAACCCATTTACAATGCTGAAAGAACAAGTTTCTGAAGCAGTGGAGTATTGATGTACCCAGAAGCTGTAGTTCAACCAATTCTTTGATAAGAGCAGACAGAAGAATGTTTTCTGAATTTCTTACCTGATATCAAGCAGGATTTTTGCGATTTACACAACAAGTGATGTTATTCCAGCAACATCCAAAAAATCGCGAAAATGTGTCAAAGGCCAACTTTTGGTTAGTTGTTTGGTTATGTACGTATGGACCAAATGATCAAAAGCCTTTGTTTGGCTGTAAAATTTTATTATTTCTGTTTTTTGTCTTCTTCAGCAATATTGTCTCCATCATGCATACTAGAAAGTAAAACTAAAAATTTTCCTACCTTCAGAATGTATGAGACAAGAGTATAATCTTTCTGAAAGCTAAAAAGTGAGTTGTGAATCTGCTCATGTCTGTAGGGAAGAAATTCTTTTGGCATAAATGACTTGTTCAATGTCTGTATAACTATTATGGAATATTCTAGAATATAAGAGTTATATTCAGAATATGAATCTTAAATATTCTAGAATGATTCGTAGCAAAGACATTGTACCCACCCTGAGGGCTACCTAGTAGAATGTCATAAAGACTTGTAGAAAAAAGTGTTTCCAGTCCATATGCCAGATGTCACCACAAAAGTTATTTCATCCTTGAAAGATATGAAAATAGCTCATATAAGGAAATAGTTTATTTGGTCTCAATTAAGGATAAAAATAAATAGAGATTACCTCTGAAATATTTCCAAGATTTTAGAATAATTTGTTGTTTTTTTTAATTATTATTTTGAAAAAAGAAAGAAGATAGTAATAGGAAAAACAAGAAATTCTAGTATCCAGCTGGTAGGAAAACAGAGGAAAGAGCTTAGAAGTAGGGCAAGTGGACTTGTGCTAATCTTATAACTGTCTTAAGGAAAAACAAATCCTAATTTAATGCAGACCTATGACCTAACTCAGGAAGAAACTTTCATTATCAGGTTTCTACATCTTTTCTGTCACCCAAACTTTACTTAGCAGTAACCTACAAGACTACAGTTTTAATTTAGTTAGAACTAGATAAACTGATGTCTAATCAGTTGGAACCCAGTAAATCCACCTTGGTTCTCAAACCAATCAAGACCCTCTTTTTATAAACCAATGCATGCCATTACTTTCTTTCTCTTTAACATTATTCTACATCCAGGTTTAATAAAGTGAAATTACCCACAAAATATGTAACTTTTTTTCATTTCCAAGATTTATGAAATTATTAGACAGGTTTTGCCAGTATAACAGCACTGAACTGAGAGTTTTAAGACCAATTTATGCCCCCACCCAACCACCCTTTGTTTTTTCCTCAGGTGCAGATAATTAATCTTAAGAGTCACTTTGACATTTTTAGAATGAATACTTGACCCATGTAAGTATATTTTTAAAAAAAAAGTTCTTAAATCCAACACCTACTTCATATGTGAAAGCTTTTTCTTTCTTTTTTAAATTTGAACAAGAATTCAAATAGCACAAATTAAGACTAATGATCACTTAGTAATCTTAGACAACAGACCAATTGACAGATTGCTATAAAAGAGAGTTGTTTGTTTTATTATTTTTCTTTTCAGAATTTACTTGTAAATACAACTAGCCTACTATTTGATTTCAGAATGTTTATCCTAATCAGTGGCCTGCAAAATAAATACTGAAAAATCAAACATATAGAGACTCACATTTTCTTATTGCCTGGTGGTGCCAGAGCAGGGGTGGACAAGCATTTTATCCTGCGAGATATATAATAACATGAAGAATGAATATGATATCCCCCCCCCAAGTCTAGCAGGAAGATGGACAAGTTTTCTGGGGTTATATACAAATAATTTATTTCAACAAATTTTAAAAAGCAATAATATAAAACAATTAGTACAATCGGGGGCATAACAAAACAAAGGTATGAGGGTTTATACCTGTTAGTGCTTCTTTCTCTTCCTCTTTAAGAAAAAAAAAAAAAAACGAACTTACTGTACCAATATCTTAGTGGGATATGTGCAGCTACTCATATTTTTTAAAAGAATTTTTCAGTCAAGTGTCAACTCTGATATGGAGTTGTTTTCAAATGTTCATCGATCATTTGTCACTTTAACTTCATGCTATACATCAGCAAAAATATTGGCTCACAAAGATACATGGAACCAAAGAACACCACCATTTTTTTGGGCAAACTCTCACAGACTACAGAATTTTGTTTCATTCATTGATAATTAAAACCTGGTAAGGATTCCAAAGTTGAACTTTTCCATGAAAAATGAATTGCACTATAAGGCAATCAGTTCTGGAGTTTTCTCACATTCAGAGGTAAATGGACAAAACAGTGCCCCACAATTTTCTTAAACTCAACAAATCTATTTGAATCCATTTTTCTGTACTCAACAGTCATACTGGAGTACACTGAAGCAGCATTCTGTAAAACTGAGAAATGTGAAAACATGCTGTCCTTCACCTAAATGAAAAACAAGAGTATTTTCAATTGTATACAGTTCACATGCAGACACTGCCTTGCCCTGCCGTTTCACATTTTCACATTCAAGTCATTTAAATACCCAATAACATCCATGGTTGGAAAGTCAAAGAGCCAATCTACATATATGAGCTATCAGAAATCATCTTCATTTCCATTCATTTTCGAGAACACTAATTTTGTCTTTTAGCTCCCACTATCTTCAGTACTTTTCCAAAACAAAGCCAATTGAGACTAAGTGATACTAAATTTCTGAATACTTGCACTGATGTCTTCAAGCAGGTCAATGAGCCAGTGATGATTGAGCCCTAAGGCTTGAAAAGAATTAACAAATTTAACTACTGCGTTTACCACAATTCAGGTGCATAACACTTTTACAAAGCACTTCCTCGAAATTATGCAACATGATATGACTTTTTGATTTTGGTTCATTTCTGACTTTTTCTTCAAAATTCCAAACATTTCAAAGAAAATTGTCCTTAGATGCAGTTATCTAATCTTTCAAACAAATCTTGTCCTGTTGTTTATCTTTCATAAATTCCAGAAACAGGAATTCTTCAGTAATTTCAAACTGATCATTAATACTTCTTATGTAAACAAGTAGCTGAGCCATGTCCCTCTGTATGTGCTATCATCCAGCAAACCACTTGAATGATTCTGCTTACTATTTAACTGTGCTGCCTGGTCTGCATCAGTCTCTTTGTTGTCACTCACTAGTGTTCTCCTGGACAAACTGATGCCTTCAAACTTCATTTTCTTGTCAAGACAAATTATATTAAGAACATCAATCATGCATTGTTTTACAAACTACTCACCAGAAAATGATTCATCGTGCTTCACGTTTTTCTGCCTTTGCTGCAGTGTTATATTTAGCATTTTGTTTACAAAACAAGGTTGGCTGTATCTGTGACCAGATCAGACCAGAGTTCCTGAACTTTTTAGTTTTCTTATCTGACAGTTTACTGAAAAAACTTATATTCTTGGAATTATAGTGACAACTCATTCTGTATTCCTTGAAAACTGACACACTTTTGTGACAAGTCAAAAACATAAGCTTCGTATCTACTTCTGTGAAGAAATACTGTCACTCCAACATTCTGCATTTGCTCACTTTTCTCATGAGCCACTTATCATTCACTAAAGTCACAAATACAAATCAGTTATTCCCATGGAATGGAGACCCCCCCCCAAAAAAAAACAGGAATAAACACAGGTAGAGTAAAAATGAGCAAATGGGTTGACTGCTGTTCTGGCCTCTATATAACCCCTAGACTTCTGGTTTACAGCAATGTTTTTATCAATTATGCTATACCTCTGGTGTCATAATTCACGTGTGACAAAGGGTGGTTTGTGGATGTGAGAGCGAATGGCTTCTGGTCATCCACTGCATGAATCACTGCAAATACTTATTGTGGTACCAGTCATCCCATACCAGTCCAACTGAGCCATTACATAACAGTACTGGCTGGCTTTGAGGTATCAGTCCAATGTCATCACACCTGCTAGCAGTGTGATCTTTCAATACCTGTTGAGTTTTTTCCCCCAAAATCAGTTGATGGTTAATGGAAGATACCAATGGGATCTGTTCTACCACTAAAAAACCCTAGTGACATGTTTTCACAGAGCAACTAGCAGGTCATTCTAAATCCTGCTGTGAGCCATGGTTTGCCAAACCCTCTGCTAGAGGATGAATATCACCAAACCATATGTGTAAATGTAAGTTGTCAACTGAGTCAGAGGGAAAAAGAAATCATATATACAGTATTGGAAATAATTATGGAAACACAAAAGATATACACAAATGATGAGTAATTGCAACTGAGATGTATATAATACATACACAATGTATTATTACAGAATATGTACAAAAACAAAATAAACATTAATATTTGGTATGTGAAGCCTTTGCTTTATATAGAGCATGACACCTTGTTTTCATGCTCCCTTACAGATTATCAATGTATGACTTTTGAATTTGTTCCAAATATCCTGTTGCACTTTTTATAATTTAACTAAGGTGTTTAGTTGCTATTTGATTTCTGACTGAGGAAAGGAAGAGCATGATGGATGAGAACCTGTGTGTAGCTGTCAGCAGTCAGTGTATCTTTGATTTCATACAAATCTCCAACACTCTTGGCTGTCCACCTCCATGTTGCAGTGTAGCTATTGTACACTGACAGTTATACCACTCTCCAGTCCACTTTTGAACAAACTGTTGCTGGTTATTACTAAACAGTTCACACTTGGAGTTATCTTTAAAGAGCACTTTCTTCCAGATTTGGTTACCCCACTGTTTCATATTTGGTGCCCATCTCAACCTTGCAGTCTGGTTGCCTCTACATAGCAAAGGTTTTTGGACAGCTACATATCCAGAGACTACTTTGCGTTAATGCATACCTTACTGTTCTTGAAATGTTAACACCTATATGTGCAACTAGGTCATCCTCTGTCACAAAAAAAAAAAAAAAAACACCCTGAAATGCTTAACATTACTTTTGGGCTTTCTTCCTCAACTATGTCTATTGTCAAGAGTACCAGTTTTGCATATCCTCCTGAGAATCTTGCATACAGCTCCTTCTGAAACAGGAAATCAAGTTGCAATATGCTGCATGGAATAAGTAACCGCACTAGCTAATCTTTTGAGTTCCGTATGCTGGTCATGTGATACTTCCCACAATGATATCACTGCCTATACTTTTATAGTCCTTCTGTAGGTGTTGCACTTTCTGGTTGCTTGCATGACAACTAATCACAGTTTACTATATCAAAACATGACTGTATTATGAAGCATTTCATTTTTACATGTGATGCAATTCTATTTCATTTTATACCAAGTTTTTTCTGTTTCCATAATTATTTTCAATACTGTATATGAAAAATAGCAAAGTTAATACTTAAAATAATCTTTCAAAATGTGAAACTGAAAAGTATCAAACATCTTACAGAGAAAGCACTCTGCAGATTCAGTATCACAAGCACATGAAGAACCTTCACCAATGCCATATTCTTTTAAATGTAAATCCTGAAGCTCACAGTGGTAAAACAAACAAATGAACAAAACAGGAAGTTTTATTCCAACTACACCCTACACAAACTGGTCGGCAAAATCTGTCTCTTTTAATGAAGGATTGGTTTTAAAAACTCTACAGTAACACATGGTTGTAATTTTTAATTTCTTGAGGTCCTGAAAACAAAAGCCTTATAAGGGCTTGGTACACATTTATCACAAAGGGTTTACTGAGGCAGGTTACTAAAGATGAGAACTAGTGGGACTATTATAATACATAGAAAGATGTTCTATAATTTGAAATTTGAAGTCCAAACAAAATGTGTCCAGAAACTCGGCAAGAATCTGAATAAAAGGCAACATTATAGACACACTATTTTTTTCGTTGTTATGGGCAATCGATAGACTAGATCATTATGTATTTCCAGAAGTTATTAAAGAAAAAAACAAAAAACAACATTCTAATTCTTATTTAAAAGGAGTTTCAGCTCTTCTCCACTAGCAAAGCTTAGAAAAATTGTTCACTTACACTATAAGGTCAGCAGAACAAAGTCCATCAGGTCAACAGATTTTACACCTTTAATTATAAGAGTCTTTAGGCTATCATTCTATATACACAGTACATACACCCATGACAGTAAAACAAATTAATGACAGGGTTAAATTATCAAATGTAACCCTGATAACATTTATCTGAACAAACATGCTTATTAGTCTGAGATGCACAGTCGCTGTAAGATTTAGTCTGTGGCAGAAGCAACATTCTTATACTCTCATTGTCCAATGAAAGATGAAGCAGAATCCTGAAACACTTATTCCTAATAAACAAGATGGCTCTAGAATGAAAAATTTACAATAAATTTTATCAAAAGACATTTTGTTACTGGTGCAAGGCACTTCATATTTTTAAATAATAGTGCCATGTTTAAAATAAAGAAGCCAAGACAAAGAAGGAATTTGCTTTTCAATTGGAAGACATTTGAAGCAAGATTAGGATCAAGAGAAGATGACAGGAGTAGGAGTGTTGCTTTTAGTTATGGGTGTATCAAGTCTTATTATTAATGGACTTTCATGTTGTTGTTATTGTTTTTTAAATTTCTTCAAAGGTTCACAGAATGGTGCAAGCATAAATGCCATGCCATACCATGGAAACTTGCAAGATTTTCAAAGCATGATACTCACACTAGTTATTCACTATCAAATCCAATTAGATGCACAAAAATACTTTTAAAGCAGTCTGTTTAAAATATATGAAAATCACATAAATAGCAGGTAAATGACTAGTCAATTAAGCAAAGGCTATTAAAAAACAGTATTTTTTTTAAAAAATTAAAATTTCATAGAGTTCGTGATACTTCCTTCCCCAGTTTTTACATTAACAATACTCTTTCTTTATTAACAATTTTTCATTTTATATTAGAGTAACACTCCAAAGTGTTTCGAAAACCGATTTCTGTCTGTTAAAGTTTTTTATCGTATTAGTAGCAGAGCAAATACCATTAGGTCATAAGAACTAAATACAGAAAGGACTTGCTTTAATGCTTAAATCTTTAGTAATTGCGTTGTCTGTTTAGAATATTTTTTCCAAGATAGGTAGTTGATGAGCAGAAAGTAAATAGGTGGGATTTTATTTCTTTCATATTCAGTATCAATAAAAAGGATGAATATTATTTGTTTTTAAAACTTCCTGCCCGCTGTGAATAGGATTTGTATAGTCACAGTTTTCTTCTTTTTTAAAAACTAAGTTCGTCTACAACAGGTTTGCAAAGATATATTAAATGCATCATCATCATCATCATCACCATCATCATCATCATCATCATCATCATCATCACCATCATCACATCATGCTGTGTAAAATTTTCATAATTATTTGCTCTTTCACACTTATTCTACGTTTTATAGCTGTTTTAAAAACATTCTATATATCAGCTTGTTGTTTTGTTTCCCAGTCGCACATACAATTGTGACTCAGCTTATGTAATGGTAATGATCTTAACACAGTTTTTTTAAAGGTCAGTTATCGCAGAGTTGACAAATGTTTTATTACTTTAGTTTAAAAAATCGAAACCGCTGTATCTTTGTTGGGGGGGAGGAGGAGGAGAAGGAAACTAGCCAAATAACAGACGAGTGGAGCACCGTTTGACCTCTAACAACCTCTCCAAGTTTCGAATTTAAATTGTATAAGCATTCCTGTTTTATTGAAGGTAAAAAGGCAACAATACGTAGGAACGTCTGAATTAAGAGGTGCACTTAGATCGTATCCACCTGAAAAACAGAAGAAACCCCTACCTAGTCAATTCACCTGTACTACGTACGGTCACACGACCATGCCTGCTCTGGATACTTCCGAATTCTGATGATCAAACAGACGCTACTCACCACCTGTAGACCATATATTATCATCAAAGCGGCATAAGTAACCGACGGAAAACATTTTCCCGAATCGCAGCCCATCATCCACCGATGCTATCAAACCATTTTACATCCCGTAACCATCCCTACAAGAACGACGCATTCCCCTATGTTTCATTTTCCGCATACTTCCTAACAACGCACACCACGGCGCTTGTTCGAAATATAGTTCCAATGTTAGTATCTCAATTTTGTTGTTAATACCCAAGAATTAAATAATTTTAAAACAATTTTAGCATGAAAATAAAATAATTATATTTTAAATAACATTAAAGGCAAAGATCTTTACTAAATTGTTTTTATAATTTATATGCGGAATGATATTCTTTAACGGGAACCATAAACTTCCGGTTACCTTACATAAATATGTCATCTCGGATATAATAATTCTGGTTGATAGTAGAGTTTTGGGCTAGAAATGTTCTTGTAACTGCCGGGATAGCGGAGAAAAGAAAACACGATAACAGCTAAATCATCCACTGGGAATGATATCAGCGATGTGCTTGATTTAGCATTTTATCGATAATTAATGCCAATCATTTAAGTACAGGATGTAATAATTTGAGTTACTTTTCAAAATGACAGATGATATTTAGATCTCACCTTAGATTTTTATGGGTGAAACTACCTGCTATGCCTATAGGATGGAATTTCTATTTAGCTTTATATCCAATGAAAGGCTTGGAATATAAGATTTATAAAATTTCATATCATTCAGCTATCTTTTACATACATAATATAGCAAAAGTATGACTCAATGCCAACATTAAACTTTCTGGCTGTACTTTGATTGCTTTCTTTTACCAAGTATTGGATGGATCTCTTGTGATGATAGAGTAAAGCCCTTTACAATTTTTGAATGTTGTAGAATTTATGCAGTTAAAACAGTAGGAAATATTTTATTGAACATTTTATTTTTAAAAAAACCTTTTTGTGGGAATTTTGCTAAGAGAGTATTATAAGCCTGGTTCGTGTAAGTGTGCAATTTCATTAAGAAATAAAGTTAATCTACAGAAATAGACCACAGGTCACGTAATGCACTACTGAACTTATATAAATAATTCAAAGTTGTAAAGGGATTCACTACATCAGATCTACAAAATAAAGAATGACCTATTTTAAGTGTATAAGTTTACATTAACATTTGCATATTATCAGAAACTTGGTTTTACATTTTGTATCTACATATTGATAAAATAGATTAATTTAATACTTGTTAAGAAGGTGAATTAATTTCTACTTTGCCTCCTTGAGATCTTCACATGCTAAGTAAATGAATTTGAATTGATTTTTAACAGGTTTATCATGAAGGTTATTTTGGAAAAGTGTTGTATCTTTAATCTATGTAGTTTTATTAGGTATTCTAGATTTATGAAATAACTCTGCTTTGAATGGTGGTGGTGCATTATAAGCTAGCTCTCAATGAACTTTTTTCTTTTTTTTTCTTAACATCTTTATCAGTATGGTTTGTTTACAAATGAGATTGCAGGACCAAAATCAGACAGTGCTGGATGACCTTGTGGCAGGCAGTCTACTAGTTGTTGCAGACCATGTCATCTGATTTTAAGAAATGTGTGCAGACTGGAAAATGACAGGTGGAGGAGATACTTGAGACTCATGGGGGGTGAACAAGAAGTTAACAGTGTGGGCTGCTGCAATGAGAGTAAATTGAAGGTGCTAATGGAGAAGAGAGACCAGCTTCACTAATTGGAAAGCTCCCATGAAGAAGAACTAACAAAACTGAAGGAAGAATATAAACAATAGTTTGACAAGCAGTAAGAAGGTTGAGTTCTGTTTTGATCTTAATGGCTTCAACAATAGTCTAGTAGCCTGTCCTTGGTGGTTCTAGAATACTGAACAAGCCTGAAATAGATATGATGATAAATATTAAAGAATAATGTTGTTTGTATTTACTTAGTACACACTTGCATACATGAGTAGTCTATATATAGTAGGTATCATGCCTCCCATCTTTTTCAAATCTAAAAATAAATTTTGCTATGTGCCATTTGCTTTTATCTTAGTATTTATACTACTGTTAAAACTTTATATGCTATAAAAGCTGAAACCTTCAATTTACTAAAAGCAAAATAGTCTTAAATACACTGAAAGCTCAAATATGTCAAAAAAATTATGAGTTGTAGATGTAAAACTTTTACTGTAATTACTGTATTATCATTTAAAAATTCGGGTATTCATAAACAGTTAGTACACCACATAGTTCATTTTTGCTTGGCTTAATGTATACTTTAATGTGTTATTTGAGTATACTATTGTAAGTAGTAGCATTTTTTTCCAACTCACATTTTCAATAAAATTTATGCCACTATTTAAAGCAGGAAAGCAGTGTATTATTGTTTGTGTTAATTTTAAACCATCAGCATTTTTTTCTTCAATTTTCTGCAAAATAATTATGATATATATATCACTAGGTTTTATGTATGTGATACATTTTTTATTCATATCTGTATTACCTGTCATATCAAAAGAACAATCAAGTTTTAAATGTATTGTATATTGCATCAAAAAATTATCAATATAAGTTTTATTTGCAGCAACTGATCCAGGTATTGGCACACATAAATTTGCAAATTTTTTCCTGTCTAGATGTATATTACTTACTGAATCTTTTCGAACATTTGTTAAGCTCGATAATATACTTGTAGTTCAAAATTCATATAACCAAGGAAATGATTGCTGTTTACCCAATCATTCACATAAGATTTATTAATAACATTTATATTACTAGTTGGAGATCCCAGATTAATTATTTTCTTATTTCCCATATTACAATTGAATTTTAAATCATCTATAATCTTCACAAAAAATAAGAAACAAAGATTTCCAAGCCTACAGTGTTTGAATAGCATGAACAAATGTGTTCATATTATTGTTGAAGATCTGCATATTGACAAAAGAAAATCAAACCTGAAATTGCATGTACATCATGTAATGTTACAGACATCTCTGTAACTGAACAATTTAGGAACGTCACATGTGTACCAATTCCACTTCATCTGTGTACATCTCTGCACATAACATATTACCATCTCTAAAAGTGGCCATAAATGTGGTATAGGCTGATGCTTCCCAGTATAATATCCATTAAAATATCATTTCTAGGGAAATAATAAGGTACCATCATATGGCTAGTTTATGGAGAGACCTTGTTCAGGTCACCCAAATGTTAATGTCTTGTAAAAACTATTATCCTGTCACCCTTGCCAGAAGAAACCATTTTTCAACAGCACAATCTTTCTGAAATAATTCTTAAAGAGCAACTAAGTATAGAATTCTGACACAAAAAGTTCGCAACAGGCTTCATGCTTGTGATATGTGGTCCAGAATACCACTGCTGTGCATTCATATAATATAGCACCATTGATAGCCACACAACATTGTAACTAGAAGTCATGTACTATTCACCAACAAGTCTAGATATCAGCAATGAATGGGCTTGAGTCTGGAAGAAAGCTGGAGAATGATTTAATAACTGTACTGTTACCAAGCATAATGAATTTTGTAGGGAAATTTAAAGGCATTGGTTGGCTAAAGATCTGATCTTGTAATCATTAGAATAATGCATTGACTACTGTCAGATATATAGATGAGATCATTATGCCTTTAGTCATTTTTTTGGGCCCAACAGCAAGGTCTAAACTTCATCTTTATGGATGATGACACTTGTCCATTCTGTGCACATTGTCAATGCTGCACTTTAGGTTCATGGCATCACTTGCATGGTGTGGTCTGCACAATCTGAAGGCTTAAATCTGACTGAACATATTAATCCTGTAGAAATGTGTTTGTGGTTTCCCAAGTTTGCCTACAGCCTCTTCATCAGCTGAAAGTGACTCTGATCAAAGAATGCTACATCCCACAAAGACAGCTGGATCATCTGAGTTGATTGATGCCAAGACATTCATAAGCTTGTATTAGGGGTCAGTGGTGATCTCATCTATTATTAAAATCTTTTTTATTAATGTTAATTTACGGTGATTATTTTCAGGCTGATGTTGTTATCATTCTGTACACACATTTGACAGCCATTGTTTTTGCTCAGCAATAACTTTGCTCCCACTGGGCTAATGCTTTTTTATGGATAGTTTAGAACAATATGAATATACCATAAAAGCAATGCATACTTTTTTATTGCTTGCATCATTATTATTAACTGATTCACAATAATTGTAATTTTATTTTTTCTTAATCTATCTATCATTAAATATGCAATATTATTATCATAGTTTATATGATACATGTAAATTTCTTTACTATCTTGTGCTGTGGAAAATGTCCATTCTTTTATTTTTGAAACACAATCCTATTTAAAAATCCATTTTTGTATAAACTTTAAATATATTTAAAGAAGAAAATGTCATTTTAAGCTTTGTATTTGAACTTGTTACTGAATAAACCATTGCACTTTCATTTCCATGAGTATCTAAATTTAAATATCTAGTCATTAAACTTTAAATATCTTGTTTTAAAATGTTTGATGTGTTTTAACTAGAAGATAATGATAAATTATCTTTTTCACTAAAAGCAAAATTTTTTAGCAGCTTTGGTGATTATATAGAATAATTTTACATAATTTGGTTTTTCTCTAGCTCGAGAACCATTACATGAAATTATATCATTTTATAACCATAATCCTGACTCTTTAAATTCTTTTTCTTTTCTCTTTTGTATTTTCAACTTGCTTGATAATATATTTATCATAGATATTAAACCAAACACATGACTGTAAGTGGAGAACAAAATGACAAAAATGTAACACCACATAAAAGTGAAACAGAATTAATAACTCTAATCACAAATCAATTTGGAATCTTTGTTTTTTGGTGTTTGCTTCACTTTTATTAATTCTTTATAATCCTGAGCCCTTCTTTTAAAGTCATGTTAGTCTTATCTCATTTATTTTTCTAGGAGCAATCACAATAAATTTTCTATCTACACTAATACCATCTATTTTATCTATTGGTATAATTTCATCAATAATTTAACTTCTGATTTATCTAATTGTTTGTGTATTTGATACTTTTCACGGCTGAACCATAGCATCTAGAGGTCCAAAATTTTGGGTGTAGGTACTTCAGAAACTGGGCAAGGTTTTAAACTACCACTCATTGGCCAAAAGCTGTTTTTCCTCATTCAGCACTGGATACCCCAGTTAGTAAATTTAATCATCAGTGATCACTTGCAAATGAATATTATCATCTACCAAGTTCATTTTGGTTTCAGTTGACCCTTGAATGACTGATGAGTCTAACTCTGGATCTGCAACTTTGACTGCAGATGCAGCAGGTGTTTCCTGGAGGGAGGTGAGGCCTTTAGAGACGTACTTTCATGCTCCTTTCTGAGATTCCTTTTCCGATCCTTTGCCACCATGCCTGTTCGAAGTGTTCCAACCTGTCCAACAGGAGCTTTGCCCAACAAGGCCACTCCTGAGTGAGGGTCTCCCAGTTGCTGATGTTAAATTTCTTGAGGTTCGCTTTCAGGGTATCCTTAAAGCACTTCATTTGTCCTCTTGTTTGAAATCCTTTGATGAGCTGGTGAAAGAGGACTTGCTTTGGAAGCCAAGAATCTGGCATTCTCATTACGTGGCCAGTCCATCACAGCTGGTTTTGAATGATCAAAGCTTCGATGCTCATCATGTTTGCTTCTTCCAGAACACTGATGTCAGTGCATCTGTCCTCCTATTTGATCTGTCAAAGGCAACATTGGTGGTACCTCTCCAAGGCTTTCAAGTGGCATCTGTACAAGGTCCAGGTTTCTGAACCATATAGGAGCATTGGGAGGATGACTGCCTTGTAAAGTAGGTTCTTAGTTTGCACATGGATGTTTCAGTCATTGAAGACTCTCTTCCTCAGTTGACTGAAGATGATACCCACAGACTGCAGACGATGCTGAATCTCTGTGTCACTGTCTGCTTTTGATGACAGGTGGCTTCCCAGGTACTGGAAGTGCTCCATGTTATCAAGAAGTTCACCGTTGATCCAAATGGAAAGGGTTAGGATTAGGGTTAGGGCGGGCTGATGGAGAACTTGTGTCTTCTTGAGATTGAGGCTGAGACTGAACAACCGGTATTCTTTGGCAAAGGCAAAAAGGATGGTCTAGAGATCCTCCTTGGAATTTGCAGTGACAGCATTGTCATCAGCGTACTAGAGTTCAACAATTGATGTCATGTTTTACTTTTGGACTTCAGCCTGCTGAGATTGAACAGCTTTCCATCCATCCTGTAGATGATGTTGACTCCGCTGGGAAATTTGTTCTCGATGAGATGTGTGATGGTGGCAATGAAGATCAAGAAAAGGGTAGGAGTGATCACGCAACCCTGTTTGACTCCGGTCCTCACCTCGAATGTATCTGTCTCATTTCCATCTGTTAGTACACTTGTAGACATCTTGTCATGAAGAAGTCTGAGAATGGTGAGAAACTTTGCTGGACACCTGGCCTTTGAGAGGATCTTCCACAGAGCTTCACGGTCGATGGAGTCAAATGCTTTTGTGAGCAGCAGTTGGTGCTACTCATACTCATGGCATTTTTCATGGATTTGCTAGGCTGTGAAGATCATGTCCATCTTCCTCTGGTTGGGTCGGAATCAGCACTGAGAATCTGGAAGGATACCTTCAGAAAGAGGCAGCAGGCAACTTGCAAGTATCCTAGCGATGATCTTCCCAGTGATGGAAAGAAGGGAGATTCCATGATAGTTCCCACAGTCAGCTTTGCACCACTTCTTGAAGATGGTGATGATCACAGCATCCCTAAGGTCAGCCAGGATTTCTTCACTCTCCCAGATCTTGAGGAGGAGCTGGTGAAGGCATCCGATTAGACCTCCCAGTTTGTAGATCTCCCCCAAAATTCTGTCCACCCATGCAGCTTTCCTATTTTTCATCATCTTCACGGTGTGTTTGACTTCTGCTGGGCCAAGAGGATGTCCGAGATCCTGTATGGCAGGATGCTGGGGAATTTTCTCAAAAGGCCTCTGTTGACGTTTATCCAGCTGTTGAGAAGTTCTTCAAAGTGTTCCTTCCAGTGACGGTTGATGTTTTCTCCGTCCTTCAGCAGAACTCTGTCGTTTCCTCTGACCACACACAGACCTCAGGTTGTTGGTCCGAAGATAGTCTTGGCTGCACTAAAAAAGCTGCAGGTATTGTGCTTGTCAGCCAACAATTGAATCACCTTTGATTTTTTGGTCGACCAGTTATTCTTTATCTCCCTTGTCTTTCTTTGCACCCTGGCTTTGATCTTTTGGTGGGTTGTTCTTTTTGCCTTGTTGGTGATGTCATTTTGCCAGGAGCAGAAGACATTTCTCTTTTTGTCGATAAGATTTTGGATTTTTTGGTTGCTTTCGTCGAACCAATTTTGATGCTTCCTGGTCTTGAAGCTGACGGTTTCTTCACAGCTCGATATGATTGCTGCCTTCAGCTCCTTCCAATTTTCCTCCACTCCCTCAGATCGGATGGTCACGAGCTTTTTGATGAATTGACTGCTGGAAATTTTCTTGTACGTTGGTGTCACTAAGCCACTTAATATTGATCTTTTTGTTGAGCTGCTTTGTTGTCTTCTGTTGTTTCTGATGAAGCTTGAGCAACATGGTTGAGCAGATGAGCTGATGATCTGTCTAGCAACAATTGTCTGTGCTGGTCATTTCCTTTGTGATGAGGACATCCTTGAAGATCTGTGACATCGATGTTGAAGCGTTTGAATTCTCTTGTTCTCCACTCCAGGCATTCAGTTTGTCCGTTGTCTATGAGGGTCCATATGCTCCAATGTCCGAAGTTGAATTTGATTTGATTTTTTTGACCACATTAAGGTGAAACCACTAGGCGTCATTTTCCAGCCAGTTTGGGGATGGAACAGACTATGTTTGTGGCAGCCTTTCTGGCCCACTTCCCATTTGGGGTAAGCAGAGTGGATCCCAAAAAAGAGCTGCTCAGTCATGGAAAAAGCTGCCGAGTTGGTCCCCTGTTCCTGCCCAAGAGCGAAATGACTGAATCAGACTCCACCGCCTGACATGTCAGTCCAAGACTAGAGACTTCCAGATCTCACATCCTGTTCCCATCACCTCTCGCCAGTTACTGCAGGCCTTTATGGTAGGGATGCTGGTCTCCCTTGGTAGACGCCCTTGTGCAGGGCATCTTTTTTACGTGAAAATGCTGTTGCACACCAACAGACACATGGCCCTTGACAGAAGATGAATCCAGTTCCAGTGGTAAGGATGCTTTGATGATTGGGGAGCCCTCCTTTGCTGCAGCCTTCTTCCGCATTTGCAGCCGTTGACATTCCACAGCAATGTCTGCTCCACCATTGAGGATTTCAGTTTGGTTTGCTATTAGTCTGTTTCCTGCCCCTCGACCTTGCCTTCATGGGTGACCCTACCCAGACTTTGAAGATTCCCGTTGGGATGTAAGGAACACAGAGCCCTTCCACTGCGACAAGGTGATGCAATCCTCAGAAGGGAGTAAATTTAATAAGCTCAAGATAACTCTGAAAAATTGTATCTGTTTCTAATCTAAGTAAGTTTTTTTCAATAGTTTTATAAAATTCAGTCAAAATCTAATGTAACAGACTACAAATAACACTGTTCCTATTTTAAATTTCAAACTTGTTATAAAGAATATTTTTAGATGTTTTTTTTCCCCTCATATTTGGACAAAACTAAGGGATGTGGTAAACCAAAAGAATCAAATTAATAAACATTTTCATTAACTTCATACCAACAAACCCAAATAAGTAGTAGAATTTTTAACTGAATTTAAATTTAAAACACCAAAACAACCCTAAAATGTATTTATTTTTAAAAGAATTTTAATATGAAAATTAGTTAAGAGCTTAGGCCTGTAGGAATTGTTGTTAGCTTATGATTTTATAAAAAAAAATTCTGTAACTGTTTCACCAACCCAAAATTTTCCAGAACTAATGCATTGCTCTCTGCTTTATCTTGATCTTATAAGCGCTTGAAATAATTGATTTAAAAAGCGTGTAATTAATGTAAGCTCTGGAATTTTAATGAGTAATTATGCCTTTTTATATCTATATTCTTGTGTATTTCGGTGTATGATTCCTGTGTTTTGCTGTATTCCGGTTTTTATATGCATCCAGTAGTAAGTGTCTAGGGTGCACTAATTATAGAGAAAAATGGCTGAAAAGCTTGTTTCTGCTGTCCCCAATGACTCAAACAAAGAAAAAGAAAGCTTGTAGTGTATAGAAATTTAGGCAAGAGTATTCACAGAAGTACAGTGATATTGTATCATCCTCAGAGCGTACAAATAATGCAAGATGTACAATTTGTGTTTGTGATTTCTCCATTTGTCACACAGTTGAAAATGACTTCAAAAATAATTTCAACACTTTTTAGCACCAGCAAAAATGTCAAGAGTGTCTGCAACTAATAAACTTACTTATTTAATGTAAAACTTGATACCAAATAAGAAAATGAATGACATGATCAGAGCAGTACGTTTATCCACTTTTTTCATTGTGGAACACAACCTTCCATTAGTGGTTTCAGACCATGCTTTAAAAATTCTTAGCAAACTGGATTCAGAAATAGCTAAAATATATGATTGCTCTAGAACCAAAACCACAGGACTATTTGGAGAAATGGCCAGCAGTGCAACTAAAACAATTGTGAGTACCATTTAAATCAGACAAACTTGAGAGGATCAATGTCAGACTCCACCTTAGAGTCAGTCAGGGTAAGGAAGATGGAGATGGCACAAAAACCATGTTTCTCCAAAGAATTTACAGATGACTTCCTTTAAAAAAAAATCAATGAGTGCCACTTACAGGGCTGATAATCAGTAGTACACTGCAATTAGTAAGTATTATTAATTAAATTAAACATCATTAGTAGCAAAACCATTTCCGGTTGTTTGTTTTTTTAAACATTTTCTCTTGTTCTGGAAAGATTTTGTTTTTTGGGGGGAGGAGGTAGGAATTACTATTTTTCAAAATTTAAAGTGGGCAGGTCTACTATAATATCTTTCAATGTTTTCTGATTATTTAAAACATATCTAATCGTTTTATTAAAAGTACTTATTAGGGTATCAATCAATCTTCTTCCAACAATATATTTCTTTCAACTCTCTTCTTTATTTTATCAATTAATTTTAAAATTTTCCAATTTATTTTAGATGTAATCTTACAGTTATAACTTCATTTCTTAAATCAATTATTTTCTCATCTTGATCTGCAACCCAAATTTGGATGACTGAAATGAAATTTGTATTAAGTGGAAGATAAACTAAAATTTTGGTTTTTCACCTATTTTATATTTGGGTGAAACATTTGAAAAAATGAATATAATATTTGAGAGATGTCCTTTAATATATGATTTTTTTGTTTTTAGTAAATCACAGCACACAAGAATAGAATTAACTAATGAAATATAAAATATAACTGGATTATTACATTCATGATAACCAGAAGTAAAAGTTTTAGAGTCAAATCCAAATAGAATTCTTAAATTATTCTTTACAGTAAAATCAAACTTTATAATTAGAAGTAATAACACTAATAGATTTGAGGATGGCATGATTAGTTTTAGTGGTAATATAATCTTTGTTGTTTGAATCTGAGTGATTGTTGTTTTCATCTTTCTTTGGATTTTACTGTTAATTTGTCTGAGTTCATAAGAAGTTGTAGCTGACATTATTGTTGTCCAAGTAGTTCTGTTAGCAGTATATTTAAAAATAGTATTTGTTTCATTAACATTTGAAAAAAATAAGTCTCAAGATTAATCAGAACAAGTTCATATTGTTTTGTAAAATCAAAATTTAGTGTTAAATTAAAATCTGTTGTTGTCATACACCAGTAAAGAATGTTACCTCTCCTGCATCACAATGTCCCCAGCAGTACTTCTGACTTTGTTTGGCAAGGAAATCCCTAATAGAAATTTTCATTATTGGATGGACTTGACCAGATGGAGAAAGAGAGCAAGAAGAAACTATGCCAGGGAAGTATGTCAAACAGTCAAACCCCAACCAAGAATCAAACTAGGGGCCTCAGCCTTAGCAGTCCAGTAGGCACAGGGGCAGATCCAGATAGTCTTCCAACATCTATAATGCTCAGAATTTTGTTACTAGTTTCACTGCTTATAATTGTTTCACTCAATTCTATTAAAACAAAAAAAATTTGCACCTGTCAAAATGTGAATATATAGCACAATTTGATTGGCTGACATATTGGAAATAATGTTGTTAAGAGTACCTACCACAAAGCTAAAAATGGCATTATTGAAAACAGGTTGTCTGAAGTAAGTTATTATGGATTTCAGAAGCAAAGGAATAGATGAAGGTAGATGTATTTAATTTTTATAATATTATTTCTATTCTATGTAAATTTTGAGATTATGTGAGGTTTACTAAATGAAATACTTAAGTATTTTGTGTGGCTCACATGGTCTAGTCATTTGAATGAATGGCTCTGGTCAATGCTAAGAAGGTACAATGGGTGCAGTCTATTTTTAATAGAAAACAAATACATGTTAAAAATTAAAATTGATAGTACTACTAGCAGTGAATATTATGTGGTGGCAGATCCAAGAATAGTGGAACCAGTTGGCATCAAATCATTGAGTGATTATTGTATGGCAAGCAAGAAACAGCATCATAGAGTATTCCCATGTGTCCACAAACCATGTCTCATATGTGACATCATTGTCAAGTTGTCTTACCTAGCATTATTGGTAGAGCAATCTTGCTTTTTTTATAGAAGTCAACTTGTCCATGTAGGACAGTGTTGCCAAGAAACCACAAATTATAATAAATAAAAAAAAAATTGATAGCCAAACAGAGGAAGAGAAGCATCTGCATGTAGATTTGTCATATATGAGCATATGGGCTGAATACATCTTTTGACATTATAGTAGGTGTTGGCCTAATCTAGGCTAGAAATGGAATGCTAGATTGGTGGCATAAAATAAAATGAAAGATTGAATTTGAAAATGATAAATTATAATATTGAAAATTCATGGCACAGCACATGTTAAGAAAGTGAGGAAACTGATTAGAATGTTATTGAATTAAGTAGTTTGCTTATAACATTTGTGCTTTTTTCAGTTTCATGCAATGAAGAGACCTCTCTCTCTAGTTGCTGTTATATCATGTTTATCTCTCAGTTTGCACCAATTGTTTGCTGCTGATGATATTTTTCTCCATGTTTTGTTGTGAGTAATATAACATTCTTGTTCTTGGGATAGATGTTCTGGTTGTCTTTGTGTGCTAGTTGGTGTCACAAGTTTCTATGAAAACAGAGTATCCTGACTGAAATAAAATAAGATTTAGATATCTATTTATTAATCTTTAAAATGGTTGAATTCTGCAGTTTTGGAACTTTAAAACTTGACTTTGTAAAGAACAAGGAAAAACCATGGCAAAGAGGTATACAAACCAAGCCAGTCCCAACTGGTATTCAAATCTGATATTAAGTAAGAATAAAGTTCCACTTAACTATATACAATAGTTTACACACAATGAAGTATTAAGTCAACATATGAAAAATAACATGAAATATGTGTATTCTCACTTTTGAATTTTGTGTCCCTGGTTTGTTTCATTTTGTGTCTAGGTTTTTATTTCAAAGATAGTTTTAATTTACAGACCTTGTAAAGATTTATGCTGGGAATGATGTTATCTGTAACCAGTTGTTACCTATCTCTGACTTTTACATTGGTTTCCAAAAGTTAAGAAACAAACAATAAAACAAAAATATTTCCAAAATGGTTAGAATTCTTTTCACAGAAGATCAATGCAGTTATTGAACAGCTGCAGATGATTAGACTGAAAGTACGAAATTATTTAACCAGAGGCACAAACAGCATCAATGTATCTGGGAAATGCAAGTAATTAAGCCAGATTCTACAACAAACCAACTGAACAAACTTCATTCTAGCCATGTGGGCATCATCCACATTAAATTCAGTAGCTCAAATTACATTAGGAATTGACAATAATGTTTAAAAAATTGTGCAAAGTGTCAGTCCTGCTAACAAATTAAACAAATGCTAGCCTCTTTCTTTATAATGGTGGCCATTCACCCTATGGAAGGCCTATTTATGGAGAAAATGTTTTTTTGGAGACTGATACACATTCAAAATGTTCGCTGTGAACACTTGAGAATACTATTTTTGAATTGCAAGAACTATTTTGTTAGCATGGAATTTCAGTGTAGATGGTATGTGATAAAGGAACAATTTAAATCTGGAGAATTTAAAAAATGTACAAAAAGAAATGGTATTAGACATTTTTCTGCACTCTACCAGCCATCTGTTTATGGACAAGTGGAGAGATAAGTGCAGACGTTATGGTTTCAAGGTAGCAAAATTAAATTGATCATCACTTCAATGTAAATTAAACCAACTTTAAATACAGGCATGAGCCTCATGGAGCAACAAATTAAAAACCTGAAGAAGTATTTCTGAAATGTGAACTTCAAATACATCAGTCTAATTAAACCTGATCTTACAAAAGATAGTGTATCTGATCAAGTCCAGTAAATTAGTAATGAATAACACTGGTTCTCAAATGATTTTAAGAGTACGCTGTTGTGCATTGTTAATTTGCTGGGCTTGATCAGATACACTATCTGGTGAAAAATAGTTACCAGGACAAATTATTTTGAGGAGAAATTGGCACTACCACTTCAATGTTAGTGGTTTCACCTGTTGTTGACATATGGATCAGCTGCAAGACAAATCTATTATTGCCACTAACAATTGTCTGATAATGATAATATGAAAACTACCAAAAGAGAATGTGTGGGAAAATAATACCTGGTTCATTAGATTCATAAGAAAAACTGTAATCTATTTGTCATCCATTAAATAGATAAATTCTTCCATAAAGTTCATTAAAATAAATTATTAAAAATGTAAACAAGTGTATAAAAGTTTTTTAAATTTATCTCTTGTAATGTCAGCATTTTGAGATGATACTTTACTCCATGATTGTGTTATCTTTATCTGAAGATATCCTTAAAAATTTATTTGTGATTTTTTGAAATTAATAACACTGGTCAACACATATTTTGCTGACTTACATGTGAGACTTGTTTCTGACTAATTTGGGGGTGCTGAACTCAAATATCACATTGGTTTTTTCCTATCACGTCAAGTTTTTTTTCTACAGCATACCCCAATTTTCAATCAATCACCATAAAAAAATACCCAATTGCAATGATTTCCACAATCACCTCAATCCTATTCTTATCATTTTATTTAGAATACCGTTCCAACAAACAATACCATGAATCAATTTTGAGATTAACAAATATATTGGTTAACTATGACATATCAGGTCAAAATATTGAAATAGAGAAATATAAATCGATGCTAGAATTGAATGAATTTTAGTCAAAAATGGGCACAAACTAATCCAGAATATTCTGAACATTTCATTTAGAATACTGTACGAAACAATGACAGACATGGGTTTATTTACATTAACTGATATCAGTAAATGACATTCTTCGTTCATGGATTAAATTTTCGTTTGTAGGCTTTTCTGGAGTGTTTCATTTCCAGACAGTCTCTTTTAATACTCCAACGGTAGTCAGCCATCATGTGAGTATCCCACCTTCCTTGGTATCACTCCTCCATAGCTTGTATATCTTGATGGAACCTTTCACCTTGCTTATCACTTACATCACGTAGATTTTAAGGAAATTTATCAAAATGACTGTTGAGGAAATGAACCTTTATTCTCATGTTGCAAAGCAGACGATGAAAATTCTTAAGCAATGTTTGAATAAGATCTTTGTAATTCTTAGCTTTTTTGTTTCCCCGGGAAATTTTTCACAACAGCCACGAAAGAATTCCATGTTCTTTTCTCCATATCATTCATGGAGCTTGTGAAGTGATGATCTCTCAGTTTTCTGAGTTGTGGCCCGTCAAACACACCAGCTTTTATTTTTTCATAGCTAAGGCTAGGAAATGTTGTGCATATGTACTTAGAACAGTCACCTTCTATGCTCAGAGCTTTAACATACTGCTTCGTTAGCCCCCGTTTGATGTGGAGAGGAGGAAAGGTGATTTTTACCTGATCTACTAGTGATTGGTTTTTGATATTTGGTTCTCCGACATTTAAGCGTGTTCTCACCGGCCAGTTCTTCTGACTCCAATGCTTGTCCTTAGCTCTACTATCCCACAGGCACAAGAAACACGGATATTTCGTGTAGCTTCCTTGTTGACCAAGTAAAAAGTTAACCATTTTAAGATCCTGTAGAACAAAAACTTGAAATGCAAAATGGCGTAGAACAAAAACTTGACGTGATAGGCAAAATCCGATTTTATTTTTTGAAATCAGCAGCCCAAAATTAGTTAAAAACAAGTGTCAGGAAAAAAGTAAAAAAATGTTGGCCAGTGTAATGATTAGTTAAGAAAAGACATTTTAGTGTTGTGCATCTATTGTCACGTATGCTGGTTGAATGGAACCAATGGAGATAACTCTTAATACTATGGGATATTTTCTGGTGTGGAAGGTA
The DNA here is from genome assembly GCA_018389105.1 of Nautilus pompilius. Taxonomy (NCBI): domain Eukaryota; kingdom Metazoa; phylum Mollusca; class Cephalopoda; order Nautilida; family Nautilidae; genus Nautilus; species Nautilus pompilius. The sequence continues at coordinate 1,012,998 of JACATO010000687.1, forward strand.
TTAAAGAATGAGAGTAAAAACTTTCTGCATTATGCTGTGCTGTTCTAAATCTACAAAAGCTTCTAACCGCAAGCACTACATTTCATTTCTTAGACACCTTCTACACTCAAAATAATGATCACATGTTTCTTAACTTGCATAAATCAGTATTCATAGGCTTTACTATGAAATAAATCTTTAGGCTATTTTTTTACAAATCTAGTTTAATTTTTATTGTACCCTTTTCAAAGCTTACAAAATTTGCTATTTATTAATTTTCAGAATAAATTGCTGCTTCCACCACAACCACTGACAAAACTGTCTAAAAATTATTAATTTTATCATTCCTTATTTAGGATTGCTTCTAGTTCATTAAAAAAAAATGCTTAACTAAACTTGTCTGTTTGCTTTACACCTGTTTAGAATTTAAAATTTCCTTTTCAATTTCTTATATAATTGGAACACATTTTCCATTTAAGCACCCTGCCAGATGAAATGCATGTTATTTATTTCACAAGTTTGAGACCACTTATGTAGAAAAGATCATCAGGCATATCCACAAGAGATTGTGCAAATTTCAGCCCTTCTCAATCATAATGCAACTTAAGTTATACCTAATATCTATATTTAGCTTGAATGATGTCAGAATACTGGCCACATCTTGCACAAACTCCAAATTCAAGAATTTCTTTTCATTAAATTTTAAGTCTATTTATTCTTAATGATAAAAAATCTGTTCCACTTTATTTTTGCAATTGTTCTAATTTTTTTTTCAACTAGAGTTATACCACTGTTTTGGTATATTCTTGGTTGTCTTTTGTTGAATTTAAAATAAATGTGGGTTAAGTTTGAAGTATTTTGATATGTATTTCTGACTTGTGTTTTGTTGGCACTATTTTTACTAAGCTTATGTATGAAACTTGTTCATCTGTATGATGCTGCAATGAGTAGTAACTGAGTAATCACAAAAACAAGAACAATGTAAAGATAAGAAGAGACAGACCACTACAGGACAGCAGACTTTACTATGATTGGTAACAAACAGCACAGTATTTATAGGCATACACTCAAAAGATATCAATGATAATTAGTAGAGTACTGTTGATTTACAGTTTCAATGACAACACTGCTCAAGAGTTCTATCATCACTAATCTTTAATTTATTGACCATTCTTTTGTGAATCTTCTTGCTCATTTCTGTGACTGAACTTAATTATTTAACTGATTTTTAGATATTTTAAATATTTCTTATTAGTTGGTCATCTCCAAAGATGTATGTTTACTTTATGTTAAAGTTTTTTTTCTCATGTTTTGAGTAAAGTTATCATTTATTTATCATCTGTATTTAAATTGTATATATTGTTCAAGATGACTACTGATGCATTGGATGGTATACATTTGGTTGGTTATTGTTGTTTTGGGTTTGTCTTTTCTTTCCAACTTCCACAACCCCATGGGTCAGCATTGAGTCTGCAGTTTATGAGTGTGGCCAACTTTCTGTAGAATTTTGAATATCTTTTATGGTTATGCTATAGATTGATTATTAGTAATTACTTTTTATGAACAAATTAATTATTAATCTTCATAAAAGGTACTTATGTAAAGAAAAACAAACAGATATGAAGAATTGTAGCATAACTGGATGTCAAACCAACATTTAATTCTCACGATTCATCAGGAAAGGATCTTTCAATTTTAATTTGAAAATGGCTTTGTACACCTGACATATTAGATGGCAGAAGGTGCAGACTGAACAACCTTTAAACACAAATCCAAAATTGGTTTTCCATACAGTTTGCAGTGAATGAAAACCAAGTCAAGCTTTCTCGTGACACTTGTGCACACTGGAAGCAGAATCCAACCCAAACAAGATAGGTGTTCAGCAGGTGGTACATGAGCTTTATAAAACCTGCAGACTTCCCGTCTCTGGAAATAATTTAAATAAAATTGTAAACAAATTAATTTTTTTAAAAGATAGAGATTAAAATAAAAACTATTTATACATTTTAAACAATTAAAATAAATTTAAAAATATCTGCTATACAATGGAAAAGTTGTGAAGTACAGCTTGGGGTTTACATGCATAGATGTGATGAATTAAGAAACCCAGATCTTTGCTCACCAGCCGCTCTGACCAGTCTCCACTCTGGGTACAGAGGGTTACAAAATTACTTTCCAGCACACACAGTTACTGAACAATGTAGGAGAAAATCATAACTATATATTAACATGTTCTGGACAAGTAAACTCTGTTTTTAAACAAAAATTGTGGCCATTAAGTCTGGTACCAATTTCTCAAATTAATTTCCATGTGTATCAAGATAAATCAGTGTTTTCCTACAGAATATAACAGAGAACAGAGCTGACCATAAAAGTCAGGCAAGACTTTAAAAATTAACTGCAGTGACCGTTATATAGCTAAAAGTTAAGAACAATACAAAGTTTGAAAGTTTTTACTGAATTTGCGTAATAAATAATAAAATCTACAAAAAATGTCTGTTTTCGTAATTTCCTACTCCACTGATAACACTGGACAACAAAAATAAACTGAGGTAGAGGTAGGTTTCCTTTATCAAATCAAGCAGATGATTCCACATCTGAAGTCAGAATTGACCCAGTCTGTCGAGATTTGTAGTTACAGAAAAACATCATTTCCAGTCCTCCTTTATTAATAAATCAAGCACATTGCAAAAATTAATTTCACAATATAAACACGTTGTATATTGTACAGTATCAGTTATCCATAGCTCAAACACATTGTATGAAGTATACATTAGCTGTTTAGAAATGCTTTAAGTACTTGATTTTATTGTTGTGAATAGCAGTGGTTTGTCTCTGAAGAAACCAACAATAGTCCCCCATCATGCTGGATTTGAATCTCCCCTGACAGGGGGCCTCCATTGCTTTTGTGTGTTGGTGGAACCTCTCACCATGCTCATTGCTCACAGCAGTGCTTCTTAAACTGGTGAATGGTTCACTAAGGGTGAATTAAATTGTTTTGGGGATGAATGAAACATGAAGGGTATTATGCAATCCACAGTTCAGACCAGACAGGGTCTGATAACTGGGCCCAGCTGACCACCATGTGAGTCACCAGTCTGGACATACTGACACCAGTGATTTAATCCCATCTGGCCTATAAGCTATAAATTCCCAGCACTTTGGACCCTATTTTGTCTGCCTGGAGACTGTCCCCACCAGCACCTGTCCATACTGATTGACCAAGATAGAGGGAACCTGTTACAACAAAAGGTGAATGACCTAATTTACTCAGATATTTATATTTTTTCTATACTTAAAAAAAGTTATTTGTATGTATATTTGAATGTCTGTAGGCTAAACAAGCTTTGGTTTAATTGCTTTAAAAGTCACCACAGTTTGTGTGATAGTCGGTTCAATTATTTATATACAAAATAATTTTAAAAAATTATTATTTGCTAAGTTTATTTGTTTGGAAGAAGCTAATCCGAATTATCAATTGCTTTAAAAGTTACCATGTAAAGAAACCAGTTCTAGAGGAAGAGTTTGCAGAAGGAAGTAGTTCATTTTTGAAAGAAAGTGAAATGAACAGGAGACAAGTCACTTGTGAAGGGTGACAAGGAAACTGAGGATAACTGAGCTTAAAAATGCAGCTACACATGATACAGATGATGACTTTGTTAATGGTACAGGCAAGGAAAAACTTAATCTCAAGAGGAAATACAAGCACCAAAGTACCCTCTCCTCAAAACTCAAGAAAAGAAATTGGAATGAAGAATATATCAAGTATGGCTTTTTCATTCCCCAAGATGAACTAACAAGCCCTACTCCCAGAGCTCAGTGCATGTTTTGCAGTGTAAAATATAGCAACCAGTGCCTGGCTCCTTCAAAATTACAGACTCATTTAAGAACAAAGCATAGCAATCATCAAAACAAATCCATACAGTTTTTAAAAAACACTTGAGTATTTGTGGAAGCAGCAAAATTTCTTCCAGTTGATGGTAAAGAAAGACACTGTGACTAAAAAACCTCTAATTCTTGCCTCTCTACAAATAGTGCATGTACTCATGAAAGAAAAAAAGGCATACACAGAGCCTGAGAAAGTTGTCAAACCATGTTTGAAAATCATTGCCAATCTACTACATGGTGGAAAGAAAGCGGTGGATAATGTAGTGCAAATTCCTTTGTCCAATGACAATGAAACTTTGATCTACTATGATTTCTGAAGATTTGAAGCATCAGCTGATGGCAAAATTGTTGGAAGTACCATTTTTCATTCTGCAGTTTGATGAAACCACGGACAATAAGAACGATGCACAACTCGTTGTGTATTGTCGTTTCCAGGATCAAAGCTTGGGGAAAATTGTCGAGCATTATCTCTTTTGTTTGCCAGTCAGAGAGCAAACTACAGGTGAATTATTTTCTCCAAGCTTGACAAATTCATGGAAAATGAAAATTTACCTTGGATCAAATGTGTTGCTGTGACTACAGATGGCGCTGCAGCATGGTGGGGGAGCATAAAGGAGCCACTGCATGCATCAAAGAAAAATCCCAGAATTGCACCTTTTTACACTGTTGTTTACATCAGGAAGCACTGGCTGCCAAGAAACTGAACACTTGTTCAATGACCAGAAAAATTAATTGGAAGAATTGTTGCAAGATATGGTGAAAATTTTCAACGCTATTTGCCCACAAGCACAAAAGTGCCGGTTTTTTTCAAAGCTATGCAAGGACATGTCTGCAGATCACATGATTCTCCTGCATTCTGAGGTTCGATGGTTATCATGTGGAAGAGTCCTTGAAATAGTGCTGTCCCTGAAGAATGAACTGTCTATATTTTTTTTACTGAGCTAGGTGATGTGAAAGCAATGCATTTCAACGATGATTTTTGGTTGGCCAAATTGTGCTACATGACTTCCATTTTTGAACATTTGAATCAGCTCAACTTGTCACTTCAAGGTAAAGGAGGTGACATCTTCGATGTCTTTGGGAAAATAGAAGCCATGAAAATGAAGATCACCATGTGGCATAGTAACATTCATAAAGACAATTTTTCTAATTTCCTACATTTGGAAAGCTTCCTCAAAGAATGTGATTGGGAAGAAAAACAACCTGATCTGGAGAAAACACTGAAGGACATCATTTCTAACCATCTGCAGTTGTTGTCTAGAAATTTTGAAACATATTTTCCTCAGAAGCATCTGCAGGACTTGGAAAACCATATGTGGATAGTTAATCCTTTATCACCAGCCACATCAAGTGAGCAGATGTTGGGGAAATGTCAGAAGTGTTGAAGGAGCTTCATTATGACTTCACTCAAAAATCATCTTTTGAGATGAACCCCTACTATGAAGACTATTTGGTTGGATTACTTGCTTTCCCTGAATACAAATCAATTGCCTTGAAGGCCCTTCAACCACTAGTAATGATGACAACAACTTTCCTGTCTGAACAAGGATTTTCGATTTTGGTAAAATTGAAAACTAAAAACGAAATACACTTCAGTATGTTGATTTGGTAATACAGGTTGCTTTGGAAAAAGAAATTGAACCTCGGTTTGAGAAGCTTGTCACAGGAGTACAGGAACATCCTAGTCACTGATGATAATAAACATATATGTAAGTGCAGAAGTATACTGCTTGTCATTTTTTGTGGTAAACATACACAATAAGAAAACATTGATCCTAAGAATCTAATTCTAAGACTGTTGTTTACTAACTTAAATTTATGTAAACTAGAAAAATTCTAATAATTTTTCTGTTAATTTTTTTTTGTCACTCCTAGTTTTATTTACATATTTTAAGGATGTTCAAAAACTTGAATAAAATAAACGCTTAAGAAATGAGTTAATGAAATTTTGTGATAAAGACTCGAGGGTGAATGACACTGAAATAGTTTAAGGAGCACTGGCTCACAGCAACAAGTTTGGCTAGGAAGAAATCCAAGTGCGAACGAACAAAATGTAACTTCAGCGACATACGGCTGGCAACCCCAAAGGCTTTCATCATGTCTTGAAGGAACTCGGCACAGTTGTCGGCTTTGTGGTTCCCAAGGAGATTGTGGACTAGCAGTCTGAAAGAAAGCCCCGGCTTGGGCTGGAGAATAAATCGTTAGTCTGTCTGTCCTCCTCAGTCGGGTATGCTACACCGAAGGATCTCACTACGAATGGTTTTTATTAATATAATTAAGATGCTACAAGGCAAGCCGAGGAATATCGGTCGCGATCTTTGTTTAGGTTTGTGAGGTTCAGCGGTGCTACAGCCACCTGCCGCCCACGGACAATACTCGCTGGCGACAGGGGCCGGAACTCGAACTGTTACCGCAGTGGGACTGACGCAATCGAGCCGGTACTTAGAACAGTGGGGACTGAAGGCTATGAGCACCGTTAACGTGTTTTCACCGGTCGGTCGCCGTTGTCAACACGTACGAAGCTGTTGAGTTTTTGTTCTTGTTTCAGGTCCTTAAAGAAAGACTACATTTAACCATGGATGGGCCAAAGAATTTGGATTTATTACGAAAAGCAGAAAAGATAACTTTCATGTATTTTTGTACACTGTGCCGTTGTGATGTGGAGATTGGCAGTGCAGTTGGACGACCCGCTACCACAGATAAACATAAAGTTAACCCTCGTACTGCTGCTACATCAGCATCGTTATCGCTTTTCAAGATGACAAAATCTTGGCTGCAGAACTGTGTAAAGTGTATCCTTCTGTGAGGCATCATCAGTCGTACAGAAGTGTCGATTGTGGAGTAAAAGCTGATAGTGAAAGGTGTAACATGTGGGAAAACTAAAGCAAAAACTCTGTGTGAAAATATTCTAGCGCCGTATTCTGTACAAAAGCTTGTGGAGTATATCAAAGAACATGGCTTGCCCTTTTCATTAGCAACTGATGCTTCAAGCAAAGTGTTTCCCAATACTTCTGAGATACAGATCCGGTCCTAGCTGTAGTTTGAACACTTTGTCATTGTTACTGTAGGCTCGCTTATGACGATGTCATAGAGGACTGCAGCAAAGTGAAACTGTAAATTGAGAAATTCAAAATCTTGTCATTCAGTGCCATTAAATGTCTGTTGTAAAAACATTAATAACTATGCCACTAGTAATCTATTGTATTATGTATATAAGAAAATAATACTATAAATAATAGCTTAACATTTTCGTTAGCATTGTTAAGTTAGCCTCAGATTAGCATGAGTAAAACTAGCATTATTTCCTTATTAAGGCATGACGCATAAGAAAGAGGGCCAACATCATTATTATGTATATAGTTCTTTTAAAAATTGTTTATTACATATTTATTGTAATTCATCTTTATTTTTAAGATCTGTTGTTATATCTAATTATTTGTTGGAAATGTATTATTTATTACTGTACATTAATACTATATTCGTGTGTATTAGTTTTATTGCTGTAATTAAATGCTATCTTTTTTTTTACACCCTTTGTTTGCACAATTTTTTCAGGTAGGTGTGTGTTGGCTCCACATAGGCTTCAACCGGCTCTGGTGAGACACTTTCACTTTGAAAAGGGAGTGCAACATGTGTTACTTGACTTTTACAGCGATAACAACAAATCATCAGAGGACATAACAAGTCAGCTACTGGTTAAACTAGAGACGCCAGGTCTGGATCTGAATAAAGTGTCTGCATACACTGCTGACAATGCAAGTGTAAACTATGGAAAACACAACAGTGTTTATCAAAAAGTGAAAATGGCTCAAAGAACATTGCTACAAATTTTCTGGCCCATATTTTGCACAATGCAACAAAATTTGCTACAGGAAAACTGGAAATTGATGTTGAAAATATTGTGCTCAAATTGTACAACCATTTCAGCCTCTCAGCTAAAAGGACAGCACAGTTAAAGGAATTCTGTGAATTCATGGATGTTAATAATTGTAATCTGTTATGCCATGTTGTGACTAGATGGCTCTCTCTTTTGCCATCTATTGACAGAATACTTAATTGCTGGGAAGTCCTAAAAAAGTTATTTTTAGAGTCTAGCTGAGGAGGAATGCCCCAAGGTACAGTGGAAGTGCTATGGAGATGAAGGAAATGCCTGTGAATTGTCAGAGATCTATTTCTTCTTCCTCAGTCACACTCTTAAATTGTTCTCAGACACTATTGAAGCACTAGAAGCCAAGTCATTCAGCATAATTTCAGTATTTAAGCTAATGGCTGAACTGAAAAGCAAACTTGAGAGAAGAGTAAAGGACTGTTATTTTGGCTTTGTAGTAAATACCAAGCTTAGCCAGCTTACCCCTGATGTGTCTAAGAAATGAGAAGCAGACTTCATCATTTTCTATGAAAGAGTCTTAAAGTACTTGACTTCTCTGAAAACAGTTTTCATAAAAAATTGTCAAAATTTAGCCTAACAACCATACCTTTTGCAGAATTCTGTGATGCAGTCAAGGCCTGTAACCTTGCAGATATTGATATGGATGCATTATATAAAGAGTATGGGATTGTGGCGGCAATTATCAATACTCCTGAGATGATAGATAGCCACAGTGAAGAACATTATCTCAAACTGTTCAGTAAATCTGAGGTCTCTTTTACAAACCTGAAGAAGGTGAGTGCTTATATCTTCTCTATTCCATGCAGCAATGCTCTCTCACAAGTTTTTTCAATGATGACAGCTTGAAATGAGAGAAACCATCTGCAAGTGGACTCGGTCAAAGCAGAGCTCCAAATATGTAACAACTTCTCAGAAGAGTGCCTAGCCATGTACAAAAAACTCCTGGTCAACAGAAAACTCCTGGAGATGGCAACTAAAGGGCAGAAATACAAAAAAATAGACATCCATACTTGGCATTCCATGGTAAGCCTAAGTAGGCCTACTTCCTTTAGTTTTTGAAATTAATTTGGTTAGCATATCTGCTTCAGCAGGAGTAAAATTGAGCATTAATTTTTTTCAGTTATTTATTTATACTGTATGACTGCATGTATGTAATATATACAGTTGTTTCAAAAAAATTACCACAAAATAGCATTCATCACATTATAGTGATATCTGACAAATCAACAATTCTTCTAAGTATATTTTGTATATTTTATACAAAACTTATGTATTTTCAACTTGTCATTAAACATGCTTAATTTAGGTTAGAAATAGATGTCGCAAAAAATTGAAAATTTTAATTTTCCAGCCATTAATTGCAAAAAACTATTAAAATACCCAATGGTAAAGCAATTTCCCAAACAGCAGAAAATATTAATTTTAAATGGTTTGCGCAAAGGTATAAAGCAAAAAGTGATCACTATCAAAAAAAGAAATGCCAGCCCATCATCAGTGACCAGAATTTATAAAAAAATGCAGAATGACAAATCATTGAATAGGGAAAAGGACTCGGCAGAAAATCACTGATTAATGATTAAATAGCTAGGCTTTTGCTGAATTTATATAGGCAAAAAAGTATCATGTTAGAATTTTTATTTAATAAAATAACTAAAGTGATCATCTGTTTACATTTGTTGTTTTTGCAATACGGTTTAAATTGTATTAAAAAAATTTTTTTGAAACAGTGTATACGAGTATATATAATAGCTTATGACCCCATATTAAATGTCCTTTTTGGAAATTTGGAAATGACCACCCTAGGTCTGACAGATATTCCAGCCTTCAACTTGGCATCAGTTAAAATCACTCCAAATTTTTCTTTCAGATAAAGAAATCCTGCACCTTCAACACTTATTGCCTTTACAAAGCATTTCGTTAGGCCCAGCTTTACATGCAGTGGTGGAAGATATATTCTTTGCAGACGTACCAGTGACACACATTGCACATTGAATTTTCCATGGCCATTTTTTGATCTTATAGTGATTTGCATCGTCTTGGCCATTCCACAAGCACAAGAAGCATGTGTGTGTACATGTAAGCAGGCAACCACGTGGTTCTCCCACATAGCCTGCTGGTATACACAGTACTAAAAAGAACACTCAAAATATATAACATTAGATTTCCATTTCTGTAATTAAAAAACCCTTATGTATTGGATTAATTCTGATTTCAGATTTGAAAACAGCACACTCAAGTTAATCTAAGATACATAGTTTTACCTCAGTAGCAGATTGCTTGTTGTCCGGTGTAATCAACAGCTAGTAGCCATAGTTACTGGATTCTTTGCCAGGAATAAAAATAACAACCAAAATGCTGTGATCGCAACAGATCTATTTCAACTACCCTCTTGCAAATTTGGTAATAATTTTACAGAAATGTCCTGTAACATGTCATATTTTTCTTTTTACAACTTAAAGCTGTTTATACTGTCTAGATGTTTCCCATTTAACAGGTACATCCAAGACTACCGAGAGGGAAGGTTATTACTCTGGGGCCCGAGCCCTGCAAATAAGAATGACTAACCTATCATGATACTATATTTGAGGAGAGGCCCTTGGCGGTTCTGGGCACATTACCAGAAGAAGAAATCGTTTTCTAATAATTATCGTGAATAGTGACAAAATACTGATAAGGTGCTGAAAACTTTTTAAACGTTTGCCATTTTTTAACAACTGTAATTTGTAAGAGTAAAAAAAAATTAGCAATTCTTCAACCAGTGTCTAGATAACTAAAAAATTCTTCCTTATTCCAAGATCACTGTCCTTCACCATCAATCTGGACATTATGAATTTCGTGAGAAACTGCTGGAACCAGCTTTCTCGCGTTCTCCTCATCCTCAACTCTGTGCTACAGAAAGATGTGATGTGTTCAGTATCCACATTGTCTAGTTGTCATGCATCTTTGTTATAGTCATTTCACTGGTCGCTAAGAGTAATTTTTCACAGCAGCTACACTTGTTTATTAGGCCCTTCGTCTTTTACTTTTGCTGTCTGCCATGATCTCTGTTGTTGATTATATTAATATCTTTTTTATCTTCAAAGATGTTTGTTTATAAGAATAGGGGAGAGTGGGGCTGGATGTAACATTTTACACAAAATCAACCCTCATGCTTAACATTTTGAAAATTTTAGCTGCGTTTTTAGTCCAAATAAATAAAGGTCTACTGCTCTTAATATTGTAGGAACATTTTCACTCTAATCTGTTAAATAATGAGAACAGGGAGTAAAAAACTATGTAACCCAAAGTGTTACAATTTATCCCAAACAGTACGTGGGGTTACAACCAGCCCCTTTAGTGTTTTCTAATACTATTGCATACTACAAACATGTTTGATATTAATTAAAATTTTAAAAAGCTATCTGTAGATAATTAGAACTTTAATCAAAAAGAAAACAAAACAAGTTAAAACTGATAAAGGAAATTTTGATGAATTGTCTGCCGATTAGGCTGAGTCATCTGAGTGGCAGTTCTGGCAGATGTAGACTTTTTCTTTCTGGGTGCATTCTTCATGCGACCAGTCTTTACAAACCACACATTGTACCCATTGTTCATTTGGACGACTGTTTGAGTAAGGTTTGCAGTACTCTAAACAAAAACATTCATTATCATCTGAGTCGGTGTTGGCACAATTGCATTTCAGTTTTTTCTTTGCACTTTCTTTTGTTTTCTTTTTTTGTATTTTCTTTCTTGCAGCAGCTTCAGTCCTCATACACCTCTTTTCAGCTTCTGCAGATAGTGCATCTTTTTCAGGAGTGTCAGTCAAAATAGCTGCCTTCCTTCGTTTTTTTCCTTTGGATGCCATCTGTCTGGGAACTGCTTTTGGAAACAGCCTAACCTCGGGGGGGGGGGGAGTTGTTGCATCCTTTGGTATGATCACATGTGCTGTGGAAAATGCACGATTTGGAGTCTCATGCATCAAAGGTGAGGCCTAATCTGATATCTGTGCATGCTGTGGGGTAAAGTCAGGATTTGTGTTTTCAGCGGTGATGTCCTGAACAACAGGCTCATTTTGGAAAGCAGCCTGAGTTCTGGGCTCATGTAGCAGAACAACAGCATCATAGATGGCTCCTATCTGGGCACCTGACAGCAGGAGGTGAACAGGTGAACAGTTTTCAATTCTGTCGTCAGTTGTTTCAACAGCTTGTGGGCAGGGTCTGTCTGTGATGGCAGATGGCTGAAAATCCACATCTGTGAAGATGTGTTGGTCAAAGGGGCAGATCCCAGACACTCTGAAACCATTGATGATGTTTGTCGGAACTGCCACCCTTGGCCAGGCATCTCAAAGCTGAGCAGGAATATCATATATGGTCATTGTCTTGCCTGGATTGTTTCTCATCCATGACTGCTGGATGCTTGATGAAAACGTTTTGAACGGTCCAAACACAGAATGGTCCAGTGGCTGAAGTTAATGGGAACAATGAAGTGGAAAAGAAAGCAGAATCACTCCATTCTCTTTGGCAAGGTTGACCATGTCAATGCACAAATGTGAATCATGGTTGTCCAGGAGGAGGAGGATGGACTTCTCTTTTGATGATCTCACATGCTCTATGAAATGCTGCATGAACAAGTGGAAATGTTCTGTTGTCATCCAGCCAGATGGATGGGCTGCCCCTATGGTGCCTGGTGGTCCATCTTGAATGAAATATTCTTTAAAATTCTTCCTGGGGAATATCATGAATGGTGGGACAGAGTTTCCTACAGCACTAACAGCAGCACACATGGTTATGAGCTGCCCCCATTCTGCAGACGTGACTGTTCCTTTCCATTTGATCCCCTTTGAAGTTGAAGCAACGATATTCCTTGGCTTTTGGACTGTTGTGGCTGCTGTTTCATCCACGTTCCAGATGTCAGCTGGTGAAAATCGATGTTTGTCCATTACAGATGCAAGTTTCTCAAAAAATGATGCAACATTAGCACGGTTGAAAGCTGTTGCCTAAATAGACAGGTTGCTTCTGGTTTTCTGATTGATAGTTGTGGATGATGCTTCAGAAAAGATGAAAACCAATCTTTCCCTGTAGTTTCGTTTTCTTTCCATGAATCTGGAATGTTAATTCCATATGTGATTGCACACTGGTAGGCAAGCTGGAACACATCTCTTGGACAGAGACAGAAGTATATGTCAGCTGCTTGCTTTATGTAGTTTTCAAGTTCAGCCTCTTGTTGTTTGTCAAATATTTGTCTGTTTTTGATAGCCAAAGTGCAAGTTGCCTTCAGTCGTTGATGGTGATGCTTGTTCAGAAGCTGATGCTGAAGACGACTTCTGTGTTTTCTTTATGTATCGACTCAGTGTGATGTGACATGTTGTATTGGTCGGCCACAGCACGGACACTTCTGCCACTGGTCAAGGCCTTGTTCACAGCTTTCTGTATCACATCTGGTGCAGTAGTGCCTCGAGAAGTTTTCCACTGGTAATTTCGAACTATTCTGAAAGATACATAACATGCGGCACAGTTTAGGAAGCTATTATAGCCAAGTCAGTGGCACTATCTTTATTATTGAGGTCTCACGGTTCATAGTCTTCTAATCGGGTCATTTCTTAGCCGTGTCATTGTCACAGCCACACTATGACGTGTACCTTCATGTGTGTGCGTGGGAACATAGGTGCAACGCAAGCACACACACGTACATACACTCACACACACATTCAGGCAGAAATGCACACAAACAGGATTAATCTTGGATCAGCAAGTGTGAACCGACAGCGAAATAGGGCGGGGCTGGTTGTAACACTGTTTCAATTAGTTCTGTTACAACCAGTCCCTTGTGTGACTCATTAGCGCAACCCCATTTCACTCGAGCTGACTAAATCATGACATCCACAAAGCAGCAGCAAGCTTTCATCGTCGGTTTACTCCACGAGCCGTGTCATGGTGACAGTAAAGCAAGAACGAATGAAGAAAAGTTGATGAAAACTACTCACAACTTTCCCCTCCACACGACCCAGCACCGCTATTCGTTCTTCAGCTGAAGATGGGTGCAAAGGGACGCAACTGCTATCATTTAAGCATCAAACCCTTAATTGGGGATGAGTAACTTCGCGTGTTACTTCCAGCCCCTACAACTTTACATTTTAACCTGCCCTCCGTCATCTCCAAAATGTCTTTTGTTTTTGTTGGGGGGGAAGATAGCTACTAAAACCACAAAATAGAACAACTCTTCCTCCTCTCCTTTCTAAAATCAGATGTGGCTGCTTATTCAGGCTTTTGCTTTTGTTTTTTAATTTGTAGTGTGATATGGCAAACGTATTATTCTTTCTCTTATTTATATGAATTATTTAAAAATTGTATCATTATCTGAACTTCATCGACCAGTAAGTATATTATTTATTTAGTTCGGTTAAATGAAAAGATATTTCAAATGACTGCACGACAAGATGTAATTCAAGTATTTTCCCTATCCAGGTCCTCTGAGAGGATAAGTGAGGCCTTCTGGCCATGTCTTTTCTCGTCTAAACTTATGTAATTACAAAGGAAAATCACACTGTGTTTATATTAATTGTTTTCCCCGCCTCTTGCTCGCTCCACAATAGGGTTTATTTGATAATTTAAAATATTGAAAAGTTGGCATGACTTTCATGTACCCTGCAAATAAATAAAACAAAATGAAGATATTTATAATATAGATAGACATGCATAAAATACACAACATAAGATAAACAAGTATAAAGTGTGAGTCCCCCTTCAAAGCCCATGCTAAATAGCTCTCCTGTCCCCTCTCTTCCTCCTCAAGTTCTCATTGGACCCGGTGGTTTTAATAAAGACTGCTTAATAAGCTCTTCGGTGTCTGTGGCCTGTAGATGCAAGATAAGTTTTAAAAATGTCAGCGTTGTGTCCGATTAAAGACCGAAATGGTAAATGTTATTTATTTTTAAAGTTCAGTCATTTTATTTTTTTTACTTTGAACCATCTACATTATATATCTAAGAGTATTATCGTGTTTAAATTGGTTAAAAGCAAAAGAAATTGTATCACTATTTTAAAATGCGACATGACAAAAACCCCTAAGTTTTGTAAAATAATTTCTACAAGATAAAAAGGGGAATTGATGGAGTGAAATAAGTTGTTCTCTCCGTCGATAATGGAAGAAAAAATTCCACAATGCTCCATTATGAAAATAGTCAATCTGGTGGCTGAACGTAAAGCTTCCTTATGGAGCGACACGAGCTACTACAACTCCAATATCGCATGCATTTGAAATGACAGAAGGTGGAGATGACTGACTATACATGTTGATAGAAGACAATTAATCTATAATATTGTTCTGGAAAATTACCGAAGGTAGGGAGCTTCAAACAGAAGAAAACTTTTCAAAGATAAAGGAGAAGTAAAACCATCAATCACCAAGTAGTACCTGTACCTTTTAGGCGGGATTTATGAAATTAATTGCTAAACTTCTAACGTTTGCAATAAATTCTTTATTTAAACGATCAAATTAATCAATTTTTTCTTGGGTTTTTAGCGAGCCGACCTATTAATTCAGACATTATATGTAGTTTCCAAGTGAAAATCTGATCAGAAGAGAAGGACCCCTTCTGTTCCCTCCTTCAGGCGACTCTGAATAAAACCCAATTTAACCAAAAATTTGCATGGAAGATCGGTGAGGTCTGGTGTAGAGTCCTTGGCCTGCCGAATTATTGGTCCAGCGGTTGCCTGGTCTCAAAGATTTTAGAAATTATCCTAACTATATGCGAAGGTCGGTCGGTCGGTCGGTCGGTCGGTGGTGGGGGGGAGTGGATAATAAACTCAGGAGAATGAGGGACCAGTTTGGGTTTCATACTCTGCTTACTCCAAATCTAACTGTGGAAGTGAGTAATCAGATCATCAACTCAGTTTTGTTGGTCAGGTCAGAATACCACGAAAATACTGACTGTCAGGCATGTATCACCTGTAATTCTTATGGACCTGAGTCTGAGATAAGACAATGGAAAGCTTCACCGAGTTTTTGAAATGTGACTACGCTTACTGTAGCGTCACACGCGAGACACAGATGGTGTTGCCGGCGAGTTGTCTAACCACGTTGGAGCGTTTAAACTTCGACAGGTGCTACTATTATACCATCGGCTCCTCGGCGATTTAACGATCTGCGAAAATGGTAGCACGGAAAAGGAAAGCGCAAGATTCTAAAAAGAAAAGCAACAACAATTTGGAAGGTAAGTGCGCACCGGCGAGTTGTCGGAGGATGGCGGTAGATGGTGATGGTGGATGAACTGTGTTGTGTTGACACGTAATTTCCTTTCTCTGCATCAGAAATATTAGAACTGCAATAACTGGCGAAAGGGGTTATTATTATTATTATCGTTATTCATGCTGTTGTTGGGACTGGCTGTACATTTTATTTTCTGCTATTCTAGTCAGTTCGTTAACCGATGTAAAGTAAAGCAACTAGAAAGAGTAATAATAATAAATAGTAAATATGACTAAACACCGCGGACCGGCGATTTTTCTTGTAGTTGAAACTCTCGACACATATATTTTATTTATATGTAGCATTTTTTTAAAGAAGAACAGATTTTCAAAGGAAACGTTTAGAGTACGAAGACACCTTGTAATGTGCGTATTTAATGGCTGAACTCTCCCAAGTTATCGGTGAAGTTCGATGAAAATTCACAGCGAAGAAACACGTCTATCATTCCCGACCCTGTTAGGTACAAAACCGACCTAACTAACTCCCCTCCCTCACTGTCAACTTTTATCACCACTGCTATGTTGTGGTTTCGGTGATAAAATTGCAAACCAATAGATATTAATATAAAAATACTATATAGAAATGTGGTCATCTTGACAGAAGATCTATCTATCTACCATGACCTCGTCGTCCGTATTTTTTTCTCTTAAGTTTTCAGTTACGAAGTAAATTAAATTAACACCTTTGTGTCTCGAGGTATCATCAATAGAGAAACATTCTCACTGTGAAAGGAGGTTGAATGCTTGCACATCCTTCTTCGATCACTCATCTCATAAGAGTGGGGCACCGTCGTTATGCGCACTCCGTGCATCCGTCTTCAGCAATTGGTTTATTCTTCCGACTTTTCCTCGTCGACTCGCCTCGCTCAAGAGTCACAACAATGTGCCAGTAGCGGAGCCTTAGGTCCTGAAGCCAATACACTCACCACTGAGCCACACTGCCTTGTTTAGGCGGCTTTTTCAGAATGAACAATCTATTTAATGAAAAATGTTGAAATAAAACCACCTTTTTTTTCTGAGCCACAAACCTAATCAGGAGTTTGCTACAATCATTGTAATTAAAGTACTTTCTTTGGGCAACTAAGAAAATAAGGTTTTGGATTACACCACGTTTTTGTCAACTATGAATGCACAGAACTGGACCCAGCCAAGCTGACTTGGTGAAGCAGCGAGTTTGGAACATTGACTGGTACGTGAATGCCTTCTACTCAGTCTAAATCTTCATTACTACTGATCACAGTCTGGTGTTGATTTTTTTCTTTACTTTTTACATCAACACATTTTTTAGAAATAGTTATATTTTATGTTATATGAGAAAATGATGCACTGAATTAAGTAGAAACTAGTCAGTAACAGTCTTTTTTTCCCTTTATAGTAAAAGCTCTTTTATCCACCACCCTCAAGGAATTGGTGTTGCTGGTTAATCAAATCTGACAGTTATATGAACGTTTACCTAAGATGAAAGGGATTGTGCGTAAATTATGAAATGAATCAAACAACCATATATAAGCAATGTTTAATCCATGAAAATGTTGTATGCAAAAACATTTTATATACTTTACTCACCAGTGAGTTAATAGTAGTTAGTTAAAGTGGAACTTTGAGAATAGTTTACTGAACAGTATTGTGAGCAGCAATCTTCACTTTACAGTACAGTATATGACAATTTGATTATAATATTTTAAACTTAAAATCATAAGATGTAGGCTTTGTCATTGATGGGACTGGATCAGTCGATGTTGTTGCTGAGGTTGTTGGTGCCATATAAACTTCTGAAGCTTTTCTAAACATTTTTGTATGTCTGCCTGCTTCCAAGTCAGTTGCCTTCTCTTGAGAAAGCTATTATGCGGAATGTGCAACTGTATAAATTCCTGAGCAGAATAAGAAGACTGCTACTCAGCAAACTTTAAGAAAGTTTCCAAACATTGTGCAGCAGTAGCCCGAAAAACTTTGGTTCTTGACCATCATCCTCTTCCTCAGAATCCATGTCAGCTTGAGTAGGGATGCTCTCAGGGTTTACAACCATTTCAATTATCTGGCTGTTGGTCATGTTTGTGTCAGTTCAACTTCTTGGTCTATTTTCACTTATTCCTCCTCTTCATCCGGAAGTTGAGTGACTGGGTTTGAGGGGTTTCCATTATGAAGGACATCCATTATTTCCTATACTGCTTTCTTCTTCTGCCTTAAATTGAGGCTTTGAAAGTCGCCTTCATCTGAAGACCCTTAGGCAAACATCACTTCTGTCCACAACTTCCTCCAGGCTGTCTTCAAAGTTGCGCTCTTGACAGCAGACCATGCACAGGCCATCGTAAAAATTGCATCCTTGATGTTGAAAGCAGATTGGAACTCTTGAAGTGTGCCATCAAAGTTTACAAGCTTTGTAAAATCCCTTCTGTAAATGGCCTTGAGATTCTGGATGATTCCCTGATCCATCAGTTAGATAAGGGAGGTTACATTTGCAGGCAGGTAGATAGTAAAGATGTTGCCAAAAATTTTTTTTATCTATCCATGCTTTAACTTGTACCTTGTACTAAACTGGCAGGTGAACAACACCATTAAAAGCTCTTGGATACTTAAACTTTCCAACCACAAGCAACTTAACTCTGTGTCCCAGCAGCATTAGCATAAGTTAGTACAGTTAAACAATCTCTGTTCTTAAACCCTGAAGCAACAGTTTCATCACCACCAGCAAGAGTTGATGTTGGCAAGCAGTGTCAAAAGATTCCTGTTTCATCTGCATTTTAGATGTTCACTGCAGTTAAGCCATGTTCCTCGATCAATTTCTGGAAGAATTTACAATATTGGTCAAAAGATTGTTTTTTTCTCAACATGTCTAGCCTTCTTATTCTATGACGTAAGAGCTAGCAGGCATCAGAAAAAATGCTACTCTCAGTCAATTCAATTTTCCCATGAAACTCTCTTGCTTTTTCAGTCAAGATCGGGCCAGAAGTTGGAGCTCCCTCTGATCGCTTCAAGGAAAATCACTCGTACAGTATGTTGTCCATTTGCTCCATCTTAGGTTTATGTAAAGTACAGCATTTATCATCGACTTTGCTAGTCTCAGAACTGGCCACGAACTTCAGCAGCTGTGACTTCTGAGACATGATATCGTAGATTGTTGATGAGCCAGTGTTGAAGTCCTTCATTATTTGGCTACACTATTTGCCTTTGTCCAATTGTTGAATAATGTCTAATTTCTTAGTTATCATCGACACATCACGCTTCCTCTTCTGTCGACTTCTTGTTTGTAACATGTCGCTATCCATAATATCAGGATGTGCCTTAGATAAGGGCTGATAATCACTGCTAAAAGCTGGAGAAAGTTCAGATGCAAGACCGCACGCACTTTGTTTTCAATCGATAAGACATATGCTGACGCCACCTACCAGTAGTTTCCGAAAATGATGAGTGCTATCAGATGCCAGTTAATTGAACTTTCTGGATAATTTGATGCCGGTTAAAAGAGCTTTTACTGTATTTAACTTTATTTATATCAGAATGTTGAACTTTTTAATTATATGGAGGAAAAATGTTTGTATTATTATCTGCCTGAATGAACAAAACAGAAATAGCCATTAGCAAAAGACACAAAAATGATTTTTTAAAATAATTTTATGTAGGTTTGAGTTAACATCTCATTGTGATTTTCTCTTTTTAAAGGTAATTTGCCTATTTAAGATCACCTGCTAAGGTTGTAAGTTTCTTTTAACAGAATATATAACTGATAAAAGTTTAAAAAATTTTTTTTTGAACTGTGTGTGTGTGCATGCATGAGAATAAGTATTAAGTTCAATTTACACTTGGCTAAAGGTGACATGTATGTTGTCATCACTGGTATGAATGAGCATGCATTCAGCAGCATGTAGTAAACTATCGCTTTTTTTTTACTGAGATGGATGGATTTATCACTGATGAATTTGACTTAGAGGAACCTCTGGTGAGCATTATACCAGAATTTATTGTTCCATATCAGTATGAACCAAAATTAAAACAGGAGAAGGGAAAATTTGATTATAGAAAGTTAAAATTGAGAGGCTACCAAGAATATCCTGAGAAGATTAGCAATACAGCTTGTTATATTTATTTGTTGTATTTTTAATTGTTCTGAATACTTGTATTATGTTTTATTGAATTTTTGTAATTGACTTCATTTTGCCAATGATAGCTTAAAAAATTACAAAGGGTAAAATTACAGATTTTCTCATGTTCTCAATTTTGGAAGCTAGTGTAGCAGCTCAGTTTATACTTTATTTACTTTAAAAAACATCATAAATTGAATTTTCTATTTGGACTACAGAGAATACATTAATCTAGATTAGAGATTAAAAGTTGTGCATAAGATAGGTTATTTTTTTTGCTATCAGTATTAGTGAATGGGAAAAAAGAATGACCAAGACTGATAATAAGAGAACACTATTTTTAATGAAGACCATTTTTTTATGTAGCTGTAGGTTTTTGATGATACATCACTTGATTCCATTACTTTATGATTACTGTATTATATGTGTGGAGTGCAATTTAATAAAACAAAAACCGAATAATGTTTTTTTATTATTATTTAAAGATTTAATCTGTAAATGGGAAACTACAAAGTTTAGACCATTCAGTTTTATGAATAACTTGATTCAATGTAGATTTTTTCCTTACTATCGCTTCTGAAAATAAAGTGGCTATATAATAGGCTTTGGCAACAGTGATCCGGTGGTTAGACTGTTGGATTACTAAGGCTGAGGGACCAACTTAGCTTGACATACAGCGGTGTGCAAAAGTCTTGCATAAAAATTATTTTTCCTCTAAATTAGCTCTCATGTTGTTGAAAGCAGTTGTTATCAAATCTTGTTCATTAAAGTATTTCTATATTACTGTTGTGCATCTATTCCAATAATATCAAGCATATTGTTTCATTGTAAGAAAAGTTATAATTTTTAGAAAATCATTTGCATCAAATCAACTTGTGCAAAGGTGTTGCATAAAATCTAGACAGCTATCTAATCAATTCAGATTCAATTCCAATTATGCAGAAAGTGATCAGATCTATCAATAATGAGTAGAATATCCGAAATTCTTGATAACTTGTTCACAACGATGAGGCATGCTGGCTACCAAACACTGACAATTGTCACTACTGAACTCTGACCAGGCTTCCTCGATTTTAAATGGAAAATCGGTTTTTTGGCACTAACGCTGAGTTTAATCGAGTGCCAAATGTTTTCAATGGGATTGAGATCCGAGCTTTTAGCCGACCAGTTGAGGACGGGGATTCGCAACTCTGCCATCAAGGCCTTGACACTCCTAGCTGTGTGGATGGGGCCATTGTCCTGCTGATAGATGGCCGTCAGGGGAATGTGGTCGCACATATATGGTTTGACAATGTCCGAGACTATCTTAGCATAGTCATGAGCATTCATTTGACCCTCGACGTGATGTAACGGACCAACACCGGATGATTGAAAGCAACCCCAAACCATGGCTGAATCTTCCCCTGCCTGCAGAGTCAGTCGAGTGCATCTAGGATGGTATTTCTCGGATACCGATCGCCAAACGTACACCTAACCTGCTGATTGGACCCTCACGAATTTGCTTTCGTCGGAAAACAACACTCAGGACCACTGGGCTATGGCCCAGTGGAGATGGTCGCGAGCCCACTGCAGTCGCTTTCGACGATTGTCCAAACTGATGAATGGCTTCTTTTGTGCCAATCACCTGAAAAGTCCCATGTGGATCAAACGCCTTCTGATGGCGCACGAGGCCAAATGGATCCCATGGTGCCTTGACAAGGTGGTCTGGATGTCGGTGGAAGTGCGGAATCGGTCCAAGTTCAACATGCGGGCAATTGGATGATCCTGTCGAGCCGTTGTTTTCCACTGTCTGCCAACTCTGCCTTTCGAAATTAGGCTCCCATCAGCTTTCCAATGTTTCAGGGTACAAGATAGCATCGACTGATTGCAACTGATATGATTTGCAATGACCCACCCAGTTTCACTATCTTCTTTCATGCGAATGATTGTGGCCCGCTGTTTGAGGGGTCAAATATCGGGCTCTCGGCATCACTATATTGAACAAAAATGAATCAGAATAGTGGAAAATGACAGGTTTTTCATATTCATATTCTACTATCCTAAACTATTATAGCACAAAATATATATTCTAATTTTTTGTAGTTTATGCAACACTTTTGCACACACTGATTTCATGCAAGTTATTTTATTAATATTTAAATTTTGACTGCAATTACAAAATGGATCTTAGTGTTATAAATCGTTTAAAGACACCAATACCTTTCAATTACAACAGAAAACATACAATAGTTACTAATTTCTACAAAATAAGAACCCATTTTCTAAGTCTAGTCATTTATATGCAAGACTTTTGCATACTGCTGTATGTCCTTGGCATGGTTTCTTCTTGCTCTTCTTCACCAGCTGGCCACATCTGTTTCCTTCCACATCTAGAAATGATGGGTTTTCATAGGGACTTTTGGTGAGTTTGTTCTTGGTTAAAGAACTTGTTCCCTTCAAAAATGCCCAGCATGGAAGGATTCTGATAGCCCACTATATGCAGACTATAATGGGAGAGGGTAGGGTACTTAGACCATGACCATGACAGTAATCCAAGACTGATTATTAGATCAGGGATGTCACATAATGATGATGATGATGATACTTAGCATGCATGCTATATACAGCTATCCCTCAGCAACCTTGGGGGTTATGTTCTTTAAAATCCCCACAGTTGGCAAGACTAAAGGCTTATGGGAAAATGCAGGTTACCTTCCACAGCTGTGGTTACACAACTTCCTGGGTACTTTACACATCCTATTCACTTAGTAACCATATAATATAGAATACAGAAATAGTATTACCTTTAATATTAAAAATATAGTGAACAAAAATACTTTTATTTACCTTTAATATCATGATGATTGTGATCTTGTGGGAGGGGAGGCTGTTTGGTGACAATGCACAAAAAAAATAAATTTCATTTGTTGTTATAAAATCTTCATTACCAAATGGCGACTCTGGTGTTAGTGTCGGTGTAGGCTTGATGTGTGGCGAAAGCTGGAACACTGTGGTGTAAACCGCAGATATGCGAAACTGACTAATGTGGTTGGTAAATCAGTATTCAGTAAATTTTGTGCATATACTTTGAAACTGCATTCGACGAGGGAAGACTACATCACATCAGGGGAAGTAAGCAAATATATTTAATTTGCATTCAAGTGTTTCAAATTAGTGCCATTAAAACCCTTGTCATGCATGGCAAAAAAAATTATCAAAAGGGATTTAGATAATTGAAAACAATTATTTTGAACAATTTGAGGTATTATTATACTTTTTTAAAAAAAGTTTTATTTATAATGACAGAAAACTAAAAAAAGAACAAAAAACTCCTCAGATTTTTTTTAAATATCTTTATTGAATATAGAAAGTTAACTTTATTTTCTAAGTATGATTTCTCAATTCTGAATTCAGTCATGGAACGACTCAAATAGCACAAATGATTGAGCACATGGTTCAGTAATCCAAATAAGGAAATACAGCCAGAAAATGAAAGGAAAAAATCTAATTTATAAAGCTTAAAGTAAAAAAAGGGAGAGTAAAATCATCAGACTGTTGTCACCAATGAGTCAATACTTATTCAATATCACTTTTGACACCAAATCTGTTCTCATTCCAGTTCACAATGCACAGCATAGAAATAGTTATATTTATTGCTACAAATGTTTCTGTCTCCTCCCTGGTGGTGTCTATCAAGCTGTTGTCAGCTTTGCTTGCTTCTCTCTGGGTTTGTATGGCCTAGCAGCACCAACCTCACATTATCAGGGACATCAATCTTTGGGCTAGCAGACTGAGGAAACTCTGGTACATTGATTGGCTACCAATGGTTTGAACTTTACTAGATGACCTTGCTTTCCACTGATGCATTCCTCAATGTTTCTTGTTTTTTAACTATTTAAATGATGAGAGATCTGAAGCATGAACACTCAAGAACTCTGCATCACCAAATGGAAATGATTCACTTTTGGATTCCATCACGCATCAAGTAAATAAGCAAATTAGGTAATTCACAGGATTCACATTAGTAGCTTTACTAGTAAAATCAGTTTAGTTGGAAATCTAAGCAATATCACTTTTGGTTATTTTTGATGTGGACTAGCATCCTTCTACACATACCATCTATGGTATAACCATAACTGGTCATTAAATGATTCTAGTGCTTGGTCATTTGGGCAGTTTACTGACTTGAACAGGAAAGGATTAACAAAATGAAAGAATGAATGCTAGAGTGTATATTTCAAATGAAGTCTAACCAAAGCTATAAAGTGTGGAGCGAGAACATCCTGTACTTTCATTGTAATGATTCTCTTTTGTCTAATAAACCTATTTTGTTCATCCTACTTAGCATAAGATCACACATTTCATCTTATTTTAGATTATACTGAATATTTATGCCTAGATCTTGTTGATCAATATTGTTGTCAATAAAACTATTATCCAACCTGTTTCTTGAAATTAGCATTAGCCCATTTTGAATTGAGTAATGTCTTGATCAAACTTAGCCTTGCCCACAAACTTGACAACACCAGCAAACTACTTTATTCACAAATTTAATATTAATATATCTATATAAAATAGAAACAAACAAAAAAGAAATTTTTTTTCTAATTTGATCAGTATAACAATCTTGTTCTGCACATGCCTGTGTGCCTTTTGAAATGTGGTTATGGATTAAAAATTGTCATGTGATTACAACTTAATGCAAAATTTATTTTATTTTTTTACTTTTACATTTCACTTGTTCAGAAAGAACTGACCAAAAGAGAACATTTGATGCAGTGGGCCACTGGACAAGAATTAATTCTTGATATGTTGTCTACTGAGATTATTATAGTGTTGATGTTTCTGTACTGCATGTTGGGGGGGGGTGTGGAATTACATCTGATTTTTATGGATCTGTAATTTATTTATAAGATTTGGAGGCAGTAAAAAATAAAGGTATTATAATGAATTTTATTTTCTGTATCGTTTCTAGATTCTTTGGCAAAGACAAGTCGACCGAAAAAGAAAAAAAAGTCACAGAAAATGGCTAAGTCCTGTTGTAAATATGTTCTGCTGTTTTGTATGTTTGTAGCTGCATCAGGGACCATCTTGTATTTAACCAATGAAAATGCTCATGACTTTGTTAGTAAGTATGCTTACATGACTAATACTTGGTGCCACAAAATTTCTCAACTCAACAGTTTTTCATCTTAATAATTTTCAGAGTAATGCAACTGACAACAGGGAGGGAGAGAGAGAGAAAGACGCAGACAGACATACAAAGTCTGTTATCAATACTGACTAGAAAAACCCAGTCTCATCTGAATTAAAAATATCCTGGGACTATAATCTTGCAAAAATGGAGGAGGAGCTTTTAATCTCCAGCCTATGACCTCAGGTTATGACACAGACACTGCCTCACAGAAAGCAGTTTTTAGACTAGTATTCCTTTACATTGTCTGAATTGGTTGTAAAATTAGTAACTCCGAGTTCATTCCTGACATCAGAGGCTTTCTCCATCAAGATTTGTCCCGAGAGGGCTGGAATGCAGTTTTTTTTTATTCCTGGCATTAATTTCCTTTAGTATTTTTATTTTGGATTCAAGAGATGCCTGCTTTTCATTTGAGCTAATTCTACAACAAACTAATTTCAAGTGATCATCGGTGTAACAGTAGTGTTGACAGTGAATGAATACATCTGCTATGAATACTCAGTGTCCGAAAAAATGTCAAACATTTTGGGTAGGAAAAAATTTCAAAAGAAACAAAGTCAAATTTTAAATATATCAACAATACCTGTATTTTGTTTATTAGAATAAATGAAATAAACATAAAGAGGTAACGTCTAAAGAAAAACCAACATTTGTGGTTTTCCCAGTTTGGTGAGAGAGAGACTGAGATTTAACCATAATAATAAGTCTGATAATAATTTAAAAAAATATTAAATGTGTTAGTCAGATAGTTTTGATAATAAATAAAATGTGAGCTCTGAAGAAAAAAAAGAAGAAAAATATTATACTAACTGTCTCAATGATTGAATAGATTTGATTATCTATCAAGTGACATTAAGTAACATATTTAAGTCTATTGAATCGAAAAAAATTACTATTTATTTGGCTAATAAATAAAAATAAAATTACTGATGTCATCACTGATCGAACAGATTTGATTATCCAATAATTTCTAGAGATTTATTTAGTTAGTTTGTGTTTATTATTATTATTATATATTATTATTATTATTATTATTATTATTATTATTATTATTATTATTATTATTATTATTCCTGCTCTGCACAGTTAAATGATTGACTTTATTTTTTTCCCAGTTTGAATGCTTGTGAAATTTGCAGGGATAGCCAATCAATGCAACTGACACCACTGCTACACACCACAGCTACATCTGGTATTGGATGTTTCAAAAACAATTTGTAATAAATGTGATTTTGTATTAACTGTTTCCACCCTAGGTGGAACTGCATTTCATTTTTGGAGGATAATCACATCTGATATTTCAAAACAACTCAGAGGAAAAGTTGATATACTAGGTTCACAACTTTCTATTTGTATGGTTGCCATTGGTGACAGCAAGCTCATAGAACATGGAAAAAGTAAACATTTTTGGCACAGTTTTCTCCTTTATTGTTATTCAGAATTGTGTAATTCTTTTTTATCAGTTATATTTTTAGGCATTTTCTTTGTGTCATATTTTGTGATTTACGTGATTTTTAAAAAATTTTCATTCAAAACTTACACACAAGAAGCTGTCCTTATGACACTGACAGGCCGTGATAATCAGACCAAATTTGAAATTTAAAAAAAAAATCAAGAATGTTACAGGTGTCAGTGAATGATAAATACTTTTAATCATACTTGAGAAAATGAAGATTGAGATGGTACCATTGAATTTTCAAGTATTTCTTCATGAATGCAGAAAGACAGTTAATAACATGAAAGTTGGGTAAGAAAAGAAAATATTTTTTCAAAAACTAGATATAGGATTAGAAAATGAACTGTATATAATTTAAAATTGCAACACTATAGAGGACATAGTTCCTGTAGATGCTCTCCCATTCTTAAAGCAACTTCTTCAGGGTTTTTCTGGTAATCATTTTCAAATGATGTCAGTTGAGGACTTAATGATTGCTTCTCCAAAGTTTGCACATCTGGCACTATTCTCATATTTCCATTCTTTTTGCAATTTTATGGTTAACCACATGGTTGCTTCTCTTTCTCTCTTTTTTGTAATTCTGTCCACAACTGAATATGAGGATGGTTCCTGCTCCAGTTCTCAAAATGGCTGTGCATTGCCGGCAACTATGCCTGCTCCCTCATTGTACAGAATGCTACTGTGCCCTTGGATGTATACAACTTGAATCACTATCTCCATTTTTCTTTTTACAATGCTATAATCTACTCTTGACCTTTCTCTTCATTTCTGCCAAACAAGCTGAGTGAGTCTATTAGGGCTACAATTCTGTCTTTAACTGTAGTTTTACTAATTGCTCATGCTTGACTTCAGCTTTAAATGAACATGATTGGCCCTGTCTTACTGTTGACCATTCACAATGTACCTTGAAAGTTAGCTTAGGACTTCTGCTGCATTGCATACCTTAGTAGTGAGATACTGTCTTATATTTGCAGTGCTATAGTCATATGCCTATCCATCACAGTACCCAAGCATAACCAAACTGACCTAAGGTATCCCTTCTGCAGTATAAAAGATGCTGAATGCAAGGGTATCAACAAGTGAATGAATTGCCAACAACCAGCAGGTCTTGTCTGTCTGAATATTTATGGCATCCTTTTGTGTCCATTTAAACAGATTGTCACTAGCAATTTGGAGGTTCTGATTTCACAGGGGTATCAGCAATAAACTTGATGAACTGCATGTTCCATACAGGTTCTGCCTAATCACTGTTCATGCTCATGAGTAGGTGTTGCTATTTGCCCACAATTTGCAATTGTTTCATAGAAAATGACTTAACAGTTTTGCTGAGTGTGTGAGTTAAGCTGAATGATTTCAATGTTATTTTTATTTTCATAAACCAAGAAGAAATCTTAAAGCTTAGATCTAGGAAATCTATGTGGGTCTTATAACCGTCAGTCTGCTTAATTACACCTATATCTTGTTAACTGTACTGATCACGGAGAGAATTCTTCCTAATCTGTCAGAATTTTGACTAGATATAGCATTTTATTTGTTGCCTGGATGGTTAGAAATAACCTTTAAATGATATTAAAATACTTTATTTGAACATTTTTAATAGCTTAGCAAGCTTTTAAATTAAAATCATTGACATTGTATGTTGTCTGTCTGTCTCTCATTCACAGTGTGACATTTGAATAAAGATCATTGCAAATCTAATAGTAAAATATAATAATTTGTCAATAAAAGGTAATGTGAGGCATCTTACATAGTCCTAAACTTAGATGAATTTGAAATTTGTTTTTGTTTAAAAAAAGTTATCTTTTTGTTTGTACTTCTGTATCCTAATCTGTTAGTTTCTAATTATTTACTGAAGATAGCCTGGAGTAATGGATAAAAAAATTTTTTTGCTATAGGATTGTTGTTTAGAATATCTGATTTTGGTTAGAATTTAAAAAAAAAAATTAAATCTAACAATTTGCCTGCCTATTCTATGAATAAGAATGATAATGGATTGTGATAGTACACTTATCATATTCTGTAGTCTGAAAAAGGTTTAAAGATTTGATTTTTTTTAAAATGAAAACCTAATAATTTATTTATTTTGAGTCTATTTACCCTTCCAGGTAATGTAGTTTTGGAAAGAAGAAGAAATTCTTTTCATAGACACACAATTCTAAAGATTCTGAAAAAAATAAAACTAAATAGGTTGATTTTTCATGTTTATCCATTATCTAGGATGCAACTTTGTTCTATAAAATGAATTTAAAATTTAAATTCAAAACTGTGCTGAACAAATTGTTTTTCTGCCAAGTTTGATAATAATAATCAGTAAGAAATTGTTTTAAACTTCTGTTACCATTGTATAATGTTGAGCTGCAGTTAACGTTAGTTTTTAAATATTTCTAACATAAACCAAAACACAATTTTAGAGGTGAGAGTAAAAGCAGTAATTTATAAAGGAGGATTTCTTAAACCTTTTTTCTCTGCTAAGGTTGTGCAATGTTTTATTTGGCAGATGGAATTTTTCAATTTGTCCAGAATATGGATATATCAGCAGAGATGATTAATCGAGATGAATTTCAGGGGGAGACATACACAGAGGAAGTTGATAGCAGTCCAGCTAGTGAAGAAAGTGATAATAGGGATATCCCACTTGATTCTCAGATGTCTAATAAAAAACAACCACAAATGATTTTTGAGGATATACATGGTCATGCTACAGAAAGTAAAGAAGAATTTGTTCCCAAAAAACAAGAAACATTGAAAAATGCTAACATAGTGCAATCAAGAGATATACATGGTGACCAGAATGAAATGCAACAAGAGTCAATACCAAAGAAACAGAAAGAGGAATCTGCTGCCCGGAAGCAGAAGCAGGACGAAAAACGGAAGGAGGAATCTGCCGCCAAGACGCAGAAGCAGGACGAAAAACGGAAGGAGGAACCTGCCGCCAGGACGCAGAAGCAGGATGAAAAACAGAAGGAGGAACCTGCCGCCAGGACGCAGAAGCAGGACGAAAAACGGAAGGAGGAACCTGCCGCCAGGACGCAGAAGCAGGATGAAAAACAGAAGGAGGAACCTGCCGCCAGGACGCAGAAGCAGGATGAAAAACAGAAGGGGGAACCTGCTGCCAGGATGCAGAAGCAGGACGAAAAACGGAAGGAGGAACCTGCTGCTAAGATGCAGAAGCAGGACGAAAAACGGAAGGAGGAACCTGCTGCCAGGATGCAGAAGCAGGACGAAAAACGGAAGGGGGAACCTGGTGCCCGGATGCAGAAGCAGGACGAAAAACGGAAGGAGGAACCTGCCGCCAGGACGCAGAAGCAGGATGAAAAACAGAAGGAGGAACCTGCCGCCCGGACACAGAAGCAGGATGAAAAACGGAAGGAGGAACCTGCCGCCCGGATGCAGAAGCAGGACGAAAAACGGAAGGGGGAACCTGCTGTCCGGATGCAGAAGCAGGACAAAAAACGGAAGGAGGAACGTGCTGCCCGGATGCAGAAGCAGGACGAAAAATGGAAGGGGGAACCTGCTGTCCGGATGCAGAAGCAGGATGAAAAACGGAAGGGGGAACCTGCCGTCCGGATGCAGAAGCAGGACGAAAAACGGAAAGAGGAATCTGCTGCTAAGACGCAGAAGCAGGACGAAAAACGGAAGGAGGAACCTGCCGCCCAGATGCAGAAGCAGGACGAAAAACAGAAAGAGGAACCTGCCGCCCAGATGCAGAAGCAGGACGAAAAACGCAATGAGGAACCTGCCGCCAGGATGCAGAAGCAGGATGAAAAACGCAATGAGGAACCTGCCGCCCGGACGCAGAAGCAGGATGAAAAACGCAATGAGGAACCTGCCGCCCGGACGCAGAAGCAGGATGAAAAACGGAAGGAGGAACCTGCCGCCCAGATGCAGAAGCAGGACGAAAAACAGAAAGAGGAATCTGCCGCCCAGATGCAGAAGCAGGACGAAAAACGCAATGAGGAACCTGCCGCCCGGATGCAGAAGCAGGATGAAAAACGCAATGAGGAACGTGCCGCCCGGATGCAGAAGCAGGACGAAAAACGGAAGGAGGAACGTGCCGCCCGGATGCAGAAGCAGGACGAAAAACGGAAGGAGGAACCTGCCGCCCGGATGCAGAGAGAGGAAATTTTGACTGTTGGAAAGATAAAAGGAGAATCTCAGAAAGCAGGTTATGAAACCATTACTAGCTTAGCTGATCAGAAAATTTTACGTGAATTGGATGGAGCTGATAGCCAATTAGAAAAGGTAGGTGTTGAATTTTGTAAAAAATATTGATGTTGTATATTTTTGGTTGGTTGGTTCTTTTACCTGCTATATTATGTCAGCTATCAAATTGCAATTGAATTATTGGTTTGTGCCATCTTTTTGTATGATGTTTACTATAATTAAATTACATTATTATACTATAATTTTGTCTTTTTTCAGGTTTGAACTTAGGCAAAAAATTTTATAAAATACAGGGTGCGGCAAAATGATCTGACACATTTGTATTTTTAATAAAAGCCAAATGGAGTAAAGAACGAAAAATGTGTTTTTATTTTCGAAATGTACATAGAATGCCATTTTGTTTCATTTCGTTTACAGTTGCCGACATGAATTGGACGGGCGAACATCGCGCTTTCATCGTGGAAACCTTTATCACAAACAACGAATCCGTAATTGCAACACAAAGAGCATTCCGTGTACACTTCAGGCTTGGTAGACATGATCCCGTACCTACTCGAAACACGATTTTGCTGTGGGTTACCAACTTGAGTTACTGGATCAGCATTGAAACGAAAATCAGCTGGCCGACCTCAGACTGCCAGAACTCCGGAAAATGTGGCAGCGGTGAGAGGTTCAGTTCAACAGTCTCCACAACGTTCGGCACGGAAACACGCCGCTGCTCTTAGCCTTTCCGATAGAAGTTTGCGAAGAATTCTTCACATGGAGCTGCAAATGCATCCATACAAAATGATGTTGGCACAACAACTCAGCGAAAGAGACTTTAAAACTCACAGAGCATTGTGTTTGGAAATTCAACAACATGTCCCCCGTGCAGCTGTTGTGTTGTGTTCAGTGACGAGGCGCATTTTCACCTGTGTGGCAGCGTGAATAAGCAAAACTTACAATACTGGGCTGAGAATAACCCTCGTGAGTTGCACCAACACCCTTTGCATTGTCCTCGGGTAACCATATGGTGTGCGGTAGCAGAATTTGGCATTTGGGGTCCTTACTTCTTCGAAGAAGACAATGTTACAGTGACTGTGAACTCTGGTCGATATTGTGTGATGCTAGAGACTTTTCTGAAACCCAAATTGAATGAACTTGACGATAAGGACAATGTTTGGTTTAAACAGGATGGGGCAACAGCCCACACTTCTCGACGTGTGATGGGAATTTTGAGGGAGATGTTCCCCGGTCATTTGATTTCATTGCGTGGTGACATCGGTTGGCCCGCCCGATCACCTGATTTGAACCTGTGCGATTTTTTTCTGCGGGGATATCTGAAATCAAAGATATACACTCATCGCCCTCGATCTATTGAGCGATTAAAAGATGTCATTCGCCAAGAAATTGCTGCCATTCCACATGAAATGACCTGCCGGGTTATGGACAACTTTCGTGAACGCCTTCGACAGTGTGTGGACAATATGGTACCCACTGAGTGATTTAATTTTTAAAACTAAATGAAACAAAATGGCATTCTATGTACATTTCGAAAATAAAAACAAATTTTTCGTTCTTTACTCCATTTGGCTTTTATTAAAAATACAAATGTGTCAGATCATTTTGCCGCACCCTGTATTTCAAAATTATT
Organism: Nautilus pompilius; assembly: GCA_018389105.1. Taxonomy (NCBI): domain Eukaryota; kingdom Metazoa; phylum Mollusca; class Cephalopoda; order Nautilida; family Nautilidae; genus Nautilus; species Nautilus pompilius. The sequence continues at coordinate 1,045,484 of JACATO010000687.1, forward strand.
TTGTTAGAAAGTATATCCTTAGTTGCACTCCAGATATTGACTTTTGGGGCATTATATTATATCATTAATAAAGTAATTTATTATTTCTTTTTAGAATTTGTGTTACAATCCTGGTTAAATTATAAGTGGTTTTCCAAAAAAAGTATTACTGGAGCTATTTTGAGTTAATCATTCAGCGTTAAGGTCAAACTGAATACGACTGTTTAGCCATATTTGTGCAAGTCTATTTTTCTTTTACATAATCTCCATCATATTCAACACACTTATTTATTTTAGCATTTAAGAAAGGTGCTGCAGTCTGCATGTTAAAACTGATGATTGTGCCTTCAACTACTCAACAACTGCTCATTTCATGGTTTCCTCACTTTCAAAGTGGAAACCAGGAAGAGATTCTTTCATGCTATGGTGCTAGATCAAGATATGGTAGATGAGGAACTGTTTCCCATCTGATCATTTAGATGGCTTCTTTTGTCACATGGGTAGTAGGAAGTCTGGCATTTTTCTGCATGGCTTCTGTAGGCTGTTTGCACCTTTTTGTAGGGTTTTATTGTATCAGACATTCATTGAAGTGGTGATATGATGGAATCTTTCTATGATGTCTGCTTTAATGTGCTATTTTGGAGTGGTTTGGGGCACAATCACCACCGCTTTATTGTACAGACTTTGCCACCCTTAAACGTTAGAGAAAATTTTCATCACCTTCAATGCATTATGCAGAAAAATAGGCCTTGTATCAATAACAGCTAATCAGGTGTATTCAATTCAATTGAACCTTATAGCTGTAAATGGTTAACTCAAAATAAATTAAATAAAACATTGCTTTTGGAAAACCTATCATCTTAACATTGGCCTTTTTCTCTCCTTTTTTTATCATTTTCTATGATAACTAAAGTTTCAGACAGCGCTAGTTTTATGGTGCTTTCACTTTTGGTACAGCAGGTAAATTCAAACTATCAACTATCTGAACAATTTTCAAAACTGTCTGTAAATATAGACTTATCTTTTACATCAAACACATTTCAAATTTTCTCTAAGAATTTATAATTTATTTCAGAATTTGAATTTTAAAAAAAAATTGACCTGATTCTTTTTTTGTTGTTGTTGTTCTTGGATGCAGGGCAAAATTGAGGAAGCATTGAGCAGCTATAGTCACTTACTGGAGAAGTACCCAAAGAGTCCACGGGCAACATATGGCCGGGCATTAGCATTGGACCAAAAGGCAAAACGTTTTCAAAGCAACAAACTCCTTGAGCAGTGTATTCATACTTTAGAAGTTTTGCTGAGCTACAGTGATGTACCTAATGACCTTCTCTTAATGGCAGGGAGGAAACTAGCAAACAGGCAGCAGTTTCGAGGTAAGTAGCAACAATTTAGATACATGCCAGGTTTATTTAATTTTATCCTTTTCTAAAAAAAACTATATATTAACAAATAATGTAAGAATCTGATAATCTCAAAAATGAGCATCAATCAGGCACAAGGTTTTTCTGATAATCATACAATTAAGCAAATAGGTAAAAAAACAACTGGACAATTCTAACATAAGAGAATGGAACTAATGTCTGTCGTCATTCTTTCTGTGTTTATTTGGCTAACCTCAGATATTTTTCTGATCTGCTGCTTTTTGTTTTTTTTGATTAATCATGAAGTGAGAATGTTTATGAGTACCAATATTAGATTTGTAAACTGAAGTGAAAATTAAGGAACTCAAGGAAAAGGTTAAAAAAGACAACGGGTTTATTGGAATTGACTGTTTGCTAGAAAGCTTAATCTCTGAAAAAGTTAAACTATTAAACTACACAATCTGTTGGTACACTTGCTTCTAAGACATTGACTGATTATAGAAGTAAAGGTGGTAGGTTGTATTTGGGAGAGGTATTGTTTCACTCTAAGTCAGGCATGTGCAACTTAGGGCTCACAAAGTTTCCAATACTGTTGAATATGGTCTGCAGGAAATTTTATTTTAGTCTGCAAAGAGTTGCACTGTGACATGGATGCTTTTTCTACAATGAAAAGCATGCAGTTGCTACCAAGGTGTCTGTTATCACTGGTGAAGGGTGAAGTCTATCCATGATCTTTCATGACCTGGACTGGTGGTCCCATCGTTCTTTTATTTCTGGCCCCATCATCTTTTACCACTGACCCAGTTTTGAGCTTCTGGTGAGGATGACCCCTTCAGTTGTCTCTGTCTTGTGCATAAACACATGCCTTTTTATGGACTCTGTTACCCCAGTTTATCATAACCCTTGGTCTTTGTAGCTCTTGTTGCTTCATAGATCATTGACAGACAAACAAAACAGTAATTTTGACAGTAAAGTGCTTGGTAGTCACTGGTTCTCCTTTTATGTATACTGTGAAATCAAATCTGTAGGTCCCATACTTGAATCGCATTGCCACACTGGTATCAACTATAGATTCGAAGATGCATGGTTACATTCAGCATCACACGCATTCTGCCTGCACCAATTAATAGACAGCTTGCCTTGTAATCATTTGAAAAGTTTTCTTAGTAAATAAAAATTTTAAAAGTATAGTAAAGTTGTCCCTATTGAATAAATATTCTACTGCTACTCATGAAAAGCTCATGTTTATAACAGGAGAGCTTTTGGCTAAGAAATATTATTTTTTTCCTCAATTCCGGAAACCATCATACAGTGACCCACAAGATTGTTATCTGACCCATGTCTTGGAAAATGTTGCACATTCCTGCTCTAAGTGATGCTGAAGTGAATGTTTGTCTGAATTTCAAAAAGTTTCTGATAACCCCATGGTCAGTTTTTCTTTTTTTTTTTATTTCTTGGAGGCAGGGGAATATTTTCTTCTAGATTTGAGGAAGGTGAATTTTAAGTGAATTAGAAGCTTGAATTTAATAGAATATGTTTGTAATACTTCTGGTGGGGGGGCTAAGGATTGAACAGGTACAACTAATCTCACCCATCACTTGTTTTCTGCAGTTATCTGACTGTTGGTGGTGTACTTGCACTAGGTCACTTTTATTTTCATGCTACATCAAATAAAACACTATGTATTTAAAATGGTGGCCAGGTTTGAAAGGACTTATATCTTTATCCCTTAGATTAGACAGTAGTTGGAATGTAGAAATTAATGTGAATCACAACTGCATCCTTTATAAACATTGGCAAAAGTCAAAGTATCATTTGTGTGGAAGTATTTTGATATTTATAATTTAAAAACAATGTGAGGTTTGATTTTTAAGAAAATGTACATGAATTTGATGTCCTTAAAGGGAAAATTTGTTTCTTTCTTAGACTTTTGTTGCATGCCTTAATAATTGTCTTGTAGGAATTGACCACAACAAGTTTGTTCAATTACAGTAACAAAAGTCTTTTATTATAGGTTTTTGAAAATGATTAAGTTTAGTTTAGTGCTTACGGTGGATGCGCTAAAAATCAGCTTGTTAGATAGAACAAAGCAGTGTTTTAGATTCATCTCTCAGTAACTACATGTACTTTTTTCTCTCTAATCATTTAGTGGCAATTTTTTTAGTTTTCTAGAAACAACATGTTTCCCTTATCAAGAAACTTATATTTATTTTTTTTTATTTTTAAAATTCTTTTTAAACAAAATTTGTAATGGTGATTTGTATTAGGTGCAGTAAAAGGAAAATGTTTTTTGAATATATTTCGATCTTTTTTTTCTTGGTCAGACTTTTATCTCTAAAAGCTTTCAACTTTCTCTTCAAGGTTGGGTAGTGAAGGCTAAAAACACTTTGAAGTTCCTGGTGGAGCATTTTCCACAGAACATACGACTTAAGAATGAGTTTGGCACATCTTGCCTGATAGGTGGTTACAACGAGGAAGCAAGACAAGCATTCAAAGACGTGAGTGAAGGATGTATTAAAGTAACCCATGATTTGACTTTAAATGCTAAAATTGATAATTACAAATAATAAAATTCATACAAGAAATAATATAATATATTCTTATATTGACACTTCAGAGACTACAATCTGGTTTTTGTGCTCTTTTGAAGTGTGTTATAGATTTAAAATCTGTTCTATAAACGTTTTTTAAGTTGCTGTCTCTTTGAATCATTTTGTGCACCATTTTAAATTATTTGTTTTGTTTAAAGAATAAGGTATTTCCTGTAATTATTTCAGTTTATTAAAAAAAAAAGAAATACTTGTTTCCAAAAGAATAAACTGCTCAAGAATGGCTTATGTTGCTGTTTAATCTGGCTTAGAATGTTGTCATTGTCAGATTAATGATTTTAGTAATAAAATTAAATAGGGAGTGCAAGGTTAGTTGCTGATTTATGCTGCTCTATATTTACTGCATAAATGGTCAAGGTGATGTGATGTCTAAGCAGGGTATTTTCAGGACAAGAATTTAAATAAAGGCTTATCTTGATTTTTCATATTTAGTTTTCAAGACAAAGTTATAAATTTACATCATATCATAGTAAATTAAATATGTTGGAATAGAGTTAATGGTTTATTTGCAATTTTATTATATCTTGTTCTCACCAAATTTATTATTTTAAAAAATATTTTGTATTTTTAATGCTAAAAGTCCATTGATATTGTTAATTTCTATCTATATATCTACAACCCTGTATGCTATCATAAGTGGAGAGAAGCCCCTGGTTTTAGTTTTTTAAACCAAATGGAGACAAACAAGATGTGGGTAGCTACACATTTATCACAAAGTCCCTACTAGAACTCTTCATTTTTCTTTTAGATGAAGAAGAGTGGGAACACACCTTGTTAGGGAGGTACATAAAACAGCCATTCCAAACCAGGATTTGAACATGAGCTCTCAACTTTAGCAATTTACTAGTTTCAGGTTATTCTCCATGATAATTGAAGTGGGATAGCTGTTGAAGTATGCAGTCATTGGTGTCCATATTTCTCAAATTGGACATTGGAAGCTATATAATGGTGGTTGTCATTTATATATTAGTTGAAAAATTCATATTCTGAATTTCAAATCTTGCATTAGTCAGGAAGGGTCAGTGTTTCAGCTATTACGAACTTTGAGGAAATATTAAACATTTGATTGGCATGGTACCCCCTTTAACTCCCAGAATTCTTCTAAATGAGGTAATCTCTGAAGAGACTAGGTGAAAATAATGTCATGTTTGCCCTCACATAAAAAAAAAATATTCTATTAATCTTCATAGAGGGGGGGGGTGATGGTGCATTTTCCAGCATTTACTGCATGTGTTCCAGGAAATAATGGTTGTAGATTTTAGATATTCAAGCATTGACTGAAGAATTGTAATCTTTGGTAAGAACCCTTACAGAAACCCCAAAATATCTGAGATATTAACTGTCATGTGCTATTATTTTGAATTATAATTTTCTAAGATCATTATAATGAGGTTCTAATACATGTATATGTTTTGTAAACGCAATACTTTTTTTTAAAGTTTGTATCCTAAAAATTTAACTCGTTCCTTAGTAGAAAAGATCGCAGCAGGAACTTATTGGTACAAACAGCTTTAAGAATATTCTTTAGTAAATAACTGGTCTTTGGAAATCAAAAATCAGTATAGTATATTTTGAATATTTCTGAATGAAAATAGTCTCAGCTGGCTTTTTTATCAAATATACTTAATTCTAATTAACTTTTCAAATCATGCAAGTTTTTTGTTTGATTTGTTTTATTAATTTGAACTAGTTGTGATGAAACAAACAGTGAAAATTCTGAAAGATTCTTTAATACTCTGTGAGCAGATAATAGGACAGAAGTTTACAGTCAGGGTCTAGTTGGGTGACATTGACTGTACATGAACTTTCTTCTGTTTTTATATCTCCCACTCTTCCTAAATATATTCTCTTCCTGGTCAGTTAATAAAGATTTTAAAAATAAAATTGTAGTTAAAAGGAAAAATCTGGAATCAAACATGCACAAAATGGAATTAATAGATGATATATTGTGTTTTTAGGCAGAAAAGTTATGTGCTACCTATGACAGTTACTTAGAAAAGTTAACATTACTAAAGAGACTGCTAAGCAATCTGAATCTCTAAATGTATATTTTTGAGGTGTGTCAGTCTGCCATCACTATAATGTGCAGGTTATTTATGACATATCCAAATGAAAGAGATTTTTTTTTCCAGCAGATTCATCAAAACTGAAAAGTATCCATTGCAGAGTTATGTATTTTTCAGAGAATTTATTGATAGCTATACTGGTGACACAAATATGACATTTTAAGACGAGTGTTCAATGATGTTGTGACTCACTGGGTACTCCCTCTGTTTTGATCATGCCTGCTGGTTGCAGGTGAGAGTTCTTACTACTTGCTACTCTGTTGAATGATGGTAATCTACTGTAATACCCTTTTTTTTTGGTTCAGGTTTTAAAAGTGGTGCCAAATGATGGTTATGCAAAGGTGCATTTAGGTTTCATCCTAAAAACCATTGACAAGAATCCAGTGAAAGCTATTTCATATTTGCGGGAAGGTATTGCAACTTCTGATGAAGGCACAGCAGATGGTCGCTTCTATTTCCATTTGGGTGATGCTTTGCAGAGAGTTGGAAGGAATTCTGAAGTAACTTTTTGAATATGAATTTTGTTATGCAATGTTTTTAGGGCATGTATCTTTAAAAAGACATCTGTAAAGAATGTATTTTAGAGTTAAGGACTTGTTAGAGTCCACACTTTTTGTTTTATAGTTCTTTAGTGCTAAAACTTGCAACTTGCTGGTTACTTTGATATTCAATCAAGCACTTTAATACTTTGCTATTGCCTGGATGTGTGCACAATAGAGAAAACCCAAATGTAGCAGTACTTCAATACACACTTGAGAAATCTATATTTGATTTTACCTTGAGTTTTGTTTTGTTTTTTCTTTCTCAAGGCTTATGTGTTTTATAAGGAGGGTGCTGATAAAGGATTGTTTCTGTCTGCATATCAACGCTCGCTTTATAATATAGAGAGATTGACTAGCCGACCTTGGTGGACCCAAGAGGAGACAACCTACCAGAGATACTTCAAGGTGTCATATAATTTATTTATTTACAATTATATCATAAGCATATTGTTATTTAACCTCATAGGCTCTGTATTGGTAGCACAATTTCAATGTTATTGAACAGTGCAAGAAATAAAGTAGTTGGTCTCTGTTTAAGATTCTGGAGGACAACTGGGAAGTGATCCGAAATGAAGGCCTTGCACAAATGCATCAGACACATGAAAATTTTGTTCCTGAAGAGGAAAACCTGAGAGAGACTGGAGACTGGAAACAATTCACACTCTATCAGCAAGGTAATTGAAAACCTTTTTAAGCCTTTTAATAATGACAACAAAAAATAATTAAAATATAGTTTACTATCATATTTGTTAAACATCCTTGCCCCAAATGTCAATTTTTAAAGAAGATTTCTTTTTTCTTTGCCCTATATAAAATTTTCTAAAATTACAATTTATTAAAATTAATGCAAGACACCCTTTAAAAGGAGATGAATTTACCATATAACTTGTAAAAAGCATAAGCAAGCCATGCATAATAGAAAAAGCACTCTATTACCTAACAACCATGGACATCCTTCCATAAGATTCTTTTGTTTTTTTCTTGCATGTACAGTAAAAGATTTGCTTGATCCTTGAAAATTCAACTTTTGAGGGCCTTTAAAAACAAAGTCTTGTTGATTGCAAATGACATCATTCAGTTTTTAAGCTATAATTATTTAGTCATAGCCAATTCTTATTACAACAATTTAGACATACAAGAAGTCAGTAAAGTTTTCTAACTGTTTGGCACTAATATTTGTTTTTTTAAATTATTTTAATTTTTGGATTGCTGGAGATTTGATGTGTGTAAGTGTACAGGAAAACTTGCTTAAACTGGAGATTCTCATTGTACTATGGAGAATTAGCATCTTGTTTATCCAGTTAATTTTTGAGTTACACATTTTCTCATTTATATAGGGCGACAGAATTTGGGCAATTGCAAGAAAGTTCCACGTACCTGTGCTTTGATAGAGCAGATACATGAAGCCAAATACTGTAAGAGGGGACAAGTAAGAATTTATTTTGTTGTTTTTTAAAAATTTTGTATGTGAAATTTGAATTGCAGTCATTTCTGATGATTTTTAGTCAGTTTTATTGCAAACAATTTAACATGAAAATCTGCTGTCAAACTAAATTAATTTACTGAAAAACATTTAATCTTAGACCAAAACAAAAAAAGTACAAATAGCAGTCAACAGAGTTTAAATGAGAGAAATTTTTGAATGAGTGATCATTATCAGATTTTCTTAAACACAACCACAGGTCTGAAGTGGAATGAATCTAAAAGACTAACCTGGGTGTAGAATGATGAAATAAAATTTCAGAATGTGAATAATGGAGCAGAGGAAAGTATCACAATTTATCTTTATTTCTTTTTACTGTTCTCAGTCTTATCTCTGCAATATTGAATAAAAGAGAATTAAACATTTTTTTAATATGAAAAGTTTACACAGGATTTTTTAAAATAAAGAGTTATGTAATTTTGATGTTAGATTCGAAAGCCTAAATCATGCTACAATGTAATTCCATATATTTGAAGAGGATTTTAAACAGTTTATTAACTTTAGTAACTACTGATCCTGTTTCTGTTTCAAAATAAACTTTATTCATAAACAGATGATGTTGCTGTGGTTTCATCACTTGTCTACTTTGCCAACATTCTTCTGTGTGTTATTAAAGATGTATTTTCTGCTTACAGTCAAAGCTTACCAGATTTCTAAGCCCACCATGTTGTTGTGTTTTCATCCAATGATGAAGCTGTTAAGTTCTTAGAATGGATTAAACGACATGATAATCTTCTCTTTACCATAGAGACTAAAATTGTTGATAGAATTTATTTTTCTGGACACGTTAAGAGATAAAACAGGTAGCATTAATATTGATCAATCTGTAATGTAATTCTACATTAGAGAAATCTTGTTTTCATTCATCAGACATACAATTTGCTCTTCATAAACTCAGTTGGATACTAAATACAAAACCATCAAACAAGAGTCTCTAAGTCCTTAAAATGTTCTGCTCCAAAAACATTAAAGGTACTGATCCTAAAGAGATGATTTTAGATTTTAGGATCATGGAATCGGTTTATTTAGCATCAAAAACTGAATTTAAATAGCAAAATCCCTCTACTCCTTTATTCATATTTTAATATTTTCCTCTACATCTTGGTTAGTCCCTTAAATATTTTTATCTAACATTACTATATACTAGTGATTACAATTTTTGTGCTAAAATAACAAAAACAAATTGTTTCCTGGTACCTTTTTAATCATATAATTATCCTCCAGTTAAATTTATAATCTCCCATAAATATTAATAGCAGAGGAATTTACACCACTCAAAATAAAAATCCTGGAATGTAGTTTTAGAAGTGTGTTTTTTTCTTTCTTCCACATGCCTGTCATTGCCTGGGGAACTAAATGTTGAATAAAGCAAAACATCTGCATCACTTATCTTAACATTAAGATGCAGCCTGACAAGCTGAGTTTCTTGTATAACAGAGATGATTCTTTAGCCTTGAATTCCCCCATTTAACATAGTAATCTTACCTCAATGATACAATATTTTAATTTTTCTTGTTTTTGGTTCCATTTTTTTTTTTTTTTTTACAATTAATTTTGTTTTGTTTGCTTCACATAGGTCAAGTTTTCTGTAATGCAACCAGGTGTGCATGTTTGGCCTCATTGTGGTCCCACAAACTGCAGGATCCGGGCACATCTGGGGCTAGTTGTCCCACCAGGTCCAAGAATAAGAGTAGTCAATGAAACGAGGTAAGAAACAAACTCTAATGTCCATCTGCCTGTATCCATCCAGCTAGAGAAACTTGGGCACATCTGGGGATAGTTATCCCACCAGACCCAAGGACATTCATTTATGCATGTGTGCATACAACTGAGGTTAGACTTTAGTGATGGAAATAGATAAACATCACAGATAAAGCAAGAACCAGCTCTTTGAAAATAAAATTACTCTGAAAGAAATTGGTGCGCACATACACTCCTTGAAATGGATCCAAACAGGTCATTAAAACCAGATAATATCCACAGACAGAATCATAAATCTTGGTCCTTATGGGAGAGAAAGGCTGCTAGACTTTTTTCAGTACCTTTTGGAAAGTATTAAGGCTATCTATGAATATAAAGATTGCATCTGCACCAGGAGAAAGACTTTGAAAATTATATATCAGACCCAAATTATACCTATCACCAAGTACAGATATCAAGTATGTGATGTAGCATCTGTGATCAACCTAAAAATCTCAAGAGAATACAAACATGCTGCAGAATGACATATTCACATCCAAATGCTATAGCACAAGATGAAGCTGGACTGCTATCTCTTGATAACAGAAGATTTTACCAAATACACCAATACATAAGTAAACTTAGAAGCTACTGAGAAGTTATAAAAAGGGAAACTATTTAAAATCTTGGAATCAACAGTAACACCAGTGCATTATTCCAAAGAAATCAGTGCTTATCATAAAGTAGAGCAGATCCATTTGACACATCCTACTTCCACTGAAACACTTGTTGCCTGATTTTTATTTTTACAATCAACTTTTCAGTAAAGATAATTTCTGGATAACTGTTACTTGAAATTATCAGAATCATTCCTGAAGAAGCAATAAAAAATATACATGATGAAGCAGACTGGATAATGGTAAGTGTGGAAGTAGTATTATAATACAAAGCTCATCAACACAGAACTTATATTCTGGAACAAAGATGGTTGCTCCGACTTTAGAGCATAATTAAGCACCAGAACATGTTGATAATTAGAAAGATCTCTGGATACACACCAATAGCAAAAGTGATCCAGCATTTTCAATACAGAATTGCATCCAACTACAATGTATTCCATCCCACACAGGGATTCTAGGCAATGAAAAAGCAGACAAACTTGTAAGGATTGATGAAATAAATTACAAGCAAAAAAAAACACCAGTCATTTTCTATATGCACCAAAAACATTTCAGAGATCATATCCTGAAAAATTTGAAGAATTACACTCCCTCCAAGACTGGCAAATGTCTTACAATAAAGATAGATTATAAGTAACAAAACTGGTCACACAAAATTAATCAAAAGTATAAATGGAGAGAAGTATTAAGCTTGTGGAAAATGCCATATACATGAAGCAAAGCTAGGATCAGATGCTTTTCTGTAATGATGCATCAGGAAGAATTGTATAGATACCCTGAGAAGATTGTAGGTAAATTCTATTATCATGGATTTGAGGATCTAGTCTAAAGATTTGGGATTTCACCATTTCACTGCTATGAGGAATGAAAACAGGTAAGATCTAATGTGTTTGATCTCTTCAGTTAGGCAAGCCGTGGTGTTTCTTTAACTCCATCAGATTGATGGGGAAAATGTCCAAAATCCTCTGCTTCCTAGCACCTTTAATCTTTCAGCACAACCTCAGTAGATAACTGCTGGGTTCCATCTCAGTAGAACTGCTAGTTATACTGTGGAAGGTCAAAAGGAGAGGCATGCCTGTCTTGTGTTGGAAGCTTGTATAATGTTTCGCTCTAAGATGTCAGATTTTAAAGTTTTTTTTAAAAATTTTTTTCAACATATGTAAGCTGTTGTATTGGCCTGATGAATTCTAATCAAATTAATGTTTATCTGCATGTATATCTATCACTACATACACTATGAGCTAATTGAATAATTAAAAATTATTTTCTAGAATTATTGCTGTTTATATGGTCCATCAATCCATTTTGCTTACAATTATGCAAAATTACTGCTTTAAATAAATTAGCTTTTTTTAATATATACTGTATTGTTTTAATTCTATTTTTTATTATTTATTTTCAAACAGAGAATGGAAAGAAGGCCAGGTGATTATTTTTGATGATTCTTTTGAACATGAAATTTGGCATACTGGCAGCAAATTTCGTTTGGTTCTTATTGTTGATTTCTGGCACCCAGAACTCTCGGCAGAGGAAAAGGCCCACCTGACACCCATATAGCACATGAAAAAAATCAAAAGGGTACTGTGGGTTGAATTAAAAGTCATTGGATCTGTTTTGGCTGGCTAACATAAAGTTTCTTTTTTATGTTATTAATTCAGTGACCACATTTCTTTGCTTTTTAAAAATAAGAAAATGAATAAAATGCCTCGAATTTGTTTATTATTTACAGTTATTTTAGCTTGTTTTCAGATAGTCATTAGTATACCAGAAACTTTAAAAAACATTTTTAAAATTAATTATTTTTTAATATCTTAGGGAATGTGTGAAGTTGGGTTGATGGGTAGGGAGGGGGGTAGAGATAGAGGAGACTGGGGCTAGTTGAAACTTTTCTTTGATAGAAACATTAATTCTTTAATTCAGAAAAACATATGAAGGGATACAGAAAAAATACCTTATTTATGCTAGAGTAATTGACATTTATAAAGTACAGCTGAGATAATCTCTTCAACCCAAACAGGAGTTTGTTGGAACTTGCATCAGGATTAATTTGGAACATTTGGTTGATTTACATTTAAACAACATTAAAAATAATAGTTCAAATCTTATCATTACTAGAAATGATAATTTAATTAGAATAAATTCACCTTTATTTATGCATTTTTTTTTTGTTTCTTCACCTGATTCATCCTAGATGACAAGCTCTTCATCATCAGATGTAAGAATTTTGTCATCTTCACTGTTTTCTTGGAAATTTTTTTTTAAAGCTCATTTCATCTTTTATGCTTTTTTTTCCTTTCAAAATGCATTGATATCTATATTTTCTTTGGTTTGCCTGTCAGAATCTTGGTCCTTTCAATTTTCCATCTCACTTTTCTTAAGAAAGCACTATCAAGTGGCCTGATATCTTCTGGTGTCAGGGGATTAGTGACTGGAGTAGCAGTAGGCTGATATTCAAGATAAGGATGGATGCTGCATGAGGTAATTGGGGTTCTGAAACCAGAACCTACAGCTGATCTCCCTCTGTGATATCAGATGACAAATTCATCATCTATAAACATGTTCTGATCAGAGGGGCATATTCTAGTGACCTCCAAAGCTGTACTGGATATTGGCAGGAGTTTTGTACCTAGGGAATGCTTTTCCCACTGGTTCACTTTATTGTCACAAGCTCCACTGTAGAATTTCTTGAGCAAAAGATTTTGTCTAGTGGTTGTAGCTTACAAGAACAGTGAGGTAGGTATAGGTCAAAGCCTCGGGTGATATGAGACTCATAGTTGTCAAATAGCAGGAGCGCCTTTTCATCAACAGAACAAAGCATTTGCAACTTTGTGCTTCATGAAACTCAGAAAATTAGATAGTCATCTGGCCAGAAGTGTATGCTGCTGCTGCTATTGATTCAGAAAGGGGAGGACTTCCATTATAAAATGAATCATGGAAGTATGAATAATGGTAGTACAGTGCTGCCAGAAGCATTCATAGCTCATCAAATAGTAACCAGTTGTTACCTCTCTGAAGAGACCAAAGCACTAACTTATTTGGCCCCAAATGCATTTATTTTGTCTTGTTTTTGAATGTCACAGCCTGTTTCATCTACATTCCGAAAATCTTCCATTTACACACAAGCTCCAGGTTGTTAAATATGGTTGCCACATTGTGCTTGCTGAAACTTGTTGCATGGCCAAGTGAAGTTGCTTTTTGGGTTCTCAGTGAAATGGTTTTGTGCCTGTTTTGGTGATAGCAATTCCATTATCAACCCATGATGGTGGCAAATACTTCTCATATTTGATACTATACTCAAGCCAGTTTCTAGAACAGCTTGACAGTCTTTTCAAGGTAGGTAATAATCTCTGCTTCATAAAACAATTGTTGTAACATCCAACATACACATTTTCAACACTAGTTACACTCTGTTGCAACTTTTGGCAACTTTATTACATAAATTTCTTTGTATTACTTGTATATTAAACCATTCAGGGGAGTCTGCCTGCCAAAATAATAATTTAGCAGCATGAATGCTAATATTATGACAAAATTAAGAAGTGCTCCTACTAACTGTCATTTCATTTGAGGTAACGTCTGAAAAGAAATTTTTTTGAAAATGTAATTTGTTGACATAGATGGTTTATAATTTATTTTGTAAACATTTTATTGATTGCAGAAAACATGGCAGGTCTATCTAATGCTATAATTTTGTTATTTCAAGCAGTGAATGTTTTTAAAATTCGAGGTCTGATCTGAAATTGTGACTGGGTGGGTGATTAAAAATGTTCTTGGGGAATTACTTAAAATTATTTTTCTTAAACAGGATTGGAAATTATTTTTATTTACATACCTTCCATTTTTTAAAATCAGTTTCCTGTCTGCTCTGCAAACAGTATATACAGCGAAAAGCTGATAGACTCAAGGCCTGGTGAAATCAGTAACTCTAGAAAGAAATTAGGTTCTTTATTTGTTGTTTTTTTTTAATTTTCATTTCAAATTAAACAAACTTTAAAGTCAGAAAATGAAATTTTCGAAATATTTTCACTATGCACACTGTTAAGTAATTTTTTTCTTTAAATTTAAAGCTTATGAGAAATGTTTTTTGTCTTATTGCACTGAACAAAACTGTGGCACTGACCCATAAGTCTTAGACATTTGGTAAGAAATATGTTTTTTTTTAACATAAATTGTTTTCTTGATATACATTTTCAATTGCTAAAGTAATGTAGAAATGGATTTGTATTCAGTAATGACTGACTATATAATATATACTGATCTGGAAGATTTGAAAAGTTATTTTTTTCACAGAAATCTGATCCATTTGTGAGTTTGCTTGGAAACATTTTTAAAATGATAATTTATGAAGGAAAATAAAACTGTCTTGCATTCACTAAATTTAAAAGAATCCAGGAATGTGGGAAAAAATTCCTGTTGGATGTTTCTTTTAGCCTAGTACATGAATAAACTAAAAATTGAAATAAATTATGTAAGTATGATTCATTTTGTCCTGATTTTGTGAAGCTTTAACTGTAATTTATCATTTGCAGAATTTTAACTGCTCCCTTTGGTATGCAGAACACCAGGCAATGTGAAAGTGTTATCACAATGATTGGCCTATCTGTACCATTTATTTACACATGTAATCAGTGTACAGTCACAAAACTTGTGCTGAAGTGACACAAGTTTGATGATGATGTTCCCATTAATAGGAGGAAATTTTAAAAAATTGAACATTGTTCCCCATTGGTTTGTCTGTTTTTATTTTTTCGACAGAAGGCAGGCCATTTGTCCATTTAAAACAATGAAAACAAACAAATGTATATGATGTACATAAAACTTCCAGTTGAATTGCAGTTCAGATGAAATCTAAAATCAATAAATTGATATTTTATTTACTGTATTGTCTTTTCTTCACCATGACTCTTAAAGTTGCCACAGTAACTTGCCAAAATAAATCTCTTGATTTCAGTTACTACAAGTAGGCAGGAAACAATTATGGATTATACATGGCATCCAGCAAAAAGAAATGATCATTAATGTTTCATAAATTGGTTTACACTATCATAATTAAGCACTGATAATATCAAACAATACATTTAAAATTCTGTTACAGAAGCTATTTTCTAGTGTCAAACCATGTTGAATTTTATAATTATGACTCCCACTAGATCATCAAAAGAATTTTCTATCCATCTACTCAGAAACCGACTTATTTTGAAAATTATGTTCACCCTCAGTGATTTAAAATTGAGAACTAAAGTTTTCATCAAAACCTAGATGCTTGAAACAGAAACATTCTAGAGAATTTATGTTGAAATTCCCAGTAATTCATCTTAAATGTGGGCTTCATGGGTGCACAGCATGTCTAACAGTTTGGCTAATTAATTACTCCCAGCAAGCTCTCTGTTAAAGTATATTTTAGCTACTAATGAAGTTATTTCATTATAAAATTTTGTCTAAAAAATTTACTAATACTATATATTTCTGGTTTCCATAACTTCATTTAACCCTTACATTACTGAAAGCAGATTTACCCCACGGCTTAAAAAAAACCAACTTTTCCCTCTGTTGCGATAAGTGGGAATACCTTCGTATCTTTCAAAGCCCTGCAGCTTCTCCAATCAAATTCCTAATTCATATTTTGATGGATAATTAAAACTTTCCAGCCCGAAACTTAATCAATCACCAAAAAGGTTACTGTCAATTTTCCATAAGTGACCAATCTGACTGTTTACTTGAACTGGGCTTCTCTTTGATGTCTGGTGAGGAACTCTGTTATTGCTGTTTCAGTACACTATCCATGATAAAGTGCTTTGGCTGCTGTGTAGTAACAATGCTGCTAATGATTTTAATGAATAGAGGCAACATTATATTTTGTGCAAACAAAATTGTTTGAATAACATTGACATTGCTGTAATTAAGGCTCCTTAAAAAGTTTTGTTATTCAGAGACAGACAAAAGGAAATGAACAGCTTAAACAGCATCATGTCTTTAGCAGTGCAAGAAGTAAGTTATTAAAAACAACAGTTAACATTTTAGATTAAAATGCTATTAAACTACCAAACTAACAAGTTAGAAAAGTGAGCAAATGCCAAAAAATGTGAAATCCTTTCAAGCTCCTATTTCTTGAGGTTTCCATATCAAATAAGTATATAGTGTTTCCTTCCATCTCTAGCAAAACTGACTAAACCTAAGCCCTGGTTAGATGGTGTTGTGGCAAGTTCGCTTGTCAATCCTTGTGTTGCGGGTTTGATCTCCAGTGAGGTTGGAGATATGTGCTACTGAGGGCCAAAAGCCCGACAGCAGTACAGTCACCCCCTCTGGATGCTGACATTCACCTCAACTCTCAATCTGGAGGGATGGGCTCTGCCAGGTTGTAAAATGCCCTAAACACACACCTTGAGATGCATGCCCCAACAACCTATGGGTTATGGGACAAGTGAAACCCTGATTATTTGCAAGCAGTCATTAATCCATAGTTTTCTGGTGCTCTTTAAATAAGTTCTTATAGACAAGTGCAACATTTGGATCAGTATATCTGCTGTGCTACCTGTTTGGATCTCCAACTATGCACAAGCGACTACTGCAGAAATGAAAGCATGTTTAAGGGCTGCAGATGATACAAACCATATCCATTACATAAAGAGTTTGATTCAAGGTGAATCAAATGGTTGAGATGGGCATCCCTATTGGGAGAATGTGACCAATGACCCATAGCCAGACACTAGGATTGGGGAGAAACTCCAAGAGAAATGAATCCGTTCTTGAATGTTGCCATCAGCTTCAGCAGGGAATGTCAGTGGATTGCAAGATAGGTAGATGCAGGAGTTACTCATGACAAGGTACCAGCTGCAAAGTTCATCTAACAAAGCAGATTGTACTACTTTAGGAGTAATAACTGGTGTCAAAAAAAAGTTTAATTTACTCCATACACACTTGTGGCATTTGCAAGTTGTCATTACCTATAGAATATGCTAGTCTTAAGTGACATCAAATGCTGCAGAAAAAACAAGATGAAACAATTTCAGAAAATCGTGCTTGAAAAATGTCCTATAGTACATATTTGCTATATTTTAGGTGAATCATGCATTTACTTTGCCTCAGAAAGTCTGTAAAACTTCAAAAATTCTGCCAATTTTTAATAATGTTAGTGTGGCTGGCTTACTGGTTCTGAACAGTTTTAGCTGCTGCTGTTATACTAATTCATGAAATCCTAAAATATTGACAAAACAGTCTATATTTGGACCAGTTTGCAATATGGACATTGCATCTGAAATATGTATTGTCCTCCATACTAATGTTAGCAGGCAGTTTAGATTGAATTCTATATGTTCATCTGATATAATCCATTATTATTAGGAGCACCAAAAGGACAGTATTCATCAACTTATCCTGAAAAAAAAAATAAAAAAATTTCTTTAATTTCTGTTTTTGTAAAGATTTATGGATGAACTTCTACTTTGTATAGTTGTTGGAGATAACAGCTGTAAATCATGTCAGCGCTTTTGTAGTTTCCAGCCAATTCCTCTCGTTTTTTGTGCCGCATCCTCCAGATTTCGGAAAATGTCCACCACATCATTCACACGTGACTTTACTGAAACACATTGCAGAAACTGAATTGGATACATTACCTTCATGTGTGATGGTTGGAAATTTCCGAACGTGTATCGAAAATGACAGAAGTGAAGGTTAAGTTAGGGCGTTAATTGGTGAAGCAAAAAAAAAAAAACACACTGGCTTGCCTTCATGGCGGCAAAAGCAATCTAAAAGACATGCGTTAGTCTCAACGAAGGTCAGATGAAGGAATGAGGTCATCAAAGGGCGATAACTATGCTTTATTCGCATAGTGCAAAAAAAGAACCTGTTAGAATTGTACCCAGGGCCAAATTAAGTCATTTTGATAATGTAAAGTAAATCTTAAATTCTTTTAAGGGGGCCAAATGCTAAAATCCAAAAATGATACAAACATCAACTTATTAAATAGACATTTTATTTTCAGACAGTATATCAATTTTTTTTATGTGAATTCATCAATAAATTAATCATAAATTTATAATATTTTTTTTTTCGAGTTCCTTTGTGAGTTGGGGCCCAGAGCTAACCCATACTTACCTAGATCACGCCTTAACCAAGCCTGCTGTCAGATCGATAAATATCACGGAAAGGGTTCAAGATTTCTTCTCTGCAGTAACTGATTCGGAGAATAACAAGAATAGTGCCTCTTTTCCTTCTTACATATTATTATTTTCTAGTCAATGGAAGAAGGTGCTTTCACTGGTGCCAGTGACTGAACTGTGGACTCACTTCCAGTTCATACAGTATATACAGATGCATTCCAAAAAATTAGAATATCGCAGAAGAGTTCATTTTTTTCCATAATTTAATTCAAACAGTGAAACTTTCGTATATTCTAGATTCAATACACAAAGTGAAATATAGCCTTTTTTTGTTTTAATTTTGATGATTACAGCTTACAGGTCATGAAAATAAAAAATCCACTATCTCAGAATATTAGAATATTCCATAAGATCAATAAAAAAAAGGATTTATAATATAGAAATTTCGAACTTATGAAAAATATGTTCATTTATGCACTCAATACTTGGTCGGGGCTCCTTTTGCATGAATCACTGCATCACTGCAGCCTGGCATGGAGGCGATCAGCCTGTGGCACTGCTGAGGTGTTATGGAAGCCCAGGTTGCTTTGATAGCAGCCTTCAGCTCATCTGTATTGTTTGGTCTGGTGTCTCTCATCTTGACAATACTCCATAGATTCTCTATGGGGTTCAGGTCAGGCGAGTTGGCTGGCCAGTCAAGCACAGTAATACCATGGCCATCAAACCAGTTACTAGTAGTTTTGGCACCGTGGGCAGGTGCCAAGTCCTGCTGGAAAAGGAAATCAGCATCTCCATAAAGCTTGTCAGCAGACGGAAGCATGAAGTGCTCTGAAATCTCCTGGTAGACAGCTGTGTTGACTTTGGACTTGATAAAACACAGTGGACCAACACCAGCAGATGACATGGTAGCCCAAATCATCACTGACTGGAAACTTCACACTGGACTTCAAGCAACTTGGATTCTGTGCCTCTCCACTCTTCTTCCAGACTGTGGGACTTTGATTTCCAAATGAAATGCAAAATTTACTTTCATCTGAAAAGAGGACTTAGGACCACTGAGCAACAGTCCAGTTCTTTTTCTCCTTAGCCCAGGTAAGACGCTGCTTCTGACGTTGTCTCTGGTTCAGGCAACACTTGTAGCCCATTACCTGGACACGTCTGTGCATAGTGGCTCTTGATGCAGTGACTCCAGCTTCGGTCCACTCCTTGTGAAGCTCCCCCAAATTCTTGAATCGGCTTTGCTTGACAATCCTCTCAAGGCTGCGGTCATCCCTTTTGCTTGTGCACCTTTTCCTTCCACACTTTTCCCTTCCAATCAACTTTCCACAAACATGCTTTGATACAGCACTCTGCGAACAGCCAGACCTTTCAGCAATGACCTGTGGCTTACCCTCCTTGTGGAGGATGTTGATGAGTGTCTTCTGGACAACTGTCAAGTCAGCAGTCTTCCCCATCGTGGTTGTGTGTACTGAACCAGACTGAGAGATTCATTGTATTTATACTGCATAAATAGTGATTTAATAAAACTCGAAATGGAATATTATAATATTTTGAGATACGTTTTTTTCTATTTTTTTTTTAGCTGTAGGCCGTAATTATCAAAATTAAAATTTAAAAAATGCTTGAAACATTTTAGTTAACATGTAATGAGTCCAGAATATATACAATTTTCACTTTCTGAAATAACTGACAAAAAATATTGAACTCTTTCATGATATTCTAATTTTTTTAGATGCACCTGTATACATATAGGGTGGCCCTTATTTTTTACTTTTGATTTTTCTTCCTCGAAACCCATGAATTTGTTTGAATATATGTAAAACTGACACACCCTTTTCTTTTTTAGGTGCAATTTTCACCATGAGTTAAGCCCCGCCGTGATTGCATGACTTTTCTTGTAAACGTGTTTTCAATATGAGTAACTTGCATGATATTGCATCATGTTTCGTCATAAGCCTATAAAAGGGGAGCGCAGAGTACATTTTTCAGTTAAGTGTAAACTCGTTCAGTGCACATCATAAAATAAAGGTGTCAGTACCATCCCTATTTTGTATCAATGTTCACTCATCATTAGTTTTTGTGATAAATTATTTTTTCATCCAATTATTTTAAAATCTACATAATTTTTTAATTCTGTTATATTTAATCCTACTTGTTTCATTGCAGGAAAAGGATGGTTTTGAGTACAGTACCAAATACTAAGTGTTCTCAAACTAACGTTTATCTGCTTGGAAGTGAAATTACTTAAATTACGGGATCCAAGTTACCATAATGTACTAAAAGAAACCAGACGAGATGGATCAACCTATGTAATCCAGAAAATTTTGCTATTTTGGGAGAAAGCTAGAATACCGACAAAGGAAGTACACCATTGCAAGGAAAAGCTCGAGGGATCGTTCGAAAAGTGGAGGCTGCTATAAAAAAACAAAGATCGAACATCAGCTACTCAAAAGTCTAAAGAGGAGGAGTTTATTAGTGTGCTCGATAATCTTTTCGACATTGCGCATGCAGATGCCCTAAAAAGAATTTCTATCCTCAAAGATCGTGAGTTTTTGATAGCACAACGACAAAAGTGGGGGATAGTCGGTTGCATGACTGGAATTGATGTCGTTCTACACAAGAAAGAATAGAGATCTGCTGAGAGAAAATTGCACGAGCATCAAAGACGCACATGTGAAACTTCAATGGTTACAGTAATGATGGTCTTTTCAAGCAGTGAATCAGATCCAGAAGACAAATCTGAGTCCCAGAGTACTGCTGATTCAGGACCATCAGCGTGGTGGAAAACGGATCATTACTTCAAACGTATCTGCTGTTCTCGGCCGTACTAAACTCTCTGACAGAAAGGCGATAATGGTATACTTGGAACAGCTAAGGTCCTGGGTCATGATGTCACAGAATTGTCACTCAACGGGCAGACAATACAATGTTCTCGTAACGTTTCATCTTCTCAAAGAAAATTTTCAGGCAGAATTTCCTCTCATAGTGCACTGGGACGAAAAAAATTCTGCCCAGTATTACTGGAAAACAGTATTCTGATCGTCTGCCAATTCTCGTGTCAGGAAGCGGTGTTTCTCAATTACTAACAGTGGCGAAGTTACCTTCCCAATCTGTTGCAGTCTGTAATGCACTCAGAGAGTGGGGAATTGAAGAAAAGGTTCAAAGTATAAGTTTCGACACAACTAGTTCGAACACAGGAAGAACCAATGGAACTTGTCCCTTGATTGAACAGAACCTCGGGCACAACCATCTTTACTTTGCCTGCTGTCATTATATTTATGAGCTTGTAATATCAGCGGTTTTCAAGCTTTGCATGGGAGAATCGTATGGACCAGAAATGCTCCTCTTCAAAACGATTTGCATCTAACTGGCAATGTCTTGACAAACAGAATTTCCAGGACGGTTTGATTCCTTCATATGCCAATTTATATCATAGAAGAAAGAGGAGATTATGTTATTCATCAATTCACAGCTTTCTGAAGCTCAACCGAGAGAAGATTACCGAGAACTACTGGAGCTGGCAAGCATCTTCTTAGGAGTATTTCCAGCAAAAGGCGTCCATTTTAGGATTCCAGGGGCCATGCACAATGCTCGTTGGATGTCAAAAATCTTTTACACTCTGAAAGTATCCCAAGAAGGGTCTCAGAAATATCTTCCCTTTTGCAGTACGTCTCTACATTAAAGCCTGGATCACTTGTCCTAGAGCACCGTGTGCTCCTGCAAATGACCTTCAATTCCTCAAAGATTTGCTGGGTTACTCGTCAATACATCCAGGTATTGCACAAGTCTCCTCAGCCAAAATGTCTAGCTATCTATGTGGTATCTTTCAAAAGAATTGGTTGCGCTGGCCGTTTTTGATGACAACACCTCGGCCTCGAAAAAGATGCAGATGATTCACGCGCTGAATGCAAAAAGATGTACGGAGAATGACGAAATGACCCCTAAAAAAAAGAGTTCAAGTTGATCTAAAAACTTTTGAGGATAAGACTATAAAATTTCGTTACAAGAAGATCACGCACTTTGTTTACAAATTTTAATCTATCTCTGTACTTTCTCAAGGAAAATCCAACGATGTGAAGTGAATTGGAGGATTATAAGCGAGCGAAAGAGGTGAAAACCATCAACGTTGTTAATAACTCTGCGGAGAGAGCGGTTGCTCTCATTCAAGAAGCAACAAACATCTTACAGAGAATGAAGAGCAGTTTCAATTTCTTATACAAGTTGTCAGCGAACACCGCTGTCGTTTCCCAAATACTTTGAAAAATACTTTCTGCAGCTGAATAAATTTCGTTTTTCATGTCTATTCATTTTAGTTATATAATATACAAAAGGTTAAAACTTCATGCTGCTTGAGCTACCTTAAAATATTAGAATAAATGTTTAAAAATTTATATGCAATGTTTTTTCACCAATTAAAACTATTTTGAGGGTTGCAGTCGCAAAGAATTTCAAATAAATTTTTGCCCTATATAAAGGCCACCCTAATATATATATATCATTAGTTCATTTACATGATCAAGCAGAAGACGACTTCTTTCAGAACACAATTCTATTTAATGAAAAAGAAGAACCCTCAACAGAAGCTGTTGTGACTAGCTGGCAGAACAAGACACGAATCCTTATTCTCGGACACCAGTGATGACAAAAAAGAAATTCAAATCAAATGAATACATTTAAGTACTGCCATGATTATCCACCTTACCAGAGAGATTACGGTAACATACGGAAAAGGTACAGATTCCTACAACTACAAACACTCTTCTGCTAAGCTGCCTGACTTAATTTCTGAGACCAGAATTCCATTGACAATCGAATTTTGCCACTTTCATGCGCGATTTGTGCTTTAATACCTGAATCCAAATTCATTGTTGGTGCCAAGATTAATAAGATTTTTTGGCAGAATTTATAAAAATTGCCTCTTTAGGTGGACAGTACTTGAATGAACTTACTTACAATGTTGTATAATAATTCATTTATTTCACCCTGGTTTGACATTTAGTCATAATATTCACAAATCTATATTATTTTATCAATACTCAAAAATGCTCACAAGTCTCCCTTCTGGAAAGCTTGCTTATATGGCATACAGAGCCTACCAGAATAAAATAACAGAATAACTCAAATTATTCATAAAGCCTGCAGACATCGCCATTATCGCAAATGTTTCACAATGTACAGTTCAAGGGTATTTGCGTAAACTGGGGTGCAATAATCGCTCGGCTAATAAAAGTTTATGCTTAAGGAACCCGGGCTCAGGAAATGATACAAAGACCTATGGCGTTTTGCACGTCCGTTCTGTTGTCTGTCGGGTTTCATTTTCATTAATTCACGCTGAATAGACGAACATAGGGAGAAAAGTTGGGGGGGGGCTTACAACCAAGCGGTCTGGAATCCTGGATAAAATGACCTATTATTCATCTAGGGCACTGCCTAACCAACCACAGGGAATTTTGGTGGATGGCAGAAGGTTATTTACGTAAGTTTGTGGGCCTCTGGGCAAAGACTTGCTATTGTTTCACTGTCTTCAACATAGATACGATGACATCACATTGACACAGTTCTTTTTACAAATATTTAAATGTTTGGAATAGTCTTTTGGATGATTTTTTTACCTCTGCCCTGTTCTCTGTTTAGTGACAAACGCCTCTCAATTTCGAAATGGTTAAAATTTTAATCAAAACTGTGAATGGTTAACATCTATAGTATTTTAATTTACAGAATACTAAGGTGACCTGTTTGAGTGACCACACAGTAGCTACTAACACGTTCTACAGCTGGATTTTTAATCCGCTAACCTGCATTGGCAGAAAGACGTTTGTCACTAGGCAGGAAAGAGAGCAGACAACGTAATGGAATCTTAATGAGTTGGCATTCTAAGAGCTATTCCAGATGCTGACCATTTAACTACTGGTTTTAAACATATTTCAATTTTATTTATCACTAGTCAAGCTGAACCGCATGTTGATTGGTGGACAATTTGGTCGCGCACAGAGATGTTGATTGGTCATTATATACGACCCTAGAGCCTATTTTGGATGATAAATATGTCTGGTCACAATACTAATATTCCTTGTCGCGAACCATGCAAATCTAGTGCTAATTTGTGTATTACTAACAGCTGCATTTATTAGCATTTAATTATTATGACCGAGAAATAGCGTCGATAATATTCAGTGGATTATTTTCAATCTGAATTCATTTCTTCTGATACTTTCGTGGTTTGAAAAAAGTTCAGAAAACGGAATATTCTCGGTGGAATGTTCAAGAAAACCAAATGAAGGTTAATAAAAAACTTCTTGTTTCATACAAAATTTCTCTGCTTATTGCAAAATCTAGTAACGCTAACAATTTTGAAGAAACATTAATATTGCCAACTTCGAAAGTTGCAAACGACACTACCTATTTAATTCTATTAAACAACAATTCTGTATCAAGAAAAATTGATGAGGTTGCAGTGACATTGAAAAAAAAAACTGTTCAATGGATTACAAACAACAGAATTAGCATTACAACTTAACGAATTGATTTTGCGTCATGGCGATAGCTTACTACTAGTATATGCGCACCCTTTAAGGACAAAGCAGTCGTAAAAGAATTTTTGTTTGCCAAATCACTGACAACAGACACAAAAGGTTTGTCAGAGCGATTTTTTGCAGAAAAATTATTCCTCCTATAAATGTTATAGCAAATCCAACTGCTGGTGCATCAGCGACGACTGGTTATCATCTTGGTTTTATATCACATTTAAAAGATGACGCGCCTAGTGTCGTTATCATCCAGTGTGTTGTCCATCGCCAACATTTGGTTACTAAAAACAGTAGTGAGCGACTTCACAAATCATTACAGTGTCATCAAGATCAAATCTCACCCATTCAATGACTGATTGTTTCGTCAGTTGTGCCATTAAAAAGGAATTTGGTCATCTTCGCTTGCACAAGGAAGTTAGATGACTCTTGAAAGGTAAATGTCTGAGGCAGTTCTACGAACTCTACAATTCTGTTATAGAATCTCTTCGTTCAAAAGATGATCAATTTTGTACTGAAAGTCGAGATGTTGACACATGACGTGTCATATCCATTGAATATATACGAGAAGTTGAAAGAGATTAAAATGAAATTTATTAAAGCAAAAGCAACCATCCTGGCCTTTGTCATCCAATTAACTGTTTAAGAATAAAATTGGCCACCGGGAACTTTACCAGTTTTCAGCAGCTGAGCAAGGATAAACCTTTGGACACTGATTTGTAAATTTACTGTGCTCATCTTCATGCTCTTGGGGTAAGACATGATAATAAGTTTGAAGAATCTCAATTAACTTCCAGTACCTGACTAGGTATTAACCCATTTTTGACTGATTTGCAAGAAGTGCGCTAAAGTTCGCACAGGAAATTAAACGACCCACAAAACCACTTCGAAGCTAGGGTACGGTTCAAACAAACAGCTATGAAACATTGCGAGCCAACATGCGAACTTCATGCCCTCAGCTCTGGCAAGAGGTAAAGTTGTTAATTATAGCTTTTCCTCACATCATATCTAGTAGAAAGTTGTTTCAGTGCTGTAGAGCACCTATCAACTAATCAAAGAAATCGGCTTTAAATAAGTGAGGGAGACGATTTAAGACCTATTTTTCGACTATAAAGCCTGATATCAGTAAACTAGCCGAGTCACATCAAGCTCAGGGGGCCCATTAAAATTAAAGATTTTAAATTGTAAGCATAATTTTTGGACACATTTTATTCTTATTATCAATTTTGTTGAAGTACAGTAAAACACCATAATTAATCGTTCTTTACGATGGCATATCTAAGCGAACTTTTTTTCCAAACTTTCATTGATTCAAAATAATATTTAAGATTAACACACTGACCTCAAAATGTTTTCAGACATTCCTTGGAAAGTATATTATTTAACAACCTACTCTTTATCGATCCATATTTTTTTCACATATTTAGGAGAAAAATATTCCTGTGCGTGTCGAATAGCTGTAAATAGCTCATCGCCTTCGATGAATCATGCAAACAATTTTTTTATTTTCATCTTATTATTAATGATATTAAAAATAATAATTGGGGAGGTCAAATAATACAATTAATTCTATATGGTTAATCTGTACGCGAAGAAGCCTTCAGCAGATATTATTTGATAAAAGATTAAATATCGATTTAGGGACATTTTTACATATCTATTCATTCTTTTGTAATCAATTTATGCCACTTTTATAACAAGAAGCTTTGCATTTCAACGCACATTTTCCCTAAGATGATTGGTTCATTCGTCACACCTTAAAATCAGTTCCCAGGGAAAAGACAAAATTGGTTGCAGGTTATTATTTTTGTGGACCTAAAATCCCTGACATGAATCTGATCGAACAACCCTGAGAGGATCTTGATCGCCAACTACGAAAAAACTCCATATCTCTGGCAGGTCTGAAGGAAAAATTGACTGAACTTGGCAAATCGTGGGTTACATGGTGAAGCTACTAAATATTAATTTTATGTTTTTCTATTTTGTACTAATCTTAAGGCTACATATTTGCTACAGTAAGCATTATTTATGCCTCAGGAGTGTTTATTTCTTTCTGGAAGGGCTCTGTGCCTTTGATAATTTCTTTACAAGGTGCAAAGATGATGCATCTAAAAACGGAAGGTTAACCAAACGACAGGTGTTTGTGTGTGTCATGCTTGAGACCACTATCGTATGTTTGCTGATCAGGCAACCAATGGACATACAGCTTCTATGCAGTGAGAAAATGTTGCATAAAAAAAACAAAAACGAAGCCATTGTTTGAAGAAATATAACTCGACACTCATGGTTCACAAAGACGTTAATGCCTCCTTCCTTTGTGGTCTTGACAGCGTGTTGCTGTATTCCATGTTAATTCTAATAAAGTAACTGTCGGTCGCAATATATAAATCAGTGTTTATTCAAAGGACTCGTTTATTTCACAAAAACAAATTTTAAACATATTTAACATAATACAGAGTAAATTGGAACTTTACTGAATTCTCTGGATGAAGTCTAATTCATTGGAGAGTTGGCACAAAACACAAGGACCACAGAATGTAGCTTTGGCAAAGTCATTCATGATGGATCCCTGAAAAAAACAAACAAATATATATTTCTAAGTTCACTGATGAAACTTCTTAAACTTTTTAAAAAATTAGCAATGATAATTATTCCAAGAAGATAAATTATTTTTAAATACATTTTGGCAATTACTCGAAATCCATTTGGTTGTTTTTTTTAAAGTAAATTTTCTTTATCAAAACATCCCTGTTTTCATAGCTAATCATACAAAAATGTACGCGAAATATTTTCACTATGTAGATTTTTAAAGAGTGAATTTAAAACAAAAAACAATTGCAAGATCTTTGTAGATTCATCTGCGAACAGTATTGAAGAAGTGTTTTTAAAGAGAACCATGTACCATCGTTATAAGTGAGGTGTTACGATAATCAGATATCTTTTCATAGTCAGTTGATAGATTTCATGAGTTGTGCCAGTATCCATTAATATCAATCACAAAATTTACAGGTTAAATTCTACAAGGGAATATGTAGAAAATCAAAACTAAAGAGATAAGAAATTATGCTTATTTTTTCAGGGAATATTAGCTTTCTGCTGTTTGCTAGTCAAATATTACAAATCTACCAAAATTCGTGGCTTCTATGTTAATGATTTTCCCCAGACGCCTCATAGAGAGAAATATGTCTTCGCTAACAATAGCTGTTCTTTAAAAATACATCAATTAATAATATTCAGTAACTGGCGAAAAATACAATTATAAAAGTAATTGCGTAGCTATTGTACACACTATCAATACTAAGATAGGAAATATATTAGAATGTTGATACATAAATTATCTATTCTAATAAGCCTTTTTTTTACTTTCTCGCTGTTTACGGGATCGTTGATGTGCGCGCGCCTGTTGGACGTTTTGATCTGTCATGGCAGCGTTCCTCCAAAAATTTTAGTAAATTTTAAAACTTAATATATATTTATTAAATAAATTAAATATTTGCTGACCCGTTATTCTCAGTCTACAGTCTTTTACTTACTTGATTTCATGTTAACATTTTGTTGTTTTGTTTTGCTTCATTAACGCATTCTAACTGAAAAGTTATGCAAAGAACACAATTGCAATTTTATTGGAACGAAATTACTGTTATAGTGGATAAAAGAAACCATTTCTTACCTGAATATTGTGCTGAGTCCTTAACTTTGCAGAAAGGGCGACAGTAAACCAAGGAACACAGCAAGGTACGCAGACTGATTCACCCAGGCGTTGTGACACCAAACAAGCCAAAGTGAGAGGACAGAACGTGCCTAACAAACCTAGTAATTAAAAAAAACAAACAACAACAATCATTCCTTGTTTTTAATTACTTTTATTATAAATATGATATATTGATAAATATGTTTTTCGATTGATTTTAAATAAAATTATTTGTTCCAAAAAGTAAATAGAGTTAAGAGAAAACAGCGAAGTCATAGTCCACACACAGACCTGCGATACGCGACACGATCAAAACTCCAGAACTACAAGATTCTGCCAAAACAAAATCCAGATGAATGCACTCATTTGCAGGAGTTTAATGTGCTGACTTTTGTTAAAGGTGAAGCTTCGGCTCTTAAACAGTCGTTCTGCTCACACAAATGTATTAACTCCATTGTTGAAGGACTTCTTCGGAGTTAATTTAAGCAGACAATTAAACAAACCTTTTGTTGTTTCTAGGAGAATATTTTCGTGGTGTTTATGACGACAAAAACACTCGCAGTCATTGGAATTCCATAATTCCAAACAAAATAATTACGTCAAATATTACTCGTGGAGTGGTTGGATTGCCCATATCCGTCCGCATCACAAATATATATTTACATAGTTTATAGGGAATTTCCCATTAAGTGATAAGAAAAAGAACGAGAATAATGCAAAAACAAGGGATAGAGGGAACAGTGCCGTTGGCTTATTTCCTTAGAAATAAAAAAGGATTCGTCACAAAACTTCAAATATGGCCTCAAGTCTGACAAAATTATTATAGCCAGAAGTGAAAGAAACGGTATAGGAATTGCCGAAGGGGGATTTTGAAATGGGAGGAATCGTCGGGAAGAGGAGCCTATGATATTTTTTGCTGGCTAGTAATGACGCCAAATCTGATATCTAAATGCAGCAGGCGTTTAACTAGCAGAATGTTTCCAAAGTGTACCTCGTGATACTCAAGGTATCATGAGCAGATTAGTAAATAAAGGATATTTCAGTCATTATACTCCAAAGATGTAAAAGAGGCACTGTTCAAATCTTTTATTGATTTAAGAAAAAGATTAATTTTACTAAATTGCTCGCATTTCTTAATTTATTACACTTATTCATTGCACATAAATTGCAAGTGGTCGACCTACCTATTGATAGTGTATCAAGTAACCATTTGGTTAAAACATTCTGTAGGCTCCATTAAGTACTGTTGTCCATTTACCTTTTCGAGATATAAAGCTAACTGTTTAACTATTGTATGTTAATTAGACGTGTATATGTTGACCACAAGATCAGCCTTTCGGTTTTATTTATTGCGTATGTCAAACATCCTGCCAGGCAATTCTATTTCATCTTAACAGTATAATAAAACGCCAGTAGATGCCAACTAGTAATTAAAGATGGTAGAAAATGGAGGTAATAATCCGGAATGATCTTCATTAATTGAAGTTGCATCTCTCAGAATTGTTATTTTGTCTACATTTAAACTATATGAGTCCTTGATGATGCTTTTCTTTTTCTTAGAAAAATGTAGCTAAAAGAAAATTTTTTATTTACTGACTTTAAATGTTAAATTGAAAATAATCCAGGTAACCAACAATTGTGACGCCAACAATAACAAAGTGTCAAGCAGGTTGTGGCTTTGCTTTTTATTTCGTCAAAATTAATGAAAAAACATTTAAATGTGGTTTTCATAATAAAAATAACAGCCTTACTATGTTTAATTATCACAACATTTCTTTTAATAGCTATCCATCTGAAGCAAATGAATATTAATTGTTTAAGAACTGTTTAATTAGTTATTTAAAGATTATACTACAAATTGTATAATACACAAAAGGTTTCCAGAATATTTGGCTAAAATGGCAGTTGAAGGTCCTACTACTGCTTATAGATAAAGCGGATGAAGCGGCAGCAGCTAATCGGTACTGATGAAATCTCTACTCACATGTTCCACAGTTTTCAAAGCAACTACACAAACCGGAGTTCCAGATCCGCGGCAGCTGCACAACCGGTTGTGGCTGTTGCACGATTACGGTGGCAGTGTGAGAAGAGACAGCAGCAGGCTGAAATGGTAAAGATGTAGCAGATTCCTTGTAAACATGACGCTGCTAAGCTGTGAAGAAAGACTAGCTTTCTTCTCATTGTATAGGCAGAGAACTATAAGATCAGATCGTTTGTGTCTCCAGCAATTTTACGATTATAGATTCCGATCCTGCCGTAATAATTCTGATCCTCGAGTTTGTGCACCCACCAACACCATCTCTAAAAATGAACCGCCAAGTTAGGCAGACCCCGTTGTCGTAGAAAGTCTGGTGTTGAACGCATGTACCTGCCCGGCTTCGGATGATTGATCAAGCGGTGGATGATTAGATTGCTTTGGTTAATTCTGATTGAAATAAAAACTAATGAGATCACTTGAAAATTAGCTTAGAGGTTCCGAGATGAAAGTAATGCAGGTGTTAATATGGACCACCTTTAAAGATGGCTATCGCGCCCTGGACCGTATGGTCCAAAAAGGGGAGACGAGGACAGAGGTCATTGCGTGCAATGAAATCGGCAAGAAAAGAATAAAGAACATAAAAAAGGGCGTAAATGGTCAGCAGAATGGAGTTGAATGAAGGAGAAGCAGAAAACAAACAAGAGAAAGAAAGAAATAACATCAACCACTAAACAAAACAATGCGCGCGAACTGGCGGCCGGTTCACGTGCCGAGGCTGGTGTGCTACAGTATCAGAGCCCGCCACAACTCCCAGTAGCTTCCTCTGCCTTATTAACAACGTGAACATTATTGACCATAGTCTGACTAGTCATGATTTCGATGCTTCCCTCTTCTCCGCTGAATGTGAAATCGCTTCTCCCCTCCCTTTATGACAAAAAAAACAAAACAAAACACCCAGAGTTGACTGCAGACTTTCCTTCTTTTTCTTTAAATATCTCTGTACAACATCGGAGAACATCGACAACTCCCGCACACTCTAGTAGCTTCATCCTCTGTTGGGGTCTTCATCAGCAAAAACCTACACTTCCATTTCAATATGACGAAATGGGTCAGCCACCCACTCTTTTGTTCGCCATCGTTTGGATGGTTTTTCACAGGGTCATCAACTCGTCAATTTCTGCTTCTTTGGCCAAGTTAAGGATATCCATTTTTAACGTTCGGTACAATGTCCCTTACATCCTGTAAAGTGGTTTACATACTCGGGCCAAAACTTACGTAATAATGAACCGACTTTGTCCGGTTCGACCTTAAGTGCGGACTTACTGTATCTTTAATTTTTTTTCCTACTTTGCCATGGCAAAACTACATCAACTGTATTTTGGAAAAAAACCTAAATTCAAAAACAAAAAGCAAAATAAACGACGTAAACGATGCAACTGAAGATGAGGCAGAGGATTGAATGGGGATTTACTGTACATTAAAGCTCGGCCGTCCAACACGACCTGGCTGGTTTGATGGGGACTCGCTGGCCACGCCTACTAGTGCTATTTCCTTTCTTTTCTTTTTTTAATTACAATAAATTTTAGTTTATTTATCTTTTACGCTGCATTTCTATGTTTGCAGCTTTTTCTTTATTTTTCCTTACCGAGTTTATTATACACCAAGACAAGTCCGCATTTTTAACCTTTAGAATTTTTTTTTTACTGTGCGGTGGTCTAAGATAGCCATCTTGAAAGGTGGTCCATACTGACCCCTGCAATGCTGGTGAAGCTTTGTAAAAGTTGCTACATCCCCAGCACCGGAACAATACCCACACGGCGTCAGAATTCAGAGACCAAATAAGAGAAGTTTCTTGCCGTCTTCTCGCAATTGACTTATAATTTGTATTCAATCAGATATCTCTTTACAAAATCTCTCACCTAAAAACTAGCTCGTGTTGCCAAATATCATTATGCTCTCCAGCAAAGAAACAACAAAAGTCTCACCTGGTTGGTGACTGCATGGACTGTGTAGGACATCTTTCAATAGATATTCTATAAAAAAGCAAACATATCAGCACCGTAGAAAATTATAATATTATAATACTACCTGGCTTGATATATTAAAAAAAATATACTGCCTTTTGTCTCATTTTAATACGCACTGTTAAATAAATAATGCTGCAACATTTAATCAAAATAAATTTTATCAAAATCTTTTTTCTCTTTCATTTATGCTTTAACTTTTGGAAACGAAAAGCGCGATTCAAACACCATCCTGACTTCAAATACGAAAACAAAATTTTGATGCTAATGTACCAGAGAAATAACAGCATACACGAAGGAGATTTCACTGTAGAAGTGACAAAATAATACAAACCCTGTATATTCAAGCTATGGCAATTCTAGCTTTAGAAGTGACAATGATTTAATTCCTCTTTAATCAAAACATAAAAAATTCAAAGAAAAATTTTCAAATATATTTTGTAACATTTTATTTTTTATATATACAGAAAACCAACGTTTCTTTTATTTGTTTGCTTCGTTTTTTATTGTCCAAATTAAGTATATTTCAAAAACTCAACCATACTATAAGCATCAATGTGACTTCTAGACCTTAAGTTTTGCTGTTTTTACTATTTAAATATATCAGGGGAGAACGAGGTGATGGTCTGCTTCAATACCCTGCTTTTTACGAGCATCAGAATTGTTTGTGATAATGTGCATTTTATTGTTCTTGAAGAAACGTTAATACTTCACAAGACCCCTTAACGCGGAGGACATGCCCTTAAGTACTTAACATCACGGGCTTTCTTCGCCGACCAGATATTTTCGTGAGTTTCAGTTTCGCGTATCCACTCAAGAGTCTTGCACACGGCTCCTCCCGAACAAAGTAGCTTTTAATCTATATAAGAAAGGTATACACACTTAATTGAAGATCTACTTGATGGGTGATTTTAATAGCACCTCAGACCATGAGAAGATAAGAATGGACCGTTCATTAATGATATCGAGCATTCTAGGCCGGTTCTAGCATTTCTCGATTTGGCGGGAGCGGGCAGTGACAGTTATCATAATTGAAAAACTTTTTATATTTCTGCAAACCCAAAAGATATCTTAAATATATTTAGGCAAACACAAGATTCGTTAACACGCTCATGTGATACAGCCTCAAAAACAATTTTTATCACTAAAATATCAGAATAATACAATTTTTTAGCAAATTATATGGGGAACTATTGCCCTCGACTTCTCTGGAAGCGCAAATGGATCGAAGCAGCTGCAATCAACATAGAACAGATCAGTGGTCCCCTTCTTTTAGAATGACGCTCCGTTCATACCCTTAGAACAGATAAGTGGTTCCCATCTTCTTTCAGCATGACGCTCCGTTCATACCTTTAGAAAAGATCAGTGTTACAAAGCTTCTTTTAGCATGATGACCAGATGATACCCTTAAACTAGATCAGTGGCTCCCAACTTCCTTTAGTCCCCCTTTTATCCTGTTACTCCACCTTTCGTGAATATTACACTGAATCTTAATAACTGATCTCATTACAGGCTATTAAAAAAAATTAATTGTATTAATTGGACTCCCCTATCGTCAGTTGTAATAATCATTAATAATATATAACTTAAATTAAAAGAATACGTTGCAGGAGTCAGCGGTCAACACAGTCGATGAACAATTTACAGCTCCAAAGACGTAGGAAATAATAACCAATCGCTGTGCGCCAATCAGTTTGACTCGTAATAAATAAAACTGAAATATATTTAATGTCAACATCTAGAATGGCTCTGCCACCTCAGTAAGATTCCCTGACGTTTGTCCCTTTTCCTGTCACTACAGGTTTAGCGGATTCAGAATCGTTCCCCTCTACAAACCAAAACTGTAACCTACGCATGCGCACCAAAAATCACTTTACCTGATATGTTTAATGTTGGAAGAGTTGTAAGCAAATGAAAAAAAACGAAGAGTGTTTTAGATTCAGATTTACAGGAATGCGCCGCTTTATTAGCCTTTCGAATTAAATAAATTACAGTTTATATTCATGTCTGCTAAACTTTTCAAGAACAGATGCGTCAGGATGCTGGATGTTTAGACCCAAAATTATAGTATCTCTTTTTATAAAAAAATTACAGGACGGACCACAAAACTTCGTGTCATTGCATAAGTTTCGCATATCATTCATTTTTCTTGTTTACCAAAATTATACAGCATATTGGGCTTTGTTCTGGTATATCCAGTTATACCTGGCTGTAAGTGGTTTTCTCCTGCTTGCCTCCGTTGTAGTTTGTTGCCTGATCACACTACCCTGACTCATGAAAGTGTTTTAGGTAAACTCTTGGAGCCTTCAGTTCTACTCGTGTATAACGATATTAGACTTCCCGCCATCTCAAGCCTGTAGATCTAACAGCCTATAATATACGTGTTATTTTTTGCTGTTTTCTTTACAAATTTGTATCCCAAATCGGCGAAGCACAAAAATGGAAGAGGGATCAAAAAAGTAATCATTCAGCAGATTAAAATATTATTATAGGGAAAAAATAGTCCATGAAAAAGAAGTGGCTCGCAATGAAGATGAGCACTGTGAAAGTCAGGGTTATATGAACGTATTGTTTCTCTGCAAAAATCAATTTAATGTGAGGCGACCTGATTTACCAAACAACATATTTTAGCAAACAATATTGTTTATTCTGAAACGTAGGATACTTTTTAAATTTCAACGTAATACTTATTTATAATTTCCTCGTAAAAATATTATTATATAAAAAAGTAAAAAACAATAGTAAACACCTCGATATTCGCTAGAGATCTTCCGAACTGCACTTTCCGATTACGTAATGGCTTCTTTAAATTAGATTTCAGATATTTTTGAATAACACAATCTCGAATCTTTGGTAATGCAGATTCATCACTCTTTTTTCTAAAGTTAAAAGATATTTTGGCAATTGTGTGCTACGAAAACTACTAGCGCACCGTTGTTCTCCCTCTAAAATTTGTTAAACTTACGCAGTTTTGCTTGAAAAAAGATTCTAAGTAAACAAGCAGCAGCAACATGGCGGGGCTTGTCCGGTCAGGACGGTCGTTAGTTTAAATTGGTTACATTAGTTAGTGTCGCTTTATTAATTGCTTTTCTTTTACTTTTTTTTATATCTGTAATGCGGTGATTGTGGACACGGACAAACAAAAACAACTTACCAGAATCGCAGTGAAGCTGGGGTACCTGCAGCGTCCGTGTGGTTGGCGGTGCTTCCTGATCAGCAACCCTGGCTGACCCACTTCGGAGTCTAAATTAGGAGAAGCAGCGGAAGACGGAAATTATGGCTACATCAAATCTGAGGAGGGGAGAGACCCGGTTAATACCGGAAGTTTTACTTCTAACAAAAGCCAACACATTAAACCCGCTGTTTCTCTTCTTAAACTTGCTGTCTGAACGAAATGTTTTGCTCTGCATAATTCCAAGTAGCCTGGCTCCTGTTTCCCTGTGTTAACCCTCTCTCCGTTCTGTTTTACTGGACCGGCATCCATCCTCTACGTTTGGAGAACTCAGCGAGGTGTCACCTAATAATTAGGGCTTCCGCCCCCATATTTTATTTCCCGTTTTCTTAAAGGTGGTCTAAAAGAGAGAGGAGTCAGAAAATGGTCAATGATGTTCACGTTGTTAATAAGGCAGAGGAAGCTACTGGGAGTTGTGGCGGGCTCTGATACTGTAGCACACCAGCCTCGGCACGTGAACCGGCCGCCAGTTCGCGCGCATTGTTTTGTTTAGTGGTTGATGTTATTTCTTTCTTTCTCTTGTTTGTTTTCTGCTTCTCCTTCATTCAACTCCATTCTGCTGACCATTTACGCCCTTTTTTAGTGTTCTTTATTCTTTTTCTTGCCGATTTCATTGCACGCAATGACCTCTGTCCTCGTCTCCCCTTTTTGGACCATACGGTCCAGGGCGCGATAGCCATCTTTAAAGGTGGTCCATATTAACACTGCCTGCATTACTTTCATCTCGGAACCTCTAAGCTAATTTTCAAGTGATCTCATTAGTTTTTATTTCAATCAGAATTAACCAAAGCAATCTAATCATCCACCGCTTGATCAATCATCCGAAGCCGGGCAGGTACATGCGTTCAACACCAGACTTTCTACGACAACGGGGTCTGCCTAACTTGGCGGTTCATTTTTAGAGATGGTGTTGGTTGGGTGCACAAACTCGAGGATCAGAATTATTACGGCAAGGATCGGAATCTATAATCGTAAAATTGCTGGAGACACAAATACTCGATCTTATAGTTCTCTGCCTATACAATGAGAAGAAAGCTAGTCTTTCTTCACAGCTTAGCAGCGTCATGTTTACAAGGAATCTGCTACATCTTTACCATTTCAGCCTGCTGCTGTCTCTTCTCACACTGCCACCGTAATCGTGCAATCTCCTGCATATCTCTAACCAACCAATTAAAAATTAACAAATCACCACTGCTTATTTACGCTAAGTAGGCAAATATTACTTTTAATTGCTGATGACAGGTGTTTGGAAAATCGTCATTTAATAGAAAATTTAAAAAAAAAACAGTGAAAAAAGTCTCTTATTAAAAAAAAATCAAATATAACATTTGTCTTGCTGAGGTGATATTTATGTATATATTTAATAATGGCATCAATCAGTCAAAGAAAAAGAAGATTTCTAACATATTCCTCTAAATTACATAAATATAAAGTTAAAAATAAAGTATTAGCAAGTACTAGTAAAGTGTTTGTGAGACATTTACCTGCATATCTGTAATATTTAACTGGTACCTTAATAAAATGTTAAGTAAACATTTAAGGACCTAAGATATACACCTTCAGTGGTAAACTGTCTGATCTCTCCATGGCTTTGATTGAAAATAAAGTTTAAACTCTATGTGATATCACCAAATTTTTTGATTACAGTTTCATTCATTGAAGAAGTCTTAAAACTTCTGTTTGTTTTCTCCTCTCCTTTCTGAACTCTATTATTTGATCATATGATGCATAGTCCAGTCCATCATTTAATGCCTATCTTTCTATTGACTTGGGTTGAAACATTAATCAGCTTTACAAGTGAATTACATGGAAAAGTAAGCCATCACGATGATGTATTCTGTTTATAAACCTTTTACTATAAAGCTTGTTGAAAGAAATCTTGTTAGAAATAAAGGCAGCTTTCACCTTAATTTATAATTCATGCAGAAGCTGCAATTTCTAAAATATACTTTAGTCAAAGGGAAATAACTTTCTCAGGTATAAATATCTTGGAATGTGTGGAATGATTGACATCCAGTGTAAAGGATTAGCAAGAAATACCACAAAAGAGTAATACTACTATTAAAAAATGCAGCAAATGCTAAAAAAATGCAAAGATTATTTAAAAAATATATTTCCTTTGAAATATTTGCAAGTGAAAAAGATATATTAAAAGACAAGCCAGATCCTCTCCATCCCAGCTCCTGTTGGAGGTAACAAAAATAAACAGTGGCTCACCCTTCCCTCCCACAATTACTATAAGGACACACAGAGAGAAAACTCTGTTTTAGAGGGTCTCAGCCTGGATAAACCTACCCCTCCTGCCGTGCAATACGAAGGAGTTGGGTAGCCCGCTGCCCTCGCTAGGATGAGGAACACGTACACCAAACACAGGTCGAAATAAGGCCTCATTCATAAACAGCTGTGGCGGCCGGTCGTGGAACCGACCCAGCTCCCAAACACACAAATGCAACTTTACACACACTTCCTCCTTTCGCATGACAAAAAAAAAAAAAAAAAAAAAAAAAAAAATTAATAGTCCAATGACAAGCACTTTTAAGCTTAATGTTAGATATTGGGGGGGGGGTTGAATGACCAGAATATCAGATGACAAATTGAAGTGAGACTTGAAAAATTTCAAAGGATGCAAAATTGTTTTTTTTTTTTTTTTCATGAATACTAATGTAAAGATATCTTTGAATTGGTTGGATCTTCTGGGCTGTGAGACGCTAAAGCAGCTTATTTCGGTTTGCTATCCAAAAGAGACGCA
Organism: Nautilus pompilius; assembly: GCA_018389105.1. Lineage (NCBI taxonomy): Eukaryota > Metazoa > Mollusca > Cephalopoda > Nautilida > Nautilidae > Nautilus > Nautilus pompilius. The sequence continues at coordinate 1,084,184 of JACATO010000687.1, forward strand.
GCTACAGTGGAGAAAATATAGGAGTGTGTCTATCTGTATTTTTCAATGCATTTTCCCCAAATATAGTATTTTATCACTTTCAGGCACCTAAAACTTTCTTTTCATCCAAATATTTTCATATTTGAAATTCAGTTTCACCAGAGCATGTCAATGGAGAGGACAATGATTTAATTTCTTATCTGAATTATTTTATAAGTTTAGAGTAAAAATACATCAAATTTTGTGATTTTAAAAAGTTAAAAAAAATTTTAAATGCCAAAAAAATATAAAACAGGTGAAAAATATGCAAAATTTGATGACACTGCAGGAAAACAAGTGTGCCATCATCAAATTTGAGAAAGGTATTAGTCTATGCTGATGAATAGTTAAGAAAAAGTACTGGAATGTTTTTGCATATTCAATGAGCTTACAATGGAAACTACAAATATAAGACTTTTTGGTTGAATATCTCATAACTTTTCTCAGCTGGTTTGAAAGATTAGGTTTAAGTATAGAAACTTAGTTGAAAATATTGGCATAAGTTTTTTCTTACTGGAGAAAACTAACATCTTAGATAGGTTATTCTTACAATAAATTATAACAAAATAACTTGCTTTGCACGTACTGAAATATAAAGATTAAAAGTTCAGCAAAAATTCAAAACAAAAAAACAAGCAGGACTGACAAAACTTAGAAAGACAAAAATAAAAGTAAACCAAAAGCTTGTTTAAATGTTAAACTGCAGCCATATAAAGGCACCGTTTTCAGTTTTAAAATTTTTCTTACAATTAATTAGCAGAGAAGTTTTAACATTACAATAGCAAATACTTTAACAACTAAAGAGGAAGAAGTAATATTTTAGTTAGTAACCTGTGAAAGATTTCTTCACTTCATTTTACTGTGAATAAAATCCCCATTACAAAGATAAATCTATCATTGTTACTTTTTATATCTATGTTATTCAGAGCTCTGCTAATATCTTCACCATTCTTTAATTTTTAAAAATGTTTTCCAGTCTAACGATTTACTAAATCACTACAAAATTGTTTTTACAATTCAAATATCATCTTGATTTAATTAATGCTTTGTAGCTTCCAGCTGCAATAAAATATTCAGATCAGATTTACGGTGGTGCTAATTGTTAAAAAGTGAAAATTAATAAAAAACTTGGTACTTTGCTTCTTTTATAAAAGCACATCTACAATAATTATGCAGATTTTTCAGTGAAGTAGTAGCATACTGAAAATAAGCCTGGTCTTTTGTTTTTTAAAATAAAAAATAAAATTTAAAACTTTCAGTAATTTAGTACAAATGAAATAAGAGCTGATGTATTGGCAAAAATTTATTCAGGAATAGTGAAGTACAAATTTATAAATACATTTTCATTTATGTTCTGTCATTTAGGAAGTTAACAAACTCAGCTCTTTATACTTTCAAGAAATCTTTTAATGAAGCAGGAAATTCCAAATATTCGATAGCAACTGAAATCTGCCTAGTGTGTGCTAAGAATTTTCTTATAGTTTTCTTGCATATTACTGTCAATTTCATCTGATGGCAAGATTGCTCATGAAGCCACTGAAAAAAATCTACATCTTCACCAGCAGTATTTGTGAGAATTGCTTCAATCCAATCCTGATCAACAGTAGCTCCTGCTGACATAAGGTATTGCACAACTACACGATTTATACTTAATGCTAATGCTGTGAGCCCATTGTTGTTTTTAACATCAACATTGGAACCAGCATCAAGAAGTAACTTAACCACTGCGATGTTGCTGCCTTGATATCCGTGCAACAAGTTGGTGAAGTAGGCTGTTGGGATTCGCCGCTGCCGCCTCTCCAGATCTTCAGATGTGGAGAGAACAACATATATTTTCTCACGGCGAAATCTTGAACAAGCAATATGCAATGGTGTGTCACCTGTATAGTCCTGAACATTTAGATCTGCATTCTTAGACAAAAGAAAGTAAATAGCATGAATTTGATCATAAACTATTGCATTAAATATAGGTGTCCAACCATATTTATCCTTACTGTTCACATCAGCACCATTCTTCAATAAATACTCAGCAATATTCAGGTGATTCTGTTCAACAGCTCTGTGGATTGCTGATCTTTGGACAGAATCTTTAGAATTCACATCCGCTCCATGATGGATAAGATACTTAACTATATTTTTATACCCATAAAAAACAGCATACTGCAGAGGACTCATGCCAGCTCCATCTTTTATCTCAAAGTCAGCTCCATGCTTTAGTAAGTTGAATACAGCTGTTTCCATATTTTTAATAATAGCTGCATGAAGAGGACAATGAGCCAAAGCATTTTTTTCAGCTTTGTTAGGATCAGATCCAGAGTTTATCAATAAGTTAGCAATATCTGGAAAGCCCAATTCTATGGCATGCACAAGAGGAATTTTAACCAATAAAATGATACAGTCTATATTAACTCCAGCAACAATTAATTCTTGAACTTCATGAATATCTCCAGATTCAATGGCTCCAACCAGTTTAAACTGCATTTCCTTCTGCTTGCATTTTGCTAAAATAAATAAAATAAATAATCTTAAAAATAATACTTAAAGCATCAGGAAATAAGTGCTACATTTAAAATTATAACGGCACTATTTAAATTATAATTTGTCATATGTAATAAATTAAAATGCACCCTCTTATTCACAGGAAAATTCACCTCATACTCAGCACTAGACACTGAATCCTTGTTCTTGAAATCCCTGTCCACTCCAGATGTAGTGCAAGGATCAATTCATGCAGATACTGAAGAAATGTGTTCATTTATCTCATTCTCCATTCAAAGTAAAACATCAATGTTCTTCTGCTCTAACTACCATGTCACTGCAGTTGTTAAATATAGCTTAGCATTGTCATTCATGATCAGTGCTTCAGCTATCAAGCAGATGATTGTCAAAATGAGGCACAACAGGTCAAAATACTACTTCAAATTAAATTTGAAAGTGCTAAATTTGTCTGGAAGACAAATAGCTGCATGCATAATGCACTAGCCTGCTGTGGATGAGAGCCCAGATTATTTGAATCCAACTTGATTTGGCAACACCCTGTGGCATGGGTTTCTTCTAGGCACTCCATTTTCCTCCCACAAGCAAGCAGGAGAATTCAGTTAGTTTATGTTGGAGGGGGGAGTTTGAGTGCTTTGGAAATAGGTTACAGAAATGAAACCAGACTTTCCACTCGGTGCCAGAAGAGATTATTTGCAACCAAACCATATTAAAAAAAGATACAGGAAAGCTAGTTTACTAAACCTCTGATAGTAATGATGGTGTAGTGAATGCTTTAATAAGGCCAATAATCAATAATCCATTTTCATTTAAACTTGGTACAATTTATAACTGATCTATTCACAAAATAACTATCAAAAATTTATAAGTGTTTATTTAGAGAATAAACTGATTTTATTAAATTCCTGAAGAGAAAAACAATTTTTCTTAAAACATTGTGAGCTGACTCTATGAAACTTCAGCAAAACCTCTTTTATACCATTCAGCTAAACTTCTTGTCTGTTTTTCTTTACCTGACAAACAAGTAGACATTCTTAAATAGAGAAAATCAAAAAGTAATTTTAATTAAGTATTTAAAAAAATTTTAAACAGGAAGAAAAATTTATTATGCAAAAAAAAATTATTTCAAAGCAATTTTATTGTTACATCATTGTCAATTCTGGTTGCATGATACTTAACACCTCCAGCCTAGAAGTTGGAAAATTTTTTTTTGTTTTCTTTACCAGGAACTAATGTAGACCATGTCTTCAGCACAGAATCTGCAGTAATATACATGGTTACCAATCCATACAGCTTGAAAGTTAGACAGGTTCCCTAATATGCATGCCTCCCTACTTGCTTAAACTTAAGCACATGTAAAAGTAGAGTCTCTGTCCTAGAGAAAAGTAATCCTGATGAGATGATGGGCTCAGTCAAACTGATGAAACAATAGACGATTACAATGTCATCAATATTACATTGGTTGAAATGCTGGCTTAGAAATCTGCTTTTAATACTGTACAAGCACAGTTACTGTTTATTGTATCTAGAGCACTCCCTAAAGTTAATGCTGATGACGCTCCAATTCATCTTACTACAATTTTTTTCCTGACATAAAAGTCAGCAAAGCACTGCACCAAAATCAGGTGTCACCCTTGCTACTATTGGTGAAAAGAAAATTGTAGTTTTGCATCATAGCGATAATAGTTTTTAAAGTGATGTTTACATAACTTTCTTGTGAATCTAATATGTCCACCTGTTGGGTAGATAATTGGTAAAAAGTATGGTGACATCCAAAAGTAACAGAATAATATTTACCTTGATAAATGATGCACTTAAATAAAGTATCTAAATTCATAACAGCTGGGAAATAAAATGAAATAATCAGAAAAATTTTTCTGTATCTTACTTGCTGAAAATAGTAGTGATATATAAACAAAAAACATAAAAACATAATCAAAAAGATAAATGAGAGTGAGAGGCTGTTATTTCAGATAAATATGCAGACCAATTAAGAGAGAACCAGAATAGTTAGAGACTTCTTGCTTTGGATTATCAGTAAATACACATACAGCATAAAATATAAAGTTTCTGCAAATGGAAACCACACTTCTTCAGTGTCACTTCTTAGTTTTACAGAAGTTAGTTTACATAAGTATAGCTATACAGTTCATTTGAGTACAGATGATAAATTTAGTTCATAAACTTACTTAACTGCATGATTTCTTTGAAGTTTACTGTATACATACATGCACATCTACATTAAAACACAAGAAAAAGTTTCATAGTTATTAAGAAAATAATATCAAAGTATCATACATCAATATAATGAAATAAACTGTGCTCTAATTAAAAGAAATCTAAATTCTAACAAAAACAAAATAATTTGCTGACAAAGAAATATTTACCTGTATAAGTGGTTAAATAATTCTTTTGTGATGATAAATGGTCTTCTAATATGCATGAGCTGTCAGAAGGTAAAAGTAAAGGTGGTGGATGTGGAATTCCTGACACTGGCTCACACATGAATGGATTTTATCTTCGCAATATTAACCAACAAGACTGGGTGCTGCCAAAATAAAATAATTTCAATAAAACTAAATAAATTTTCTTGAATTCCATCTAGAAAGAAATTATAAGGCTGCAGAAATAAACATATTTGTCTGAAGTAGATTTCTAGTATTATAATACAATTATTGTCCAACTATGACACAACATCCAGAAGTCTCTGATAAATCTGCACTACCCAAACAAGAACAAGGCGGTGGTGAACAAGAGCATAACTTAAAAGATTTATTTTTAAAATTCAACCTCAATATCAATCAATCAAATAGTCTGAGCTATTTGTTGTTTTTTTTGTCAAACTTTCAATATTTTCCTAATAACAAATTCAATTGTTTATTTCTGTAACATTTTCTTTAAGATGTTATTATTATTATTATATTAAAAACTTTTAACATTTTTATATATAGTTGCATTTTAAAAAGTATTTAATGATAAAACTATTGTTAAAGGTTCAGGGATTGCTGTTGTAAATAATGGCCAATCTCCATTTCTAAAATTTCACTAGGACAGACAAAATTTAGTAAAGTATTTTTAATATAAAAATATAGCATGCGAAAAAAAATTTAGACAGGAAACAATAGAGATATTTACTTGATAATATTATTTCTGACAATTCATTAGAAATTTTTTTTTCTGTCAGCTTCATTTCCTTTACAAACAAGATGAACTATCAGTGCCAACCCATAAGTCAGTCACTATCAATAGTGCTGGTATAGCTTTGGTTTCCTGATTCTCAAAGCCTATTTCACAAGGTTTAATTTGACAAATTTATGTCATCAGATTTGTCAGGAAAAACTCACACGGCGACATACTTTGCTGCCTCTGATTTTTCTTCTTTTTTATTTCAAAGGCTTCAGTAAGGTGGGTTCTTCCATACTGGTCTAGGCAAATATTTCATGTTCCTATGAGCAATTTAACACAGGTTTTCTACATACAACAGTTTACTTAATTTTAACCCCCTGACGCTGTTACTACTACTACTACTATTTAAAATATAACCAGCAACAACCGAACTTAAAATGTACCTTGAAAGCTGAAGTCAATAATCAGCTACATACTTTCTAGATTAATATATTCAAGATAACCGCACATGTTGATGATAATACCCTGACCTGGTAGTGCTGCTCCTATGTCCATATATACCAGCAGAGGCCCTATTTACCCCTCCGTCTATAAGGTTCCTAGAAAAAATATGAGAAAGTTTTAATAAAATCGCTTCTTTATCTTCAACGAAAAACAATGCTGTCGTCGTCTGTTACTAGAAATTATACAGTTTTTCATGTAATTACGTTTTTGGAATATAATGTCATCCTATGCATCTATAAATCTCGATTCTATGGAATCTGCGAATTCCATGTTATAAATTTCTACTCAGTACCTCACTTGCTTCGAAATAGGGACCGCTTACATCTCCTATTTTCTTAAAAGTAAAACTAAAAAACTTTATGTAATAACATTATTAATACTTTTAATAATCAGTTTTCAGAAATTTTATTGATATAAATATGCAAAAAATCTTAGAATGCGTTGTCCACCCCCAAAATTAAATAATATGTTGTTGTAAGCGGCTCAAAATTGCATTGCTATTTTTCATTTTAACTTTATTTAGGACACTTTAAGAAAATTATATTAATTTTTTCCCTGAGTTATTTTTCCAGATTAAGGAGATTTTCTATGTTTTTAAACTTTAAATAAAAAAGGAGGAAAAAAAACACAAAGTCCGCACCAGAAACTGTCCAATCAGAGGTCACAGCGGGCAATATGGATAACAGGTGGCTTGGAGGCGTCTGGGGATTGACAGGGTAAGACCGAGGTAAAACAAATTTTTGAATTGTAAAATATTTATGGAATTTACGCGAAAGTGAATGATTGAAAGGTGCTCTCTGTATTCCTACAGTAGTTATATTGCAGTAAGGGACACTAAGCCCAGATCATTTTCTGATACTGTAAATTTTTGATTTTCACCGAGAGTAATAATACGAGCAACTCTTTCAATGGCATCAGACGGCGGGGGACAAGAAACAGTGGCGGCAGATGGCCGAGTGCGTATTTCCTGGCTTGTTGTTGTCCACGACTCCCGCAGCGATTTCCTTCTTGTACGAGTCTGCCGGCGTGGGAAGGCCCCTAACACTCACTCATAGCGACGGTGCGACGCATCCCACTCTTATGGGATGGGATGGGATGAGTGGTCGAGGAAGATGCCACCTGAGAGAATGACTGAAAATAGAAAATACACTTTATGCAGCTGAGCAGACACCTTTCAGTCGTCGTCGTCATTTTTTGTAGCGACAAGAACTCATTTTTGTATGTATGAATAAAGTCAGAAACTTGCTAACCTTTTTTTTTAATGGGAACCTACAGAGATTTTTATGAATTAAGCTCTCAGCTTCAGGTAACTTTACCAGGTAAATCTTTGGATTTGGTTGACAAGTATTTTGAATGCTTGACTCTGCTGTGTGCTTGGTCCCAACTACTAGCCACCCCCTGACCTCTTCTTTTCCCATCAAACTTCTGTATCTATTACACCAATAACAATGATACACAGAAAATATCACAATATCTAAGAAGTACAACTAATCCAGGAATATAGATTATTTCAACATTCTTTAGTGGTATCACTTGGTTTTTCTATAATCGGTTATTCACGTATAACAATTTTTGTTTATTGCTGCTGTTAAATCTATAATGGTTACTTCGTATTCTCTCAACTAAAATGTGACTGATTCGCAGTCTCTTAGGTTAACTATAATAATGTATTAAGTGCAAGTTTATTTTCCATTGAAGGTAATGTGAGGAACTTTCTAATGGACTGATGTTACTGAAGGAAACATTACCGTAACCAAACGAGTTAACCGGTGAAATTACCAGTTAAGCTGCTATCCCCCAACCATGAAATCCTTAATAATTTAAAATTGGCGATGTAGGGGAGATAATCGTGTAACTATCAAGAAAACTACAATCTAAGGCAGGGGTGCCCAAACTTTTTTGGCCGCGGGCCGCATGCACAAAATTTGACAGGTCAGCAGGCCGCACTAAAGTACACATCACTGAGACCCTCTGTCCTATAATAGGACACATCCAAAAAAAAAACAGTTAAATGGCTAAATATGGTGGCATTGTTCTAGCATTGCATAAGGTTTATGTATTGGATGGTGTGTATGTACTATAATAGCATGGTGATTGCTCTCCCACCATGGCTGGAGCTCCGTCTGTTGTGACCCCGCACAGCTTTGCCCAATCGAGGCCCATACTGTCGATTGCAGCTGCAACAGCATCGAATATATCTCTGCCTGTAGTTGTAGATTTAAGGTTGGTAAGACTGAGCAGCTCCTCCGTAATGGAAAAGTTTTTATCAACGCCTCGCAAAAATATGAGCAGTTGAGTGGTATCAGTAGCGCCATTACTTTCGTCACAGGCGATTGTAAAAAAATGCAAATTCTGCAGCCTTCTCAGAGAGTTGATTAGCAATATCGGCAGACAGGTCGTTGTCAATCCTGCGCGTTATTGTGTTTCTGGATAGGCTAACGTTCTCAAAATCGAGACGCTTTTTGGGGCAGAGTATATCAACAGCCTTGTCCATGCACTCCTTAACGAAGTCACCTTCAGCAAACGGTCGACCATGCTGTGCTATGAGTTGAGCGACCACGTAACTGGTGTTTTGCTGTTTTTTGTCGGCACAATAAAAGAGCTGTTGTTGAGAGCTTAGGCAAGCCGTCAATTGCTGAATCCGTTTGGAACCTTCGAGAAGAAAATACTCCTTGTGGTTGGACTCGTAATGGCGTTTCAAATTGTAATCCTTCATGATGATAGGATCCCGGCAGATTAAACAAACACACTTGCTATTGATGAGATCAAAAAAATATTTTTCCGTCCATCAGGTTTGAAATCGTCGACACTCCTCTTCAAGTCGTTGCTTTTTTGGTTCTGTCATGATAAGAAAGGCAGACTGAGCAATTTGGTGGCTCTCTTGATAGGTTTAGTTTAAATAGCTCCAGATTCGTCCAATGATTTGCATGTTCTTTCATGTCTCATGGGGCCATGGCACTGATCACAACATGCAGGTGCGCACAGACAGTAGACACAGATACCTGCGCAAATGAATTCAATAATGGCTGTGCATGCACGCATGCGTACGTACGTATACTGCTCCTGCTGTATGCATACGAGACATGAAGATCAGACATGCTTAAACCCGCATTAGTTTTCTGAGTGCATGCATGCATATCTTAAATCTGATAAGATTAAATTCATGTACATCATGAAGAGACTTGATTCAAGACAAGTCCTATTCATTACACCTGATTTAAATAAAAACCAAATCGCAAAATAGACCGCAGGCCGCACGCCATTCATTTTTAAAAACTGGCCGCGGGCCACACTTTGGGCACCCCTGATCTAAGGTATAGTTTATCATAGTGTTGTATTGTATGCATAGAAGTTCTATCTTTATTCTCATTCGAAAGTGGCTAGAAAAAGAAAAAAAAAAGTATCTACCATCAAAATATCAACAGGAGAATAATTGTTATGGGGACTGTGCCCTCCTTGGATCATTCAATCTCTGTAGAAAAATAGCACAGACGGCAGCATATCCATTGGTCTATTTGACTGATATATTTTGGGCAAACACCTTATGAAGAGGAAAGTGATGTGTCCCTTGTCTGGAATCTGACTAGTGGGTATCAAGGTGTGTCCACATGACACATTCAAATGAAACCTGGCTGAATACAATTATGGAAATTCTATTTTCACCAGATTTTATTTGAATGTCTCATATATTTGATAAGTTATTTAGTAATTTTAACATTGAAACCTTATCACAAACAACAGTAAATTGTGCAGATTTCTTTGTTCTGTTAAATATTCAATGATTTAAACAGCTTGGAGTAATTAATGTTCAAATCATTATTTAAAGCAGTTATAAAATGAAAAATAAAAAATTCTGATTGTTTTTGTTTCTTTTTGTGGAATTCTAGAATATAGTTTTATAAATATTCATAAACTTATCATTAATTTTTTTTCTTATAAACTAAATGGATATTACAAATTTAATATTTACCAGCTGGGATACAGTAAAATGTGTGGAATTGATGCTTTAGGAGGTTTTAATTTTTGTTTTTGTCAGGTAAGTTAAAATACTTTGTAGACTTATTATGCAGAGTAATTTTGCCCCTACTTCCAAAGCTCTGTCTGAACATAAAGCCAGTGGAGTTTGGACAACTGGTTTTTTATTCTTTAAAGTTTTCATGTCTTAAGGTTATGGGCTATGTCTCAGGGATATAAGGATGGTAATTTCAAAAGCTTAATATTATTTTAAACTTTAAAATTCAAATATTGACTATTTGTATGCAAGATGGTTTGAAGATAATTCATGCTTCCTTACAGATTGAAATGGAAAAAAATGTTTTCAATACAGTTCTACTATTAGCAGTCTTAATGTTACCACCAACAACAATGATCATAAAGGCACAAAAATGGCAATGACATCATGTACCAGCTTGAAATAGAATTGTCATAATCATATCTGGCTGGGTTTATTTGAATATACCTAGTAGAAGACAACATTTCATAATTAGTTACAAATAAGTGCTTCACTATTCAAATATTAATTTATGCTTTTATTCCATTTACTTTTGGTAATATTAGAATATTTGCACGTGTTAACTTTACAAAAAAGTACAAAATTGTTCAATTTATAAACTTTGTATTATGTGTATTAACATTTTAAAATTGAAGAAATATATACTCTTTTGGTAAGCAGTAGCAACTGATTACTTACGTTTTTTTCATTACTACAAAATCTTACAAACCCAAAAAATCAAGAGATTTTTTTTTTTGCCAAAACACTGAGCAGATACTACATGATTAATGAAGAAATATTTTAGATTATGCTAATAACAGAACATCTAAATTTATGTTCTTTTACTATGAAAATATCTGTAGACATCAGAGAGCCATATGAAGTATCTTCTCTGTAAAGTCAAACTGACCAGTTGGTCCTCTATAATGTTTTGTTTATTAAAATGATGTATTTTAATATTAATATTATTTTTGTTTAGTTTTGCACAATACTTCATTCTATTTGACCAATTTCAAGAAACTTTTTAATAGTTTTTTTACCTGGCCTACCAAAATCATATACCGCTTTGTTTTATTTTTTTTGTAGGATATTACTAATGGAAAGTACAGAAATAAAGCCAGAAAGTTCTGAGTCTACAATTAAACTTCACAGTAAGTATTATTAGAATATTTTGAATTTTAAAAATTACTTTTATTCTTTAGTGAATGCATTCTTATATAGTAAAGTTAATTGAATATTCACAATTCTCACAGCCTTATGAAAATTAATAGAGATAATAATTATTTTCAAATTTATATTATGTAAAAAACTTTTCTTAAATTTTTTTTTACTGCTGCTAGAAAGAAATTTTTTAACGTATAGTTTATTTATATTTGTAACAGTAGGGATATGATATTTTGCAAATTGATATTGCATTTATCATGTTACATTAAAATTTTTGTATCTGTTGAATATAATAATTTTGAAATGTTTATTTTAACTCTTAAGATTTTGTCAAAGAAATCAGTTATATAATTTGAAGGAAAAAACAATTCTTGTTAACCAGATGTTTCCCTAATTCACTGTACCAGCACTTTCTTAAAAGAGCTGGAGGGCAGCATTGTGTGTTGCTTATTGGTGTGGATTCTGCTATTTTGATGTATTCTAGATATATTATAATCAAATTTTAATATTTTTCTAATAATGAAGATTGCAGGAAGTTATGTTTTGTTTTTTTTCCCATCAGAATATGAGATTTTAGGTTAAAGTTTACATTACTGAAAATTTTTAGATTTATTTTAAAATATTCCTTTAGAATGCAAGTATATATACCACATAATTCAAAAACTCAGACAGATTCAATTGATAGGGAGTGACTATAGTATCTCTGAGGAAACCTCACATAAAAATCAGCACTCTAGGTGTTTTGAGAAATTTAAAAATTATTATTACTCAAAATAGCAAGTTGCTGCTAAAATAACTGTTAATTACTATAATAGTTGTTCTTGATTGCTTTAGGATTTAAGTCCAGTTTATTTAAATTATGTAAAATATTAAATAATAAAAGATAGAATGTTAAAATAACACATACAATGATTTACTTACATTATCATACTTTTCTTCTGTCACAAGTAGTTGCTCAGGTAGGTTACATAATTAATTTTTTTTTTAAAATTTCTTTTTATACCCATGCTTTAAAAATGATTTTTTAAAAAAGCATTTTGGTTGGAAGTACAGAGTAGTCATCTGATTTATCAAAAAAATGTCGCAAACTATGCTTTTATTGAAGTTTACTCCTTTATTATTTTCAAGTTGCATTTCAAGAAATTAGGGTTGTTGAGTACAGAGACTCTATGATATCAGAACAATGCTTAATTTGAGCTAAAATGCATTTTTTTTTTTTTTGTATTATAACAATATTTGGTGGAGCTTTCTCTGACCTTGATGACACTTTTTCATCTTTGTGGCTTGGACAAGATGAATTCATGAATATCATGGAACCAGATGCAAATCAACATTTTCTAGAACTTAGTTTTGTTGCTAATCTTCTTCCCATGATCTTATGATCTTTCAGAAGTTTAAAATTAGATTATGATATATCCAGTCTTGTTCATGGTCTAAATCATGGCTTCTAGGAGAAAGCCATTTACCTGAAATTGATAAAGTTTACAAAAGGAAAATAAATGGCAAAATAATTTCCTTAAGATTAGAATTCAACATAAAAATTCTAATTAAGCTCACCTTTTTTCATGTGACAAGCAATCATCCTGGAAAATGCCATTTTTGCCATCCCCAAAATTACCATAATGATATATAGTACTGTACTATATCAGGTAGGTGTTAAGTGATATCTGGTGTGAAAGGTAGAGGCAAGGCTTCTCAGCGCCCGTGGGGCAAAGACCCTTTTGGCGCCCCCCCCAACCTCTGAAATGTTATGATTATTTGTTTGTGACTCATTACCCACTTAATGACAAACACAAAGAATTAATCACTGCCTTATAAAGAGCTAATTTAAAGTCACAATATAACATCTCACAATATCACAACTGTAAACCTGGAACTAATGAGGTATCACCTACTAGGTTTACTTACATAATTTGTTAAATTGTAAACCATTTTGATATTTATTTCATCCAGTATTGCTCAAAGTCACATAGCTAGAGTAATCTTTCAAGCATGCAGAATGCAGTCACTTGTGGTCTACATTGTATTACGAAACAGATTGATAAAATACTAATGTTTACAAATAAATTTTATTAGTTTACAAAACTGTGCATATACTTAACTAGATCTTGTACAGGTAACATTCTGGTATTCATTGCTACATTATATATGAATCTTTTGTGCTTTTGCTGCTGCAAATGAATCAATTAAACTATTAGAATTTAAGGTATTGAGTACATCTTTTTCAATATTTAATATTGCCAAGTTACTCAGTCGTTCTTGAGTCATTGAAGACCTTTCACAACTACTGTGGAAATTTCACAGGCAGAAGTAGCTAGTTATTAACTTACATTATAATTTATAGGCCAGAGGAAATTTTGCGACCCTTCAGACCTGCGCCCTGGGGGCAACTGCCCACCTGCCCTGTTGCGCCTTTGGGTAGAGGAATGATGTTATAGCCAGTCTACAACATTTGAGAACTTGGATAAACTTGTTAAAAAATGATAAAGTCCAAAAATTTTTGCAGGTAGAATAGATAAAAGGAAAACAGATTTTAAAATTATTTTATTTTGAAGGAAACTGAAACTTTGAGCCTCAATGATTTATAAAGTGCTATCATACTAAAAGTAAATTCAACTTATAAGCCAGACCTAATTTTGTACTCCATGCCTGTTAATTATGGCAAGAAACAGTTCTCAGGATTAAAGTCTAGCAGATTTAAAACGTGTCAATAGACATTTAGGCTCTCTACATGGACCAGCTGTTGACCTACTTTACATTGAGGCAGTACTCTAGGATAAAATGCCTTTTTTTCATCCAGGTACCCTAAAATTTTCTGTGATAGACCTTTGAAATTCCACAGAAAATCATCAATGCTCGCAGACTTGTAGCTCCTCATGAAAATAGAGCTTTACAGTCAAAGGTCAAATATTTACTTCCTATCTAATAACATAACCAGATCCAAGGGGGTCATGAAAATCTTTTAGAAAGCAACAAATACACCATATTTCCACATATTTCCTGAGTATTAATTGGTTTATTCTGTGTTTCCTTTTTCAACACCCATCACTTCAAGCAGCTCAACACATTCTAGATATCAGCACTCCAATATGGCAGTTTTTCTAACTAGTAACCAGTCCATTTTCCCAAATGTCAGTATTTCAATATGCCAAAATGGATTTGATATCATTGTACCACCACCACCACCACTACCAAATATTGTTCAAAGTTTATATGATGTACTACTATTAATTTCGGCTCCTGTAGAATTTAAATGTTGTCACCAGTCTTCATGTTGCCATCCCTACACTATCTAGCTTTGAGGATTCACTGTAGTGGTTAGTAATTTTGGAGGGAGTACCTACCCTTAGCATTACTGGACACATTTTTTCCATCAGACCTATGGAAGTTGAACTATGAGTCAGAAGATCTTTGCTTCAGCCTTCTGAGGTTCACTTGGCATGCTCTTTGACCCAATGGAAATGATTTCAGAAACTTTTTGATCAGGAAAGGCTTCCTTCTTGGGTGGTGAGTGGAGGCATTCATCTATCTGGATGACAGTGGGCTGATTTCTAAACTTCCGTGCTTTCAGCATCAGTTGTTTTATCTTTACCTAAAAACATTTTAAATCAGTTAAGTTACCTTTAAAATGAAGCTAATACAAAAAAAAAAACATATAAGCATTAAAATTATGTATATCTCATTTTAGTAAATTGTTGAATCTTTTCCAAATAAGGAATATCTTTTACACAATGGCCATGCTTCTTGCTGACCATGATGTTATGGTTGATCATTTGGCAATGTGTGGTTGGCTATATGTTCAGCTGATGGCACATGAAATCTTAGTTTAAAATGCTTTCCATACATAGAAACTTTGTTCATAACTCATAGATAAAGTTTCCTCTTGCTCTTTTTCACCAACTAGTCATGTGAGTTTCTTTTGGGCACTGGTTTCTTCCCAAATCTAAAAGTGAAGAGTTGGAATTTCCCTGTCAAAGTCGGTAGTATAAAAGTAGAGTATATTTTTGGTATATCTGAGTGCCATTAATGTGATAATATTAAGGGAAGTGATCTCAATTTTTTCTGAGATCAGAGGATGTCACATCTGTAAACTAACTTTCAGTAGCTTAGCATTAAAATAGATGCTTTATATTGTATCACAAGTTATTAATTTTTTTAAAAATCTTTATAAATTGTTTCTTATCATGTGTTTTTTAAAGATTAGAATACATTTAACTTTTTCATGTGAATTAAAATACCATATTTATAATGATATATGCTATGAATATAAAAAGTTAATGTTAACATAAATGATTTTATTTTTTTATGTATATTTCATATTGCTCACACAGCAGAAGATACTGTAGCTATTGTCTATTTGTTATGGTTTAAGCACCCAAAGTGCAATTTCCAAGATTTCATCTTGAACATTGCTTTTATGTGAATATCACATGCACACTTACTATAAATATTTGTCATACTGAAAAATTAAAAATAAAACTAACTTAAATTTTAGTTGATGAAATGGAGATGCTAAAGATTTGACCAGTCAATACAACTTTTTTTTATTTACCTATTCAAGGATTTAAGATCACAGAATATCTGCATTTGCACCACACACTTTTAGGAATAATAGAAGAGCTGAAAATAAGAAGAGTGAGTATCTGAATTAAATTTTAAAAACCAGTCTTTGATTGTTGTTCATCATTTGATTTGTTTATGAATTGCAAATATATAATTTTGAATTTTTATATCAGTGAAGGACATTCTTGTCCAGAAATTTTAAATAAATATATTTTTAGTCAAATTTATGAATTGCCAAAAACATCTGTTATTAACAAGACACTTTTACAATTTTTAGTGTTATTGTAAAATGTTATGTATACAAATTTAATTTTACTACAATTTCAGTATAATGATTTAGAAAATGAAGACAGAATCCAATTTTTGGTGAAAGAGAAGTATGAGCTTGTTAAAAACTATGTAAGTATTATATTGACTGCTTTTTAGATTATTCAAAAACAGGGTTTTAGAACAAATGCTTAATGTGTTTGAAAACGAAGAATCACTGATGATGAAAAGCTTAAACTAAAAGAAAATGAAAGTAGAAGAAACAAAAACATTTTAAAATTATTTTCTATGAAAACTTTAGCCTCAAAGATTTATAAAGTGTTATTACACTAAAAGTAAATTTAACTTATTCCTAAACCAGACACAATTTGTACTCTATGCCTATTAAGTATAGTAAGAAAGAAATTTGAGTGAAAAGAGGCTGATCAAAAGGAGGAGAAAAACAGGCACTTCAAAAGGTTTTTATTAGCAGATTATTCCTTGTGTGATTATTAGATATGAGAAATAGTTGTATTGATAGTGAGTAGAATGAAATAAAATAGGAATTTGATTGCTCTAGCTTTTGAATGTTTATAGAAAGATGTAACTGTCTCAAAATTGGAAAATGCTTTGTTGGTGCAGTTGGTAAAAATACCAACAGTAACTCTAATTTTGAAAAACTTTAAAGTTTCAAAGCAACTAATGCCACTAAAAAGATTAGTAATGTTTAATTAAAAGCAATAACACTAGTATTTTCACATCTAAACAGTGGTTAAATTATGGCAACAGAAAAATTAATCATCAGGTGTGGTTTATGTAGACAGTTCAAAATTCACCTGACAAATTTTAGAGATTTACCAATTTTTAAAATATTTTTACACACTGCAACTTTTTAAAGTTTTTTTTTTTACTGAAATAAATGCATACTATATAGCACAAAATGTGTAATGCATATATCTTCAAATTCAAAATGTGCTTATATTATTGAATTGCTATTTTAGCCACTATTCCATTTAACTGTTTTGTTTTTTTTTCTAGGACATTGAAGTGAGAAGAAATACTATCCTAGACCAACAACATCAGAAAAAGTTGCAGGAACTTCAGTACCAGTATGAAGAAAAGTTTTTGTTAATTCAAGAACAAATGGTAGAATTTCTTTTACAGAAAGTAGAGGATTAATGTAGACTTTTCTCCAGTTCCTTAGTAGTAACTGAACTAACAGTGTTCTTTTCTTTTTTCCATTATTGAGGAGTTAGTTTTGAGAAGGATATTCCTGGAGTGCACTGATGTCAGTGTCCTTGCTTTATGATATCAATTTTTTTAGCATTGGGCTAAAATGTCTGTTGGCATAATGCTGGACATTTAAAAGAACAAGAAGCTGATTAAGTAAAGATAAATCATATGTTGAACAAACATTACAATTTTATTTATTAGCTTTGTAGTTCTGCTATTAGAAATCTTTGACAAAGATATAGCTTATTTTTACATCTATAACAACTTGTGTTGTACACTCGGACTTCATACCGTGTTTGCACTCCAATTTTGCTAAGTATCCAAGTTTAAAAATTTTGCTAATTGGGAATGCAAACTGGTAATCATGGATTGTGGTTGCCGCATTTCTTGCTCTATATTTATTATTACTTACACTTCCTGGCCAAAATCATGTAAGTTTTTGAGTTGCATTTGCTTTAATTTTTTTAAAAAATTTCTTAAGCAGTAATCTTTCTGAATTAGGTAGAGTTAACAGTGGTGAAGTGTGAGCTTTTTTTGATGTTCAACTCATGATCTTCAAACCAAAAAACAATGTGAACCATAAGTCTGATCAAATGACACGTTCCCACTGGTTCACAGTCAAATCTCTGCACCACCGAAGATTCATCTTTCTAATGGCAGCAAAAAAAAAGTGGTTTTCTGCAGAAGGGGTATTGCTATTCAAATCTTCTCAGTCATTTTGTACACATTTTTGAATGGGTGACTGACTTAGTTCCATTGTTTATATATTCTGAAATTATTGAACAATCTGCACAGTAATCACTAATTACTCTGATCCTTTCTTGTAGCAGTTTTTTCTATCCACGAATTTCTTTGTCAGAAGATGTTTTCTTTAATTTCATACATGTTGAAGTGTTTGATTTTCAAGTCATTTCTTGTCGTCACTATAGAAGCCTCCAGACTGACTGAAAGTGCTCTAGCAATAACACCTTTTTCAGTCAGATATCTGTTCCCTTTCCCATCCTGGTAACAAGTGAGATGAAAAACAAGTGAGGTTAGTTTTTTTATACCTATCTAATACTTAAACTGGTCAACACAGGGCATCAGTGTTTTCTGATTTTGTGACCAGGCAGTAGCTGGTTCTGGCTTCATTTGAGTTTTTCTTTCTCAAAGTCCATGTAAATTGTCTGCATGATAAGTTTGCTTTTCATTTAAAGTCTTTTATATATGTTTGTTGACTTCCTACATTCATGGGATGTTTTAGGAAGTTTTTTGTTGAACCTGAGGACTAATTTCATTGATAGAAGTGTGTAGAAATAAATGATTCTTCTATGTCAGATTGTATAGTTACAGATTGCAAAAATGGCATGTTGAATAATACATATTCTCACAAAATATTTAATAAAAGAATAAATCTTTTAGTCTCAAATGTAAGAAAACAATATGAAGTTTAGTTATTGTTATACAATTTCATATTAGAGATACAAATAACATTCAGAATAAGATTTTAGATTTGAACTTTTATTTTACTTTTTTACATTAAGCAGAGACAGCTAATATTTTCAGAACAAAAGGAAGAAGAAATTAAAGCTTTAAAGGATGAAGTGAGAAATTTACAGGTACTCATTTTTAAATATTAAAATGAGATTACTATGTAGTATTACCATCATTTGAATAATTTTGTCTTTTAAGAGTTTTTTGAATGGTTTTACTTTTTCATAAATTTGAAAGATATGAAACTACACATTTTTAGTAATTGCTTATCTTGTGTACTGCATGTTTAAGGAGTAAATCAAATGTATTTTTTCCACACCTTGAAATTTTAATGCTAATTTTTTATTATTATATGCACAAGAGTAATTAATTTTACTATGCTATTATAAGCTTATTTGTGTTCTTTTCATTTACTCTTTTTTTAAAAAAAATTTCAATGAAGACTGACAGACTGACATCAAAATTACAAGCTTATGAGTGCACACATTAAAAAAAAAAAAAACACCCTGATTATTAAAAAATTCTGTTCTCTGTGCTTATTTTAATTTTATTCTATACTTAACAACTAGGGAAATTTTTCATGTTTTCCAAGTACTTTGTTTAGAAATTTTCTTAAAATTTTCATTATCCATTTGATATTACTAAAAACAACTTGATTTTGGAACTTCAACATTCTGGTTTTTTTTTTTTTTTTTTTTAAGTTATCCAAGTATATGGCAGATAAACGACTCAAAGAACAAGAGCAGGAATTGCAGCTGCAGAAATTGTTGTTTAATCAACATCTCGAGCATTTGGCAGATGTAGATAAAAAATTTACATCAGTATCTATGAATGTGCAAAAACTTATGGAAAACCAAAAATACTTGGAAAGAAGTGGTGAGTAATGATATCATCAGAAACATATTGTCTAGAATGAAAACAAGAAGAAATGAGATACAAAACAGCTCAATAAAAAGCATTGTGAATATGTTGGTATGTTTATTTAAAAATTGTTGATGGTTTGATTAGTTTAGCATACAACAAAAGATGTACCTAAAGATTGAAAATTGCAGATGTAACAATATCCATCCGCAAAATAACAAATAATTTCAATCAAACAATAAAACGGAACTGTATTTTGGCTAAACAAAGTACATAATATATACTGTTACTATTAATTTGCATATCTAATTTTGATGTAGTGAATAGTGAGTAGTGAAACCTTGCATAGCCAAAATGTGGTTCTGTTTAGTTTTTGATTTGGATTATTTATATGGGGATACCCCAAAATTTCAGTTACAGCTTTGGTTGGAACTTTTTTTCCTTTTTATGTATGTTAGAATGTTTTACTTTGAGTTTACTATATTTTTTTTAATATACTGTATTTTTCAGAGAATAATTTGAAATGGAGTATAAGTTGAATTGGCTAATTTTTCCATTTTTTTTGCTTTCATTTATAAGATAAGTTGATTTGGAGTATAAGACAAGGTAGATCAACTGTGGTATTTAGCCAAACTTTCAACCAGTCAGAACAGTATGTCAGATCTTCATAACACTATCTATTGTACTTTCAGGCTCATGATTATTAATATTAATGAGCTGTTTGTGCATATCCTTGAATTACTGTATTCGCCAGCATATAAAGTGCACTTTTCCAAATAAAATCCTCTAAAAATCATCCTGCACATTATATGCCATAGTTAAAGATTGTTGCTGGTGGAGGACTGGTTCAATGTGGTCTCTGAGTGATCCCTGTTTGTTATGGTTTTTACTGTGCCACCTACCAAACATCTGTTGAATAATGCATTGACACACATTAATATTTAAAATTACCCCTGGAAAATAATTTCAATAAGTAAATAATATTTACTGTTAACATTATAAATTCATACTCATTTTAAAATTACCATCAGAGAGAAAATATATTAAATTATTCCAAAACAAATCAGCATGAAAAGAAAAAAAAAATATTAATGAACCATATATAAATAAACAACAAACAAAGTATAATGGTTCATTCATCATCACTGACACTATCCTCATCACTATCCTTGAAGCCCAAAAATCCAACATTACTGCTGCTGTTGGGGAGCAAACTGTCACTATTTTCATATAGTACATTTTCCTCTGTACCATCCAGTTCATTACTGATTCTTAAAAGACTTGATTATTATCTCGCTTCACTGCTTCCTATGATGTCTTCACTCATTCACAGACCTGTGAAATAGTGGGCCGCCTCATCCATCCTGCTAGTGTCAGTTCATGATTAGGGGCCACCATCCATTTGTTCCATTCTTTACACACGAAAGCTTTGAATGGTTTATTGATAGACACATCTAAAGCTTGTAATTTGGAAGTAAAACCACCAGGAACCACAGCTATCTTTGTGTTGTAAATTTCCACCCTCTTTGTAGTTTCAGTTGTATGTGATCTGATTTTGTCAATCAGTAACAGGGATAGTTTTTTTAGCAGCCCACAAGCATGCCTTGCTCACACTTTTTCTAGCCAAATCTTCATGCCTTCCTCATGCATCCAATTCTTTGAATGAACATGAATACCATTTGGTATTTTTTCTTTTGGAGGGGTTTTTCTCTTAAAAACTAGCATTGGCAGTAGTTTTGTGCCGTCAGCACAACATGCTAAAAAAGCAGTGTAATGTGTCTTCTCATGGTCAGTTGTCTTGATGGTTATTGTTTTCGCTCCTCTGAGATAAAAATCTACACTTTTGTTTGATGGGACATCGAAAGTAAGGGAAATTTTGTCCATGCTTGCTATTTGGCTGCAGTAGCCACTTAGTAATTCCTCTAAGAAAATTATGCTTGCTTTGTCCTAAAGTATTCAGCTTTTCTTCTTGCCTCCCCAATCATGAATTGTACTTTCTGTTGATAGTGGTCCAAAATGTCATCCTGCAGCTCTATTTCTGTGCTCGTTTGCATATTGTATCACCTGAAGTTTGGAGCTTTGTAGCCAATGAGGTAACAAATTACTGGTAGCTGGAGTGTGGCGATGAAGGAAGCACAACTTAGAGAGGAAACTATATTCCTAATGTTTCATGCAAGACTTTATCAAAGGAATGAGTCCACAAGTAGTTCACATGCTTATATACAAAAACTGCAAGACCATGTTGGTGAGTGGGGCTATGTGACATCCTGCCATTAGTCTGTTTTTGCTGCTGCTGATCCTCTCCTTCACCAATCACATGATATGCAACCAACCACTTTACCAGCCTTGATGTTGATGTTGGGCTGTAAGATGATGTAAGCAGCTTCCACAGCTTTCCTGTTGCTCTTATTTATGCCCTTGCAAGGCCTGTGCATCCTCCTGTCTAGGAAGAGGTCCTACAGTGTCCTTGTGATTAATGAAGGCATTGGTTGTCCTGTGGTACTTCAAGTCAACCTTATATGGGTCTTTTTTGATTAGAAGTGGGCCAACATCAGCTTATTCTTTCACCATTACTGAAATAAGTTATTTTTCCTAAATTTTACCTCCAAATTCAGGATGCATGTTATATGCCAGCAAATACAGTACTTTGTGGGACAATCTTCTGGATAAATAGGATGTTGAAATGGTTTATCAGCATGTCATGAAGAAATTTTGAAACAAATTGCAAATATTGGGTCTGGTTTCGAAAACCCATCACCAGATTATCAGATAATCTTGTGTCATTTGTACTGTGTTGAATCACTTGTTTTGAAAAGCCAAACATGTTAGTTTTATCTATTTTCAACACTTTTATTTGATTTTGAGATATTCCAACACACTTAAATTCAACTCACAAGTTCATTTTTGTAAGCACAAGTTGGCATTCAACTCTGTTTCAAGTTGTCCAATGTTGGGTTCACAACTAGGTCAACACAGAAGTCAATACACTCAGCTGTTCTCTGATTGGATAATATGGTACATACCTCTTGGAAACTATCATGGTGAATACTGTAAACCAGTAAAATAAATATAGGGAAAAATCTAAAGAAACTGTTCATCATTTGCAATTTGTTTGGCCTTTAGTCTCAGCTGTACATTACTAACTCCATGACACGTGTTATGTTGGGTTATCACACATTTTTCTAACTCATCCTTAATGTTTGCAGCCATGATTTTCCTTTGTATACATAGTATCTTTCAGTTTACACCTCTCTAATGCATTTCTTGCTGACAACATACTTTTTGTGCATGACCATATTACTACAGTTTTCTTCATGAACCTAACAACTTCCAGCTTAAAAGCTTTTTTTGTATGACTTGCATGACTTTATGGGAGGCATTTGTGATGAGGTAGATGATTTGTTTGGGGTATTTATACATATAATTAGGATTGAAAAGGGTAGATAAAACAGTTTGTGAGCACCCATTTGTTATTGATTAGATAATTTTGTATGCTTCAGTGAATG
The DNA here is from genome assembly GCA_018389105.1 of Nautilus pompilius. Classification (NCBI taxonomy): domain Eukaryota; kingdom Metazoa; phylum Mollusca; class Cephalopoda; order Nautilida; family Nautilidae; genus Nautilus; species Nautilus pompilius. Next base: position 1,107,365 of record JACATO010000687.1, read on the forward strand.
CATTAACAGTGAATTGCTCAACCAATTTCTGAAAATTCTTCAGGAATTAATTTCTGTGGTTTGTTTCAAATGAACAGTTTTACTTTATTTCAGAAACTAACACATTTTGTCATTTTTAAAATTTTTTAATAAAAGCAATTTTAATGACTGTATCCATAGATAAGTCAATATGATACAAGTATAATTTAACTCAAAAGTATTTTCTCTTTCATGGTCTGAATAAAATAGATAAAATAAAGACAAGTTACCATCAATAAAACTAATGGGCACATTATGGCTTTGTCAGAAAGTTTAACAAAACTTGTGAAAAACAAATTAGTGCATAGTAATGTGTTGTCATGAGAAAAATGATCCAGGAGACTGGGTTTGTCTGTATCTTATTGTGTACATTTTCAAATAGCAGTTATTATTATTTCCTTATTATAAAAAATAATTACTCCGTAATAAATATTTAATGTAAGAAATCAAAGGAAATATTTCTATTTTTTTCTGACTGCTATCATATTTTCATTCCATGATTCAAATTTTTAATTTTGGCTTTAGTGCAGAAGAACAATCATGAAATGAAGAATTGTCCATGTTCCCAAATATTAAGTCACTTATTTTTAATGTTAAAATAACAGAAAATATCCAACCTAAAGTCTCTCACTTGCTTGTCCTTGTAGCATAAGATCCTTCAACTTTGTCCACTCAAGGCTTCAGTCATGTCACAATTCTTTTGCTTTAACTGCTGCAGGCATGTTTTCATTTCTGGGTGGGGTGTAACCACAAAAAATTCACCACTGCCAGGTGATTTAAAATTTACATAACAAGTCAATTTGAGATGAACACCTGTCACAAATGGTCACAAAATGAAATTACTAAACATTGAGAGTATGGCATTTCAACAAAAGCTTACTGATGAACATTATTACCTAGATGCTACTGACTAGATGTAGACAGACATGTGGCTGCTGAATGACAGAGGTACACAGTGATTAATTTAGTTCACAAAATATTTAGCAAGGATACCACAATAGTACTGACTATCAAATAGCTTACATCAGCTATCTGACTTGACGTAATCACAGTATCTTGACATATTGCACACATCACTGACCACACTGAAATCAGTGCACTGCTAATTTACACATTACACATTCGGTATTTCACACATCCTAACACCAGCACACCATACAAAGAGATTGGAGCATGTCAGGATTAATTTTTGTGTGACTTTGGAAGACTGGAGCCAGGTTTTGTTATTTGAAGAAAGTAAATTCAACCTGTACCTTGTCAATGGTTATTTACATGTTTGGCAGGACAAATCAATGTTGTTCTGATTGAAACATGTTAGGGAGAGAGGCTGCTTTTGGGAAGTCGGTATTCTAGTTTGGGATGTTGTGATGTCATATGACCACAGAAATTAACTAATTCTCTTTAATGGAACTGTTACAGGTCATTGATATCTGAATGCAGTCTATTAGAACTGTTGTTATACTGTTTGTACAAAGTTATAGTAATCAATTTACTTTTATGGATCTTAATGTAAGGCCCCATCATGCAAGAATAATCATAAACCACTTTTATTTAAAAAGGTGTCTTTCAGGGCTGGCTTTTTTTCCTGATTTAAACTTCATAGAAAACCTGGGATGATATCTCTAAGCACATTTTCAGTAACCACATGCTCCAGCACCATTCTGAAACTGCATTTAGCATGGATACACTGCCAAAAAACTGTGTCAGATGTCTAGTGAAAAGTATGAGTTGCAGGTGCAATACTACAGTGCAAGCCAGAGGTGGCCACATATGTTATGGTCATGTGACTTTAGAGTATGAAGGTGGTGATTATTTTTTGTCATTATGACAGTACTGAATGCATTGAACAGTGTCCATATAATGCGTAAAATGAGCTCTGTATGTAAAACTTGGTCAATTTTGATCTGTGTACAAATGTTTTATCTTCAGTAAATTCATTCAGTTTATATCTCTGTTGTTTTATTCAATTTATGTTTGTGTGTGTGTGTGTATGTACTTTTTTTTTAAGTTCAAGAGGCTAAGGCTTTAAACCAGAGACCACTTAACGACGCACATATTTAAGATACCAGATGTCTGATGGTAGTATATCAGATGGGGATAATCTTCAGAAGCAGATGTTGGAGCTTAATTTAAGAATGAAGTATCAACCAGCCATAGACAACCAAACTCAGCTGGATTTCCAAATGAAAATTTCTCAACTTCAGCAACAGATAGACCAGGTTAATATATAATTGTTCTTTTTTGACATATTCTATGCATTATATATGCATCTGCAAAAACGTTGTTTTCAAGTATATATAGGTGAGTTTAAATGAAACAGTAACTTTAATTAGCAAACTGATTAACCAAAGATGTATAATGAAATGATGATATGAGAGTTTTGGACAATATCTTAGCTTTTTAATCCTGTCAACAAAATATTATCAAACTAACAAATGGAATTGCAGAACAGGAAATATTTGCAATTGATTTAGTTTACAGTAAGCTGATCAGGTTTATTTTATTGTTGGACTCTGCAAGTTCTATAATTTTATTGAGGTCCACTACTGTGTTGAATTTTCACCTTAAACTGTGCTGGTTTTCAGTTGTTTTGTCCCCCTCCAACACACATACATACAAAAATCTTGATGCAATAGCTCTGTCTAAGGTCTCTTAAGCAGTATTGAATAATGATGCATTTTCATAATCTATTTAAATTGTTAACGATCAAGTCTAAATTTAATATTTTTAGCAGCCTTCCTCTTCTGTCTTTCCATCCAGTTCTCTGATAATTTTGTGTGTCATGCTGCTTTTTTCTCAGTTGGGCCTTTCATTTTTGGTGTAAGCTACTTACTGTCTGTTATGTAGATTATTTTTATTAATGAAGAGAATACCATCCTAGAATTCACTTTTCATAAGTGATCAATATTTCTTTAAGTATCTCCTGTTTGCTGTAATTGATTAATACTATTTACAACCATATTAGTTCCAAGTACATCCTTTGAGTTTGAAAGCCAAGCAGGTAGATATAAAATGAGTACATTAATTTAATAGTTGTTTGTTTACATATGACATAAGTACTTATGAAAAATATTCAGGGAAACTTTTTTTGCAAGCATCTAAGTGGCTAAAAGTACATCTGGAATAATTTACAAAGATACTGTTGTTTTTCCTTTCAGGTAAAAAATGTAAAGGAAGACTATTTCAAAGAATTGGAGGAATGTCAAAAAAAATATAAGGTAGATAATATTTTTTTTTAATTTAGTTATTTTGAGGAAATAGGAATCCAAAGCTTTATAGGGAAAAGGAAATGCTTATCAACATGATTTTTTAAAAAAAAAATTGATTACTATCAGCTACTACTGATGAGTTATTCTGTTGATTTACAATTGTTACTTAACATCAAAACTTTTTTGAAACATCAGTCAATTAATAATTATGATCTTTTGTAACTAAAGATAACCAAAAAAAAAAAATTACTGAAACTGGGTAAATCTGATAATTTAATATTTCAACATACTTAATGTATATGAAACCTAAACACAGTTCAGAAACCATTACTGAGTGTCTTTTCTTAAATATGTTGTACAGAATTTTCATTGTGGATGAATCAAAGACTTAAATAATGAAAAGAAAATTCTAAAATGTGATAGTTTTAGTCATTATTTCATGTTTTATTTTAGTGTTTTTTCTTTTTTAAGTCAAATGCAATTGTTCTTTGCATTAAAAATTTTGAAATTATTTTCTGAAACCACATCTTTCATATTTGTATTTCCACCATATTAATGTTTATAAATTCCTATACTTTTTAAAAAAACATTTAAGATTGACAGACTCCATTTACCCAATCTTATAAATTGTTTAGATTCAAATTTGTTGTTGAATATATTAATTCTAAGGTAAATTTTAGCATTTTCATCCAGTCATTGTCAAAATTAAATCTCAGTTTTTTACTTTTGTTTAAAATTCACTTTCAATTTCTACTTTTTTAGTTTTATGGAGTTATCTTGTATGTTTTAGAAATAGGTGGATTCATGTGTTTTTCAACAGCCTCACCATAATGATGATTATCATTTGTTGTTGTTTTGTTGGCTTTAAAATAAATAAAATCTATCATTGACTATTAACAGACAAAAAGTTAGAATTTAAATTTTTTTATGGAAATACACAATAATTTTAATACACCTCTTCTCTCCAGGTTTCTTAAAACTATGTATAAAGAAAATTAGCAAATGTTTTCTTTTTATAAGAACAGTTTGTAAAATTTGAACTTATTAATTTGCATTTTTCACTTCACTTCACCTGTCCAATAACCCATAGTTCATTGGGGCACCTCAAGGTATGTGAGTCTAGGGTATTTTACAACCTGGTGGAGCCCATCCCTCTCCAGGTTGAGATGACTTGCATTATTTAACCTTAAAAATAAATAATGACAATCACTTAATAGATATTCTCATGTGTATATATTTTCTATTTATTACTGTTCGTGTCTGTTCTTTCTGGTAATGAGATATTATAATAAAAAAACTACCATAAATTATAGGAATCTACAGGGATTCTAACTTGTGTACTTTAATTACTTTATATGATCAGTGTACATTAAGTATTTTACAACTGTTTCATTAAGTTGAACATTGTGCATTAGTAAAGTTAAATTATTTACAAAATTTTAAAATCATCTTGAGATAAATATCCTGCTAACTTAAAGTATTTACTTGAGAAAGGAATGTTTGAAGGATTTCAGGTAAATAGCATTGCTATAAATAGTTTTTTAATAATTAGACTTTCCTATTTAAATCATTTTATTTTATAAAATAAAAACAAAACACCAATAAAACTTTCTATTTGTCATCAATATTAAAATGAAATATATTTTCAGAAGTTACACATGTATTTTCTATAAATTATATTCACTCTGAAGCCAATTTAGACAGAATTTTTTAAAAATGTATTCAGATCAATAATAAAATTAGTCATTTTGTTTCCATAGTCAAATGATACTAAGGTGAAAACTTTCAATTTGCTCTCTAAATTTTGAATGATTATTTTAAATTAAACACAATTTGGTGCTTTTTAGACTGGAATTGAATTTATCCTTTTCCTATCATGTGAAATCATCTGAAATTTGTCTTTTTGCCATGATTACTCATTAATTTACTAATAAAGCATATTTTTTGATAATCCTCTTTGAACTTGCCAATAAAGTTTAATCTACAATTATTTTATTGTTTCAAAGTTTTTATTAGACAAGTGTTATTTTTGTTTTTTTTTATATTATCACTGCTAACTTATAATTATGTTCTTTCTTTTTTAGTTTGAGTTATTTGTTGATAAAAAATATTTTGTGTGCAAAAATTGGCCTAGTTTTGTATTTAGAATACAGTTAATAGTTGCAATGAATTTTTTCTTTATACTATCTAAGCGAGCACTTGGCAATGGCACAAAAATGGAGAAAACAGACTTTTTGGGCTAATTTATGATTTTGACACTACTTTCTACAGTAAATTTCCCCAGTCAAAACGACCAATTATGCAATAAAAGCAATTGTCTGTAATCATATCATGAATGTCAACTTTAAAGTTGTCTAGGAAAAAACCTTTGTTTACAAAATTTAAGCAAATTGTTCATATGTTTCTTGTAAATAAATAAATATATGCCAGTACCATCTTTATGATGGCAGTAAACTAAAGCAAAAACATTTAAATTTGACCAATGAGAAAGTGAAATTCTGTGACAAATTTCATGTGGCTGCTAGACTTGGCATGACTGTGTCCTAATACAGAAGAGAATGAAGATGGCCTGCTGAGACATTGCATTTGATGGAATTGAATCCAGGCTAACATGCAATGCAGACTGCTGATATTAAGGACACAAAATGAATCAAATTAGCTCAACCTAATACTATAACTAAGCCAAGAAAGCTTGGAGTTTATTTCCCAGTTTGGTCATATGAGACCGAAGCCTTCTAGAAGCTTTCCAGTTGTAAAATGACCTGGAATGACTCAATAAATTAATTATATCATTGGAACAAAATTCTGAGTTTCAGAAAATTTTGAATGACTATCACTGGAACTGATAAATACTTTTTGCTAAAATTTTGAGCAGAGCATGTTGAGACATTTCAAAACACTCCTTTATGGTGATATTGCAATATGTCAAGTCATGTTGATTTTAGAGGGATACTATTTGAGCCTTGTATTTTGAAACATAACATCACTAGGCAATATATCTGAAATACATCTATTTTCTCAAAATATAAAATGTTCTCATAGAATTATAGTAATTATATTTCTGAATAAATTCAATGTGATAATTTTGGTGTACATGCCCTAATTTCACAGAGTTATATCAAGTATACTATATTCATCCAAAGATCCAAGATGACTATCATTATCATGGACACAATTTGGCCCAGGGAGAAGATCTGTTCTTTGTAATGTAGATTGCTTAAATGTTAAATGTTGCACCAACCATGTAGCTATCTTTGAAATAAAGAAGTTAGGATTTCGAGTACTGCCCTCCCTTATAAAAATGTTTTGTCTCATAGTTAGTATCAGTTTTTCTGCATGGTAAAGATTACAAAAATTATCTGTTTGTTAGAAATATGTACTAGCATAAATAAAAAAGAATGAGAAATGTTTATTCTTTATCATAAATGTCATTGAAACTTGATAGAAAAATTTTAATTTTTCCAATTTTGTTTTCTATTAAGTTTCAGTCCATAATTTATTTTTATTAACAAATAAAGAATTATGCCAGTGTTCTGGGTGTGTGAATAAGTAATAGTTAATATTGCATTGTATATTGGCATGTTTTTGATATTTACAGAATGTTGATGACACAACTAAATTATTTGAATGTTGTAATTTTTCAGGCTTTTATTTATTGTCATAAAATTATTGATGTTTTAGTGAGTCTTGCATAATCCAGTTCTGTGAATGTTGACAAGAAAAATTTGTCAAAACATTGATAATTTTATAACAACAGTGGTGGTGATAAAAGCTCAAAAAGTATGTAAATTGTTTGGTGCACGGTAAAGAGCTGGGTGGTTAGATACACATGTCTAACTCCATTTATAGCCATTTCTTGAAGTCTGTGAATACCAAACCAAAATATTTAGTAAGCTATGGTGTGTTGGAGCACTAAGAACCAAACTTTCCAGATGTTTATTGTTGGTTCTCAGAAAAACCAATTTGAAAATTCTAAATTGAGTTTCTCTTTTAAGCTGTACAATCAAAGAGGTCTTCAAATTTGGTTTATTTGCATCTAATATGTAGATTTTAACTGAGAGTCTGTTGGTCTCATGTGCTGGTATAACCAAATATCACTTATAAATCAAATTTTGCTTGCCTATTTGAGTTAGAATCCAAATAAGTCTTTTGCCCATTACATTACAGGAAAGTGTGAAAAGTTCTTTTGTTTTTAAATTTCTGACTTACACCAAAACCTCTTGGAAATATGATTGGCTCTGATTATTTTACAAGCTCAGGCCTGAAAACAGTGGTCACTATCAAATTCTGAGACTTGGTTTTACCATTGATAACACTGGGGAACACTCATTTTGTTGCATTAAAAAAAATACTTTTTTCTAGTCAATTTGAATATGTAGATTTTAATTTTAAAGTCGGTTTTTGTCTGCAAGCTACAGATTTCATGCAATTTGACATTTTTTATTTTTCGTTATTTTAACAAATTCCAACATTAATCAAAATTCTTCTGTTCACTTTAATCTTTAAAACGGCAAAAAAAAAGTCATTTAAAAATATTTATTGAAGCAAAAGATAGAGAATTAAAAAATTTTATGAGTAAATTAAATTATTATCTAGTGTTGATCGTGCCATATTTTCATTAGTTTTTATCTGAATGTGTATTTTATCCAGGAAGGAATTTGCATTTGTAACTTTTGCGTTTGTACACTTTATCTTGGCAATCTCGTTTAATGCTCCAGCAGTAGTCAGCCATCATGCTTTTGTTCCAGCGCCCTTGGTAACGTTCTTCCATGATCTTTAGGTCTTGGTGGAATCGTTCTCCTTGTTCGTCACTTACAGCTCCCAGATTGTCAGGGAATTTATCAAGGTGGCTGTTCAAAAAATGAAGCTTGATGCTCATGTTGCACCCGAGATCACGAAAAGCGAGGAGCATTGTGTTCACAAGATCACAGTAGTTTTCCGCTTTATAGTTTCCGAGAAAGTTCTGAACAACTGCCACAAAAGATAACCATGCTGCTTTTTCCAAAGCATTCATCTTAGCAACAAACTGATTATCACGAAATAGTGTTCTAATTTGTGGGCCATCAAACACACCTGCTTTGATTTTTTCAAATGATAACCCTGGTAAAGCTGTGATGATGTGTTGAAAACATTCACCTTCGGTTTTTAGGGCTTTAACAAATTGCTTTATCAAACCTAATTTTATGTGAAGAGAGGAGGAAAGATGATCTTATCTCTGTTTACAATTGGCTCTTTTATGATATTTGGCATGCCAGCTTTAAGAGTTTCACGGATAGGCCAGTTCTTTTGGACCCAATGTTTGTCTCGTGCTCAGCTGTCCCACATAAAGGAAACATGGAAACTTGGTAAAACCTTTCTGTTGTCCAAGAAGAAAATTGACTATTTTTAAGTCCACACAAATGATCCAATTGTGCTCATGATATTTTAATAAGTCCATGACTATTCTCACATCATCATAGTCTTCTCGCAAATGCACAGAATGACCGATAGGTACCGCTCCATAAACATTGCCATTATGTAAAAGAACACACTTTAGACTACGTTTTGAACTGTCCAAAAAGAGTCTCCATTCGGCAGGATTATAGTAAGATACACCCAGTTCTTTAAGAAGCCCTGGAATGTCATGGCAGTAAACAAAATGTTTGTCTTCTGAAAAGAAAGCTACAAAAAGTTGGTCACGATTTCTAAAATATGAAACTTTAACAGAGTGATCAACAAGATTTCTACTTTGTAATCTTGATGCCAAAACCTCTGCTGCTTTTTTTGAAAGGCCCAAATCTCGCACTAAATCATTTAATTCAACTTGCAGAAGAGGCTTAGGGGTGGGAAAAGGTTCAGAGTCTGAAGAACAATTCTCCGACGACGAACATTTTTCTGCCACTTCACTGTCACTACTATTTTGTTTGTTTGTATCATCTTCAATGTCTTTATCGTCTAATGAAGGTAAGCCTTTAAATATTGGAACAGGAACTTCTCTAGAGTGGGGAGTAGGCCGAATAGCTGAGGGAATGTTTGGATACGTAATTTTATGTCGGTTTTTTTTTCCAACTCCCGATGTGTTTACCATGCAGAAATAACAGTCAGTTAAATGATTGGTTGGTTCACGCCAAACCATCGGAACTCCAAAAGGTAGACTTTTATGTTTTCCTTTGGTCCAGTCTCGAAGCATTTCTTCACAATTGTGACACACAACATGAGGCGCCCATTGCTTGTCTTGGTCACCAAGATGAACTTCAAAATATGCCTTGTAAGAACGCTTGACAAAGGAGGATACATTACGTTTTTGACGATTTAGTATGTAGCATCCACATATGTAGCAGAAGGCATTAGGCTTGTTTCTGCAATGATTTCTCTTAATAGAAGCCATGTTTAAACTGAAACAAATGATAAATATAATTTAATTATAAAAATACAAAAAGTTATAAATTTATATGGACATGAAAATGCTTATATATGGTTTACGTAAGTTCACATTGTAAAAATTTCACTAACCTCAAATTGCATGCAAACTAAGCTTGCTTGTAGAGAAAAACTAATTTCAGATTTGAAATCAGCGCCTAAAGTTCTATCAAAATTTGTTAAAATATTCCATGCAACTGAAAATTTTAAATTTGTTCCCCTGTGTAATCTTTCATTATGAATATTAATTTTAATTATATTATATTTGGTTATTTTATTATCATTTTGTTTATTAGATTTTAAGAATAAGATAATTAAGTTATAAAGTCAGATGGCCAGGTAGTTTTTAGCTTATAAACTTTTAAATTTACACTTCCAGCTTCAGCAGTTTTATTTGGCAAAGAATACAATGAATTTATAATGTACTGGCTAAAAAGATATTTTCTAATATTAATTGATTATGATGCTTTTAAAGTTTCAGCAGTTGATTTGCCTTATTATAGGTACACTGATCTGAAGTAAAAAAACAAATTTGGACATATATTAAATTTTCTTTTGGCAACAAAATTTTCTAACATTTCTTCATCTTTCCATAAACAGCAATAAATTAGGTAATTTTAATAGTTTTAATGAAGCTTCACTATAGGTACTGTATTTGTAACATTTATGATACAAGTAAACTACTTATCCTTTTCCAGACTATTAATATTTTTAAAAGATTCCAAAACTATACAATCTGTTTCAGAATCAGTCTGAGTGGCAGTTTATAAAGAAATACAAATGTATCCAGTGTTTTATGGCTGATAGTTTGATTAAGCTTGCCCAAAATTTGGTTTGCTTTTTGATGAATCTGTTACATCTAATCCAAGATTTGTTTTCCTATACACATGATATTACAAGATTAAATTTGATTTTCCATAGAACATTTTATAAGTTAACTGTGTTATTACTGATTGCTTCCTTATCTGATTTAGTATCAACAATAAAATTCAGTATAGAATTTTGTAGTCCATTTTATGCAAGAGTGTGTTATGAAAAACAGAGCCAAGTGAGCTCTAAGCTACCTCATCAGTAGAATTCCTTAATTCCTTATGAATCATAAATTTTACTTTGTTAAAATTGTAATCTTTTTCAGTAACTAATACCTTTTAAATAATTTTTCTGTAAATGCATAGCATCTCCAATATAAGTTAAATCAACTAAATTGATATGCTTATGAGTAGACTCATATATGCTTTGTCACCTCATGAATCAAGCTTGCAGATATGTGCAGTCAGTATAACTACTGTGCTGCAGTGGCTCAGCAACCTTTTGTGCCGCATGAGGTAATGTGGTTCTTGTTTGATATGCAGAAATCATGCATTATTTTTGCAGCCATTTAGTTTGTGAAACACCAGTAAAATATATTTGCTGGCACATTTTAATACTGCTTTTTATTTTTGGATGTAATTTACTGAAATATACTGGAAGCCCTCGCAAATACAATAATGTCAGGCATAGATGGGGATATTTTAATGAAAAATGTGTGACCAAAAAAACTCAACAAAATATATATATATATTATATATAATACTTTAAAGGATCTTTAATGGCCAGACTATATGCACCCAATAAACTGAATGAAACATTTTATTAGTGAGTAAACAACTCAGGTCATCAGTATGTATCACGGACAAACTGATGATACACAGATATTGCATGGCTATTTTAAATATACAAGCTACTATATGTATTTATTTATAGCTGGTTTTAAGTTTTCATTGCATGTAAAGGAAATATTTAAAAGTTTGTAATATACTGTTTTGATATATTAACAGAATTGAGTTTCAAATATTTCACACCAAAAAGCAGGCATTTTTAGTTTATTTTTTATTTAATTTTTCAGGCCACATTAAACAGTTTGGCAGATGCTCACCAGCTTTTAGAACAACATGTAACCAGTGCAAAGATGTACAAATCAGAGGTCATGCAAGCACATGCCCAACTTCAGCAGCAAAATGAGCATTTGATTTACATGACACAACAACTGGACAATGTTAGCAATGATCTCAGTACAAAAAAGATGCACTATAAAGATGCTGCAGAGGATTGGGAAAAAAAGGTATAGTATAAATGATGTGGCTGGTAATACCAGATTAAAGTCGGAAATACTGTAAATAAATTTTCAAGTGATGCCATGAAAAGGTTGTGAGGATATTTTTATGCAAATCTAAAAGTTCTAACATTTTTTATGTTTTTTGTTTTATTTTATTTACAAACTCTTTGTCATCTGGCATTCATGGTATAGTCAGCATTGAAATCCTTGTAATTCCTTATTTGTTTTGATATTATTTCTGAATGCAAGTTGTTGTACCATTTGATCTTTTGGCCTTCTTAGTGTCATCTGTAAGTACTGTAATTATTTTTGCTTCTTAGTGCTTTCCTACAAGTTTTATGTATTAGTTGTTACTGTTCTGTAGCTTGTTTTGTATTGTAGCTATTCTTTCATGGATGCCACTCATTGAGTGAGGTAGTAAGATGGTCTTTTCCAAGAATGTTGCTTTAAAATTCAAAATAATTATAATCTTCATTATTTTGCATGTGTTTTCAAGTAATCAAAAACCATAAACACATAAGTGAAATTGCAAAAGGATCAATAATTGTTGGAAATAAATTTGCAATGTCTGTTTACTGATGGTAATTCAAGATATAGCAACAAAATCAGCATTCCACTTCATTCCTAAAGTAGTGTGCTCTGGAATTCTGTCAGATAGGGGTTATGGATTCAGAAAATCCAAGCATGCAAACTAAAAATTAAAAAAAAAAAATTCATTGAAGCTTAAACCAATTTAAGAAGCAGGAATTAAAACAAAAACATGCAGCACTTACCCTACCCAAAAAGTTTCTAGAGATGTTATCTGCAGGTGCATATTGTTCAGGATTTGGAGAACTTTATATTTTATTTCTCTGTACAAAATATGTTTTATATCATAGTAGTTCCCCTTTGTGGGAAACATTTGGTTCTTTCTCTGCTTTTGCTGAATAAAACAACCACATTAAATAGCCCAAGTACACTAAAGAGCAACATGTTGAAGCCTCATATTGCAGATGTTCAGATTAATTGATAGTAAGGGTTTTATTTTATATACTTTAGCTCCTCTTATTTACTCAGTGGCTATATAAACATTACTTTAATCTTTATAAATTAAGAAAATAATATCATTGATGTTTTACTTTACTAGAAATAGCCCCATTTTTTGTCAAGTTTCACTGGTTGCTGAATTTTTTAATCTATAGTTTTTATTTCAGTTTTCAACAACTGTATTGTCTTTTATCTTAAGCACGCACAACCACAGACACAGACACACACACACAGAGAGAGAGAGGGTTCTGTGAAGTCTTCTCACTATAATACTCAACTATTCACACCTAGCAATACACTACTTTGTCAGTAATTCCAAACTCTCTTTTTTTGAAGGTACTATTTTTTCTTTGGCTTAAATTTGAAAAAAATCCATGACAATTTTCTAATTATTCACAGGTTCTATTCTACTTGTGCACAACTCTCTGTGTTTTGCCATTACATCTTTGCACTACTCATGGCTTTGGTCTTTTTGATGGTGCTGTTTTTTTACTAGGTGATTATTTTAACTCATTCTCTACTGTGAGCCACTATCAGCACCTCTTCTATTTACCACTGTGCCTGTGATTTGTTCTCACCAGCTCTACATCATCACAGAGATTAACAGCTGATTTAAAAGTATTGATTGGTGTTGATAACCGATGAGATACATTTATTGAAAATAGATCAAGGCATTTTTAACTCTTGTTTGGAGTTATTTTAGAAAGTGTTAAGGCCATTGATGAAAAGAAAAATGGCAAAGACAAGTAAAAGTAAAGAAAATTCAAAACCTTATTTTTTGGCACAAGAGGCTAGAAATTTATATCAAATGGGTTGTTGACAATGAAGATGATTTTGAACAATCCAGTGAATCAGAATAAAAAAAAAAAAAAAAATAGTACAGATTTTAGCTCTGTAGAAGAAGAAATGGCTGAAATAGGACCAAAGTTAAAGAAACTATGCCATAATAATCCAAAGACAGGGTTTGTTTTGGGTGTCTAGTGACACCTGTGACCTACCAGTACAGAACCTGTTATTGCATGTTCTTCCAATCTTCGTGTAAGGCCTGATGAAGTTCTTTATGCATCTGAAGCACTTATTGCCAATGTTTTTACATTCTAAATCACATCAAAAAGGTGTTCACTTTGGTTTGGATCTACCAGTAGCTTATTGATGTTGGCAGTGTACAGAAAATCTCAAAATGGCTTGCATGAAGAGGACCTACTGTGGACCTCTACCAAATTTCTTTATGTGTGTACAAGATCGGTACTGTGATTATAAGACATTCCATCCATATCATATCATATGTCTTCTAGAAAATCTTTCAATACAACATATGCAGGCATTAGAATATTTATTTCTGTGGCAGTAAACACTGTCCACCACGGACCATCTGCAGAAAAATATAGGATTCAACACTGAACTATACTGTTGTTCATTCCATTTAAAGTTCATTCTTTATGTAGTGGCCATGCATGGGTCAATGGGGGCATTTCATAAGTGTATCTTAAGGTTTTCTTTAGATATCCCAGAGATATGTCACCAGATAACGTCAGCATTTGTTAGGAATATTTAAACTGCCAACTGCAAAGTATACTTTATATGTGCAATTCATAATTATCACAAAGTGCACATACACCTGAAAATTGATATCTTGCATGCATGTGATTCCAACATCTATCTAATAGTTACACATGCAGAAAATAACATTGCTCATAATCTCAGTAAGTGCAAAGACAACACTTGATCACTCTTATTATTTTACACCAGAATAAACATTGAATGTAATGCTGTTGAACTTTTTTAAAAGAGTATATTTACTTTGTTACTTTGGGTAATTTTACAAATGTTTTATTTCATTATCACATGTTATAAATGCTGAAATAATGCATATGCATCTCATCTGGCTTGTTTTACTATCACTAAATTAAACTTTGTGCCATTTATATGTGGAGGAGAGAGTTAAGATTAATTAATCTTTCAAACTTATGAACTAAAATGTAATGGTAAATAAATGCAGCCTTATTTGGGTGAGAATGTGATTAAAGAACTATTATATTTAATGTATAATTTCAAATTTTTCTGTTAAGAAAGAATCTTTGAGGATTTACCAAAATTATTTACTTTAAAAACCTAGTAATTTTGTTTTTTTTTGTTACTTTGTTTTCCTTCATGAAGTAATGAATAAAAAATTCTAACATATCAGTTACTACATGTACTAATGTTATATTTGAAATAAAATTTTTCAGTTTTTCTAATATGCATTTTGGATGCCTGGTAATGTATATTGATAATAATTTTACTGATTGTAAAAATGTGTGTTAAATTTATTGTAACTTGCACTTTTATGTTGGAAAGTTTCATTTTTTAAGAAAATGAACAAAATTATTTCTGTTTACAGTATAAATGCAAATAATGCTAGAAATTGTTTCTACTTTTTTAAATAACTTTATTTATATGCTTTAATCTTTTCTCAAGTTTTGTTTCTTTATCTAGGAATTGAAACTTATAAGCCAGATGGAGCAACTATCAGATGATTTGGTTAAAATGACAAATGGAAATATGGAATTGGCAGATTTAAATAGCCAGTGGTCAGAAGAAAATATGAATCTCAAGCATATGATTGAACTATTACAGGTACAGTAAATGACAAATGGAAATATGGAATTGGCAGATTTAAATAGCCAGTGGTCAGAAGAAAATATGAATCTCAAGCATATGATTGAACTATTACAGGTACAGACCAATGAAAATCTTGCAACTAATTTGACATTAACACGACTTTTACAAATCACAGTATAGCTATATCTATACAATGTGGAAACGATACCAGTCCAGATTTGCAAGAAGTTATTGAAGTTCCAGCACATCTGTATGGCAAGCTTCTATTATGCATACAACCAATTTTGTTTACAATATGTGAAATTTTTCTAGGAATGAAATTCAGCAAATCTATTCATAGATTTAAACTTATTTTTTCCTCTTTTTTTGGTGGGGTGAAGAAACACTACCCAGTGCATTGAGGTGAACAATTATTATTTCCAAAGGATATTTTTAAAATTCTTTTTTTAAAGAAGTTTAGTTAGATAAGTTTCATATTTGGCTATTTCACCTATTTATGATTGATATTAGTGAACAATAACTAATGAATATTTTGTGTTGATATGACGTAGCTTTTCTCCCAAATCTTCATGAAGGCAGTAAAGGTGTGATTTACTCAGGAGTTTGCCTTAGAAACAGATTTTTTTTCTGTGGCATCCCTAACAACAGTGACAATCTTCTTACTTTGGATCCAAGTACATGAATTTTCAGAAATCGAGACTCTTTTACAACAGATAAAAGGTATTTTGTTACATGTCTGTGAAAAGGTAAATGATTATTAGTGGCCTCTCTGCTCTGCCATATATGGAGTAGATTTGTGTAAATGCATACTTATTTTTTGCAGAATTAATTAGTTGTGTTGATCTATGTCCAGCTACATAACTAATAACTAATTAGCCAACAGTTAAAAAATGCCTCATCTGATAGCACTAGAGTGACAGTTCATAAGTTCATTTAAATAATTGCAGTAATATAGTTCTATCAGAATGGACATATCATTATCTATAGCTCTGCAGATACATGTTATGCCAAAAAGATTAAAATTTAACAAGATATCCCTGTTATTTTTATTTAGGTTTCAAGTGTCTTTTATCTGCAGATAAAGAAAGATGGCATGGGAATATTGTCCCATTTATCACAATATAGGCTTTTTTGAGAATCTATAAATTCCCATTTATGTTTGTTTACTCTAGTAGAAAAGATTTTACGGAGAATCTTTCAATATATGTCACTTGAAATGGTGACTTCATTTTTTTAAAAAAATTCCAATATATCTGTCCTGTCCTGTCCCTGTGACAAATCAGGTACAAAATGTAAATAACACATGACATAATCGCATCTCATGTGAAAATGAAATATTTCATAATACATTTGTTCATATAGTACACTGTAATTGCAAGCAATGAGAAAATGCCTCACTTACAGAAGAACTATAAAAGTATAGACACTGATAGCATTGTAATATGGAGAATATATGGTGAATACTATGGCTCTTGGGAAGAAAATATCACATGACAATCATTTAGAAATGAAAGTCTTAGCTATTGAAGCATGTTTCAGAAGGAGGTTTATGCAAGACACTGAGGAGGATGCATAAAATTGACACTGTTGACAATGGATGTGGTCAAAGAAGAAAGCCCAGTCTTTGCAAAAGTGATGTTAATTATCTTTGGGTATGTTATTTATGTGATAGACACTGAGCTAGTAGAGATCTTGTGAGTGAAATAGCTGCAAGTATAGGTGTTAACATTTCCTTACAGTAAGATGCACATTAGTGCAAAGTGGTCTTAATTGATATGTAGCTGCCCGAAAACCTTTGCTGAAGAGAGGCAATCAAACGGCAAGACTGAAATGGGCATCTGAAATGATACAGTGGGGTGACCAAATTGGAATAAGGTGCTCTTTACAGACAAGTCTGAGTTTGAATTTTTTGGTGATAATCAACAGATTTTTGATCAAAGAGGGAGCAAAATAACGGTCAGTGTACAACAGCTACATTAAAGCATGTGGGGGTGGATCAATTGAGGCTGCATGTCAGCCAAGGGTGTTGGAGATTTGCATAAAATTGAAGATGTACTGACAAATACAGGCAGATTCTCATCCATCATCCCATTCTCTCAGGAAGATATTTCATTGGGCATGGATTCATCTTTCAACATGACATTGATCCCATGTGTACAGTCAATATAGTGAAAAACACTTACAAAGATGCTTTAGCCTGCATAAATTCCTGGTATTAACATAACTGAGACTATATGTGGTCATATGACTACTGAGAAAGTCAAACAGCAACCAGACATCTTGGATGAATTGGTGTAAGCCTGCATTTTTTTTACATATGCTAACTGTAAATCATAACAGTTTCTTGATTTGCTCTAACAGCAAGTTCTCAGAAACAAATCCAACAAAAAAGAAACAGAGAAATCAAAGAAACTCTTCTCATTTCTCTTCATGATAAAATTATTTTGACAGTGTTTGTTTTATTTTTTAAAACAAAACAAAAATTTTGTATTCAAGACCTAAAAAGTTGCATACAACTAAAACATTCTGCTTACACTTCATTGACTTTTTTCTCCCCTTTCACATCTGGAACTATTTGAATATTTTTGTTATTCTGTTTTGTATTATTGCTTTGACAAAGCTGAAAACAGAGTCAGTAAAATGCTGTTTTTCTATAATTATCCTTGTGTAAATTATGATACAAGTATTCAAAGCATTTATAAAATTTGTGCATACAGCCATCAGTCCCTGCCTTTTCATTATTTAATTTCCTAATGGTACGTATTATTTGGGTGCTTTTCCTATGTTTAAGCATCTCTGGATCATCCAGAGGGATATTCTGGCCTACAGGATGTCTCCATATTAGTATATACAGATGGTCACTGACTTACTGAAGTGTTACATTTCTGAAGTTATGTAAGTCGGTTTTTCTTTAAGTTGTATTTTAGTATACAATATCCTGGTAATTTGAGTACACTTATACAATGTAAATATACTATTAAAATAAAAGAAAATATTGTAGCATTTAGGAGAACACTACATGTAATAAGCATCTGTAAATCAGTAAAAAAAAAAATCATTCATTAAATATATATGTACCACATAATTACTGGCTCCTCCATGCTGCGCTAATGCAAGTAGTTTCTGATTGCTTACAGTGTATTTATTGCTTATGCAATCCCGTAAGTGCAGTGAAATGTGTAAGTCAGAAAATTAATTTTAGGAATCTTTTCCATAACTTCGGATTTCCACAAGTTGAGTAAATCATAAGTTGGGACTGAGTTTTTACCATTAGTATGCTTTATATTTTCATTACAGCTCAACCATTTTTAGTTTTTAAACTATGTATAGTTTAATTGATAGCTCTAGTTTTTTCAACATCTGTTTTCCTGTGGCCTATATTGTAGTGCTTTCTGCTTTTCTTGTAGTTAGTTCTTAATTAATGGTATCAATCTTGTGTTTGTGGGATCTGAACTATAGATTTAGAAGGTCATGAACTAATACTTCTTTAGCCTGCCTAATTACATTGTGTATCTGACAGTATTTTATGCTGAGATATTTCTTTCTATTACCTACATCTCACCATATAAGATCTGTAAATCTATTTTATTGTGTTTAGTACTTTGAAATGTTGTTTACTGCCTCATAGTAGTTTAACTCAATCAGAACTTTATTGATTAGTTTGACTATTTAGCTCTCATGATGGAATGATCATTTCAGGGTATAAGCTCATGGGTTAAGTCCTGGAGGAATGGTTATTTTATTGCTAATGTATGCCCGGTCTGTCCTAATTACCTGCATCTACAGGGGAGGCACCATGGAAATTTGATGATGTTAGTGTAATGATGGCATTATTATTTTTCCTGATTCACCATGCTCAATGGTGTCTGGTGAATCGACTGCGAAAAGTATAGCAATATAGGAAAATACAATATAAAGGACTAGCAGGGCATGCGTGCATAAGTCAAAGTAAATGGCTAAACCATCTGTCTCTCTGTCTAGTTTTGAGGTTGCAAAATGGTTAATATGACTGTTTTGATTAGTTAGTGACCTAGCAGCACTTCTAATTGCTTAATCAAGCACTAGCAGCCACTTTCAGATTGCACTAGACTATAAAATCTGGTGTCCAATAGCCAAGTGACCCAGTCAAGTATGGTTTACATTTGTATTTGTTTTAGATATTTTGTTAATCCTCATTTTTTAAAAATAGGTATCAGAAAGTTTTTAGCAAAGTTGAACTTACAAACACCAGAGAAAGAAGCAGATAAGAAGGCAAAAACCTATGAATAAAGCTGCACTATCTCTGGTCCAGGTTCAACAGCAGCAGTTAAATGTGAACCCAATCATTTTGATGATGTTGGATTGCATGTTAATTTATCAATGGGACTAATGGACTTGTCTCTTGAGAATTATGATTTTAAAAAGTATACAAAAGAAGCTCAGAGTTTGTGTTGCTAAATCAATATTCACCATTGTTTTCTCCACACCTACAAGGAGCAATTTGTAAATATTGTACAATTTTCCTACAGCCAATTCATTGTGGAACACTGGGAGCCTTCACCATGACACCTTTTAAAAGATATAAAGACTTTCATGAAAGTGCAAAAAGTCATATTCTTACCACTTGGCACAGAAATGCACAGGTGTATACAACTAACTATTTGGCCATGAGGAAAAAAGTAGATATGAACATTGTGTGTCAACTGGACAGTACTTTGAAGCAGGATGTTGAACAGACCAAGAAAGTATTGTATCCATTGTTGTTGAACGTTCTATTTTGTTGTACACATGACATTGTTTTTTGTGGTAAATTAAGCAAAACTGGAAGTGTTCAAAATTATTTAATTGTTCATATTGAATCAGGAGATGAGACACTACAACCATTTGAAAAATTCTCCAAATTCTCCAGCTAATGCTCACTATACATCTGTCCATATAGAAAATGAACTAATAAGTCCCCGTGAAGACACAATCAGGGAAGAAATAGTTTCTTCGGCAAAAATTTCTACTGGATTTTCAATAATTGTTGGTGCAAATGCTCAAATATTTAGAAAGAAACTATTGTCACTTGGTGTATGCTTCTGTGACAATGACCACTAAAAATATTATCTGAGAGGAATTTCTTGGATTCACAAGAGTACATGAACTGGATGCTACTTCCATTGCCAATACTATTTAATGATCAGTGTTCAAAGTTTGGTTTGAATCTAGAAAAACCTACATGGCCAAGATAGATATGATGAGTGCTCTGATGGCAGGAAAAGAAAGGGGGGCATGCAAGCTACAATAAAATGTAAGTATTTAATAGTTGTGTTTGTCCATTGTGCTGTTCATAAACTTAATCTGGTTGTGAACAACTTGAATTTTGTACCTGAGATATGCAATACAATTGGTGCAATAAAAGCCATCATAAAATTTTTTCGTTAGAGTCAAAAGAGATGATGTCTTTTCCCAAAATATGTCACTACTATCTGAAATACATTGGACTGCAAAATACAAAAGTATTAGAATTTTTTCCAACAATTTTGAATAGATTTTTGATCATTTAAACATACTAGCCACTACAGCTTCAGATAAAACACAACAAGATACATACCGATTAGAACCTGCTTCAAGCACATTGATGTTTATTTTTTGTCTGGCTGTAATTTATAATTTGGCAATGCTAGAATCTGTAGCACATGCTCTCCAAGCTGTTGAATTTGATATCATAAAACTGTAATCATGAGCAGGAGCTTAAAAGTGTTTTGTGAATATCAACAAAAAGCAGAACTATTTAATGAAATTTTTGCTAAATTTCATCAGTTGTCAAAGAAGCCGAATATTGAATTACAGTGGAACCTCGTTCGAACGAACCCCAGATGGAACAAAATCTCAGTTCCAACAAAGTGATAGCTTTCTTCTCTTATTTTTTCCCATTTGTTTATAACAAAAAAATATACGGGATGGATCAAACTCGCTTGGATCAAATACTTGGTTGGAACGAACCACTTTTGCATCAGATTTTGTTTTTTTACATTGCCTCTAGCAAAGTAGAGAAGATGGTTAAAAGTATTTGGCTTCAAAACTACTTTAAAAAAGAATTCCTTTTAAAAATTTCCAGTATTTAATTTCTAATGTGTTTGTGAATGTGAAATGTGTTTTTTTTTTACATTTAATCTAATAATCAAGTAAAACCCGCTTTGCCTTGTCGGTGTCGTTTCCGGTCCACTCCGGGTCGTAGTAGGTCAAACGGACTTTTTAACCGAGGCTCCACAAATCTTCTCTATTTAAGGTGAAGCATAAGACTGTTTGTCATTCGGAGTTTTTGTTTTAACGATGGCTACTAAGCGCAAGCATACTTCATTGGAGACCAAGTACGCTGCAATCCATTTGGTTGAAGAGGACAAGAAGAGCAAGACTGACATTGCTAAGCAGTTCGGAGTACTTTTGAGTACTCTTTCAAGTTGGCTCTCCAAACGCGATGAGTACAAAGTTGCATTTGAACAACAAAAAATTGATTCAAAACGTGAAACTCTAAAAAAGGTCCAATAACCAAGACGTTGAAGAAGCTCTCGACCTTTGGCTTAGAAATGCATGAGTGAGTAACGTTCCTATCTCTGGACCACATCTCCAAGAGAAGGCCAGGCAGCTTGCAGAAGAAATGGGGATTCCTGATTTCAAGTGCAGCAATGGGTGGCTGGACCGCTTCAAGGCTAGGAAGGGCCTTAAATTCTGCTCCATCAAGGGAGAGGCTAAGTCTGTAGCCCCTGAGGCTGTGGATGCTTGGAAGTCCACCCTACTTCCCCAACTGAACTATTACAGTCCTGACTGTATCTACAACGTAGACGAGACTGGACTCTTCTACAAGATGCAACTGAATAAGACCCTTGCATATAAGGACGAAGATGGTCGAGGAGGCAAGCAGTCCAAGAACAGGGTCACCCTTCTGCTGGGATCCAACATGACTGGCACAGATAAACCGAAACCTCTGGTGATAAACAAGAACATCAGACCCCACTGTTTCAGCCATAACAAGATAAAGCCAGCCAAACTCCTGGTGGACTGGAAAGCCAACAGCAACATTAGGATGACCAGTGACATCTCTCGCTGGTTGACGGAGCAGGACCTGTGGTTTCAGCGAGAAAATAAGAAGATTGCATTGGTTCTTGACAACTGTTCGGCACACAACGTCCAAGTACCACTGAAGAACATCAAGTTGGTGTACTTGCCCTCTAACACTACGTCGGTCACCCAACTTATGGATCAAGGAATCATAGCAAACTTCAAACACCATTACAGGACACTACGTGACCCAATGTCTTGTGCCAGCTTGCGAGAAGGAGAAACCCACATGGACGGTGCTCCAGGCCATTGGTGGCATCAACTATGCTTGGAACAAAGTCAAGCCGCAAACAATCTCCAACTCCTGCTCCCACTGTGGCTTTAAAATCGACACTGCTACGCCCCCTCCAGCTGATGAAGAAGACGACTTGCCGCTCACGGAGCTGCTGAAGCGGGAGAGGCTGCAAGTCATGCAAGAGGAAGCGGAGGCCTACGCATCGGTGGATGACAACCTCCTTACCCCTGCTCCATTCTCGGTTGAAGACATCGCCCGAGCAGTACAAGATCGAGACGAAATTGCTGTTGGAGAAGACGAAGACGAACCTGAGGAGCCCCATTCGCCTCTACTGACCGCCTGCCAAGTAGCAGATATGCTGTGGTCTCTTCAGCGCTTCCTGTGGGCCGGCAAGAATCCACCCAAAGATCCAACCATATCTGAATATCAAGATTGGATGGTCAAAAGCCACACATCGAGGCTTAAACAGAAGACCATTACTGATTTTTTTGCATAATTTGAACTTGTTTGTAATGCTAGCTTAGACATGATTGGTTCTCACTTTTATTACAATAAAGGTTATAAATCTACTTGTACTATTTTCCTTATGATTTCACTAATAATAATACACTTGAATAATTCACTTAAACGAATAAAAATAATTTACAATATTTGCAATAATATAAAATTTAAGCAATAAATTAATGATATAAACCAAATATTCTCAATTAAATAAGCAATATAGCAAGTTGTATGATATGCGGGATGGAACAAATACTCAGCTCCAACAAAGTAAAGTGCTTCTTGAGGTTCCACTGTATATGTTCTTGGACATTGCAGACAGCAGACTTTTTGATGTAATGTTGGTGGCTCAATCGTAAAGGAATATTTTGTCAAACATTGTTTATACCATATTTGGACTCAATCATTTTATCACTGGAGAGTCTAAATGAACAGAATTTCTGTCTTTTTTGCCTCTATTCTGTACAAATGGTGCACATTCAATGTGAAGAATTCAAAAACCAAATTTTAAAAATAAAGTGCATGAAATTGAAAATTTGAAGCTTAAGCTATCACCTGTTTTAGATGTGGACCAAAAAGGTGAAACAATCTATTAGCAAATTAAAAAAAATGGACTCACTGAGTTAGAATACACTGATCTATTCCCTTCCATTCATCAAGCTATTCATATTGCTCTAACATTACTGGTAACAACCTCTACAAAAGAAAGGTCATTTAGCACATTGAGGAGGGTGAAAACATGGCTGAGGTCAACAATGGCAGATGATAAGTATTCACAAAGCAAAAATTAAAGCTAACAAGCATGAATTTTTTTTTTCTTTCTTTATTCAAAAAGTAATGGGTAAATTTGGACAAGACCAGAGATGATTAAAATTTGTATAGAACAACAATTATTTTTGTTTTTTTGTTGTGAGCTCTGATGGAATAGCACAATATCAAAGAAAGCATACTAATGTTCAAAAAAAAATAAAAAAAAAAATTCTAAATGAATTATGAAATATTTCTAAGTGAAATAATTATTTATCAAATTCAAATATTTTTCATAGGAAACAAAAATTAGCATTTTTTAATCTTTTGACATTAGTAAGCTTTCATTACCAGGGACATTTCCCCCACACATTATTTTGTCAATTTGTTCTCCCTTATTATTTATCTTGCAGACATTTTTTTGTCATTTTTCTCCACCCTTGAAAAAAATTTTGAAAATGCCCATGGATAAATGGATCCATGCAACCTAGCAATGAGCAGATAAACTGCGGCTGTGCTATACTATACAGATGAGTTATATGGTTAGTTTCCAACCACTGTCTACCTATATCATGGTTGGTTATACAGTTAAAATCTTTAGCCAACAGAACAATCTGCAGGATGTGATTCTAGCTCTTTTTAGATTTAAGGTTTTCAAAGAAATCAATCCATTTCCTCAGTGTATTTAGGGTGTATATGTATTCTGTTGTGATCCAAATTGGCTAAGAAAGAATCAGTCAGATTTACATTAGATCCCTCTAAACATTTAGGGAAATAACTGCTAGAATCTATACCATAATTACAATTTCAAAATGATATCGTCTGTAAACTTAGTCATGGCTGTTTATAATTTCTAGTCCCATATTTGTGAATAATCTTATTCAGTAAGCACTGTAATTATTTCTATTTACTTTTTAAATATACAGCTTGTTAAATTTTAAGGGAAATTTTTGCAACCATTTTGTTTTTCCTTTTTTAGGCAAAAGTGGACATTGTAAAGATTGAGATATCTACCCAGACTAAATGGTTAGCCAGTGACAAAACAACTCAGCTGCAACCAGTTATAGCAAGTTCATTTTGTCAGACAGCACTTCTCATGTCTACCCAATCCTGTCAAACAGATATAAACGAGCAGTCAGACCACTCATCACAGACTGACTCATCATGGACTTTGTCAACATTAGCAATCCAAACTAAAGTGCTCCCAAATGAGAATATTATCCAGACAAAAGCACCTGTGAAGACTGTTAAAACAAAGCCTAGATTGAAGCCAGTTACTTTCATTGATTTATCAGATTTGAATATAAACAAAGCTACTTCCCTTACATCTTATGCACAAAACCAAGCCAGTTCTTTTAAAACAGTAAGCTTGACAATGAAGCATCCGCCGATTCAAGAAATATTAAAGAATGATAGTAGCATTGAAGAAATTGTGAAAAAGCCGAAAAGAGATGATGATCATCAAATTGTTTTAAGAAACAAATTAGTTAGCTATAGTAAAGAACAACAGATTTCATTGAATACTTCTGTAACACAGTCCAAATCTCCCTATTATTTACATCCGTTTGAAGTGGGAAATTCTAGTTTTAACTGTGCTCTTAACACTAATAAAATAGACAATGCTCATAAACTAAAGGAAAATGAACCTGATGAATCAGCAGCTGACTCACTGTCTGGAAATGTTTCTCCATTGTCTGTTTTTTCTCAACAAAATTGCGAATATGTGAGTGAAACTGCATATCCACCTTTACAGAAAGTATTGTGCACCTCAAACAATCAGATTTCTTCTCACAGGTGCCAAAATAACAAAAGTTACAGTATGGTCTCAGAACTTCAGAACAAAATCAGACAACCCAGAGTTGTGCTGAATAGATTACAGCTTAAAAAACAGAAATATTCTGCTATTACATACCTGGACACTAACAGTCTAGCCAATCCCAATGGACATAGCAAGACAGCCACAGTAAAGGAAGGTTAATTTTCATTTTGTTTTTTTATTATATTTTTGAAATTTGTATTTAATTGACTGATGCAGATTTTTTTTTCTTGGATCAATTGAAACAGCAATCAAGAAAAACATTTTATTATTAGATTGTTTTATCTGATTTTTTGATGTTATAAATTATTTAAAAATTCACGGAAATTAACTGTTTAATTCATTGGCAAAGGGAAAACCTGAGTTTATTCATTGGTTTTGTTTAAGCTGTATGTTTACTATATGGTATGATGTATTTTGTTACATGTACAGGTGCATCTCAAAAAATTAAAATATCGTGGAAGAGTTCAATATTTTTGTCAGTTATTTCAGAAAGTGAAAATTGTATATATTCTAGATTCATTACATGTAAACTAAAATGTTTCAAGCATTTTTTAAATTTTATTTTTGATAATTATGGCCTACAGCTAAAAAAAATAGAAAAAACTTATAAAAATATTAGAATATTTCATAAGATCAATAAAAAAAAAGGATTTATAATATAGAAATGTTGAACTTCGGAAAAGTATGTTCATTTATGCACTCAATACTTGGTCGGAGCTCCTTTTGCATGAATCACTGCATCAATGCAGCATGGCATGGAGGCGATCAGCCTGTGGCACTGCTAAGATGTTATGGAAGCCCAGGTTGCTTTGATAGCAGCCTTCAGCTCATCTGTATTGTTGGGTCTGGTGTGTCTCATCATCTTGACAATACCCCATAGAGAATCTATGGGATTCAGGTTAGGCGAGTTGGCTGGCCAGTCAAGCACAGTAATACCATGGTCAGCAAACCAGTTACTAGTAGTTTTGGCACTGTGGGCAGGTGCCAAGTCCTGCTGGAATAGCAAATCAGCATCTCCATAAAGCTTGTCAGCAGATGGAAGCATGAATTGCTCTAAAATCTCCTGGTAGATGGCTGTGTTGACTTTGGACTTGATAAAACACAGTGGACCAACACCAGCAGATGACATGATAGCCCAAATCATCACTGACTGGAAACTTCACACTGGACTTCAAGCAACTTGGATTCTGTGCCTCTCCACTCTTCTTCCAGACTGTGGGACTTTGATTTCCAAATGAAATGCAAAATTTACTTTCATCTGAAAAGAGGACTTTGGATCACTGAGCAACAGTCCAGTTCTTTTTCTCCTTAGCCCAGGTAAGACGCTTCTGATGTTGTCTCTGGTTCAGGAGTGGCTTGACACTAGGAATTCAACACTTGTAGCCCATTTCCTGGACATGTCTGTGCGTAGTGGCTCTTGATGCACTGACTCCAGCCTCAGTCCACTCCTTGTGAAGCTCCCACAAGTTCTTGAATCGGCTTTGCTTGACAATCCTCTCAAGGCTGTGGTCATCCCTCTTGCTTGTGCACCTTTTCTTACCACACTTTTCCCTTCCAGTCAACTTTCCATGAATATACTTTGATACAGCACTCTGGGAACAGACAGCCCTTTCAGCAATGACCTTCTGTGGCTTACCCTCCTTGTGGAAGGTGTCAGTGAGTGTCTTCTGGTCAACTGTCAAATCAGCAGTCTTCCCCATGATTGTGGTTGTGTGTACTGAACCAGACTGAGAGATTCATTGTATTTATACTGCATAAATAATGATTTACTCAAACTTGAAATGGAATATTCTAATATTTTGAGATGCTTTTTCTATTTTTTTTTAGCTGTAGGCCATAATTATCAAAATTAAAATTAAAAAATGCTTGAAACATTTTAGTTTACATGTAATGAGTAGAATATATACAATCTCCACTTTCTGAAATAACTGACAAAAAATATTGAACTCTTCCACTGTATTCTAATTTTTTGAGATGCGCCTGTATTATCAAAATATGTGATTATTATAGTGTTTAAATAATGATTAAAAGAATGAAATTATTGATTTGCTATTTGTAAAAAAAATGCAGAAGGCATTGAATTTCTCTCTATTTTTGACATGGTAATTTTTCTACAACTTTCTTATTTTGATATATTAGTTTTTACTTTGTAGTCTAGTTAATCAACACTTATCAGACTTTCTGGATTATATTGTTTGTTATTTGCATCAAAGTAAAAGTGCTGAACAAAACATTGTTCTGAGAAACTGTTTGATATCTATAGTATTGGATTTCTTAAATGCTGCTTTTTGTTCTTTCAATGTTTTGTTGGCATGCAGACTAATGTATCAGTATCTTTGGTTCTTTAAAATTTCAAAGCTTGTTTTGATTGTGAATTAATATTTACATTTAAAAAAGGTGGAGAAATTTATCTACATAATCTGTTTGTGAACTGAAAATATATGTTAGTTTTGTTGTGTTACACCTGTCTGTCATCAATTAACAAGCTTATTGTGTTGTGTCTTGTTTTCCAGATCTCAAATTAAGAGATATCACCAGGCTTTAAAGATGTTAATTTTAGAATCCCAGCTTTAGCTAAGAACTAAGCCAGGTATTAAATCTGTATCAATTAACATAGCTGTACAAATTTTTCAGTTAAGTCACATCTTTGTCATTCTCTTTATTTTACAAAATACACCTTTTTTGAAACATTTGTAGCATACTTTGAACTTCTCTTGCTATATTTTTAAAAAAAAAAAAACCTTAATTTTTCCTATACACTGCACACGTGCTCCTATTTACACAAGTGCACAAACCTAAACAACTTCAAGTGATTTATGGTAAGTTTGGCTAATACTATACACACACATGCACCCGGCATCCAATGGCCAAATTAATGATGGGCTACTATTCAAAGTAAAATAATTGAAAAACTTAACTGAACAGTGATGCTGAATTAATTTTTTTTTTTTTGGCTGTATGACCTCAAAATTCAATTACAATATTTATTAAAATGCATTTAATAATAATTTTTTGTACATAAAACAGTATGAATACCTTTTTTTTAACTTCACAAAAAACTGAATTTATTTTAAACATGGGTTGATATTCATTTTTCATTGAGTAAAATTTATTTAAAAGTAGTTTGACAGTTTAATGTAAAATCTTATATGCTGGAATATGTGCTATTAAAGGTACACTTTTCAGTATAACTATTAAGGATCAGTACTACTTAAATACAGTGTATGTGCATTAGGTCCTTTTTCTATGTACTATATATTCAAAATAGCATCTCTCCCAGTTTTTATTTGAATTATGAAATTTAAAAACTTTTCTCATTTTACATTAAAACTTGTATGTGAAGTAAGCAGATACTAATAATTTCTTACTATTATGAGTGTAATGACTTATTAGAGTCATTGATATTTTTATAGCTATAATTGATTTGTAGATCCACAACGTATGAGGTCTGTACAAAAAGAAATCAAACTTTCAAAACAGCATGGCAACCAGCCGTTGCAGCGTGCTCACGACTGCAGTGCTGTGTATCGGTGACCTTGACCTCCTGTCTAATGATAGCTGTATCATGCCATGTCAGTTTCATCGATCTACACACTCTAGAGTGAATGTATGTTTAGTGCACTTGGTGATTTGTTGCAAGTTGAACAATGAAGGATCTTGAAGAGCAACATGTTTGTGTGAAATTCTGTTTCAAATTGGGAAAACTTTTACAGAGGCTTTTCTAATGTTGCAACAGCCCTATGGGAGAATTGTTTGAGCCATACGCAATGTCACAAGTGGTACCAGCATTTCAAATCAGGAAGAACATCCACTGAAGGCAATCCCAAATTTAGATGACCTTCCATGACAACGGATGACAATCACATTGAGAAAGTGTGTGCTGTGATTCATGGAAATCATTGCCTGACTGTCCGTGAAGTTTCCAAAGAAGTAGGCATCTGTAAAAGTTTGTGCTACATGATTTTACAAGAAAAATTGGACATGCATCCTGTAGCTGCAAAATTTGTGCCGCATCTGCTAACAGATGAACAAAAAGAGAAATGAGTCACAGTCAGTTAGTAGCTATTTGATCATTCGAATGCTGATGAAAGCTTTCTGAAAAGTGTCATAACAGGTAATGAAATGTGGGTGTATGGCTACGATGTCCAGTCGTTGCAGTGGGTTGGATCATCGTCAGCACAACCATAAAAAGCACGTCAGAGTCGTTCATCATGAGTTTGTTTTGTTCCACGTGGTCAAACGATCAATAAAGAGTTTTGCTTGGATGTCCTGAGGCGGTTGAGAGAGGCAGTGCGAAGGCAGAGACCTGAGGCATGGAAAAACAAAACCTGGATACTGCATCATGACAACGCACCTGCTCACACATCACTTCTTATCCATGACTTTTTGGCAAAGCACGAGATGACTCTTATCCCCCAAGCCGCCCTACTCTCCGGATTTGGCCCCTGCGGACCTTTTTTTGTTCCCAAAGTTGAAATCCACCCTGAAAGGTCACCGATTTCAGATGATAGAAGTGATCGAAGAAATTCGCTCTGAGAACTGCGCACTATCCCTGAAAACGATGAGTTCCAAAACTGGAAAAAATGTTGTGAGTGGTGTATCAACAGTGGAGGGAATTATTTTGAAGGAGACAAACCTGATTAAATTGTAAGTAAATCAATAAATTTGTTTTTTAAAAAGTTTGGTTTCTTTTTGGACAGACCTCATACATGTGAATCAATGTATATTTTCTAGCAAACTAAGAGTTCAGGAGAGTTAACCTCAGAAACTAAAACTGCTTACTGACATGACATATCTTAAGAAGTTGAAATGGGCATGTAAAATTGCTAATGGGCCCCAAGTAAAAGAGAATATTAATTATTAAGAGTATTATAGCAAGAAAAGTAAATAGAAATCTATTTAGGTACAAGAAAAAGTTTAAATTAATTTATAAATCAACTCTTATGGCATGAAAAGATCTTTTTTGTAGTTAAAGAAAGACAGTGAGGATGATTATGAGATAATGATGGCAAAAGGGTTGAAATATAAATTTTAAAAAGTGTGCAGAAAGGATATGCCATTGGAGGAGATAGACATAATTAGTGAAGCAGCAAGTACTGTAGAGAAGACATTCCCAATTTTCGGTCTGTGGTAGAAGTAGCTAATAAATAACAGCTTTTGGGCAGGAAGAGATTAGACATTGACTATAGAATTTTAGAGATATTTAGACAGATTTTCCTTGGTATGAAGAATATAATATCAACCTTACTATTAGTGGCCCCATTCTTTATAAATCATATCCAAAAAACTAGGAATAATTTTGTTCTCTGGTCCAACTGTCATGCTAAAAAAATCCAGATGGATTGAACAGATTTCATTAAATTAAATAAAATCACTGTTTTCAGAGTTGAGCCAGTGTGCTGAGTGATAAATTCCATATTAGTTAAGGAAAGGTATTTTAATAAGATAAATTTAATCAAAAGTCACTGGCCAATACCAAGTGAGTCTCAATAAATTATAGTAGTTCGAATTTCTGCCATTTTACTTAAATTGCAAAACATCAGTCTTCATTTTCCATAAGGCAAAAGTTATTTAATGCTCTACTCAATAGAGGATGATACTGAGGAGATTTTAGTTCATGCCAAACATTGGGAAGAACTGTGGACTGCCTTACACATTTGGAAGGCTGCAGAAAGTCAATCTTACAGTGATACAATTCAAATATAGAATTGGCTTCACAAACATTTTATTAATTCACAAAGTAAATAAATTGTTTACATTTATAAATTTGAGAAAAAAGTAAAAATTTTTTTTTTCTCTCAATAAATAGTTCAACTCTATTTGTTTGTTGATATGTTTTTCTTATTTTTGAAAGTCTGTCAAGTAAATTCCTTCAATGGTACCAGCAAAATGTATTTCACTAACTGACAGCAGAGAGTGATGCATAGTCTGGAGCAATCATGACATTGGCTGTTTATGGAAGGTTTTGAGAAATTGCAGCCAATTTCATCAATTTATTTTAATGAAGAGTGCAAAGAGTTGATGTTAAATATTATTAAGGATTTTTTAAAGCTGTTGTCTGAAATATATCAGATGAACTTAAGAAAGGAATGGAATTAGAAGTTTGACAAATGAGATAGCATGCATTTTTATTTGACAGAAAGGAAAACTTTGTTGATAATTTCAGCTAAATTTTAGATGTGAAATTATTCTAAAAGAGAGAAGACTTCCATCAAATCCACCACCAGAAATCACCTGTGGCTCATGGAAAATAAGAATTTTTTTCCAAAGTCTTTTCACTGACGTAAACTTAACAGGAAGAAGCATTGGCGACCATACTTTTCAGAAAATTATCACAATTAGCTCCTTCCTTCCTGTCAGGACTCATGCCAAGTCAGAAGCCATTTTTATGCAACAGTCATTTACCTTGAAGTATCATTATTTGAGCTTGGCAAAATTAACTGTCCCAATTTCTAACCAAAATAGAATTTGTTTTTTTATATTACACTACTTTTAATGCTTTTTATAAAATTTACAAAACCTTTCAAATGTTAATATTCCTGCCGTTGAAACTCCCCTTTCCTTCATTTTGTATTATCTGTGCACTTGTTTTTAATTCAGAGGGACACTATTTGGTTGGGGGGTTTCCATGTTGATTATTTGTATGTTTTTGTTATAATTATCTAAAGTTTATTTTCTTTTTAAATATTTTTAAATTAAATTTCAAGGAATCTTTTTTTTAAAATCTTTCTAAGTGTATTAAGTTTTTTGTTTTATTTTTTTACTGACAATAAAATTTCAATGTTTTACTGTCTCTAATTAGTGAGAGCTTATTTTAAAATCAAATGTTTAGTAGTTTGTGTAGTTTTTAGTTCAATTAATTCATATGATTTCCCTTATAATGCAAATTTTTAAAATTTTATATTACAAATTTATCTGTTGGTCTTGTTTCTGATCCTTATAAAATTCTCTCTCTCTCTCTCTTAACACTACCTTGTAGGCTCTGAGAATCTCCTCACAGTTGTTATAGCTGGTTTCTTTACAGTAATTTTGGATGTGAATTTTACCCTAAGGCAGTAATTAAAAATTTACATGGCAGGGGGTAAATATATCATATCTGCAAATTAACTATTAGAAAAATTATGGCTGGTATGGGTGTAGATCCTTGGGTGATGCATTCCCCTTTGATGTAGGATGTGCTATCTACCATACCCCCTAAAATTCTTTTGTTTTTGATAATAAAATCATATATATTCATTCAAAATTTATGAATCATAAAAACAAAACTGTTCATATATTTTATCCCACAAAAATTTGTTCTGAAAATACTCCTTTTATTGTTAAGATTTTATTTATTTTGTTGTCTTTTGATTGTAAATAAATTTCCTCTTCTTAATAATAAAGTTGTTCCATCATCTTTTTTTCTGTGCCTCTATGCCAGCTATACATTTTTTTTGCATAGGAGTAAGAGGGTAAATGGTGAAATACATGAAGCCAAGGGGTAAATGACAGAGGAAGGGTTGAGAACCACTACCATAAGGGATCTAAGAGGAAATCCATAGCAATAAGTAAACTGGTTATAAAAAAATAATTATGATGAAATCAATTTGTTTAATAGTAACAGTCATGTTTTCTTTGTGATTACACAGGATGACAAACGTTGGTGGCACTAAACTTCTCCACTCTGTCCACACTGTGACCTGGAGATTAGACCTGGCTGACAGTTAGAAGTAAAAGAAATACTGAACAGCTGCTATGTAACAGAAATGGAATGATTATGGCAAAAGGCATTTGTTGTTTTTTTGTTGGTTAGTAGACATTTCATGAATTTATAATAAATTTTAGTATATTAAAGTTAATTTGAAATTGTCCACATGAGGTACTTACTGATAAATTTTGTTTTGTTATTTTAGACTTTTGAAAGTAAAAGTTTATTAATATTGTTTTGATTTATTGAATAATATCTATAGTTGCTAGTTTTATTGATTTTTATAAATTTAATTTATGTACATGCCATATATTTGTTGCTGAACATTGTTAAAATCTACTGGCTTTGCAGTACTCAGAGCAGAAATTAGTTGCCATTTTCATCATTATTAGCAGAACTGCATCTAATCTTTTCTGCTTCTGCTAGCCAGCTTAACTATTTTGCTACTTTAAGGTTTACTATGGGAAAATGGAATATAATTGAAATCAGTTGCCAAGGACAGATCTAGTTTACATCAAAGAATAATAATTTTTTTTTCAAATTATGCAACTCATTTTGTTCTGTTTGACTCTGATTTTACAAATGCTTGAAGATAACATACATACTATACTATTAATTATGCTGTAATAGTAAAATATCCTGTTTTTTTGTTTTTTAAATAAGTAACGTAGTTTTATATAGTTTGGTTTAAAAGTTCTAGCATATTTTTATTTAAATGATGGGATAAATGTGAATAAAATTACATCAGAGGTTTTAGAATAGGACTAGTCCTAAGACATAGGATTGCATATCTTGTGTAAAAGGGTGTCATTAAAGATATTTAGGATGACACAAGGCATAAAAAAAAAGAAACTGTAACCGTCACTGAAAATGCATTTAAATTAAGTTGTATCTACAAAGATTTTCATTATTAGTTTTTGTGGGGTTTTAGAACAAACAAAAAAAATCATTAACTAATTCTAACCTATTTTAAAATTGCTGCTGCTTGCAAAAGTACAGGTATAAGTGGCTATATTAGATATGAATCACCTCCCCTCCCTTTTGAAATAGCATTGTGGTAATGGTATCTGGTTAGATTTCATCTGAATTTCCCTAGTGCGTATTTAATGCAGTCTGACTAAGAATCAATGTAAACTAATTTTGGCTAAAATCCTTTAAGACCATAAGTTTTCATTTTAAAAAAATTATCAATTTTTGTTACTAATCGAAATTTAAATAAAATTTCTTTGAACCTAAAAAAAAAAAAAGAATCAAACTCTTAACCTTTGTAGTACAGTAATTTAGTAACTTGTAACCTGTTTGCAAGAAAGTAACAAAATAATCTTCTTAGCAAAGTATAGCTTTTTAGTGACTTCTCTTTTTGGGTGTTGTTTTTAACTTTCTTCATTAGTTCATATCTAATTATATGCAAGATTTTCTTAAATGCTAGTTTTATCAACATAATCATTGAAATTTCTAGATGTAGCATATCATTAATTAATGTTCATAGATATTAACTTATGCCAGTTATTTTGTTTTAACAACAATAATAATGTAGTTATGGCTTTTTCACAATATTAATTTGTAAGTTTATTAATAAAAGAAACACTACAACATGACAAAGAAATGAAAAATTCAATTATGCACATTCGGTTTAAATCATTTGATTCTGAATTCAACAGTTTAAATGCTCCTATCCTTCAAGCTGCATTGGTCAAAACATCAGTGTTAGCTATTATGAGTTATACTGCCATCAATCTACGTAGAACTAGTATCAAAAAAAAATCACTCAAATCTGACCGTGATAATCAAAGGGAGAAATCTCATTATATAGCACAGAAGTATAATAAAAATAGTATATACCTTATGCCAACAAAAGTGTTCATGATACTTATTATATTTTAAAGATTTACAGCAAAAACAGTCTTTCTAATCCCCTTTCATTTGTGCACTGCCTTAATTTCTCATTTTAATGTGAAATGGTGAAGACCGGTCACAGTGGTGTTTAGTATGCTAAATGACACTATAATCCTGCATCTATGACAGTGGATAGTAAAAAAGCTAAAAATGAATTGAAAAACAGATAAATAGAACAATTTTTAAGAAACAAATGCCAGTTAACAAAGGCACACTTAAAATATCATACATTTTTAAACCAAGCAAACTTGTCTTCATTGTCAATGAATTTCAAACTTGACTATTAACTGCTATTTGTGTCCTTTTCTTTTCTAATTTCTTTCTGTTTTGAATCTAAAACAGTATTTTTATATATGTAGTTCCTTCAAAATTAGAAAGAGCTGTGAGACCAGCTAATGAGAGGAAACAAGGAAACTCAAGAAGTCTTAAAAAAAAAAACGGGCAATAAATACCACAGAAAATTGGAGCCAACAGAAAGTAAAAGAAATGGATGCCAGTTGACTGGTTATGTTGTGTTATGAAATTGTCAATGGAGGGATAGATAGACAAAAATATGCTGATTTTGATTTTGTTGAAAGAATAATTTTGTTAAATAATCAGATTTTTGTTTATTGTTTTATTAAATAGGTTTTTAATATTCATCTGAAGAATTACCAGATTATTTTTTTCCCTTAAAAATTAAATCATGGAAATTGTGTTAGAAATTTATATCTCTGGAAAATGACTCCTGCAGAAGACAAGACACTCAATTATGAAATGTGCTACAGTCTCTTTACTAATGCCACTGTCCTGACTAAGTCCAAAAAAACCAATAAGATGGTGTCCAGGAATCCAAATGACCATGGTTGCCATACCTGTCACCCTACAAAATATTCAAGGTTGACATAAGCAAGCAAAACTTAATTGGATCAATTGATGTTTCTGATGGAATTTGCATATTGATATCAGGGGCAGATCTGGGGTGGGTACTGGACACCTCGTGAACCCCCTCCCCTGACAATTTTTTTTTTGCAATTTTTTGGACATGTTATCCTAATAAATCCAATAATAGAGAACATGACATCATGTCATCATACAGCAAGATATTGGACAATGGGCAAATTACAGGTTTTTTGATTACACCAAGCCAAGCTTTGTCACAATTATTCTTCCCGTTATTTCATGAAGCAATGTTGAAATTTGGACATGGCTTCTAAACATTGAAACCTAGGGTAAAAAGATCAGAAAGGATATTACTGGAGAACAAACCAAAGGCACAGGACATCACAAATATTCAAGTATAAAATGTAAGTTTGTTAGCAGAAACAAAATGAAAGGTGGAATTTTAAAACTAAGAACCATAATATTAATCATCAAACAACGTTTAATATCAATCAATATTGAGCATGTTGACTTGAGACTGTTGACCTGAAAAATAAAAAAAAGGAAATAACATGAGTAAGAGTGATGCGAGTAAGACTTAATGGTAGATATTTTCATGATCTGGGAAAAGTGACACCTTCAGTGAACTCTCCCTAAAAAAATTCTGGATATTATCATGGTCTTTTTCCTGCACTGTATCAACAGTCAGATGAAATTTTTGTGAAATAGGAGAAACCTACAATCGAAGAAACATTACTATGACTGTTGCTTGAGGTCGTATTGGTGTTGTGTATCTTAAGATTATACTAATCTTTTTACTATGGCTGAAATCCTAAATGCCAGTAGGCAACATGAAAACCATGAATCTTTCACTCTTTCTTATTTTGATAATCACCTGCTTGCTACCAGATCAGTATTTATGAGACGATGCCACTGTGTGGTGTGCAGTGAGCAGTATTTTCAAGGCAATATGATTGAGTCACTTGCTTGACCACCTGTTATGAGTAGATTGGACACCAATCTGTTCGATTAAATCAGATATAGTGAGGAAGAGGATTTCTGTTCAAAATATTGCTTGCTTAGACCAGATTTTGTACAAGGAGTTGCAGAGAATATCTCAGATACACATTCAATATCTTGTGAGTAACATAAGAAATTTTAGATTATACAGTAGTTCTGCAGAAATTATGTGTATATGGAAAATACATTGGTGCTTTATATCTGTTAAGGTGAGTGCCTTTTAAATTCAAACTTGATTTTATGAACAAATTTGTCCTTCATAGTAAGAAGGCGGCTGTAATTTGTTACAGGGAATTGTAAAATTTTTACTTTCAAAATTATACTATCCTATTTTTGATGTCAGAAATACTGGTTGATTGATTAAGATTACTGACTGTAGTGGTCCACCGTTCCGTTTGGCTACTCTCTTTGCCAACTGTTGAAGTGAAGTGAACTTGCTGCCCCCCCCTCCCCCCGTACCTTCCTGATGACCGACCACACGTGCGGAAGATCGGCCGCCAGCCACCCTTACTAATGGACGATTTTAAAATAAGTAACTTCTCGTGAGCGCTACATTGACAAAGCTTATATTTTCAGGTACGCATGCTGTGCAGAAAGGAGCTACAAGTAAATAAGATAAATATATGGTTTTGTTTCACAATTCTTTCGACTCCATATTTCTGGGTGAGAAAACACCTTTCTACTGGTCAGAGCATTGGGAAAATCCTACCTCCCTCTCCCTCCGGAGAGAGAGGGAGTAGGGTTGGGTAGCTGGCTCGCAGTCTCAATGTAAACTAATTTTGGCTAAAATCCTTTAAGACCATAAGCTTTCATTTTAAAAAAAATTATCAATTTTTGTTACTAATCGAAATTTAAATAAAATTTCTTTGAACCTAAAAAAAAAATTCTTAAGTTAAGCAAGATGGCTGTGTGTACATGTGTGTGTGGTATAGTCACCTGAGTCATATTTCAAGATAGCTGTATATCAGGATGTTTACTATGAGTCTAGATTACTTTAATCTGGATTTTAGTTCAATGCTGAAACTTGATATTTAATAAATGTCATACTACTATAATTTCTTTAGACTGCATGCACCTGCTATTATTGTTATCATGAGGACTTTTAGCTGCTGAATACTATACAATAAATTCTGGTGCTAGACAGTTATATGGTATATTCACAAAATATATGCAATATGTATGCATAAGTTTTGTAATTACTGAAAAGTGCCAAAATTAAGTTTTGTAGACCCTGTATAACCTAACTTCTTGTAGCTATACAGTATGATACTAGTTTTCCAGTTCACATTTCACCATAGAAATTTGTCTATTAGAACTGATTAATGGTTTGTGTGCCTACAATTGTTAGTGTTCATTAAAGATTTTTGATTAATAGCTGCCTTTATTGTAAAATGTCTATATGCTGTTGTTTCAAAATCTTGGGTTTTTCCTAACCCACACCTGATTTAGTTTTTCACAACTATTACACTTTGTTTTGTGCTATAGTACACTAGAGCAGTGCTTCCCAAACTGCACTGTGGAAGGGTCTCAGTTATGCTGCAGAATTTTTGCAAATATTTATTAATTTTTATCTAGTAATGTAACTTTATTATCAATTTAATACATTTGTAATATTTCATATTTTCTTTTATTTTCTCCTTGATAAACAGTATTTCAGTAATTTTTGCCTGTCATTGTCAGGGAGGGTGCCATTAAACCTGCCATATTTACCAATCAAAGTGGCACCATTCAGTAGTTCCAACAATGTTGGTTTCCATTTCCAGAATGGGAAGTTGTTGATCTTAGCTTTATTGATATTCTTTTGTCCGAGTTGTTGATGTTGGCATGGCTTGAAAAAGCTAATTATTGCACCAAAGGAAAAAGGTATACTTTTTCCTCAAAAAGAAAGGTAAGTTAATAATGTGTAAAACAACAGCTACAATTTAAATATAATTATGATTATTGCATGTTTTGCGTACATTTGACTGTCCATAAAGGCTCCTTCCAATTTACCAGATTCAGAAATAGCAGAATACCAGAAATATCCAATTTTTTCTGGCCAATTTCAGGTCTACAGACCACACAAAATAACCTAACCTAGTCTAACCTAGATTCTGCTTGAAAAGGAAAATAAAAAGAGTGTATTTTCAAATCCAGTAAAAAAGTGTGTGTATCCCATCTATGAATATTATTCTTAAATAAAAATCCATAAAAACAAATCATCAAAAACTTTATTTTTACATAAATCCAAAATATTTACATAAATAAAAAATCAATTCTAAAAGATTCTGTTGGAAAAAATTGCAAACTAAGCATTTATTAAATGAAATGTTGGTGTAATTATATATTGGTAAAATCAGTTATTTTTGGATTCATCTGCTTGTTACCTGAATGAAACTCTATAAAAATATATAAATTTTATTTGCTATCTTTCCTCAATTTTAGAATGCTTTCTTGTAGAAATTCACCCATGATCATGGGCAAATTTTTAAAAAGAGGAATTGAATCACAAAGTCTGGTGGATTTTAAAAACAACAACAACAATGAGTCAGCAAACAAGAATGATTACCATGCATTTGTATTCATCTGGTTCAGTGATCTTGTTGCTCCTCAACATGAATGTCTGATTTTCCAGGACAAGTTGTAAAATGGAACCATGGTTCCAAGCAAACTGCTGAAATGACATCTCTTCACAAAGCACTCCATTTTCCTCCAAAAGGATATCATTTACTTCAAATGGTTGCAAGAATAGATTGTAAAGCAAATCTCTCTGATGAGAACATAAGCAAAAATATTGGATCATGCACAAGAGGCTAGCTACAATGTTGCCAGATTGATTGCTAAAGTCAAAATGCCTCATACAATTGTTGAAACTCATTCTACCAGCCTGCTAGGACATTGTCTGCACTATGATTGGCACAGAAGCAGCAAAAGAGGTGGCAAGAGTTCCACTTTCAAATAATACCATCAGTAGGTGAACTGAAGACATGTCACAGGACATAGTAGCAACATTGATACAGAAAATTCAAGGGTCAGGAAAGTTTTCCCTGCAGATTGATGAATCCATAGACATTTACAGTTGTACACATGATTTCAGTTGATTTGCTTGCTGAGGAGGACAGTTTGAAAGAGCATTATTTATTCTGCAAGGAACTTCCACAGCAAGCAACAGAGGAAGAAATATTCGGATTGACCATTGAATATTTCAGAACAAATGGAATTCCATTGCAGAACTGCA
Source organism: Nautilus pompilius (assembly GCA_018389105.1). Taxonomy (NCBI): domain Eukaryota; kingdom Metazoa; phylum Mollusca; class Cephalopoda; order Nautilida; family Nautilidae; genus Nautilus; species Nautilus pompilius. The sequence goes on from JACATO010000687.1 coordinate 1,147,779, forward strand.
TAAGAGTATGCACTAATAGTGCAGCTGCAATGATAGGGAATGCGAAAGGCTTCATGTCCAAAGTACAATGTGAAAACCCAGAGATCCAAATAACTCGCTGCTTTCTTCATAGGGAAGCTCTCATGTCAAATACAGTAGTTTCCCAGCTGAGGTGAAATCCACACTAAATGAGGCTCTGAAAATCCTCAACTTCATCAAATCTTGACCACTTAAGTTATGTCCTTTTTTCTGTTCTATGTGAAGAAATGGGAGCAGAACATCAATCCCTTCTCCTTCATACTGACGTTTGCTGCCTCTCAAGAAGCAAATTTCTGTCAAGAGTTTATGAAATGAAGGAATAATTGAAACAATTCATGTGAGTTCCAGCATGTTAATCTGTTACAAGACAAATACTGGTGGATAAAACTGGCCTACTTGGTTGATATATCTGAGCACCTGAATAAGCTAAATCAGAAGCTGCAAGGATGCAATCAGAATGTGCATACACAAAAACAAAATGGATTCAACTCAAAACTTCAACTTTGGAGAGAAGAAGTAGGCTGTGGTTCACTCCAAATGTTCAAGCAAAAGCTTATAGCTCAAACCCAGATGAAGGGCTACTCTCACTTGTAGAGCAACATGCAACTTTTGAGCTTGCTTCAAGACAAGCTCAGCCATTATTTAAAATCATCTGGTACAGAGCAGTTTGATTGGACTTGAAATCAATTTGCAGCATCTTTAGAAGAAGCAACAATGAAGGAAAAAGAAGAATTCCTGTATGTCAGAAATGATCACAGCTTTTAGATACAATTCAGAGATCTCATTGTATCAATTTTGGCTACAGGTGAGAAATGAATATCCATTGATCTCAAATCAAGCAATAATTATTCTGCTGCCATTTTCAACCACCCATCTTTTTTAACATAGTTTCTCTCCCCTATCACTTAACAAGAATCTGAAGAGATCATGTCTAAAAATTATGTATCGGGAGCTTCATGTAGTTTCCACCATTGCAGATGTGTAGCAAGGGGGGGGGGTGATGGGAGACAGTCTCCCACCCACGGGCACAAGTCTGAAGAGTGCAAAATTTCCTCTGGCCTATAAATTATAATTTCAATTAATAACTAGCCACCTCTGCCCATGAAATTTCCACAGTAATTGCAAAATTAGGGAAAAGCAGTTGTAACACATGCACATCGCACCGAGATTGTTAAAGTTGGAGGACATGAATTTCAACATAAAGAAGATCAATTTGATATCAAAGATGGGCGTTCTATGACTGCATTTTGGTTCAAACGATGCTTTCTGAATGGAGAAGAGATTAATCAATTCTGGTTGGTATATTCACCTCTACATAAAGCAGCATACTGCTTATGTTGTCTTCTTTTTTCTACATGCATGACATCCGATAGTTGGTCTGCTTTCAAAACAGGCTGGATTCTCTAAGTGGAAAAAAATTGAAAAGTTAAATGCCCATGAAAATAACGACATTCATCGTGAGTCATTTGTTGCTTGGAAAGAAACTGAGCACCGAATTTGTTTTCAAAGTGGCATTGATGAAGAGCGGCAAAGGCAAATTCAGCAAGAAAAAAATAAATGGAGAGAAGTACTGAGATGGTTGCTAAAAACCAGCAAATGTCAACATCTTATCTTTCTCCTGAAATCCAAAATGAGCTTATAAATTTCATGGCTTCACATGTGCGAAATTATTGTTTGTCAGCAATTCGTGGAAACAAATACTATAGTATTCTGTTTGATTCCACACCTGATTTAGCCCATTGTGAGAAATTGGCCCAAGTGATTTGTTTTGTTGACATTGACTTCAAGACAAGAAAAGTAGAAGTCAGTCATTTATTGACTTTATACAGATAAAGGAAAAAGACGCTGCCAATATTTAGAAAACAATAAGCACAAAATTAGAAGCGGATGGAATTTTATTGAGTAATTGTTGTTCACAATGTTATGATAATGTTGCTGTCATGTCAGGTCATCTGTCAGGTGTTCAACAAATAATTCTGAACAAAAATTCGAAAGCAGTGTTTATAAACTTTGAAAACCATAGTTTGAACTTAGCATGTCTTCATGCTGCAAGTCAGGAAACAACAGTTATTACCTTTTTGGTATAATTGAAGCCATTTATAATTTCTTTGCTCATTCAACAACTCGATGGGATGAACTGCAGCAGGAGCTTAAGATCTCTGTCAAGCGTGGATCAGAAGCATGGTGGAGTGCAAGAGAAGAAGCAGTAAAAGTTGTACATGAAAAACTGGATGAATTGCTAGGACTATTAGAGCAATTAAGTGAGAATAGCAACACGGCTGAAACAAAATGTTGTGTTCATAATATTCTGCAACCCATGCTTACATTTGGTTTTCTTGTACTTTTGCATTTTTGGAGAAATCTTTTATCATCTATCAATCGAGTGCATAAATGTCTTCAAGACCGAAAAATGAGAAGCAGCTGATGATCTTGATTCTTTGAAAGAGAAATTGATAGAATCACTTGAAAAGTCATGTCAAGAAGCACTTAAAATAGGCAAGAATCAGTGTGAAACATGGGGGGTTGACCATTGAAAGAAGAAAAGTATTTCATAAATGAATGCAAGGTGAAAATGCAGCTGATGCTGGATTGACTGCTGGACAGGAAATTTGTCACATCATGAAGGATGTTATTGATCGCTTGATTACAGAAATAACAGGAAGATTTTCTCACTTACTCTGGATGAAATAAATATCAAAATGGTTTACAATTTAGCAAATTATGTAAGTAAACCTAGTAGGCGATACCTCATTAGTTCCAGGTTTACAGTTGTGATATTGTGAGATATTATATTGTGACTTTAAATTAGCTCTTTATAAGGCGGTGATTAATTCTTTGTGATTGTCATTAAGTGCGTAATGAGTCACAAACAAATAACCTAAACATTTCAGAGGTGGGCGGGGGCCAAAAGGGTCTTTCCCCTGGGCACTGAGAACCCTTGCTACACCTCTGCATTGAACCAAATATTAAACATTGATGTTCATTGAAATGAGCTCACATTTCCCATTGAAATTCTTGTCAAAAAAGGAACTCAAATATCTCATTAAAATTTTAGTCTATTTATGCTTCAGTTGAAATAAATGTTATTTCTTGCAATATTAGTGCTGATTATTTTAAAAGCATTTTGTGTGCCACAAGCAGAAAAAGTTTGGGAAGCACTGCATCAGAATATTGATATTCTGTACATCATTGTAAGAATAATTTGAACATCCTGTAGAATAGAGGAATAACCCTAAACATCCATCATGCAATGTCACCCCTCAGTGGACCAAAGATGCAAATAGTAATTTTATTTATAGTTTGTCCCTCACATTCTTATAACCATAGTCATTGTTTGGTTGAGCATTAAAAATGTTTTCCCATCTTTCCATTTCTCACTTTGTTGTTTTCTCTTTTTTATGGAAGCATTTTCATATACGAGTAATAGAATATATGACAACTATCAAATATCCTTTAATTGTTCTATTAGTATATATTTTATTTATGTGTTGATATTTTAGACACAGCTGTTTGATGCATCTAGTGCAACTGCTATTGAATTCACCATTAAGTATTCCTTGGCCCTACATAGTCTTTTTTAAGCACTTAAAAGGTTATTCTGTTGATAATCAGAATCTACATCCAACCTTTCACTGCTCTGCTTGCTACTGGACCATAGTGAAAAGGACGAGATTTAGGATTAGCACAATCTAAAATCATTTTAATTCTCTCCCTCTCTCTCTCTCTCACTATAGTAATCCACTTCGATTATCATCACACTATCATCTGGTGGTGATGAAGGATTGTTGAATTGAAATATTTAATAGGATGGAAGATGTATTTTTTTAAATGATCACAGATGGTATAGGACTCTGGTTATTCAGGAGATTAATCAGAGTAGCTTCTCTGTTTGGCAACATTCTATTGAGGAAAGTGCTACTTGCTCCATTTAGGGCAGGGGACAGAAAAGGTGCATAACATAAGCTTGGCATTAATGTCAGTCCGACTGCATGATTGGGTCTAAACTATTATTAGATGTAGAAACCATCACAAAATAGCAGCTATTACTTCAATGGAAATTTGATTAACAGCAACAATCATAGGATACAATTTGTATATCATTGGAGGGAGCAAGTTCATTTTATGTTATGAATTACTGATAACTTGATATGAATAGATTATTTTTAACACGTAAAAAAGAAAATTTTATCAATAAATAAATAAATGAAATAACAGTCAGTACCACTGTATGTATTCCTGAGGTGTGACAGTAGATCTTTGAAAAGCTTGTCAGTCTAATCAAGTTGAGACATTTGACTGAGAGCTTTTTTTGTTGTAACACTACAATTATTATTAAATTCAATGTTTTGTCTGTGGCCTTTTTATTTTAATGCTAATATCTAATAGATAAATCATAATCTGATTTCATCATCAGTGTGGATAATTGGTCTTTTGATAATTTTGAATAAATGTTCTTTAAGTTCAGTCATAGATTAAAATTAACATATACAGGAGGTTGAAAGCTGTGGCACTGACCTATAAATCAAAAAATAAAGTACTCATACCTCCTGAAGTTTTATTACTAAAGCGTTACAAAAAAAGTTATGAAAATTATCTGATTTGAAATGGAAACTTTAAAATGCATCTGGAAGATTTGATCACCTTTCAAAAACTGGGAAATAAAGTTAGTATGCTCTATTGAAATTGAATGTGTTCTCTGAAACTGTATGCATTTTTGCAGCTAATTTTGTTAAAAAGTGTAGTTTTCTATTATACGAAACAGAAATTTTTCCTTCTCATTTTAAAAATAAAAAGTAATTGCCTTAATTATTTTGTTTATTCATTTTAACCCCTAGACAAGAGTTCTCACCCTTTTGTGCAATAAGACAGCAGCTAGAGCAGTCACCCAGAACTCTCTGGTGGCGAAGATGGATCAACAGCCTGGCGCACAGCCATTTCAGAAAGTAAAACATGGTTATTCACTCAGGAATGTCCAAATAATCTTAAATGTTCAGGTTAGGATGTTGCTGGTGAAATCACTAAATGCAAAAGAAGTTGGAATCTGTTGAACTATTTTTTATCACCATTTTTGATACAAAAAAAGTACAATAATAAAAGTATATTTTAAAAATTTATGCTCATGTTGGCTGCAAGATTTTATATATAAATTTAAAAATATTTGTTATTTTATTTATATAGTAATGAGAATAAATATAAATAATTATGTACACTGTTATAATTATTTGAATAGCACATTCTATAACTTTGTAAATTAGTTTGTTCATGTCATTCTTGTGCTACTTCATTTTGGTTAAATTATAAATGACGGTTAATTTTTTCTCAACCAATTTGGGTATATTATCAAAGAATTTTTAGTATAGCTTAAAGCTTGTTTACTTTAAAGCTAAGAAAACCAGAACCAATATAAACCTAATTTAATTGTGGTTTACTCCTTTTACCTAATACTGCATTGCTACTATCAAAAGGACTATTGCAATAAGATACTATAGTCTTCCTTGACTCAAAGTCAAACATATCAAAAGTAATTTTAATCATATTTGTATAATTAATCAAAAAAAGAAAATATCAGAATGGAGAAACATTGTAGAAAACAGAGAGAGAGATTATTTAGTTGAAATCCTTGTGTGTTGGATGCAGAATTAAAATGAGCTGATAACAGAGAGATTATTTAGTTGAAATCCTTGTGTGTTGGATGCAGAATTAAAATGAGCTGATGTGCTTGATTGATGTCAGGCTTATGACATTCAAGATATTGCAATTTTTTCCTATAGTGGATATAGTTATGGAGAAATAGAGTTAAATATTTCATGTTAAATCAGCTTTTCAAAAACAGATTTATTAGTAAATGTTTATAATTTAGTATAAGAAAATTAAATTCTGAATAAATTAGAAAGATGCACTTTGATATGTAAAATTAAATTAAATAAACCACATGCTATTTCTTAAGACTTCAAATTGAAATTTAACATGGAGATGCCATAAAAACTGAGTCTATGGAATTAAAAATTTTACTCTTGATCAGAATTTAACTGACACCAATAGGAAAACTATGCTATACAACTAAAACATGGACCAAAAGTAAACATATATTGATTTTGTTTTTCATTCTGTTCTGAATAAAGTGAATATAATGTGATTATAAAACATAATTATTATTAGCTTAGTAATAAAAGATATTCTTTTTAAATGGTTATTGATTTTTGAAAAAAGTTAGATGGTTAGTTTTATTATGTTTTAAAATCTATAAATTTCAATTAATTTTGACTGTTTATTTTCCTTCCAGATTGTATTGGTTGACTTTTTCATAAAATAAGAAATAAACACTAACATCAACATTTTAAGACTTTTACTGCTGTGTTAGTGGTTTTACTGTTATTTTAAAATTGAACTCTACTCTTGGTTTGTATTATTTTCATGGTACTCACATATAAAAAAATTCCCTCCTATGATCTGCCAATAGTCAGACTGCTATAACCTATTCAAATAAAACTGCTAACAGCCATTGTGGACACACATCTGTTCTGAAATTTTAATCAACTGTATAATGTAATAAAACACATTGGATATCTGCAGAAAATACACAGCAGCATTATTCCTGTACAAACCATACAATAATTTTTCCATTTCTGTTTTAGATATTAGAAAGATATTGTTTTTGATGAAACACAATTTTATGAATAGCTTTAAGTACTAATACAAATCTGGCTAAACAATGGATACTGTAAGAAAAATATATTATGGGCAACCTTGCGAGTTCAGTTTTCAAATGAATGGCAAAAATCAAACATTCTTTTTTTATCTGGAGTATGGAGATGTCACTAATAAATATTAGTTTAAAGCTAACTGATTGCCAGCTTTTGCATAGTTACTATGCTTAGTTCATCATTACACAGGTTTTTTTTTTATAAAAAAAACAAGAATTCATTTTCTTAAGAGGGACCCTTCCACTTCCAAGCAGTTTTCCATATATTTGAAAGACAGACAGTAGAGTGAAATCGGAAAAATATACCCAAGGGCACAGATATGTGTGCCAAAATTGCCCATGCCATATGTCCATAAAACTCTGTTTGGATGGGGTTATGCTCAGAACGTTGGGTCTCAAATGTGTTGATAACCCACAATGAAATATTGCATAGGATGAGAAATGTAACAAACTCCCTGCCTGGTTTTTTCCTGGCATGACTAGATGTTGATGCACCTAAATTCATTCCAACCATCATGAACACAGACTGCATGGATGCTTGGATCATCATAATCATGTTGGAAAATATTGAGAGGTAACTGTCCATTGCATTTGAATGGTGGCACATGGCTGCAATAATACTGAACATGCAGAAGATGAAGACGCCAGTAAGGGATATGAGGATAAGGATGTGCTCAAGATTTGAGCCTGTGTGATGCTGGTAGTTCAGTGTACGCATGCGTATGCTTGCCACAATGACAACAAACATGCCAGACAAATAGATTATAATCTCAGATAGATGGACAAGAGTGACAGCAATGTTGTCCATATGTTTCTTGTTGATCAATACATAGAATGCAATCATGGTGGTGACAGCACCAACAAACATAAAAATCCCAAGAAAAAGCCCTCTACTGGACCCTCCACAGTCAACACTAAGTCGATGGGAACGATACTTGGTGATTTCATTTGTTTCTGAATCTACTTCCAATTCTTTTGGATGAAAGGCTTTTCCTACATTTTGCCACATCACATATACTATACCTGTGAAACAAAAATACCAAGTCAGAATAAAGAGCTCTTGTACAAATTTTTACTTTAATTGTAACTACAAATATAAAACAATGGATTACAAAATATAAACTTTTATTATGCACTTTGAAATCCTGGCTTTGTAATGAACATTTGTGATGATGTATTACTAGTTACAGTGTATTACTGTTTATGCCTTAAGTAGCTTTGAAGAGAATAAGTTTAAAACACCTATACCAAACTTTAACTGCTGTTTAAAAACAGGAAAAATCACAAAATTGTCATTTATCTATTAGAGCGATGATTATTTTCTACAAATATTCAAAGAATGTAGCATTTAGTACGACAATACTGCAAATAAAAATTTTGCATGTTAGATTATATTAGATTGTACAAAATAGTTTATCATCAGAAATTCACTTATCTCTTAGATATCACAGACTTTTCGCTGGTAAATTATTTAGCTTGGAAATAATTTTGACAGTGCAGTGTCTCACTAATCATCATGTGCAATGCTTACACTTCATTTTTTATTTATATGTTTGTTTGACTTTATTTCATCAACTTGAGTACAGTTTTCTCCTTAAACGATTAAAGCGCTACCAAGTCATTAGAATTAAGCAATGCATAGAGCTTGCTGCTACCTAGTGGCTTGTTTGTAATTAATGATTTTTCAGAGTGTTTCAAAAAGATTTGTGTTATGGAGAGATTTTAGTAGAGTAGAAAATACTCAAATGGGAAAGTCTAAATTATGTAAATTAATTTTCATGTTTCAGCAGCATTGATTAAATTATTTTTTTAAATGAAGCAAATTGATGTACATTAAATTTGTTGAAATTTTAAAGTTTAAAGTGATCTCTTCTGATATTGTAAGAAAAAATAAAGTGCACAACTTGTCTTTGAATACCAAGGATGCCTTATCAGTCATTCGGTTAACTGGTCTCTGTTACACTGAATGGAAGATAAGTCACTCAATCCATCAGCCACATGGTACTATGCATACCTTCAGTCTAAGATTTTAAGTTTTATATACTACAAAAATTAACCAACTAAATTCTGAATAAATGGTAATTTATTGTTTGTGTTTTTGATTTCTAGTTAGTCACAATAACTTTTTCTTCTCATAATTACAAAAATATACTTCAGAAATCACCGTTATTCACTTAAATTCAACAAATGACATGACTGAGCAAGATATAGTATCTATCTACAGTAACTATTATCTTCATCAGTGAGAAAGAAGCTTCAGTATCTACTTTTATCAACTGTTACAAGCATGAGTGAGGAAAATACAATAACGATTACCATCATAAATGAGATGATACAGTATTTGCCTACAGTATCAGTTAACATTATAAGTTAGCAGGATATAGTATCTACTCACTTAACTATTACCATCATAAGTGAAAAGGCCCAGTATCTACCTGCAGCAACTGTTACTATAATAAGTAAAGTGAACTACAGTATCTGTTATCATACTGAATGAGAAAGCTGCAGTATTCAACTACAGTAGCTTTTACCATCATGAGTCAGCAAACTCCAGTATCTGCCTACAGAAAATATTAATGTCATGCGTGAGCAGGATGCCATATTTACCTATGGTAAATGTTACCATCATGAGTGATCATGCTACAATATCTATATTCAGTACTTGTTATCAACAAAAGTGAGCAAGCTGAAATATCTATCTACATTAACTGCTGCAATCATCATAGAGTGAGTTACAGAATCTACCTTCAGTATTTGTCATCATAATGAATGGTCCAGCTGCAGTTTCTAACTACAGTAGCTGTTAACATCATGAATGAAGCAGCTGCAGTATTGGCCTATTTTAACTGTTATATTTATGAGTGAGCAGGCTACAGTATTTACCTATAATAACTTTTACCACACTGAGAGAGTAAGTTGAAATATCTACCTACAGTACATGTTACTATCGTTATGAACTACAGAATTTATCTATAGTAAATGCTACCATTATGAGTTAAATACAATATCTGTTAATGTCATAAGTGAGCAGGCTACAGTATCTACCTAGAGTACTTGTCACTATCATGAATGAGCTGTAGTGTCTATCTACATTAAATTTTACCTTTATGACTAAGTAGGCTACAGTATCCACCTATAGTACTTATTACTATTATGAAGGAGAAAGCAACAGTATGTACTTACCATAACTGTTACCATAATTACAAATAGGAATGAACATTTTTAATAACTATTTATAATTACTGTTACCATCATGAGTGAAATCAGCTACATTTTCAAACTATAATAATTATTGCCATCATGAGTGAGCAAGTTACAGTATCTAAATATGGTAACTGTATCATGATGTACAAGCATGTACAGTACTCACCTTCCCACAGTAGCCATTGCTGCCTTAGGTACATTAATTTTTATTTTTTTATTTTTTGTTTTTAAGCAATTCACTGGTATCGAAACCAGTTTTAATATCTTAAAACAAATATGGAATGTTAAATATCAGTGTTCAATAGCACTTTAATTGGTATTTTGCCATATTTATAGCAATGAAATTAAGAACTAAAGTTAATATTGTATGTTATCATTTTAGAAATATTAAACAATCACCTGCACAGATGAGGCTGTACTCGATACTGCAAGGAAACAGGTATGCTCCGGCTGAGTCAACCACCCGACCCATCATGATGTTCCAGTAACAGCTCTGTTCTGTGTGGGTCTGTAATGTCTCATGTGACGAGTTGCCGGTATTGTCAACTGAAAAAAATATACATGTCTACAATTCATGCTAATTAAAAAATTAATTTTTCTTCAAAAATTTTTTAAAGAATTCCTTCCTTTAGTAAAACAAGTTTAAAATATGACCTAGATATAAGATGGAAGAAACTGATTTTGAGGGGAGGTAGGCATTTAAGGAGCTTAAACAGTGATTGGGAATGTAGCAGGAACGTTCTGTTTTTGCACTACCAGCACTGATGGATCTGTTAACGACACACACACACAAACGTGCAATAATGAGGGCCTGACTGACTGTATACAGTTGCACTCTACTATTCTGTTTTAAATAAAATATTGTGGATGTGAAAACGCTCTTTTATCTGAAGTGATGATAGAATTTTAATCAGGAAATTAAAAAAATTAACATAGAAGTTAACACAGCAAGAACACTCACCCTTTATACTGATAGCTGTGGGCTTATGCACATGTAAATTGTATGTTTTGTTTACATTGTAGTTACAGTTGCTAGTATTACTGTCATGGTGTCTGATGCCTGCATGGTGCGCATGCTTGTGAATCTCATGCAAGGTCTCAACAACAATGTTTCGAAACCACACACAGATGTTAGTGCCACACATGTGCATGAGTCCAAAGCGAGCTAGTGTCTTGTATTGATGAATGCAGACCTGTTAAAAAAAAAACAACAAAAAGTACAGTTCTGATGAACTAAATATTAAGTATTAGTTTAAAATGTTTATATTGTAGATTCTACTATAGGATTTTGTAGATTAATTAGCCTGAAGTATGCATTAAACTGGTATAACAGTAAAATGTTTTGTTTTTAAAATTCAGATAATAGTGAATGAGTCCCCAAATGAAACCTCAAACACAATATTTAAAGTTTTCTCACCTTGGTATTTAGAAAAACAAAATAAAGTTGTAGAAAAGTGAAGAACAAATGTGTCAGAGGCTTGACTGCTTCTAGAACATTATTGCAGACCGCTGGCCCATCCAATACCTGGAAGTGCTGTCCAAAGTTCAGCCCACTGTAGATCATACTACCAATACCAAAACCTATAAAAAATGTTATTAATATAGAGGAAAATCAGGTGGAGTTTACTCTGATATATATAAGCGATTGCTATGAGAGTAAATATCACTTTAGCAAATGAGATATGCAAAATACAGTATCTAATGCTCCATGTAATCCAAGTGAACAATTTTTTCCAAAACCATTCATGACCTTGACTTGTACTGCACTGCTAACATCAGTATGTGTGTGTTTCTGTTGTTCATGTACTAGTCTAAGAATCAGGTTAGTGAGATTTAGTAAGTAAATGAAGTAAATCATGTCTAAAAATGAAGAAAAACAGTTTCATTGATTTTGGAATCAAGACTGAAAATTCCAAGAAGATGAGCTAAAAAATGAAGCTACAAAATTAGTTGAATAATCTGGCATGGGAAAGTTGACAGTTACAGACTGAAAGAAAAACCTTGTTCTAAAATGAAGCTTGATGCAGCAAAACTGTTGAACATAGAGTATTAAAAAAGTGATTTAAATTAAAGGGCTGATTACAAACAACTAGACAGGGGATGTTTGTTAATGTGGTTTACATAAGAACAAGAAAGAAGAGAGAACTGTATTGAGCCATTGAAACAAGAAAAGCTCTTGAGTTAAACATAAATTTAGCTGGTTGAATCAATTTTCACTATAAGAAATGGATGGTTTGATCAGTGAAAAAGAAGAATATGTCATCTTATAATATGTGGTGAAAAATTATCAGCAGCATTAATTTAGTTTCATGAAAAGTTGAAGGTAATAATTGGCAAAGAACTCTTGCCTGATCAAATGTATAATTAAGAGGAAACAGCTGAATTTCAAAATGTTACCAACCAAATCACTTGCATCATTGTCATGAAGTAGTTACACCTGGCTTAAAACATAATGAAGAATACATTACTGTGGTCACAAATACATTCTCATAAACTGCTGCTGTGGTGGTAGGCAAATGACATAAACCTAAATCATTCACAAGCATAAATGGGGAGAGACTGTTTATCGGTTACAAGACTCAGAGTAATTCCTGACTAGATTCATTGTTCAAAGAATGGTTTGAAAACCAATTTGGGCCCTTGGTTTCCTGTCATCTCAAAGCTAAAGATTTGCCTGAGAAAGCTATTTTCATTTTAGATAATACAGTCGACCCCCGCGTAATCGCGGTTCGCTATTCGCGGCCCCGGTTATTAGCGGAATTTTCCATAGAACCTAACTAATAATTATTCATGGAAACCCCCGCATATTCGCAGAATCACAAATATCTTCCGTGATTTTTAATGGATTTTTTCGTGGCAATATATATTTTTTCACGCTTTTTAACGCTAAATTATTAATAACAATATAATTTACTAATTTTGTAATATAAATACTAACGTAAATTCAGCAAAATATCAATATAAAATAAACGCTATTGGGTGGAGGTTTGAAAGTAGCCAATCCAAGAGCGTCATTCATTTCTCCTTGCTGCTGATTGGCTGCTTCCCACGAGGCGCTGTCTCAGGCAGATGCAGCCCAGCATCATCCCAGTTTACCGCATGTAGCTATCTCGAGTGTTTCTCTGAGTTTGTGCTTTTCGCAGCGTGTTTCTTAAAGTCCTAAGATGCCGCCCAAATGCCCTGCACCTTCTAAGGCTTCTGGCAATGAACCTAAGCGCCAGTAAAAGGTTAGCAACCTCATCAATGCCCACTCTGAACCCCTGATGGATGAGGATTTGTTGGAGTTAACGAAGTCTGCCAGTGAAGAGGAGGAGGAAGTGACAGATCCAGAGCAAGAGGGCGAGGGCCTGACACTGGAACGTCTGTCCGACCTTATGAGGACAGCAAAGGAGTTGCAAGGGAAGGCTGAAGCATGGGATCCCTATATGGTTCGGTCTCTCCAATTTAAAAATTCCATCGATGCTGCCATGCAGACATATAAAACCCTCCTCACCAACATGAAGAAACAGCGACAGTAACTTCCCATCACAATGTTCCTCAAGCTCAGCAAGAAAGCCTTGCACGAAGATTCAACTCCTTCTGAAGCGCCTGAAGAAGAGGCGCCACCTAAGGAGCTTTAAATCCTCTGCTTTGCTGTGCAGTCATTATCTTCATCGTACTGCACAGCTATTTACATCATCATCACCTTTAATCAATATCATTCATTACACTGGTCAACAAGTATTTTTCATCAAGCATATGTCAAGGTGTACTTAGTGTAGTTTTTAATGCTGATTTCAAATATGCAATTATCCCTCTCAAAAGATAAAGCAGAACTGTTGGCATCAAGACTGAAGAAGTATCTGCAAGAGCACGGTGTTCGTGCAGAGAAATGTGGTTCTACAAATGTGTTTTTCTGTTGAAGGCCCGCTTTGCTTTTGCAGTAACATCAATGGACTTTTCGAATGTTTATCACAAAGTCATGATCCTGCAGAGTGACGTTTGTTTATTGACTCTTCAAAACGAAGTTTAAAAGCTGTACTTCTCCATAATGGTAATTTGAAGCCCTCCATTCCTATTGCACACTCCGTTCATCTTCATGAATAATATGAGAATATGGAACTTTTACTTCATGCCATTGCCTATGAAAGATACTCATGAAAAATATGTGGAGATTTAAAAGTCATTGGAATGTTAATGGGAATGCAGTCAGGTTTCACAAAATACTGTTGTTTCTTGTGTCTATGGGATAGTCAGGCAACTGACAGACTACACCTCTTGTAGATTCATGTAATGTCCTATTGCCTCCTTTGCACATAAAGCTTGGACTGATGAAACAGTTTGTAAAGACGCTAGGGAAGAGAAATGCCAGAGGGTTTGAGTATATTGTAGAAAAGTTTCCCAAATCACACAGGTGAAGTTTGAAAGGGTATCTTTGTCGGGGCCCCAAATTAGAGAAGTACTCAAAGATGTCAACTTCAAGACAACACTGGATGAACTGGAACTGCCTGCCTGGAATGCTTTCATTTGATCTGTGAGAATTTCTTGGGCAACAAGAAGGCAATAGACTACAAGGATGGTATCAAGAATCGTCTGAAATGTTACTCAGCAATGGGTTGTCGCATGTCACTGAAAGTTCACTTCTGGACTCCCATCTGGATTTCTTCACAGATAAACTTGGAGCAGTGTCTGATGAACATGGTGAAAGATTTCACCAGGACATTAGTGCTATGGAGAAAAGGTACTAAGGCTTCTGGAATGACAGTATGCTGGCTGACTACTGCTGGACACTTTACCGTGATCAACCAGATCAGGAACACCGCAGGAAATCCAAATCACAATGTTTCTAACTCTGTTGTTCTAACTTTGTCTGTTTTGTCTGACCCATTTTTTTGTGTATTCACTCTTTGTAGAATGATAGTGATGATTTTTAACTCAATAAACTCATTTACTTTCTAAAAATAATATGTCCTTATTTATTACATTAATGATTTCATATATACAAATATGTAAATATTTGCATGTATCTACTGAAAAACCGATACGTGCTGCATACAAATGGAGTGAAATTTTGAAATCTGCATGAAAAATTTGTCTAAAAAAGTTGGTTTGCATTCATAATGAGTATAATGCATTTAATTTTGTTGACCAGTGTTATTGGTACATATTACTGTATTTTTTATTAAATTATTATTATATATTTACTTATATTTTTAAATTATATTTTATGTTATATTTTGACGTTTATAGGCATTTTTATGGACCGCGTCCAATATTCGCGGTTTTTCACTGTTCGCGGGTGCTCAAGGGACGTAACCCCCGCGAATACCGGGAGACAACTGTACGCTATTCCAGTCATCTGCGGCTGAAATACAATGTGATAAAATAGAAACAATGATAAATGCCTTAACTATACTCTTGCAAGTAGTTCTTGACAGGCTAAAGTGATATTATAGAAAGTACCTAACTTTTGGAAGTAACAGATGCTGATGTTAGTTAGTATTGTCAACTAATTAAAATGAATCAGTATGAAAGATGTGATTTACTAGTTGACAACAGCTTAAGAAAAAAATTCAAATAGTGACATAGTAAAACCATGGAGAAAAACGTAGCTAGGAGTGAAGGATGACATACCATCATGGACAATAGTCAACAGGGTAAAATTATCACACACAAACATTTATTTCCATATTCATTTCACTCAAAGGTTGTGCAGATGTGGATGGAAAGGATGTAAAGCAGGATAGAGAAGGAACATGAACTAACAATATTGCATTTTGAGACAACTGCAGCCTTTACAACCACCATTAAAGATGTAGAATAACACAGCAGAGACACATGATGACGAAACAAAACTGCTGTATCTCTATGACATGGCAGGTTGACAACTTTCTTCTCCCCATTTGCTACAATGGGATTGTGTTCACAAAAAAAACAACAACAGTTTTCTCTCTGTTTAGCTCAGATTAGCAAGGCTGTACTGTGGAGGGAAGGAGAGACAAGTAGTTGTTACAGTATCAATAACATAAAGATAATCAATATTATAGGCTCTAGCCCTGGCTTCCCCTAATAGTTTAGTTGCCAAGCTGTCAGAAAAAAATGTCTAACGATTTTTTAAAACTGGTTTATAACACAGCAAAAAAATATTACAGCTAATTTATTCTATTCAACAATTCTATTACTAAAATATATATTTTTAAATATCTGGATAGGCATTTTGTAGTTATGATCTGTAGTATTTGTTTCTGTCTACATAATTTAGGCTCTTAATTATTTGAAAACTTCACTGGATCTCCTCTTATAGACCATCTTCTCTTAGCATTTACTGTTTGTCTTTCATATTTAACGTCATTTAAGTGTCAAGTCAGCATCTTTTAAATGGAAATCAGTAGAAACGAAGGATATGTCCTCATAGCATATTTAGTTAAATCTTCAGAAACACACTAATGATACTTATTTAGCTTTTGTTTTAAAAATTATAATAGAATTTTCACACAAGTTAATTTACAATCCAAAAGGCTTTGCTTGCTTATCTAAGGCAAAATGTGGAACTGGCAGTGATGCAAAACCTCACTGTACTTTGTCTACACCATATTTGGATACATTTATTGTATGTACCAACACCACATCACATGTAGCTACATTTTAGCAAAGAATCTGTACATCTAAATAAGCATTTTAAAAAAGTACTGCTAATTAAAACTGTTTATACATTTTAAAATTAATGTGTATATATAAAAAGAGATTTTTTTTAAAAATCTTGTCGTAATCTGAAAAATGAAGTCATTCTTTCTGATGGGATTACCAAATTTATGCATAAGTAACTTGTTATTCTAGTTTATTACTGAGTTATAAAGTCTGTTTCCATGAGTAATTGGTCTTCATCTTTATATTAGCATTTTAGTGTAATTATTTATGTTCATTATATCTACACTTAGGATCATTACCAGATAGAAATGTAAAAATTATTTTGTTTTAATTACAAGACATTTTCTTACTATACTTTCAGCCTTGCAGTATTGCCAATAGAGTTACTCCATGTTAATGCTCCAATGCTAGATCTAGGAGTATCTGACAATTTTCTGTTCCTGAAAAGATGTGAAGAAAAAATTGGGATCCCAAACAACAGCAATTTTGGTGTAGAAAACATTGCTTTTTCTATTAATTACTAGTGACATTTACCAAGGAAATGTTAGTAAAGACATTTAAGAAAAAGAGAACAAAACTAAAGTTCTGGTAATTACTTACATCTTGCTTTTGTAAAATATACTATTTTAGTTATTTAGTGGGGTGCTGATTTGTTTTTTTATTAATTTTTAGACTCCATAAATAACATGAAATATAGGATGACACACTTGAATCTTGCCATCATTAACAATCTATTGAGGAACCCTTTGGTTTAACCCCTGAAAAGTAACTTCTATCAGTTTCTTTTTAATTTTGAAACTGCAGCACTTTCAGACAAAAAAGTAAAGAAATCAATTTTCCTTGGTAAATACTGTTAATCATTTAGATAGTCATTGAATAATCAAACATTTTAGACCTAAATGAAAATAAGAAACAAAGGTTTGAGAATCTGGGCTGGGAAGAAATGCAACTAAGAAACTATAAAATTAATTTTAAAGAAGCTTATATACATTTACTTATAATCAACATAAGACATTTACTCTACTAAAAAGATGTTTTTCATTTTTTGTAATATTGTGCTATCACAATTACATGATTGAAAATCTAATGATTAATCAATGTAAACAGGTTACTTGAGATAATAGATATTCAGTCTTTGAAAAGTACTCATAACACCATCAATTGTTGCAGAATATGAAATTCTATTATATTTTCCATTTTTCATTTGACCAATTTTGTTGCAGTGTTTACAAACTAGAATATGTATTAAAGAAGTCTTTATGTTTTGCTTAAGTAGAGACATGCACCTTTATTTAAAATAGTTAGATAAATTATAATTTCACAATTTTATTGGCACATATCAGTAAAAATGTTGTAGAACAAGTATTCCTAAATGTGCGGCATGAAACATCAACAGTGCTTGCTTGAGGTTTTCTCATTTCTACAGAAACTCAGCAAAGATGCCAAATAAACCTGTACACTAATCATGTTTAAGTTATACAATTTCTCACTTGTATGTTGTTGGAATTCAGTGGAAAAAGAAACATTACTATTAATTAAAAAAAATTTTTACTTTAGCTTTTCAAATGATCCAAATTGTTAGTTAATTAGTGGTTTAACTTATATTGAGATTTTTTAGATTAACTGTGTACACTAAACTGTTAGATGAATTATTTAGCTGATAACTGTAATAGTTCTTTTTACACTTTAGGGGAAACTCTTTTAGTTTTATTTCATCTATCAATCAGTTTTTTTTGTTGTAGACTTTTTACTCAATGAATGAAGGAAGTTATTAAATTCTAGTCACTTTATATATGATGACAACAAAAAAAAAAACATTATTTAGGTAGGCAACAAAGTAGAGATCATTACATAGCAATGACATTTACACTGACACCGCAAACAGACTAAGATAGCAACAGTTCTAGAATAATTTTAGCATTAGAAAATATTTAAAATGTAAAATAATTATAATAACAAAAGTGCCTAGAAAACAAGTAGCATGAAAGAAAATTTTTTCTAAAATAAACAATGCTCTGATTTATTTTCTACATTTAAATTAATATCAAAACAATAGCTGATTATGAATATAGCATCTTACCTACAGCTCCCAAACGTAGATAAAAACTTCCGGTATGATGATTGGTATCCATGGTGATCTTACGGCGGCGACGAAAACTTGATCTGCTATCAACAGAACTGGTACGTGTGAAGGACCAAGTACGTGTGAAGGAAAAACGCGTAGCAATGCGTGCTTTCATTCGGTTTGACCTCAGCACAAACACATACATGTAGATCATGAAAGCAATACTGGTTATGTACAGGTAGATATAGAATGCCTGAAATGTGAAAATCATTTAAAAAACAGGACTGCTTTTGGCATTCCATTCTAACTCCATTTCTATCTGCTTGTTCTTCTGTTTTTATCTTTATGAATAATTACCCATCTAACAACCATGTGTTTGACATTTAAAATTTTCTATTAAAATTATAATTTTCAAAGTTTTATTTGTTTTGTTTCTTTGTTTTTTTTTCTCTAAATGATTATCACTTTGTATGTAATAACATCTATATCTGATTATTTACCTTCAGCTCATTTTTTTACGTCTAGCAATACAATGGCAAAGTTTGCATTTACCAAATTTGCTTTTAGATTTGGAAGGAAAAAAAGAAAAGTCTATGCAACTGGCTGGTAAAAGAAAGCAAAAAAGAAACCAAGTTCGGGAGGTATGCCAAATTGAGCCAGTCCCTGCCAGGAATTGAGTGCCAGTCTTTAACTTCGACCATATCTTGTAGTTTAATCACTGAGTCATTGGTCGCCCTTAAATTTTTACTTTTGTACAATAATCATGCTAATGTTTTTGGATATTTGACTGTTATATGGTAAACATCTTTAATGATAATTCAGATATTTGACTGTTAAATAAGTTATTTTAAAACTGTACTGTGATAAATCTGAAACAAATTTGTCTGATAATAATTAAGAAAATATTCCCACAATGTAATGCCACAAAAACTACCAAACTAGTCAGCTAAGTATATTCACTAAAAAAACACAAAATAGTTTCAAATGTAGACTGTGGGCACTATAGTGAGAAAAAACAGATTCACATTTCCTCAACTTTAGTAGTGCCATTTCAAATTCCATACACTACCTCTCTGGTTTTAATGCCTGTTTAAATGTTATCCTTTAACAGATGGAGTTTGAGATGAACCCTTGGACTAGAGGAATTGTTGTCATGATTGTTTTATGATTCACTTTGCCCTGCTGTATTCCTTCATGGAACTTAAAATTTCACATTCAGCACTCTGCAGAATTAGTTCACTTTCTTAAGGAAAAGATAAAGTTTAAAATATTTTGTTCATTTACTACTTTTAAAATTATATTTAAACTGACATTCTAGGAATTTTTTTTTGTTAAAATTTAAATATTCATTTACAGGCTATAGGTTGATCAATCCCTGCAGCACTATATATATGGATAAACAAATTTACAGTAAGCCTAACAGATATGGGCAAAGGAAAAGACATCACAATGTAAAAGAGTGAAGATAGTTGATGCATGTCTAGCAGATGTCACAGTAGCCAAATCAGGTTCATTGGTTGGCTGCTTCAAGAAATCAGCCATTCAAGTTTATCAGCAATGGCAAAAATGCAGAAAATATCTGCTGAGAGGTGGAATTGTGGCTGCAAACACATAGTGAGAGAAAAACGAAAAACATGGTTTTACAGGTTACCAAAGTCTAACTGTCATCAAATAATAAATCTACTGACAGAGATATTCAGTGCAGGGCAATCCGAATTTATATCCATATATACTTCATGAAGAACATTGCAGAAAATGAACTATGATAGTAGAAGACCACTGCATAAATCACTGATCATAGATACTAACATAAAAAGATGTTTTGTGTGGTATAAGGAATGTTGACATTGGACTAAGGAGGACTGGTGAAAAGTGATATCATCTGATGAGTGATACTTCACCTTTGTTTTGCACAGATGGGAGAAGCAGATTTGAAGAAAGCCATATTAATCACTCAAGCCCTCTTGTATGGTCAGAAAGGTCCAGGACTTTGGTGGGAGAGTTGTGGTTTGCGGCATGTTTTGCTGCCTTATCCTGAGTGCTTTTAGAAAGCAGAATGAATGCCAAAAGTTAACCCAGAATCATTTCAATCAAGTGCATTCAGCAATGTTTCATGTGCATCTGATGGTGATGGTTTACTTCCAAGATAATGCTTATATCTACCATGCCATGCCATGCCATGCCCACATTGGACATTTATTGCTTCAGAAATATTATAGAGATCTCAGTCATTTTCCATGGCCAGCGCAATTTTTTAAAATCTCAATCCAATTGAAAATCTGTGGGATGAAAGACACAATTGCTATTGTGATTCTTTTCTACTTCACTCCACTCTTGGGATACCTTGTAGATTCTATGCCATATTATGTCATGGTTATTATTCAGACAAAAAATGGCTCAACTTGTTACCAAATATAGATCCTAAAAAGTGGTCAGCTAGTCTATATGTATCTGCTGGATAATCAGGGAACTTACTGTGGGCCCTGAGAACATCCAAGGGATCCTGAGACAACCAGGAGACCTACCAAAAATGGAGCAAAAAGGGCTGGATCTACTGAACTTTTAGTTGAAGTAAGAACAGAAATAAGTTTTTTCAGTAGCATACAGATGGCCAATTGCAAATATAATCACAACAGTAACCATTGTGTACAAGTGACCTCATCTTTACCTTACTGCTATTTTGTGAAACAACATGCAATCTTTATTTGCCAGACTTGCACAAACAAACAAAGAAGAGAATTTTTTTCACCTTTTGCGAAAGATAACAGTAACTTTGTACTGAATAATACAATATGCTATGACATTGGTGATACTTCTGTGAATTTTTCTAAATTGCTTGCCATTTTATTGCCATTGAGTAACAACTAATGCTGTTTGATTTGGGAGGGTGAGAAGTTTTATTTCTTGTTTTTCCTTTTCACCTTAGTAGACAGATGTGATTTAGTGTTGTAATTTTCTTGAATCACTATTATTCCATGTTTGTTTGTACTCTATGTGATTTATATTAATTTTTTCAGCCATATTTTACAATCATCATTAAAAAATATGAAAAAAGGAGAAAAAAAAGAAGATGAATGAACTTTATTTGAAGTCAGACATCTGTAGAGAATTGAAATGATTTTGATGCTGATGTTGATGCTTTAACAATGGTAGCTGAATTGAAAACACACACATGGAGATGTCTATAAAAGTGATGCATCAGGATAAGCTGCTGCTAAAATCAGACTATGAAGAGAGTTGTTTTCCTTGAAGTCAAAACTAAAAGTTTTGCTCAAGAATGAAAATTTAAATCATGGAAACTTAGATAATATGGAAAAATCTAAATATTTGATTTATTTAATTGATAAAGAACTAGAAAAAGAGAAAGCCAAACTCAGAACACTAGCTTTGATATTGGTAAAACTAATAAATTTATAACCATACAAGAAAGCGGTGAGAATGTGCCATGCCCATCAGTCAAAAGAATTTTCACATGATTTTTCAGGCCAATATTTTTTCTGTTTTTGTTCTACAATACAAGAAACAAAATGGTAACTATGAAAATCATGAATGGCTTGTTTAGTTTTACATTCTTCAGCATGGTTCAGACTGTTTACAACTTAACTTTCCAGTAGTCAAAAGAGATTGAAGTTTTCTCTATGGATTGTCTGGTACACAGACATGACTAGTGTGACTTCTCTGCTGCCCATTTACTAGGCATCAAAGCAGCCTAGTCTCATTATGGCTGTCAAGGCAACATGAAGTGAATTGTGATATATTATGTGTTCTCTTTCACATGTCTGTATTTTGTTTGAAGATTCTGGTAGACATTTATCACAGAAATCAAAGCAAGAAGTGATACTATTGATGTTGAGGTGACAAATTAAGTATGTTGCCAGTGCAATGGGCATTTCATCAAATTTCTCACAGATGAGAAAGAATAAAAGAAGAATATCTGAAATTACATATGAGCTGTTCCATGAAGGAGAAGTGACAAAATTTAAATAAACTGTTTTAGTCCATTATTGACTCTGTCATCGTATGATTAACAACACATGTTGCTGCTAAAGACATCACACACTATTTCAGCCTTTTTTAGAGATACTGGAGTTGTCTGAAGTAGATATTTGAAGCACATGCTGTAATTTTGCAACTGAGCTACAAGAAAGATGTGTCATTATCTGAGTTGATTGAAAAAATTCACCATCTGAGACAATATATGTTAGTAGCATTTTGGAGCTCGTGACATTTTCTGAACTAGATTGCATGTTTCAAATTGGAAGAAATTTTCAACAGTGTTTGTTCAATAATTCAAATTTTTGTATGTAACCCAGCCACAGTTACATTAGGCGAGCAACCATTCAGTAAACTCAGATTCATCAAAAATGTCTTGTGATTCAGGACAGATTAAATGGTCTTGAGCATCAAAAGTAAACTGGCATAAGGAATTGATTTTAGTAAAGTAATTCATAACTTTTCTATGAAAAATGTATGTAAAATGTGAAAATGATAGTTGATCTTAGCTAAAATTCTCTCTTTTTCTTCATATATATTTATGCTAGCTGGGCACCTGGTGCTTCACAGAAAAAAAATGGCATTTATAAAAAAAAGGTTTTATATCTACTCATGAACATTGAATTGATGCTAATGATATACTTCTTAACATTCTGTAAGCTGTACACTTAACTTCAACTTTGTTTCATAAGAGCCCAGTTTATTTTTATTTTGAAAAAAGAATCTTGAGAAAGCGCAGAGTTTTAAAAATTCCATAACGCTTATGTTTTGTTCAGAAATCAGAAAAAGTATCTGACCAATATCTGTAGCAAATTATTAAATAAATTTTTCAGAGTAATACCATGTATGATATCAAAACCTGCTGTTGATGGATTTCAAATGGCCTTCAAGGCTGACTTTTGAAAAATGGAAATCTGTGGTCACTTCTGAGTTGAATGAGCACCGTGAAGCTATATAACACTGCCTTGAAAAAGGCCTTTATTGGCCTTTGAGGCCAAACTCTGGTATCCTTGGATCCTGCCTTTGATCATGAGGTACTTTCAAGTGGTCTCAGCAGAGTGCTGCCTGCCAGTCACAACAGGGGACCAAACAAAGGGAAGGATCCTTATCAAAAGCAACATTTGTCTTATTGATTATGGCAGAGCTTTGTTTCCTTAAAAATTAAAATCATGGTTTTTTTTTTTAAATCTGTGTTGCTCTTTTTTGGGGTGAAAATGCCTACCAGATGCAGAAAAGTGTCTTTTTTTTACTGAGTGTAAAAATGGACCAAGAAAGGTGAATCTGGTAAAAAGATGGTAGAGAATTAGTGTTTGGATATTTAGCAATATCAGAAAAAAAAAGAAAAAAAATTCAGTTCTAATTTTTTTCTGCTTTGGAGGAGGAGGATGGAAGTTCGGTGCAGAAAGCAATGAAAAAGTGTATGATTTCTGTTTATAATAATGGTCATTCAGTCAGCCCATTTCAGGTCTTGATTTTTGTGAAAAGCCTATAATTTTAAATGAAAAACTTGGTGGTATTCCAAAATTTAAACGGCAAATAGGTGACTTTTCAGAGGCTGATAATTTTGTAGAAAAACTAGAAACATTAATTTGCAAAGAAAAGTATGATACCAACTTCATCTATAATACAGATGATACCAAGCTTACAAAATGTTTAGAGAAACAGAGAAATGATTTTGGTATGAGCTAATACCAGTAACAGCCAATAGATCAGGGAGTGATTGAAACACCTAAATGTCTATATAAGTAGCAACTCATTCAAGAACATTCATTGGCTGACATCAGCGAACTAGACATTACAGAATTTTTAAAAATATCTTGATCTTAAAGAATGCTGTTAGATAGTGGTTGATTCTTGGAATTTATTCAAATATATTATACTCCAGAAGGCATGAAATACAATTTTTTAAAAATTGTATCTAAATAGAAGACCAGAGATGAAGAAGAAATTGTCAATGACATAGCAATATCACTAAAAGAATTCTCTAGATTCTAGGATTTTGATTTAGAAGATTTCAGAGAATAGATTAACTGTGATGCTGATGACTTTGGCTAGCAACTTTTAGCAGAAGAGGATATTATTGAAGTTGTACAAGAGATAATGATAAAGATTAAGAAGAACCATCAAATGCATAGATTTTCAAAAGCCAGGACTCTGCAATGACAAAGTTGAATGAGTAGGAAGAATGCAACTCTGAGCTGCTGCATTTGAAAAGATTGTGTAAATAGCTGCAAAAAGAGAGAGGAATTCTTCTTTAAAGCAGCTATCAATCATTTCTTATCTTAAATAAATTACAATATGTACTCAGTGGTAATAGTCAGTTGTTTAACACAGGTAAATAGAATCATTTATTATTTAAGCTTTAAATGATTTTTATTTGTATTAATTGTATTAATATTAATGTAAAATATATGTTCACAATATGAACTGTATGTACCTGCCTTATGGCACTGCAACATAATGTTTTAATAATGTCCAATTATTGGATCACTTTTGGTCCTAATTAGTCCAGATAATTGATACTCTACTACGTTTGTTTGAAACAATAGAAATGAAAAAAAAAACACTTCAAAGAAATATGGATGATTCTGATCAGCAAATGTCTCAGACACTGGAATGACAGCTCCAAGAACTACAAGAAGTATCCCATATATAGCACTCAGAATGATGAACAAGTTGTCCCTGTGATAATAATAAGAAAATGATAAGATATACTTACTGTAAAGGAATACATACACTTTATGTACTGTACATAAATAGTTGGCTTCAAAACATGTGCTACATATTTTATATTTGTCTCACTTTGCTTCAATTAACAATTTAATGAATCCCTAGTAACAGGTGACAGTGATGTAAATGACTACACCAGCTCAAACGTTTAACTTCTCTAATGTTAAGAAATTTTAATTTAATATCTGAAGTTATCAGATTCTCTTATTCTTGCATTATTTCACAACATTAAAACCTCTATGATGTATAAAACGTGAAAATTTTTTCTGCTAAAGAAGAAATTCTAAAACCATTCCTGTAAACATGTGCACTACTACCCTTATAGATTTGTACAGATGTCTCAGTGTATGTGGTGAGTCAACAGCCACAAAAGTCATCATGAAAATAACAATTGAAAACACGGGGTCTATGGGTTGTATGTGTGTGCACCATTACAGTAAATGACAGTTGACACCTGTGACCCATACAGATTACCAACTATTACTTAACTTTTCGTGAGATCTTTTTTCATGCTTTTTGCAGGGAGTGAAGAATTTCCTGGTATGTTTGAGATGATGATGGCTGATGACAGCATACATGGCAATCAAGTTCATCCAAAAGGTGTTTAATGGAGTTTAGATCTGGGAAATTAATTGATAGCACACTGATGTTGAATGTGTACAGAAAATCCTTGTACACCTACCTTAACAGTGTGAGAATCATTAAGATATCCTACCAGTGTCCTGCATGAAAGTAATAACATGATGCTTTAGAATGTCATCTCTACAAGATTGATGAAGTGGTTGTAAAGCATTTCCTAAGATTTCTATCACCAAACTAGTCAGTGACAAGCACACACACGCACACAGATGGATGCATAGCATTCATTTTCACCTCAGTGAACTATCAACCATTGACCCTGTGCAGCAGAAAATAGGATTCAATATTACCATCTAGAGTCTAGACAACAAATTACCTACTGTATTGGAAATCATTAGGGAAACAAAGGAAAAACTGGGTATAAATTGTAAATAACACACTACAGAATTATATCTTGTGTAATAATAAAATACTCCATAGTTGTCAAGTATTGATAGAGTAAATTGTAATTGGTTGTCATGCAAACAATCAGAAGGTGCTACACCTGCAGAAAGACTAGAAAGTATAGGCAGTTATATTATTTATAGTGTGGTGAATACTATGGTCTTTGAAAGAAATATCACATGGCAAATGTAAAGAAGCTAGTGAAGGTTATTCTACATGACAGTCTGCAGCCAAATTTTTCAGAAGGAGTTGTATCCAAGACTTTAGGGTGAATACTCAAAACTGGTAATTGACAATATACATGCTCGATTCAATGAAGAAAGCCAAAACTCTCCAAAAAGTGATGCTAATAAGTATCTCAGGGTATGTTTTCTACATCAAATACAATAAGCCAATAGATCTGGAAAATTACCTAGCTGCATTTGTGAGTGGCAACATTTCTTTAAGAACAGTGAGATACACATTACCATAAAGTGGTCTCAGTGGATGTGTAGCTGCCTGAAAATGTTTGGTGAGGAGAGGGAACCAAATGGCGAGATTGAAACAGGCAGCAGAGATAAAACAGTGGGATGACCAAATCTGAAACACAGTGCTCTGTACAGATGAGTCTAAGTTTGAACTATTTAGAAATAATTAAGGGCAGTTTGTTTGTAGGTGGATAGTTGAGTGATATAACAGTCATTGTACAATAGCTACAGTGAAGTATTGCAGTGGACCAGAATAAGCGTGGATCTGCATGTGCCAGCTACAGGTGTTGGACTTTGCATAAAACCAAAGGTATACTGAATGTTAACAAGTACAGGAAGGCTCTCATCATTCATGCTAACTAATCAGGATCTCAGGTCATTGGGCAGGGATTCATCTTCTATGACAATGATCCAAACCATAGAGCCAACACAGCAAAAACTATCTGTAATGTAAAGAGGCTGATGAGACATTCCCAAAGATGCCAATAAATACTTCATATATATATTAGCAAGTGTCTGGTATGAAAAATCTTTCAAGAGAAGTTCTAAGACCATCAACCTGGTCGTCCACTACACTTCTACTGACTTTCTTTTTATAGAGCAGTTGTAAATAGCAAGAAAAAAAAAATTAAATTTTGAGAAGGGTAAATGAATCAGGTGTATCATTTTGTATCTAGTAATATTCCTGTTATAAATAAATAAATTTAATTATACTATGAAATTTCTTAGGTCAGTTATAATTATTAAGCTTAAAATTGAAACTTTCAAATTGAGCCTAAAAAGGCCATGCAAGATTTGGGCTATATGGGATTATTATTATTACTGCTGAGAAAGTTGAACAAAAACCAAACACCCTGGATGACTTGTGGAAACTGCTACAGGATATTCAAAACAATATTTCACAGTCACATCTATATAGGAGCATGAAAACAATGGGTCATAGCAAAGAGCTTACATACTCTACAACATACTCGTTTTGTTTTTGTATATTTTCTTCAATAATGCATTGTGTATGTATTATATATGTTTTTCCGTTGCAATTACTCAATATTTGCATATATCCTGTGTGTATTTCCATATTATTTCCAATAATGTATATTATGACTTTTAATTCTAATTGACACTGAAAATATTGATGCCACGTAACTTTTTTTTCCAGGGTTTATTTTCAAAAGTGTGTTATCTTATACAGTTTATACTGAAAACAAATATAAATAGTTTCATAAAATTGTCAATATATTTAAATTTTGAACTTTTTACTTTTCAAGTATGCATAATATAATCCTTTCTGCTCTTGTTTAGCAATCATATTGAAAAAGCATTTAGTATATTATTATTGAGCAAAGTACAAAATTCTTGCAATTTTAAGCTTAATAATTATAACTGACCTAAGAAATTTCATAGTATAATTAAATTTATTTATTTATAACAGGAATATTACTAGATACAAAATGATACACCTGATTCATTTACCCTTCTCAAAATTTAATTTTTTTTTTCTTGCTATTTACAACTGCTCTATAAAAAGAAAGTCAGTAGAAGTGTAGTGGACGACCAGGTGATGGTCTTAGAACTTCTCTTGAAAGATTTTTTCACACCAGACACTTGCTAATATATATATGAAGTATTTTCTAGTTGATTTATCTTTACCAGTCTATGCATGTACAAATTTTACCTGTAAAATTATAGTTTAATGTAGGATCTGCATTATTTAAATTAAGAATTCAAACTGAAATTACATCTGGGATAAACTTGGTGCTAAACTTCTAATAGGTTTAACACAGGCTACTTTTTTATGTATAGATTTAACTAAATTTCATTTCTCTACATGATAGAATGTGGGCTAACATAAAAAGGACTTACATTATAGAACTACTGTCACTCAGTTGTTGTTCTACTTGTTTCTTTGCCTTGTATCCTGCTCTGTCTTTTCTTCCACGACCCAGTTTTCTAACATAAGTATGATCCGATAATCCTGTTGTGGGAAGTTCTTAAATACATAAATATTTTAAATGGTGTTATTTTCACAGTCTGATAACTAAATGACTATTTAAAAAAGTGGAGCAGCTGTCAAATGAGCATTGCAGCATAAACTATTTGATGCTGGATATCTCAGAAGAAGACTGACCAGCAGACAGCTTAAATAATCTGCAGAAACAGAGAGTGAAAGGGAGACATTAAAATAATTCTAGAAAATGCACAGATTAATGAATTATCTTATTTAAAAAAATATTTTAATACTTTTAGCATAGATCGTCACTTAAAAATTTTTTAGATGATCAACTACGCAAATTGGTTAGATGCAGTTAGTAAATCACTTAATACAATTTTCTGTGAAAATTAGTGGAAAATGGCATTATTAAACTTTTGTTAACTTAAAAGAGAAATAATGGCAGAGTTGGAATTTTTTTGTTATGATGCATTATAAATCTTCCTATGTTCTGAATTTACACTGGTAATGTTGTAAGCAATAATAAATTTGCAGATGCTATCAAAATTTATTCTAAAGTCTATAATATAAGTAACAAAAATAACTTACAGACAAAGCAAGAAAGTTAGTAGAATTGTCAGAGAATTAAAACAGAATTAAATGTTATTTAAAAGCAGAATTAAGAAAATACTCAATAATGTTATATGTGAGGAACTTTATAAGGGAATGTTTGTTCTGAAAAATTATAGTAATTATCAACAAGAGTTTGAAAATTAGAGAGCAATGCATTTCAACTGTAAATGAAGCCAAATTGATGCAGTGACTGGTGAATGTGTAAAACACCACTGGGTAACCTTGACTGTGTAGTACAGGTGTGAAGTTCTTGATGAAATATAAACTTTGGAATAATTTTGAAATTAAACCATAGAAAAAGAGCAAGACAGTGTAGGGTTATAGAATATAGAGACAATGTATAAAGTTATAAATCATTTCTCTGTGCATAGGCCTGGAGATAGAAGCATAATTTTAGTTCATGACTACAATGTAAGAAGTGCATTTCCAGTTCTACCTTGAAGGCAATGTATATTTCAAAAACAATCTTTCTCTAAAGGACAAGATAAACTTACAAATTGATTACAATTTCTAGATGTCAGTCCTATTGATAGAATCAGTGGGTTACATGCGCTAAACATGCAGACAGACAAAAAGATCCTACATCATCCTACACATGATATTACTTGAGGATGAGTAAGAAAAATGAACATCAGAAACATGTATAATTATGGTGTGTGGTGACTGCATACATCTATAAGGTATTTTTATTATTTTTTAAAAAATTTCTGACTAGTCAGTGTAATTTAGTCTATGGATTTTTAATATTAGAGATTTTAAATGTGTTTAATAACAATTAATTTTTTTAATTTTCTAAAATTTTACCTCACACAAAATCATCTTTTGTTGATTTTATGACCCAAATACTAAAGAGAATTTTCTGAAATTCATTCTAATTTAGAATTTGTTTACTTTATCCTGATGATTATGGATGCTAAATGGCATGTATAGAATCTTTTTATAGATACTGGTCCTTAGCTGAAAGACTAAACCAACAATAACAAAATAATCAGCTGAAGCCCTTTTAACTTTTGATACAAACAACCAATATCTAATTAGTGCCATTTTAATTTGATGATAGTATTATCAGGAACATACATGTCTTCTTATATCTGTCATTATGGTAATATGTATTCTACAACAGACGGGATTTCGGTAATTATATATATGGAGCTTCACTAAAATCTAAATATGAAACATTCATATTATTATTCTGGTTTTAGTTAATTAGAATGTTTGAAACAAATCACCAGCACTGACTGATAACCAGTTTGAAAACTAACAGACATTCCTACAGCACTGGGATGATTATATACATAATCCATAATGGAAGCCAAACTTTATACACATTTAAAAAAAAAATACATACAGTATTTGTAACAATTAAGTTTAGAATGTTTAGTTACATTTCAGCAGCAAGTACAGTTCTTGCATACAGTAGTTAACTTGCCAATTTATTTAAGTTGCCTGGAATCAACATCAGAGTCTAGAAACATTTTTTTTTAAATGAGTCTTTTGATAAATCTTAAAAGATTTTGTGAAGTACAGAACAGAGTTTATGTGAATATAATTTAAAAGCTACTGAAGTCTACACAGTTTTGAGAAAAATACTAATAATGTCTTGTATTTTGCTATTTCATTTCTTAAAAAAATATGGTATGTTAGCATTTACCAAAAATCATCCTAGCCAGACAGGATGGACTAGTCGTACTATTCTACAACTGATTTTGCTGAAAATGATGGGGTGCTGGCTGATTTGTCAAATGAAATGATTCATTGTTGAGCACACTATGACTAATGTAGTGACAACACCTTAGAAAAAAAAATTATGACATTTCTAGCCTTTATTTAAATTGTGATGTTAATTATAGTTGTACACAATGCTAGATTTACCTTCTCTGTTGTCCTACCCACACCAATGTCATAAACACAAAGCACTTTTAATCACAGTTTCAGGTATAACAAACTCAAACACCTCAGTCCAAGTTAGGTTCATTAGAATATAATTTCCTATCTTTTGGAGCAAGATTTTTTATTGGCGAAGTCATCATTAACATCATATGAAAACGTTCAAAAGTTCAGACTCGACGGTGAGCAAAGAAGTCATCTTTTACATGCTTTAGATTGGAAAAGATCTCTCAGAACTACACGTAGTAATCAGGGCACAAAGAGAAATGTACAAGACTATCTGCTTTTGGATAAATCATTTGCAGTTTATTAGTTCTGATTTATTTGTGGAATGGTTTTGTCAAGCATATCAATGCTCTTCAAAGGTGCATGCATTCATTAGCTAGGGCCTCTTCCAAATCATCAAAGTACTGATTAAAGAGGTTTACAACCTGAATTTTCAAAGCATTAGTGCTGAAACTAGTGCCACCCATACTTGGGTTACAGCCCTTACTCAAGTTGCTCTCTAACCCTGGGACTTATCGGTTCATGCAGAAATCAGGCTATGGTTTGTATATATATATGATAGAAAATACTTAAATATAGAAATAAATAGAAGCTTTTAAAAAAATTTTTTATATTTTTCACTCAATAATAGATATAAAGTTAAAAAATTTATAAACTTAAACGGCAGTTGTACACAGACGTTAGACATGAAAATGTAACACAGATAATAGCAATCAGATCAGATGTAAACTTCCTTTACATTCTCCATGTATATTAAATAATGAGAAACAAAATCATCTTATTAATTTTACAATAATATTATTAATATATAGTAAATATTTGGTTAAGGAAGTTACTTATATTCTGGCTTAATTTATAATTTAACACAAATTTATTTCATAAATAATATAGAACAGATTATACTAATAGAAATTTGAGCATTTGTAGCAACCAGGTGTTTCAAAGTCAGTATCCAGAAATATTATTTTTATCTTTTTCATATTATTCATGGCTTCTTAAAAGCAGCAGAACTATGTAAATTATTAATGTTTTTCTTTAACATAAATATTGAGGTTTTTATTGTTTTATTTTACACAGAAACATTTTTAAAGAAATGATAAGACACAAAAAAGAAAGACATTTGCTTTTATTTGAATCAATAGAATGCTTTTGAATGATTCAAGCTGCTTTTGACCTGACTATCTCATCATTTTATCAGAAAGTCTGGTGTGGTGGGGGTGTGTGCTGACTAACCAGATAATGTAAGAGAGAGAGAAAGAGAAAGAGTTGTCAGGGTTAATTAAGGATAACATTTGGCTTATGGTACTGCAATAGCTGATGATGGACGGGGATGAACAATTATGAGCTTTACCATGCATAATGATGTCACTGAGTTTAAATTGTGACTCTCAATAATGATATTTAATGAATGTGGCCCAGAGTGCCATTAGACTGCAGGTATTGTACACTTTATTAGAAATGGTTTTATGTGTACTGATATAATTCAGAGTAAAGTTCCACACAAAAGACAAACAGGAAAGTTGAGCTATTAGGGATGTGTAGAGAACTTAGACAAAACAATGGGATGTCATCATCATGAACTATAGGGCTCAGTTTTGGACTCAGTATTCTTTTTGATTTATATGAATGATGTTGATAATGCAATAAAATTATTATTAAAATGTTTTCAGGGTGCTAAAGGTAAATTTAAATAATGTATTATATTGATCATTAAGTCATATAAAAGAATTCAATGCTAAAATTGTACAACTATATAAGCAGGCAATAAGATAATTATAATCATTACTAATATACAAGTGATGCTAAATGGGAAAATGTAATTTTAGAAAAGCATCTCAGAGTAATTATTAACCAAAATTTCGAATGTGAAGAACAGCCCATTTCAATAGAATATTGCCAGGAGTAGTTAAGCAGAGTATCAAACATAAAACTGAGGAACATCCACATCTTAAATAAACTGCACATGCTTGGAGGGAGGAATCATTATTTAAAAATTGGTGTTGATTTACTGGGGGGATATTCAGCACATTTTACTCAAATTTTTCTATGCTTAATGCATTTTTTTGAAATGTAGACATTTAAGAGAAGACCTAATAGAAATTTTCAAAATATTCAAGGTTTTGAGTCTTTGAACAGGGAAACAATTTTTGGCTATTTATGGTTAATAAGGGCCATAAATAAAAATTAGCCAAGATCCAAGATGGTTAAATAGCAGAATATTTTGTTTTGTATAATAAAATTTTTAATCAGTAGAATAAATTACTGACAAATTTAGTTGATAATGGAAATAGTAGAGGAGATTGGGGATAGTTGTCAAAGCACTAGTAATTCCTTACCCCTTTAACAAACTATCCCCATTTTCACCTACTAATCAATTTATAAACTATATTGATTGCCAATTTTGTTGCTTATCAACCCTCGCATAAGCCATAATGACGTTTTTTGCAAAAAATACAATAATTTAAATACTATCCTTTCTAGGAAGTATACTGTATTTCTGAACTTTATTTTAATCTTTTTATTGGTTATTTTTGTCAAAGCTGAACCATTTTAAAATGTACTACATGACATAATTAGACACGTGTAGAAAATATCATAAAAACAAATTAGCCTCAGCTAATTATTGTACTTTACCTTTTATAGATATACTAATCATTTTTATGGAAGAACATCTGATCATTATAAAAATTTCTTAGATGTAAAAGCACATCGTGGCTTGAGTTTTAAACACATTTTTTACCAAATTATTAAAAACAATTTAATTTACATATATTCAATAAGAAATTGTTTTAAAACAGGAATAAATGTTATTTTTTTTACATGTTTATGAAAAAGTGTGAAATTTTAAAAAATATCAGGAAACTTAGAGAATTAAAGTATTAATTTCTAAGTAGCAGGATGTATGGAAAGAAGAAATGTTAAATAGCAACTGAGTACATTAGAATATTAACATTAAAGGACATTTCTGTTAATACAACCTTTGCTCACAAAACAGAAATAAACCTGAGAAGAGGAATGGTTTTGACAGAGTTTTAAAAAATGAAAAATTTGAGATGATTCAACTAAACTGAAATATATTTCTGACATATAGGATTTGAATGAATGCTGAAGTTGTATTTTATGACATTTGATATAAAATACTGTTTTTAGTCTTGCAAATGCTGACAATAAACTTATCATATCTTTAAAATGTTATTTTTCTTCTATTATACATTGTAGGAAATGTTTCCCCTGCCAGTTAACATTTATTCTCAGTTTAAATTGCCACTGCTTTGTTTTTGTTTGGTGTTCATATTATTATTCTGTTGGTTTTACAAATAAATCAGTGTGGGATGTGTGTTGTAATATTGGAGAAGAAATCGTTTAGAATATGAGCTGTACAAACTGGAAAAAGATCAAAGCTTAAAAATCTCTTTTCATGTTGTTTTACTTGTTAGATATTCTTTAAAATGTTGTAAAATTGTTTTCTCACTTTAAAAATGTAGAAAAAATTACAATAAATAATGGATAATAAAGTGTTCCTTACTGTTTTCTTCCTCATATTTGAAGAATGTCACTGATGGAATCTCTGAAATTTGCCCTGCACACACATCTTTTTCCTGCCTATTGTCCACTGAAATGATTGTGTTGGGTTCCATCTCATGCTTGTATTCATCATTTCCCCACTTATTCTCTATCTGAATTATAGTATTTGGTTGTATTTCTGCTTCACATTGATCTTTTTCTTGCTTATTCTCCAGCTGAATAATGTTTTCTGGTTGCATCATTTCTTTATATTCATTTCTCTTACTTTCCATTATTGCATTCTGCATAATTATGCAATCAGGCTGCTGCTGCTGCATATCATTTTCATCCAGCTCTTTTTTGTTTACATTGGTTGGTTTCACATCTTTCTTTAATTCATCCTCAGTTTCAATAAAGAAAATTGGTTGCTTTTTTTTTTCATCTTTTTGTTTTTCATTTACACCTATCTTTTCCAACATCACTTTATTTTTGCCCTCTTCCAGGTTATCTTCATAGTGGTCACTATAGCCATTCAGCAGTAATTTCTTTTCTTCTGGCTCTACTATCTTCAGCTCCACCAAGCTGGTCAACTCTGTGGACATTTTTGTCTAAAAGTACAAGAAAAGATATGTTCAGGACAAGAGACAATGAGGACAAAGACAGGGGGGCTAGAGTCTTTTGCATTTGTACAGCAGCATTGAAATCTGATGCTTGCTTACTGTAAGGTTAGATTCACCTTTGGTATCAGCTTACTTACTCGTGTATCTATGAAGTGAAACAAGGGTACCTCTGTTTCATATCATAGTACAATAAAACATTTATCAATATAATCATAGAGTAATTATTTGTCTTTTAATTAGATTTCTGTTTTTGTTTTTTAAATAAATATGGTACCTAGTTTTGTACTCTATTATCAAAATTCACAAAAAATATTCAAGTTTTAAAACAGAAACTTTAATTTGAGGAAGTGAATGTTTAACAGAAATTTTATTTTATGTTACCAAGAGTTTGTTTTAGGCTCTTTGAATTAGAACAGTAAACATTTAAATATACTCAAGGTGTTTCTGGTGGATTTCTCAACTGTGTACTATTCTTTGTTATTCACAGGACTCTCAGTGTATGATTATTTACAGACCATCTGTCAGGTTGGTTAGGTGCTTTCCACCCCATGTAAAACTTCTAAGCCATAGTCACCTTGATGCCCTTTTGGCTCTCTCACTCAGGTAATTTGATACTATCTAGATGAGAAATTAATAGTTTTCCATGCTTTTCACACTGATCTTCCCAATAGTTCTCTGGCACCTACTCTTACTGAGAAAAACCACACTTTCTATCCTTTTACCACGAATTCTTGGCTCAAGCCTTCATATTTTGTCATTTCCCTTCCTGTAGCACTTAGCTCAATTAAGAATATATTTCTTGTATTTTTTTCCAGATGATGATATCAGGTTTGTTATACCTATATCTTCTTGAAGAAATACTAATTTCTGTCTCTCATCTGGAAATACTGTCCAATTATTTGCTAATGTTAGAGTGGCTATTTCCTTTGATCCTTCAGCATTTTTAGATATGTTCTTCTCTTTTTGCAAATTTTATGAATGGGGCTAGCTTCTTAACTTTTTTGCATGTTTTCATTTCTCTTCTAGCTTTATTAATATCTTTAAAACAGTATCACAGCACCATCTATATTTTCCTTGTATTAATGGTACCTTACAATTTGATTTTGCTCTCCTTACATATAAAACAACTAGCTTCTCTTTTCCTACAAATTTTTAGTTTACATGGTGTCAGTAACAATAAAGATTTTGTGTGGAAATATATTGAAAATTTGGAGAAATATGCAAAAATAAGTACTTTAATAAAAAAATCACAGTATTTTACTAACCATTCTTTGACATTATATATAAGTATATAGTGAGCACTAATGATAATAGTTATTGTGTTTATGTGATGATGGCTGCTATTTCTTATATTGTGAGAGTAGAATGTGTTCAATATATGATTTGAACTGATGCATCTATCCACACTCTGTCAGCCTTCTGCTTGTGCGACTTCATATAGCCTTGAATGTTCAAGACTATGTCACATTCAGAAAAAGATTTAGTCATGTCATGTCATGTCAGTTTTGAGTCATTTACTTGGACAGGATTCTTTTGTTTAGCTGTGAGACAAAACCAGAGCTCTGAAAAGACACTCACATTGACAGATCAGTACAGAAGAGTAAAAGTTGTTTATACAAGTTTAATAACTTATTATCTAGCATTTTGGAATGCAATATTTATTTTTAAAAAATCAAATAAAAATATATTTGCTTTATACATACTTTTGTATTATTATGAATTTAATTTCTATAAAATATAATTCCTAATTCAAATTTTCTTCCTTCTCTTCCATTGCATATATGCGCTTACCATTTTCTGAAGACCTGCATATTTTTGTTGTACAAAAGACATTGAGCCCCAGATAATATGGCATTCAAAATAAAACAGTAAGATGTTCATAAATTACACTATTTCTTCAAAATTTTCACAACAAATAAATAAACTGCTGAAGATTTTAATTAATAGATAAGATTTGCTTCAAAACTTTTATTTGGAAAGTTGAAGTGGCATAATCAGATTAAACCTGATAACTGTATCTAATGAGATATTCTGCAGTCACTGTTGTTTTCACAGCATAACAATTTTGTCAAAAGATGAATGCTTGACAGTAAAGAAATTTCTGATTGAGTGCATGTTGAACCACAGCTTTTACTGACATAACAGATCTTATGATTGGCTGTCATTGGTTTCAAAGGTAATTTTTCCCTTCTATATTAAATTTCCATATGCAGTAGAATGTATATTTCTCAAATTGTACATCTGGTATATTGAAAATTAGGCTTATCTTATATATGCAAATTAGTACAGTAGTGATAAAACTGAAAACCAAGAATTTAAAATAAAATTAGATTTAAGCTTTACATTTTTAATATCCCAGTGTAACTTCCATTTTTGTTAACGCACTTGTAGTTCAGTATTTAGGCATTTATTTTATCAGTATAAACTAATCTCAGCTATTTTTTGGATGAAATTTTCTGCTTCATTATTTTATCAGTGTTTACATAGTTAAGATGAATACTATACAAATACGCATTACTGTGGGTATATATTGTATCTGCAACAATTTATTATATTGTCCACTTTTTTCTACAATGTGTGCAAAATTAACAGAAGTTTACATATTATCAGAATAATCTGTCATCAGTGGCAGTACAGCATAATTGGCTATAGAATGACTATAAAGCTTCCATGCTTTCAAATCTAATTTCTTGCATTTATTGGGTCTTTCTTCTGTATCTTCAGTAAAATCAACATGATTTGCTCTATTTGCAACACACTTTCTTTTCAATTGAGCAAACAAACAAAAACAAATATTTGGGAAGGTTACTATATTGTTTATAAAAACCATAGGTAAGAGTGGACACTGAAAATACTGATGTAACCAATCACTCTCCTTCACTTTGGGAATCTCATCATCACTAATTATAGGAAAAATGATTATTGACAAAAGTGGAAGTGGGTTTCACTAGATATGGATCAATAGCTTTGTGTTGCTTTTAATGTTTGCTTGTTAATCCTATGTATAATTTTTTTCTGTAAATTCAGAAAAAAAAAAACATTTTATAAAAAATAAAAAAATCTACAAAATTCCATTTTTTTGTTTAAAACTAGAGAAAAAATGTGTGCAATGAACTTTTTTCAAAATAGTTTTAATACAGAAAACCTTGTATATTTTTGTTTTAATCCCTGCTTCCAACCCCACATGTCTACAGTCAACTTAATTTCACACATTGCTGCTGATTTTATACAGACCCCACTATTAATATTTATAGTGATTTTTCACTAGATTTTACCTTAATTTATTAATATTTCATCTTGACATTTCACACTTTCATTTTTGATTAAATGACATTTATATTAAGTCATGTAAGTCTGTCTCACATGACAGTATGATAATTTCCTAGACAATATGAAAATAAAGAAATAAAGGTTTACCAATTTAGAATGAAATATACTTTTTACATTTTGCAGTAATTATATATTTACAAATTTCAAAGTTGGAATGAGGTGAACTAGATAATCTTGATTTTCAGATGACATTTGATCTTCTCTTATTGGTTACTGTATCAACTCAGTCAGCAAGAGACAGGTTGGTGTTGATTTCTCGACCCCATTAGTAATTTGAATATCAACACACTAAACACGAAATGCAGAAGAAACTCCTTGCATGAAAATTGATCTCTAAACTTTTGATGATAGGATAAAAATAATAATATCTGATAGATGTAGAGTAATGAACCATTGGGAAATATTTTGAACATGCATAAACATCATTTGATACTGGAAAAAGTCAAATTTTGAATAGCAACACAATGAATCAAAGATATAGTATCTATATGTTGAGTAATTGATGCATATAAAAATAATAAATATTCATTTTAACATATTTTACTTTTATTATTTAATTATTTTAATATTGTTTCCTACTGTACAGTGTAACAAAATTAGATGTGTGCAGTTATCACTATCATTTCAAAATGGTTATAAATCTCAAACTAAAATAAAAATTTCTTTTAAAAAGTTAAAAATAGATAGAGCAAATTATGGAAAAAGAAAATTATTCAAGCTAGCAAAAGTTAACAATAAAATGTTTATTAAAAAACTTTTGAGAAAAAAATCTTTCCATAGAGATGTAAAGAATGTCTTGCAAATTTAACTTTACAAATCATGGGAAACAGCTGCACTTCCTTCCATGTGCACTCATAACTGGAGCAGTGGTTTATATGAAATATTGTACCAATGAACCTGGGTTGAATATTATAGTTTAAAAAAACTGTTAGCGATATAATACAATCAGAGAATAATTTACAATCATAATCAACACACATCTATAAAAAAAAGATTCTTTTTGGTTCAGCATTTCTATTAAGCATGGTATGACATTTTTACATATCAGTGGATATTTCTGCCACTTACAGCCCTTCATTACTTTGGGAAGCCCCCTGTTTTGACTTTTGAGGCATAAGGATATTTCACAGCAGACAGTTAGGTGACCTGGAGACAATGCAAATTACATCTTGAGTGTGGTAAAGGTACAAGCCTCACTCAAAAATCCCTGAGAGAAAACCCAAGTGCTCAGTTCATGAAGTAGAGTGACAATAAATCATACTAAAGACATACAACAAACACAAGTGGTTGCAACCAGGATTTAAACCCTAACCCTCAACCTTGGTAGTCCAGTAGCCTAACCACTGGATCATCACCAGACAATCACATTTTCTGTATAAGCTCCTTATTAGAGCAGTGAGATGCCAGTAAATTGAAAATAATTATCTTTACAGACAGTAAGTGCAACATATATATATACCAGGGGCGGACTGAGCCATCGGTCACTGCCCGAGGGCCCATAGCTACAAGGGGCCCACAGCTGCAAGAGATTCCCATATAAATTCTATTAAATGAATACTCCAATATACTCCAGATGCAGTCTGAGACAACTAATTTTTAAATTTTTTTTTGAAATTGACACCCCCCAAACCGCCCTCCCCTTATCTGGCGCTTTTTAGCCTCTGACATCAGCACTAAGGGGCCCAGTGAACAGTTATGCCCGAGGGCCTATAATACTCTCAGTCCGCCCCTGATATATACATACATACATTATGCTGACTGACTTACTGTTGCTAGTTTTATGTAAGATTTATAAAATTCAAACTAACAAAAGAACTATATTTGAGACTATCTGAATGTATAAACTAATATCAATACTAAATGTTAAGAAACCTGTCAGATGATCTGCTAAGCTTTTAGATTTGAAAATATTTAATGCATTATTTAAAACATTTTATCCATCAGATGGAGATGATAAGAAAATAGCAGGAGAATCAAGTTCAAATAAAATTTATTCACATATTCAGTAGCTTATTTTTTAATATACTGCATTTATATTCCTGGATAATTAGGAGTGTTTTTGAGTAATTATTTAAATAAATCTCTTAAGGTGCCAGTTTTCTTCTTGTGATCTTTTTAGTGCTAAACAAGACAACAAAAGAAAATTGTCATTTTGTGTACTTGGTTTCCATGAATACAAAAAAAAGGACAGAAAATGTATTGTTATTTTACACACACACACACACACACACACAAACACAAATAATAATAATAATAATAATAATACCATCAAAACTTCATAAAAATGTTTTTCATCATTGCTAGAAGACAAAAGGATATCAGAAATTTGCTTATTAAAAATGATGAGATAATATTATAGAATTTAGCTGTCTCATTGAAAGATTTGGTTGACTAGGAATATGACTGTCTCGACAATCAGATATGGTTTGGACATTGTCCACTTACTGCCACTGATGTATATCAACGGCATGATGCAGTCTGGCAGAATCTCATCTTTGTACCAGTGATGTTAAAACTGCCACCTTTAAAGAAGACAGTGAGTTTGGTTTTTTTTGCCTATACCATCTCATTCCCTCCACCAAGATGGTTGACCTGTTGTATGTAATGTACAGTATAGTATGCACTTCATCATTTAAAAACATTTTTTTTTTAAAAATTGACTCTTCTGAGGAGAAAGCTGATCTGATCACAGTACACACATCAGGAACTGTACAACAGGGTCACAACAGCAGCCAACATGGCTAAGTATAATGTTTTTTGGTTATAAATTAGCAAGCAAAATGTTCATTCAGAAAAATTTATAAATTTTTACTCTTTAGTGTGTATTTCCTTAACAGAATCACAAATGGTGAAAATTTTCATTGTTTCAGCATGCTTAATGGCTTCCTGAAATAGGCCTTAAAATAAATTTTTTATGGATGCAGATATGTTTGTGATTTTTTCTAGATAAAAAAATTGTCAATAAATTACAAAATGGTCTTGTAATGACTATTCTTAGTCACATAATCAACTTGTACTTGAGTATTATCTCATGCTGACAGCACTGGTTTCACCAGAAAATTTTGACATGACTTCCAATGATCTGGAAGATCACAGACTATATTCTCCATCTAGATCAAATATATACGAAAGTGATTTGTAGTGATCTTAACAGCCTCTTCAGAGCCTGGTGTACATCAGGCATTAGATTATCAGAAATTGTTTTCAAATAAGAATGTTACTTTTACCCTACCTCAGAACAAGCAGTAGTTCCCATAATACAGGTCAAGTTTTCTGAAGCTTACACTAGCAGTGCTATTGTTCCAGATATCACATGTATGATTGGCTGTTGTTGTATCACAGAGAGCTCGCTATCACTTTTTTAGTCAGATCCTAACCAACAAGCATTATATGACTGCTGACAGTCCAAACTCAAATTACACAGAGACCAATAAGATGAAAGTAACAGATACTATTTCATAAGTCTGACATGTTTCTTCAATTCTTTTTTTTAATGCTCTAAATATGATAATATACTGTTCTTTTTTGTGTAATCCCAACCATAAGAAATAGATTATGTAGATGAGTCAGGCTTTAATATACTCATGCCCCTGAGACTTAACAAACCTACACCAAATTTTTAAACACTGTTAATTTTTAAAATATATTGATAAACATTTAGGATGCAAAATATTTATGATTTTGTACAATAAGAATAGATTAATTCTTTTTAAAAATTAGTGGGCAGTACCACAGAGATAAAGAATTAATTATGAAAGTTGTCTCTAGTTTCAAGCACATTATAACTTCAAGTTAGTACAATGATTGATTGAAGAAACTGGTTTCTCTCTTACTAGCTTTATCAGCTTAGCCTTCAGCCATTTTATTGGCTCATTAAAACCAATTGGTTTCTTTGTTGAATAGTGCAACCTTCACTTGTAACATGGGCAGTTTGTTTATTGAAGAAATTTTGTTTCTACCAATTTGTATGTTGGTACAATTGTGATTAATAATTAGTATTAGAGACTACTGTTAAATTTAGAAAACATCAACCAAAGTTGGAATTTCAATTAAATCAATAAAATATGAATAAAGTGAAACATTGTGATTTATTTCAAAACACTTTTGTTGATCCCAAAGTTATGGTGTACAAATGTCAGTATTTATGGTTATTTTTTGAATTAAATAAGACTTTGAACATATTTTTATGTAATATAAAAAGAAAAACTGTATTTTATTTTCTTGGTAGTTATTTAAAAAAATGACAGAATCGGCTTTCTGAAAGATTTTACTTATTTTGAAATATTTGTATTTTGAACAAGGGAAACTTTATATATATATATGCCATACATAATCATGCACAAATTGTATTTATAATTTGTTTGGCTTTTTGCCTAGAATAACTGTGTTTAATGCTAAAATATTTAGTTGTTGATGTTTTAATTAAATAAATATATTAAAATTATAAGAATTTGAATTCTAGCACAAAGCATACTGACATGTTTCATATAAAGTTAGATTATACTGATTGGATTAAATTATATGCTATCTTTTCTTACATTAATCATTTCTTTCTTACATTTGAATCTCCAAAGTCTATTTTTGTGGCACCAAATAGTGCATATGGTCATGCAGTAATAAATTTGATCCGCATGGAATCTTTTATTGCAGTTGTCTGTAAAAATTGAAACGGTTGAGAATACTGTACAGGAATTGTTAAAGCAGGAAGGTCAAAAGATATACACTTGATGACTGCAAAACAACTAGACTGTTTACACAACACTTTTGTCCATTAGTATAAGCATTTATGACATGAACAAATTACCTCCTATTACTTCAGTGACAATTTTTTTAAAGGATACTTTGTCTGCATTTGTATTGAAAGATCAACAGGAGCCAATGCACTTATTTAAAAAAATAACATTCAACATCAGAACCAACAGACATCCAGAATTGATCCTTACTGTTTCATCAGGGTTTTGGTTAGGCAAAGTGTCAAATAAGTCACTCAGAGTGTGCAAACAG
This sequence comes from Nautilus pompilius, assembly GCA_018389105.1. NCBI lineage: Eukaryota > Metazoa > Mollusca > Cephalopoda > Nautilida > Nautilidae > Nautilus > Nautilus pompilius. The sequence goes on from JACATO010000687.1 coordinate 1,191,523, forward strand.
ATACTATGGCAACAAACCATTGCTGCTGAACCCTCAAGTTTAGAAGGAATGTAAACATCCTACAGAACACTTGTTACAACAGAATGTGAAACAAATAGAGTCCATAAATAGTGGAGTTGGATGATATCTTACCAAGTCCATGAAGCAATATATTGTAGTGTCTGCAGGATTGTTTGTTTGTTGTTTTTTTAAGTTATACACACCCTGCATGGAGAATTTTTTCTTTTTTTAATATTAAAATATCAATTTGATATACTTTCTTTCAAAGAAAAGGAATACTTTTATGAAATGATATGATATTAAAAAATACAAAGCAGTCAGCAGAGGAAAAAATCATTTTTACTTTAGTTTTTATGTCACTTAAAGAACTAATAACTGTCACTTATCAACTCTCATCATTTAATATCATATAAATTTTATGTAAAAGTGGTATGTATTTTGAATCCATACATTAGTCATTAAAGATGACATAATTATATTTTCCCCATGGTTAGTATCTTTTGCATGGTTTATCAGTAATATATGACACTTAGAAAAATGAATAAAAAATATATTACCAATTTAATGGAGGAAATCTGATACAAAAGTATGGATGGTGAAGATAGAATACAATGGGCTGTGAATGTTTGATGATTTAAAGTGATGTGGAAGTATTCCAAGAGCACCAAGAAACTATGAAGTACTGCAATTGACCATAATACTAAAAGGTGAGGTGCTGGCTTTAATTCTGTCAAACAGAAAAGAATTATGAAGCTACAATACAGTCAAGACAATGAAAAATCTATGCATCCCACTTAATATTTAATTTCTTATTCTATGCAAAGATGGTTTTGTAAACTATCAATTTTTTGCAGATGGATTGGGAACAAGACTGTAACTATAGATGAAAACATCAGCCTTTCCTGGACAAACCTTGACACTTTGAACATCAGATTTAATGTTTTGTCCTTAACATACTTTTATAGAAAATAAAGAATACCAGATTTCAGGTTATTGTTTTTTTTAACTTTAAAATCTCCATTATAAATATTTATCTTGGTAATTTTTTGTTTTTAAAATTTTACTATTTATATTTTAAGGATAGCATTAATAAAAATTCTTTAGAAAAATATCCAATTATGACTATTAGATTGCTAAAGTCAAGGGCACAAGTTTGATTCCTGCACAGGACTGACTTGATTTGGCACACTATCTCCCTGGTGCGGTTTCTTCTCACTCTTGTTCACCAGTTGGCCAGATGGATTTCCTCAGAACTTTCCCGCTTCCTTCCATATCTGAAAAATGAAGATATCAAGTAGGGGATTTCCAGGTACACATGGTTATCTTAAGAACGTTCAATTGTACCCATATAACTTTCTTGGTCACCAGAGCTAAGATCCCACATCTCTCTCTTCTAGCTCACTACTGTGATGTGTTCTTAAGGCTTCAAAGTCAGGATGGTGGAGCATAGCACAAAGTAGCAGAACTTGTTTAAATATAAAGATGTTTTACAAAAGAAAATCTCTCACTAGAACTTAGTTAATGGTGGACAGACTGCACAATGAACCATTGACACCAGTTAGATCCTGACCCCTTCAAAAACATAAATGGATATTATATGGTTTATTTAAACAATGCCATACCAAAACTGTTTGTACTATATAGTTTTCATATGAACAGCTGTTCAGTTTTTTTTAGTTGATTAATTATTTTAAACTTGGCAACAATTTATAGTGAATTTAAATATTGGCAGAAAATGGAATGTGTAATCAGAAATATTGTATGTACTCCAGGTTAATCAAGTTTGTGTTTGCTGTACCTCTAAGGCAATAGTTTTGTTTCCAAATTAAATAAACAGTTGGTAGACTTATCGTTATTTATTGAACTGCTAAAGTTTAAAACAATCTTTTCATAGGATTAGTATTACAAAAAACAAAATAGGCTAAATTACTTCAACAAAAGTACAACTGAATTTTTTCTCAGGAAATAGTTTCTTGAATTCATTTAGTGTGTGTAGTGGACAGTACTAATCCAATTTTATGTGCACCATTTTTCTAAATGAACATCACTTATACAAGCAAAATTACACATCTATACTTTGCTCTTGTCATCAAATCCAAACAAAGCTAAAAACATATGCATGAAGCCATTTTAGTGTTTTTAAGACAATGGAATTTTAACAAGATTGGAATAAACTTATCAGTTGACATGTTTAATACTCTCTTTATTAATTCAACTACTCATGTCACCTTAGAGACAAGACATCAGTCCTGATGTCAGTCCATCTTAAATAAATAGAAGGAAATCCCACTTGGCATGATTTTTATAGTAAGTTACATTTATGAAAAGCACAATCAAAGCCACAGTCATCTGTCAAAAGATTTAAGATTTAGTCATGTTCTCAGTTTTGTTTATTTAGATTACCTTTATTTACTGAGACAGGAAAAGAGCAAGTTAGTCACTACAAGGGTGCAGGAAAGCATTTTGGGTTACAAAAAGCCTTTATTCCTACAACAGATATGAAATCTTTTCTTTTATAAAATTTATTTTCTGTTTTAATAATAAAAAAAGAAAAATGGCCTGATGTCTCAGGAACATTGCTAAAATTTATTTATAAATGATCATGCAAAATGAGATTCAAACTTTATCAAAATATAGAATTATACATTCATTCTTCAATACCACTATTACAATACTGACAATTACTGTTAGAAAATTCTTTTATATGGTGATATTTTGATATAAAATAGATAATGTATTGTTTATTGTACCAAATACTGATTCTTTCAGACCACCTGTTACATGCATAACTATTCAGCAGTCTTTGCAAAATTCATACTGCATCTGTTTGACAGAGAATTGAATGTCCTTAGTTATATTTTAATGACAGTTAAATTTATTTTGATTCATGTTGCATTGCAGAGACTTCAAATTATGAAATTAATTTTTAGTGAACACTTGAATTCTGTTCTTAATAAACAAAATATCTGTGCCACTATTCTTTTTCTTAAAAAATAAAAAATAATCTGCATATAATTTATTTGTTTTCTTTTTACATTACAGTTCCTGTCTTGTTATTTGTATTATTTAGTTTTCAATGGATATTGCTTTATTTGAGATACCTTAGTTAGTCGTCTTTATTGATAATTCTTATGTTTTTAAGTTAATGAAACTAAGAAACGTAAAAAAAAAAACAAGGCAAAGAATATGAAAAAAATTGTAACAGCCAAAAAACTGGTTAATTTTCATAATTATTTGTTATTGCCAGTTAATATTTTTAGTATAACATTTTGTTTATATATTATCTGTAAGGTGTTAATTCACTAAAAGTAGAGCAGAATTAAGAATATTACAAGAAAGTATTAGACTACTGGTTTAGTGTACCCACCTAGCATGGTTTTTTTCTCTTTTTCATGTTCAGTTTTCTTCCAGTTGCCCTGGTCTGCCCCCACATTCAAAAGTGAAGAGTCCTGGTAAGGTTTTCAAGTGTGTGGTGGTGGCTCCTTGGGTAACCGTCTTGTACTCTGACCACTGCTCAAGAATTTTCTTGATCACAAAAAATATCTCACCCCACTCCTCTGTAGCTCATGTTGTGAGGTGCCCTTAGCCCTTGATTATCAGGGCAGTGGTCACACAAGGTTATGATTGGCTTATAATGAATGCACTTTTTAATGATTTGTATAGCAGAATATTTCATTGATGGTGAGCTGCTGTTTACATTTACCATCAGTGTACTTTTAGATAAAATTATTTTCTCTGTGTAGCATTTACATTCTTTTTCTATTGTTTGTTTGAAAAAAGCCATAATCATTATTTTAGAGTACCCAAGATTCATTGCAGCTATTTGAATTTAATTCATATTTATTGTGTACATGTATTATATATTTATATTTTGATTCATTACATTTCATAATGACATTTTTAAAAAACATTAAAATTAAAAGTTTATCAAAACATTTATCATTTTTTTAACATAGATAAAATTATATTCTGTTCTATCTTAAGATTAAAAATGTATACTTATGTACATGGCACAAGGTCAGATTCTCAACCTCATGTATATTGTGATGGATCAGGCTTGTTTATCATAATAAGAAAAGGATCAATACTAATTTTGGAGACTTGCCATGATACTTACCAGTAGACATTATAATTTAAAAACTGTTATACTAATTTACTCATGTGTAACATTCAGCATAACATACTGAAAAATAGAATTCTTGGAAGTTCTAAAGTAACATTTAAACTGAGTATACAAGATATTTGAGCTATTAATAAATGTTAGTAAATCATACTTGTAAAATACTTTAAAGAAAATTACTCTTTTATTCCAATCTGTTTACTCTGTTGGAGGAATCTAAACCAAAAATGTATCTCCATTAACAAAATGACAAAAATAAATAAAACTATTTTTGAAATTTCACTTGTAAGTATTAAACAGTATATCCTATAGGGTCTCTCTTTTACTTTAAAATCCTACTTATGAATCATGCAGATTCTGTTAGCTATGTATATAAGCAACGGTATTTTTCTTACCTTCAAAGTGAAGCTGAATCTCTGGAGCAAGGCTTTCTTATCCTAGCATATGTCCCGACGTGAGTTATTTCTGGTCTTGATTTATGGCCATCTGTTTTCAAAAAGAATCTTTTCAGTAGCTTATAGTTGACCTCATGAGCTTAATTTGTTTGTTTCCGATAATACAATATAAAACTACAAATAAATTATAAAAAACAAAAAAAAAAACAACAAAAAACAGAGCTTTAATTCTTTTAGGAGTTATTTAAAAATATATAATTTAAGTCAATGCATAAGAAATGTAGTATAATCTTTATTTTAGAATAGCTAGAATTGTTTGAACATCTCTAAACAATTTTACATTTGAAAAATTCAAACATAATTCTCATTTCTATAGTGAAAGCTTAAAATAAAGGTTAATTATCAAATTTTAATTTTGCTATATTCAACCACTTCCTTAGACACCAAATCCATCATTACTTACACGACAGATTAGTGTTTGTGAATAAAGTTTGAATTGAAATTTGTTTATAAATGATTGTGGAAATTGAGATCCGCACACTCAAAATTTATTGGAAATTAAAATTTTCATTGACAATATTTAATAGTTAGAGAGCTTTTTTTCTTATTAGAAAAGATGAAAGCATTCTAATTTCAGAATGCAAATGTGTCATATAGTTCTTTGCTGTAATAATTGGCTACCTGTTGTTATTGAGTAAAATTATTTGTTGGTCAAACTACTGTTTGCAACACAAAATGTCTCTACTTTCTTTAGCATTGAATCAAGGATATTTTGTATTATGGTCTAGTCTATGTTCTCCCATATCTTTGTGAAAGAGAACTCTCTTTAATTCTATCAAATTGGTGGGATATGAACGAGCTGCTTTCACGGGCAATCAGTTGGATTCATGTTAAAGCTTTGTTAGACACACCAGCAAAAGAGATAGGTCATGTAATGTCATCCTCCTGAATGTAGGTATTGCATCTCAGTATGCTTTCTTGGTTTGATGGAAGGAGATATTTCAAAATGACAGTGTATTGGGCAAAATTGAGATGTCCTTCAATAAACACCAATTCTGTCTTTCTATTTTTTATCATACCAGGTTGCAGCCCATACCATGACACTCATGCTGATACTTAAGGCCTTTCAAATTGTAGTAGTGATATTTGCTTTTGTGAACTCCACAATATGCCACAAATCTACAAGGAAAGATGGTGACTCTGATACTCTATAACCTGCCCTTTTATTACTGGATCCACCTGTTTTTAATATGATAATAGTGTGCACTGATTATTTGCCCTTCTTGACATTCACTATATACATAATTGCATCTGAAATTTGTAAATTCTGTTTAAAAACATTCATTTTTGGAATGATCATATTAATATGGTAGACAATGCTGTAATTATAAATTATTTTATTTTTAAAATTTATACAAAACTATTTTAGTATATATATGTAATTATTTATCCGTGTTTTTTAAATCCAATACTTATGTTTGCTGTTTATAACTGAAGAGATTTGTGCATGAACACGATAATCCTCATTAGACTGTATTTTAGAAAAATCAAAATGGTAAACAATGATATCTTTCAATACAGGGTTGTCAATATTTAAAGTAAGTTTTAGAGAAATTAGAGAAATATTATAATAATGGTATATATTATAAATGGTAGGGATTTGTTGTGCAAATGAACTATTTGATTAAATTAAAAAGGCAAAATTTATGCATGAATGGAGCCCTTAAATTTAAATTTAATCCAAAAGATAACTAAAACCTGTTTAAACTTTATTAAAGATTTTCTAAGAAGTTATAAATCCTGTCTGATACTTAGTGTAATGACATTTTCTAAACAAATACTTTTTTAATAAGATTTCCAAAACATATTGAAAGCGCTTTAAATAGGGTCATATCTAGACTTTTACAGCAGTGAAAGGGGTCAAGTATTATGTATGTAATACACTATAATAATGCAACAGCTATTTACTATCACTAAAAAATATGAGAAAAGCACATTTCACAAAAAATAAAAACATTCTGTACTAAAGATCAGTCAATAAAAGACCAGGAGTTAAAAAAGATGCACTTTTATTAAAGATAAACTGTTGCAGAACACAGAAACAAAATATGCATGTCAGAACAGTTTGATTTGAGAAGATTTTAAAATTGGTTTTAAAAAATACCTATTTCCTCCAAAATACCTCTTGATGCTTTTATCAGGTTCAACATATTTCTCTTGTTCAATTCATTCTGATATGGTGATTTATATATACAAGTGATGGATGCTACTTAAAAAGTTTATCAGCAAAATGATATTTTGATATTATCAGATTATAATAGCAGAATTTGAAAAAAAAATCATTGTAAACACATTTTCATTTGAAATTGTTGTGCTTTAACTTCAGAAAAAATTTTTTTAATTTTTCATTCAAACATGTGCACTGTATACCATATAAATAGAGTTGATTACTGATCCCTCTGATCCAGCATCACTTATAAAAGTGTGATGACACTGCTGCCTCACTCAGCTTACAGCCAATAAAATTAAGCTCAAATAAACTGATTGTGCACATTCTGTGCAGTTTCCAAGTAGTTCCATTTACATGTCTGTAGTTTTCTTGTGTCAAAACCCCTTTGTTTCAGACAACTAGCATGGGTGAGTGGATGGAGGGAATCTTTGGCTACAGGCCTTTCCTGGTTTCTAGGATTTTCTAAAACTTTAATGTTTTTCTACAAACATAAAATAAGTGATTAATTGCAAAATTCTTAACTTCAAATTTTATAATTCCTTATGAAATTGTTTTGCTTTTGTTTCACAATCTGCTTTTTTAAAGTTTCATATTGTGCCTACAATAATTTTTTTTAGATATGTGCATAAAAAGAGAAACTTTATAAATTGTAGCATGCTGACAAGATTTGTCAAAATACCTAAATTTAAGTTTAAGAAAGCACTACTTTAAAGCAGTACTCAATTTTTCTATATTTGTCTTAGATAAACTGTTGTACTTAATTCAGCAATCTATGATGAAGATGACATTTTGAGCAGCAACCAAAACATTCTGACTATCACTATTCTGTCAGTGATTAAGTGACATAGCCATGTGATGAATCTTTCTGTTAATATCCTTCCTCTCTCAATGTTGCTAAGATTCATTTTTACATATGTACAATTACAGTTTTATGTAGAAGCAAACATTTTTCATGGAAAACTGTTTTATGAAAGATTTTTAATATGACAGTTAATACTTGAACCACTTATAGTATTTTGGGGAGAACATTAGGAAAGAATAAAAGCTATTGTGCTGCAGGAGTGTGCTGCCACCTCTCGTCAACTGACCATTCAGTGAGCAGACCCAATCCATATTATTCATAATTATTTTTAATGAAACTATTGAAAGATAAAGTTAAAAAAAACTTCAGTATTCATACATAATTTTTCTAATAAAATTATATATAATGGAAACACCAAAAGTTATTTTACATAAACTGGAGGGTTGTATGAAAGTTCTTTTTTTCTGGTGAATAAATTTAACACAGATAAAATGTTATTTTATTTTTTGCTCTGTTTTTTTTCTTAAAACAGCGGAGTCTTTATACACAAAGTTACTTTTTTAAAATGTGCAACACACAAAATTTTTTATTCCAATTTACATAACATTTTTTTATTTCATAGAGAAATTCATTTCGGTTATTTTTTTAGCCATTTGAATACAAATAACATATTAGATATTTGAAAAATATAATAAAATCACCAGAATTCTAGAATAATAACTTGTGTAGAAAAATGTTTTTGAATATAATACAAAGTAGATGAGTCATATTAAAATAAATATGCATTAAATTAAAGATAAAAGTTTGAATGTCAACAAAATGTAAAAATAAAATATAATAAATAAACTGAAATGAAAAATGGTTAGCTGGACTGGGCTCAATAAAAGGGAATGGCAGTGCTATTCTTTACTTACGAAACTCTTCTTGACATATTTCAATACAAATAAGCTGTACAATATATTATAAATACTCAGTCACATACCCCCCCCCCCCCCCCGGCTAATGGCCATCTTTCATCATATACTCTTTTTTAAAATGCTGTATGCAATTAGTTCTCTTAATAAATGTTTAACTAAAAAATTGAAAATAAAAACAAAAGAGAAATGCAGATGTTTCATTATCAGAAAAAACAAAAATTAAGTTAAAGCTTACAAGAAAAGTAAATAGAAAAATCTGATTTAGTTAATATATTTTAATTAATCAATTTGTAAAGCTGGTTCATACTGTAATATTCAAGAGAACTTTCTAGTGGTTAATGGAAAACACCATATCCCATAACATGTCTTAAGAAAACTGACACTAAAATTGAGAGATTTCTGCTATAGACTCTATAATACAGGGTGATTATGGCATTATACCACTCAAATACACTTTTTAATGCTAAAAGAGCAGATGTTTGAACTCTATTTTTCTAAATTTAGCTAAACCTCACTAAAGTCAGTGAAGCTTAAAGGTCAAAACAAAGGTAATTCATGCAAAACTAAATTCAAGCCAAGTTATCTGGTAACATGATAAGACCATGAAATAGAATAATGTAGAATTATTGTTTGTTTTTTTTAAATATTATTACTTACTATTCAATTGACTATTATTAGCTTTGTTTTTATATTGTTTACCTAAATTCCTCATTAGCTTCAGTTTATTACTATATAAGAAAGAAATCACAAGACTATTTTTATTCCCCTTTTCTTATGAATTCTCTTGGCATTGCCCATACCTCATCTCCGATGAGTTCAACCAAATGTATGTAAAGTACACAATTAATGGGAAATGCATAGGAGTGATCATGGCCATAGAAAACACGTCTTAGTAAAATTCCACAAAATATTTTATTAGTAAACAAATATAAAACATTTTACATGCTATATGTAGAGATGTAAGGCACAACAGATGGACATATAGCATTTTAGATTTATGTATGCAAATATTATTTCTTTCAATACATTTGTCCAACAGGTCATATTTAACTTTGTACTTAATGTTTTCACAATGCACAAGGCCTATATTTAGTAGCAGAGGAGTACTAAAGTGTGACGTCATGAAGTCATGGCAACTTAAGATCTTGTTCGAAGTAAACCTGTTCAACAGTGAAATTTACCACATGTTCTTTGTGTGAGTTTTATTTTGTCAAAAATATTCTTCAGCTGTAGGTTAAATTTGCATAGATTAGCTTAATACAAGGAAATCCTTCATTCTTCAACTGAAAATCAAATTTTCCAGGGTAAGTGTGTTAAAAGGTGAAATCTCCCCATTTGACTGTTGTTCACTGTCTTGATGCAGACTGTTATCATTATTTGGAGTCACACATCAATATATATATATATATTGGGGGAGAGAGGATTTTGTTGATTTTTTGCTAAGACCAGTTTTCTTTTATCAATCCACAAACAACTTTTCTTTTTTTCACTTAAAACCTCAGCCTAACTATGTTTTAAAAATTGTTTCAGCCCCTCATGAATAAAAGTGGTTGATCTCTAAAATATCTAAAATCTCAAGAAATTATTAGAATTTCATATTTTGTAATAATCAAGAAATGTGACAGGGAGCCAAGCAAACATTCCTGATTATGCAGTTGCTATTTGAAAGATAAACAAAAGTCTGATGAGTGCAAAGTAATTGAGCTGTTCCCAGCTCAGGGAGGGTCTCCAAAATAGAAGAAGAAACAAAATCCAAAGGATTAAGCAGCCAATAATTTACAGGATAATATAAAGACAACAACGGCTGAGCAACCACATGTATTTAAACAGCAGGAAAATGCCCCATTTAGCCAAATAATCTTAGAAGCTAAGCTTGCTCTGGCTAAACTTGGACGGTGAGGCAGCTGACAATTATCAAAGGACTCTGTATCTACCTGAGTAAGACTGGAGACTGGATTTCCAACTAAATAAGTTGTTGACATTGTTGCGACCTATACAGCTTGGTTTAAAGATTTGATACACTACTATGTTAAATGAAAGGTTGGTTTTATATCTGTTGAAGATCATATCTTCATAACTATAATTAAATTACAACATAACTATAGTAATCTCGGTCTGGTTCAGCTATTTTCATGCATTGTAGGTAAATCTCTAATGTTGTTCTAACTTTTGCCAATTTCCCCCATAATCTTCTATTTGGTGATTTAATGATCTCAATTCCTTTCAAAAACAAAAATAAATTATGTTAATTTTTGTCTTTTTCTCAATGCACTAGTTGTAGAATTGTGATTAACCAGGCTGATGTTAAGATCGGCTTACCAAACATGATGAATCAGCAAAGTGCAATTTTTTAGTTAATAGGGTATGAATTCATTCAAAGTTATGGTTGCTCTCATCCCAAATAGTTATAGCTTATATAGGAAAGTTTTACCCTTGTCCTATTTCAGTCAAAGAAATTATCAAGTATCTTAAATCAAATGGTTCCAGGGTCGAATAATGTTCCAAAATGTCAATTTTCTCTCTTTTCTTGAGTAAGACAAATTCACAGAGAGTGGAATTAAGCTACCAAGATCATTACAAAGCACTCTATTCAATTCGACAGACTAAGTGCTAGACTAAATGGTTTTAAAATCCTTACATCTGTTCCCCCTTATATATGATATTATGCTAACTATTTCAGTTATGTGCAGCCATAATCAGCTTACAATTTCTTTTAATTAAGGGAAGTTGTAAAGAAGGAAATTTCAAATAAACATTAGCAAACTCAAATGTTTATCAAATGTGAAAATATAGGCTCTATAGTAAGTCATTTAATGTAATTTCTTCCTTGGTATCTGAATGTGTATTTTAATAAAAGACAATTACAATTATATAACACAATACTCTGTATGAAAAATAAAAAAATAGTTTGAAAATATACATAAATTTTTAACAGTTTGTTCTGAATTATTCCAAGTAAGCAACTTAAGAGAATATTCCTTGAGTATAAGTCTCTAAATATACTAATTCTATATGTCAAAACATTATTTCTTGCTATGTATGGGGAACTTTCTCTCAACTGAAATTCTGAAAACTAAAATATTCCAGAGACCAAAATTAAATTTTAATTGAAATCTAAAAGAAAGCTAAAAATTTTCAAGTAACATTAACTAATTTACTAAAAATTTTGATCAGCCTGATCTGATTCCCAAAAAATTTCACTTAATAGAATCATTTTATGTAACATGCTGTATTTTAATGTGTCTCATGTGGTGTTACAAGCAATGCAGTATAAACATAAATATGCCATAACATCATTGCCTGTGTAGGTCATGTGACCATAAGGGCAGATCATCATATATATATATATATTATAATTCAATATTTTATATTAAAAATAATACTAAAAATTTTTAAGTTCTTTTCTAACATAAACATAAGTTATATGTATGCATTTACAAGTTAGATATAGGTTATACTATTGAGATTTCATGTAGTAGAAGGATAACTATATTTTATTCTAATCTATTAAGGCAATATATCTTGTTTATATTTTAATGCTTTGTTTTTAATAATCCAAAATTTGAAATTATTTATCTATTTTATTTATTATTTATCTATAGAGTGAACCTGTTCCTTAAATTTAAAAAAAAGAAATGGAAATGTGCCTAACCTTCTAATAAAAAGTAGGTTTCTATTAACCAAAAGTGGTGCACACAAATTATTTCAGTTAGGAGAATGTTGATTGTAACAGTATTTATTTTATGTAAGGAACATTTTGCTCTGCACATGGCACTACTAAAAATGATTCCTAAAAGACAAATGAGACACCAGCAATAGTTTCCAGACAGAATGAACTACATGGACATTCTGTGTCAAAAACATGGTCCTCTCCAACTAGGCCATCAATACAAGAATACCACATGTGTCAAACCATATATATATATATAAAACTGTCTTCCAAATTTGTAAGCCAGTATACAAAGTAAAGACCTTTATGCATCTCTCTCATTATTCATCCTAATGCCACTACTTTAACATGAAACATTCTATACACCCACAATGGGGATGTTTTGTTGAGGAGAGGATATTTCTTTTTTCATTCAAAACATAACCAAAATTACTGGCCATGGGGCATCTTTTTCTGAATATATGCTAGGCGAGATTATTTCTCTACTCAACAGTAAGGAAATTTATTTCCTTTATGATATTTTGCCATTCAGTTTCTCCATTTTAAAATCAAAATCAGGCTGAGCTTGAATGCTGTGTGTTTGAAGAAATTCTTTGGAGAATGTAATTTCTTCTATTGTAGGAATTTGCAGAAGTTTGTGCAGGTTCAGAGCTCATTAGCCTACATAATCCTGTAAATTTACAATCCTCACAAAATAGTTTTGTTTGATCCTCTTGACTCAGTTTTTCCTAGCAGGGCAGCATCTCAATGTTTGGAAGGGGAAAACATTTATGCAACAGGTTTCAGCGAAGTGATATTTGATTTTTTTCTTTTTCCATTGGTATTCTACGTCCATTCTGCTCAAATTGTATATGTGATCAGTGCAGTGGAGTGGTTTCCTTTGAGTCCTTTTCTAGAGCTCTCACACTCAGTAGATTTAACGCCATTGCTGTATTCCAGATAGAACTAAAATCTAGTGAAAGAGAATCCAAATCAATCAATAGGAAGTCAGTTGGTATAAATCCAAAAGACTAAGTCAATGTAGTTTTCTCTGCCTGTGAGTTGCTTTTAGCATTTGGTTTTTTGATTCAGCTCATGAAACAACTAAACATCTTTAATTCAGCCAGCTCTTCAGTATAGTAATCATGAAAACTTCAATAAACGAATTATATCTTTCAAGGTGTGAGAGTGAATTTTAAGAAAAAATCAAACAAAAAAACTCTGAAAGGAGTTTAGCAATTTTTTTGTGTTGAACATTTTGCTTCACTCTAAGTCCATCACTTAATATCAGTTTATAGCATTTTTTCTCTATGCTTGCATAGATATCTATCTCCTCACAGGATACTCTAATCATAACAGAAGCATTTCACATGGAAATATGTAGTTATCCCCACCTTTAAAATAATTTCTGCTCTTCAGCAAAGAATGACCTCAATGAAATGATTTACAGCAAAGCCATTATCACTTTATTTGAATGAATTTGGAGCATGTTTAGAACAGAAAAGTTGGATGCTGGGAAAATGTCTTGTTATCATAGAACTTTCTACATTTGTTTGCAATTCAAAAAATTAGAATAATGACTGCTTCCATAAAACAAGAAAAAAGAAAAAAATGGTGAAATAACAAATTAGAAACAAATACAAATCAGAAAAAAATTGAGAAAATCAGAAGTAACATTAAAAAAGTGAAAAATATATCAAAATATAAACAGAAAAAAGCAGGTAACAACTGTGCCAGTAAAGCATCTCAGTAAATATAATGATTTCATAAATTGTCTCAGTTATTCAATAAAAGGAAATTTTAGAAAAATAATGCCCAGATAAAACTCTAGGATATTATGCAGAGTGGAACAAACTGTTGATGCCTATTGCGTTGTAAAAGTATTTTATTTCTGATGAAAGTATCACCTGTGATGTTCAGATTAAAATGTGCATGTGGAGTGACTAGACTGATTCCAATTTCAACTGTCACATGAGGATTATTTTACTCCTGAGAAAGTAATTATTTAACATGTTGTAACAAACTCTTTTGGTGCGTAGAAGTTGATTTAACCAAGTGCTTGCCTAAAAACACAGAGCTAATTCTCTATATGGTGAATTAAAAAAAAAAGATAATTTTCTTTCCTCTGGGTTATGAACATTCAGTGAAATTAAAGATGAAAAACACTATATGGTTCCATACAGTAAATGAAACCAAAACTGAAAGAACCCAAGCTGAACCTATCAGTATATCAGTATCTGAAATATTAACAAGTGATAGCTTAGTTAAAGTCTCCAACCTTACAAAGAACATAGGGTCAATAAGCAGTACATATGTACAGTAGGATCTTTTTAACCCAACATTTTGTTGATAGATTAATGGAAAAAAATGATCTCTGATGATAGCACTGTAAGTGCATACATTTTTTGTAACTTTTCTATAAGTAATTTGGTATACTAGTTTTATTTGGACTTGTTGCCCTCTAAAGCTCTACAGTTATTCTAGACAACTTGCTGAGTCAAAAAGATGCAAATGTTTAAGAGGCAATCCTTATTCTTTCTTGCCAGCCTGTAGAAATTAAGACTGCCTGGGCTGGGCACCTGTTTATACTTGTGTCAAATGTTGCATTAGATCCCATATCACCTGAGTCTGCAGACAGAGAAAGATGGTGTGGTTAATTGTGTCATCAAAGTTATGACATTTTATTAGAAGGGAGAATCTAGTGAATTAGCTTCCAGTGTGTCTGAAATGTAATTTTCAATGATATTTTTAGCATGAATTCTATGAATCAGTCAGTGAAAGGGAACTTAAGTTTAGTACTCTGCCATGCTAATATATATATATATAACTGCAAGACCTTTATTAGCAGTTTAATATTATCTAAAAATTTTAATTTCCAATGAGGGATAATTTTTCTCTTTTGCCAAGCTTCTATCTCTATGCATTTAATTAAATTTATGATTTAATTTTTGGTAGGTGGCTGATTTATGGCATCTATATTCAGTGTTAAAGGCTCTTTTATCTGCTCTGAGTATACAATTTTTTATTCTTTGGAATCTACATTAGTGTCTACTATTATTTCTATTAGTTGACCACAGATTTTGGTCTTTATGTTTTGTAATGTTAAAATTTCCAAGGTTGTGGGAAAAGATTAACCATAGTTTTATTTAGCAAATGTTTCCAACCCTGCTTTATAAAGTTGGTAAGTTCATATTCAACAGCATGATGGACCTAATCTGATATTCATAGTATTTTACTTCTATACCATACGGTTAAGGTGAATAGATTGTTTATGACACCTTAATCTATAATACTAAAGTTATGAGCTTGCCAGCTATTTAATTTACATTTATCTTTATCAAGTGGTTTTTGCCAATTATTCTCACTCAGGGAAATATGTTTTTGTCTCTATTCCATCTAATTCTATGATTGAGTTTCTGTTTTTGATTTCAGAGGGATCCTAACCACATTGCTTTAGTGTGGTTTTGATTTATTGTATTATTTCATTGCTTAGTTTATCAGTTGAGCTTACTCCTGAGATGTTGTCTTGCCATATTGTACACAGAGCTGGATGAAGATTTTGTAGCCCCCTGGGCTGCAGGTACTGTGTGGCCCCCAGTGATATTTTCACAAGCAAACACAGGTAAATAAATATTAAATTTATTTATACAAGGCTAATCACAAAAAATTCAAACATTTACTTTGCGTAATTCTTGGAAACAAATTTCTCCAAAACATCAGTAAATTGTAAGCTGTTGAGAACATCATTTTCAATTGCCATGAGAGATAGTCTGTTTAGTCATTCTTGTGCCATTGTTGATCTGTGAATGTTCTTTAGGTGTTTCATCTTGGAGAAACTCCTCTCTTCAGTCGCATTAGTTATCATTAAACACAAGTAAATTCATAGTGCTATTTAAACATTAGAGAATGAAGAAGTTAATCCATTGTTTACTACAAAGGTGTAGATATCAAAAGCTTGCAGTGCTTCATACTTGTACCTGACTTCATCAAATTGCCCAACAAAGTTTTTAAAGTGAAGAATTTCTGGCACAAATTCAGGCATGATGTCATCTGGGTAAATCTTCTGAAACTTGGCAGCAGCTGTTGAAATGTCTTCATCATTCATTGTTGGAAATTCGACCAGGAAACCAAACAATGAATGAAAATTTTTATATGCTTCAATGCGATGAGAAAGAGCTGAGCATAACTTGTCTATGATAGGTAGATATGTTTTCACCTTGAACTTCTGTCTTCCTCGCAAAGCAAAATCTTCAGCATTACCATCATTGATTAGTTTTCTTTTCCTATGCACTTTTTTCTTTTGTTTGTCACAGTATTCCATATTTTCTGCTTTGCCTTTTGCTTTATTTTCAAACACTTCAAACTGATCCCTCTGCTACATCAAAAAATCCAGTAGAGATTTACGAAGTTTAATAGATAATTGAAGCTCCAACGTTTCATGTTGAAGTGATTTGTTGACTTGATTGAACCTCTCTATATAACAGTGCAGAAGTCTGCCAAGAGAACTGTTTCCAATTTTTGATAGCTGCTTGAATATAGTGTTTGCTCCATAATGTGTCAGCCTTCTGATTTACATCTTCTGAGATTAACTTCAAAGCTTCTTGAAAAATAGCTGTACCCTTTAGACAATGCTTATGTGGCATTGGCCCTTGCAGACAATCTAGTATCTGATGCTCTTTTAACTACCAATGTAGATTCACTTCCAATTTCAGCTTTAAAGCATTGAAGCATTACTGACCAACGTTGAGCTGAACCAGAAAAAAATTGCAGTTTTTGTATAAGACCAAAGAATGAAACTGCTCCAGTGCAGCTTTCCACAGCACATACACCTACCAAATTAAGGGAGTGTGCAGCACATGGAATGTAATGTGCAAGTTGATTGATACTGAAAATATGTGCTTGAAGCCCTTTGTAGCATCCTGACATGTTTGATGCATTGTCATAAGACTGTTCTCCTAAATTAGCTACATCAATTCCAATTTGTTCAACGAATTTCAAGACAATGTTGGCAAGAGCTTCTCCAGTGTGACTTGCAATGGGAATGAAAGTAAGAAAACGTTAAACAACCTTATGATCTGATTTTCTAACATAGCAAATAATTACAGTCAACTGATCAATGTGAAATATGTCTGGTGTTGAATCAACACTTAGAGAAAAGTATTTGGCTTCCTTGATTTCTTCTACAATGGTTTTCAATACTTTGTTTCCCATATTCTCTATGACTTCCTCACATATTGTTGAAGATAGATATGAAGAAGCTCTTCTTCATCCTTGATTAACATATTTTGCTAAATGTGAACTAAGGATCATAGTCAGCAAGTAATTCAAGTATCTCAAGGTAGTTGCCATTCTGTTGAGAATTAAGTACTTCTGTATCACCACAAAAGGCTAATCCAAAACTACTCTTTGCTTTACTTTTCCCCAGTATTCTTTATCCTTTGCAAATTGGATTTCCAATATTGAATCAATTCATCCAAGTGCATTTTGTCTATAAATCCATGTCATCATACAGGTCTGATGTCCAGAACTGTTCTCATGTTCTGTAATTTGTGTAGAGGCATGTTTCCAGTGCGAAAATTCACCAACGGAAAACTGGGTTGTTGATCCATGTAGCCCCTCAGAGAGAATGCAAGCAAAACAATATACGTTTCCTGTTGAGGAAGAATACATTAACCATTCCTTTTAATATTCTCACCAGTTATATGTTTTCAGAATATCAATGAAGGAGAAAATTTTCTTTTTTGATCAGGGTATTGTCTTTCAGATAAAGAAAAGTCATCATTATGTTGCTGGCATTCCATGGGACCTTGTTTACACCAAAAGTCATGTAGCACCTCTGTTATATTTGAGTTTGTCCACAAACCAATGTCATCTTGATACTCAGATCCCAGATCATCTTTCTGCTGGTGGACAAGCTCAGGCTGCTCAACATCAACTCCTGTGACATTTGTATCATCAGAGACAACTTGAACTTGTAGTGCGTCTTTTGTGTTGCCATCATAATCATTGGATTTATAAGCATTTGTTGTCTGCTCTGTTTGATAATCTACTGCTGCCTTGTGTTTGAACCCAAAAATCAAATAATTTTGGACATTTACTTAGCATTTTTTCATGCTTCTGTGTCTTCTCTAGTTGTCTTCTTTTGCTTGCTCCACTCTCAAACCTCTTTTTCTCCGACATGATTAATCTGGAATGGTGAAAAAATTGATAAATAACGATTTAAGGGGGTCTCATTGTGGAAAAGGCGATATGTATATATATAACATATACTATACTTTTGGCCATAATGTCTAATGAAGGAGAATTTAATTATTTGCATGAATCACTTGAATTTCACAGCAAATAACGCACCGAGGACGTGGATCTCCTTTGTCACCATTCCACGTAAATCCGAACTGTAAGTAGTCGGAATCAGACTTCTCACTACTTTTCGTCCTTTTGTTAATCGCGAAATTGTTGAAGGATTTCCAATTCTCCTTCGATTGTCTGCAGCAGACCCTTCCTTTTGTTTTTCCATTTCAGCAACATGCATCTTTGGTGAATCTACTTTTAACCACTTATCCATTCTTGCAATAAACTTGATGAAATAAAGATAAAGACTAATTTACACAAGACACCAAATAATAGGAAACGCTGAAATGCGACCACTCAGTTAGATCCGATTCTTCACTGCTTACAACACACACCACACACACACACACACTCTCTCTCTCCTAACATTGAAATCACGCTGTTTAACCAAAGTAAATGTTTTTTTTTTAAACTTTTCAAGTAAGAATTTTTCAAGGCTTTCCGTTAACCGACAAGAGAACAAATGGTGTCCACCAATGCAAAAAGCCGAGCTGGTGAGTGAGTGTCCGGATGAAGTCACTGTCCAGTCCGAGGCGTCGTGATCCCAGTCTTTTAGCTGCAGACCCCAATGATGCCAGCCAATGAGAGAGCGGTTCAATTGCATCCATCTACCTCGGTAACAGTTCGAGACTTCCTGTTGCGTCAGTCATACTGCTTTAATAGTTCGAGGACCGGCCCCTGTCGGCAGCCTGTACTGTCCATCTCTCTCGCAGGGTGGCGGATTTACAAGAAGATGCCACTGTGATTTACCTCAGAGGTCTGTAACATAACCAAGAGACACGCCTGTGGGGCGGCTGACTATTTGAAGACAATATTTCTCATGATATCAAAATAGAAGATATAGCATCAGTTTATGTATAATTCTATATCGATTATATTGAAGGGAATGATAAAATAGCTACTGGTATGCTAACCCCAAAATATAGAACATTTTAAATAATATAAAAATTTATACTAACCCTGACTTGGTGACGATACTTTGTACCCTTGCCGAGGTTTTACACTCTTCTCTTGATAGATGAATAATTTCCTTATTTCTTTCGCATACTTTACACCAGATAAAATTGACGTAAGTTCATTCTCCCCCTTTAAACGTTTTATGTGACTAATGGTGTCTGACTTTCCGCAACTCTCAAAAGTTTGTAACTCAATTTTGTTTCCTTTATCAGCCATAACGAAAACAACACGGTCACGTGACCGGCCGGCAGCCACGTGGTGGGACCGGTCACAACACAATTTAGTACCAGCGGCCCGACTTCAACATGTCTGATAATAGAAGAAAAGATCAATGTGTAATATCTGTCCTCATCAGCTAAAAAGGAAAAAAAATAACGTAACGCAAAAGTTCGCTTTGTTTATTGTTTTCACACTGTTCTCGGGTACTTGGCTCAAACAAAAGGGCCTGTTTCCCCGTTACCAACATATTTAAGCAGCAATTCGAATTATTCCACAGGCCCTACTCAGGGGGGGGGGGAGGTCGTTGGGTGCGTTCGAACCCCTCCGCTGGACTCGAAAAATTCCACCCAGAACGACAAGATAAAAAACTCTCCCTAAACCGAGCAAAAGGTTTTTCTCGTGCGCTGTTTACCAAGCGAATAATTGTTTGCATGTTTTGAAAGTTGCTATGTTTCTCTTGTGGGCTGAACGTCTCGGGAAATTTATTAGCAAGAGTTGAAATGTCTGTGTGGTGTAGCCACGGTCGCCCGATTGCATCATAGTCCCTCCGGCTCAGCTCGCCTGGCGTCCCTGTTGATCTGCCACCAAGACAATACACGCGGCCGCCACCCTGGACAATGGGCCTGGCGACAAAAGACCTGGAGCCGGAACTTGAACTGTCACACGATGGGTACTGGAGCGGTCGGACCGCCCTCCTCCCATTGGTTGGCACCACTGGGAGCGGATCCTAGAAAAGCTGGACAGGGACTTCGTGGGACACTACGGACGTATATGAACGAACTGAGTGGCCGACATTGGCCCCAACAGTGGCTTTAAGAGTCAGAGTCGGTAAGTGATGTTTAGATTATTTGTAAATTGCTTTTAATTATGCTTGCTTTAATGATTTTGACAGGTATACCGTTTATTTAAGTTGATCTGTGTGGCACTCATAATGTTTTTCTTGTTTTCGATTACAGTAGATTATAATTAATTTTCTTGTGATTTGAACCGTAGAGTCTCATCTAAAACAATGGCCATTCATCCTGAAAGTGGTGAGATATCTTTTGGTCAGTTATATGAGAGTAAACTGCAATCAGCTATTTTGCCAAAAGATAATGTTTGCTGAGAATTTAAAATATTAAATTTCTATTTAAACAGCGCTTAAAACATATTCCCATGACATTGGCCACACTGTTCAAGCAACAATGACAGCAAAAGAGGTCAAAGAAGCAATTGAAGGATTGAGTTCTGGGGACAAATATATGCTTCTGAAACATCACAGAGTGCCCGGACCCGACTATATCTTCCCCACTACATTTATAGAAGTTGCTATCGTTCCCTTAAATGCACATGGCTTGATGATCACAAATGGATGGTGTATAGTACACATCTAGATGGCGCCTTTTGCATCAAGTGTGTCTTGTTTAGCAATAATTACTTGAACAAAGGTCAGTTTGTCAATAAACCTTTCACTGCATGGCATAAAACGTCAGAAAAGTGTAGAGAACATGAACACATAAAATATCACGAAGAGGCACAGCAAATGGCGGATGAGTTTTTGAGAGCAATAGAGCAGCCAAATGCAAACATACAGAATTTGATGGACAACAGGAAAGCAGCTAATGTGCAATGAAATAGAGATATAGTTAAAACAGTTTCAGAAGCCAATGTATAACACTTCGGGGTAGTCACGAAAGCTTAGACATGCCAAGTAATCATAGCAACTTTATGAATATACTTTGATTTCAAATCACAACACCAGTCTTAGGAATCACTTGTTATCTCCATCCATGAATAATGCAACATACATTTCTCCAAACATTCAGAATCAAATAATTGAGATTCTTGGTCATGATATCATCCCGTCAGAAATACTGGATGAAGTAAAGGAAGCCAGGTTCTTCAGCATCCTTGCAGACGAGGTCACAAGCCACAATGCAGAACATCTTGCCCTTTGTGTGTAGTTTGTTGACAAGAAAGGAGATATCAGAGATAAGGTTTATTCCTCTGAAGTGGATTTCCAGTGAATATCTGGCTCAGGAAATTCTGCATGCACTTGATGAACTCGTTCTGATTGTGCAAAATATTCGTGGGCAAGAGTATGATGGTGCTTCAAACATGGCTTCAAGCAAAATAAGTGTGCAGGCTCGAATCAGACAGGTGTCACCCCTTGCCACACATCCACTGCAGTGGACATTACTTGAATTTGGTGATGTCATACATGTGCCATGCCAGAAGTTCATAATGTGATCGACAGACTTTAGCACTGCTGTACTTTTTCCCTCCTTAGTCCCAAGAGATCAGGACTTCTGGAAGAGATAGTAAGAAGAGGTGTAGAGGATGGCAGCAGAAGGAAAATGCTTTTGGATTTGTGCAAAACTTGCTGGGCTGAACGTCAAAGTGCATACCAGCACTCTTACCAAGCATTTGTATACCTGGTTGAGGCACTTGAAGTAATTGGATATAGACAGCACCTTGATAAGTATCAGCTTTTCACTGACTGGGACACACTGAGTAGAAGTGAGGCACAACAAATTCTAGCAAGCATCACTTCTTTTGACTTCATCGTCATATTCATGATGATTTATAAATACCTGTCCCATTTGTCATGAATCACCACTAAGCTACAGAGTACCACCTTGGATATTATCCATGCAAACACAATGGTAAGACCAGTAATTTTATCATTTACAATTATAGTGTTCCTACTTATCCAGTAAATGATAATATTTTTCATTATACTCTGAGATTGCTGATATCAGGGAAGTATATGCAGCAGAGAGAGAGAGAATGTTGATGAATCATTTACAGTAGTGTATGACCAAGCCGTCTGCATGGCAGAGCATGTAGGATCAACAACATGCTGACCTCGTATTTCTCAATACCAAAACATCGTTACAACATACCTACTAATTGCATTAGTGACCACTACAAGGTGAATGCAGTCATACCATTCCTCTACCATGTGATCAGTGACTTGGATGCACAGTTTTCTCATAATTTCATATGCAAGGAATTTTTAAAAATTTTGTGTTTTCTTCAAGTACAGCTATACTTTGTTGATGAGTTAGTATCATGTGTATTTTGTTACAAGTTATTAGCATTTATACACTGTAGATATAAATGAGACCACATTAGTCCATGGACATTTGGAGACTGATATTACTTTTTGTTAGTTTAGGACCTAACTGAAATTATGTGATCAATAAATTTCTGCTTGCTCCAGCTCTGGCTGTCACTGCTTCCTCCCTTCTGGGGTTGGTTCCAGTGGTTGTGTGCCAGCAACTGCCTGACACATCAAGGATGGTAGAAGTATGTGAAGGATCTCCCCTCCCCAGATCTTGTTCCACAAGAGCTCACTCGTTGGAAAATGAGGCAAATTATCTTATTAACAGTTAAACTGCTTTATATGATAACTGATAATTCCTGTGCATTTAAACTGTGTTTTGGATATCTCTGCAGGTATGACAAGATCCCTGAAGATAAAAGACCCAGCACACCAGCTGCTGCAATCAAAGAATGTGATGCTATTATGTATCCAAACATCCACACATTACTGCAGCTTGCATGCACTTTGCCCATTACCTCCTGTGAATGTGTGCGTAATGCAAGTGCATTGAGGTACCTCAATGATTACCTGAGGGCTTTGATGGGGAAGGAAAGATTGAACTGTCTGGCGTTATTGCATATTAATTATAATAAGAACATATCTTTGGATAAAGTGGTAGATATATTTGCCAAAAAGCATCCACAAAGATTGCATCTTGACTGCATCCTAGATTCACAAGATTTAGGTTGAGACTCATTTGTACAAGTCTGTAGCATCCAGCCCTTGCCAAGGTAGGGCAAACATTCTTTTTACACTACAACAAAAGTTCCTATTTTCATTTGAAGCTGTTGCAGGTCTAATGGAAAGTTATATAATGTCTCTTTTTAATAATTACAGATAAAAGAAGGTTCCTGTGGACAGTTATTATATAATCCTGAGTAGGATGATGGGCTCATTTGTATTGCATATAAAACAGGCTTTTGCTTTGAACTTACAGATCATAAATTCACTGCAATTTTACCAGGTTATTCTTTTTTTATGGTACATCCAATAATGCCATCATAACGTGTACATGGACACAACAGTATTTCATCCCATCAGTTGCTCCTACTGGCTTAATGTAAAGTCTATAAATGCACATTGTATTGTTTATGTATGTTTAGTCTGGATTATAAATCTACATGCAGTGGTTATTGCTTTGTATGTTTGACTGAAAAGACATTCTTAGAGTTGCAGAACTTGTATCCATGTTAACTCTGCCATTGTGTTTGTGATAAGAATTGCATGGATAGTATTGTTTTGCATATTTTGTTGCTATTTGTTTTATTGAATGCAAAAATAAATACACTATATATGTTCATTTTAATCACTTCATGATATAGCTTTATAACAAGTTACATTGGATTTAGTTCCACCCTTTGCTAAAGGAACCCCCCTGCTCAGAATCCTGGGTACGGGCCTCTTCCAATTCAGAGGAGCATAAAATTTATTTATAATTCTTTACAAAAGGTTTCCCCATTTGGCTCTAACAAGGGGAGTAGGCCCCTCAAAATTGTGGGTCCATGCCAACGGCCCAGCTCCCTCTGCTCAGCCCTATTGTCACGTGGTGTGTTACTATTTATCCTGACCCACACTTTGAGAACTACTGCCCACTGTTTATTTCTGCTGTATTATGCTTGATAAATATATACAGTATATTAATTGAGCTCTTTTTAAAGAGATAATTTAGAATACTTATACTTTGATTCTGAACTCACAAATGAATTAACTTTTCACTTTATCTTTGGAGGCCCTCCCCAGCTGGTGGAGGCCCCTGGGCTGCAGCCCCTAAAGCCCATGCCTTAATCCAGCACTGATTGTACAACTAGTATAGAGAGTATAGTGCTTAGAGGACAGGGAAGGTTCAGAATACCAGATATAGCTGTTCTGACTAGTATTTTTCTTGGTGTCTTTATAGTATAAATAGTCTTTATCTGAAGTTGAAAGCTTTAAGTATCCAAAACAGATCATATAATTCACTTTATCAAAGATCTTATACTAATCTAATGTTACAAAACTGCAAGAGAAATATCTATGCCCATTTCGAGTAGAATTTTTCCTGATCATTTGAAGAGTGCCCAATATGGATCATTCCTGAACTGAGCAGGTTAGTGTTATAATTTTATAATTTAGCAATCCTGTTAGAAAACACTAGTAGTTATTTTCTAATTGTATTTTATTAAAGTAATGGGACTTCAATGAACCAGACCTTCCCTATCACCTTTTACTGTGCCAGGTAATAGAGAAAGTTGCTATTTTAAATGTGTAATTAGCTGTGTTTGTCAGGTCTTTGGCTTTTAAGTATCCAAAGCACTTACAAAATTCTATTGTAAGGCCATCATGTCTTTGGATTTTACCATTAGTTAGTTCCTTGCTAAGAGATTTTATTTCATGGATAGTGGCCTTCATAGACCTCAACTTCTAGACTCTAAAGGGTCTACTTTATTTGCTAAGTTCTCTAAGAGAAAGTTATGACCAAAGCAACATATCTACCTCAGTAAATAGTTCCTGGAAAACAGATTTTTTCCTAAGTTTTTCTTCTGTCTTTATTAATATGATGACTCTCTTATTTTTGTGCATTGTTTTAGAGCTAACATAGGTATTTTTAGGTTTTTAAAACCACAAAAGACCTTTCTACCTCTCTCATCTTTTTTGTTCTGGCCATAAATCTGGTGCCATCTGCTTTTGTTGCATTAATTTTGTTTAGCTATTTTTTAATGGCATCAGTCAAAGAAATCTGCTTTGAATGTTCACAAAAGATTGGCATGCCTAAATGCATTTCACATTTCAGAGGAATGTATTCTGATTTTGCATTCTCTAATATTGTCAGAAGTTTTAAATTGTTTTAACAGAGTTATCCAGTTTACATTTGCCTGGCTCTCTTGGTACTTATCCTAGCATGAACAATATTTTGACTTGTAAATGATTATTTCATGAAATAATCTCATAGGTTACATTCTGCACAAGTGGGGTTATTTCATCACTAAACTGATATCTAACTACACTCTACCTAGCTGAGAAGTGGATGTACAATTTTACATTAAGGTATTTAAGTCTAAAACAAAATGGCCCATGTTTAATAATCAGATTCTATATAGCTCAAGGTTAGGGGTGCAGTTAAAATTCCCTCCTAATAGAATATTTTCTGAAAATTATGGTTCTAATTCATCTTCTAGAATAGTTTTGAGATTTCTTAATAACTTAAATACAATGCTGAGGTTCTTGGGCATATAGATTAAACTTGTGTTTATCCCCATTTTTTAGGTTGGTTAAAATTATTCTACCTTCATTATTGCTATAAAGGTATCTTATTTAGACTGGGCATTTACAATGTACTAAAAGAGCTTTAAACTGTTTCACTGACCAAATGTATTTATTATTTCTTTTTGATTTTTGAAGTAGAACTCCTGAAAAAAAGGGTAACTAATTTTTGGCAATGAAGAAATTGAAATTTGATTTAAATCGGGTACCCCATGTTAGGAAAATAAATCATTAAATTCATGGGTCAATTTTTAAAAATCATAATTACATAGATGTTTATTTTAAGTTAAAAGTAGTAAACGAACTAACTAAATTTCTCCTTCATCTGTTAGATGAGAAATCTCAGATTTGTCATCATTTGTAGGCTCAGACTCAGGATCTAAAAATTTCAGAGCATTAGCAGTCAGAGTATTAAGCTTTTTTTTTGTTTGAGTACTGTTTAGCATTATGGCTTTGGACTAGCCACAACCTTGACACTAGAGCCACTTTTAGTTTTTTTGGGCAAGAGCCCTGAAGAAGATATAATGGAAAAGATGCTTCTGCTATCATCTTATTGTCAGTACTCCTACATTTGTCCTATGTTTGTTACTGATTTTAGCCAAAGGTCTGTCATATAGAATTGGAAACGTTGGTCAGGGGCTCACTTCCAAATGCACTAACAAACTTCATTGATGATTTACCTTTCCTGGACTTCTTCCATCTATCTAACTGAGACAAACAAGAATCAAGTTTGTGTTTTCTCATCTAGAAATCAAGACAGAATGGAGCTTCCCCAGATAAATATTCTTACAGGATCCTGTATTTGACTTCATCAATCTTTCTCAATAATTGTTGAGTAATAGACTTGATAGTTTATTTCTTCTCTTATGATTGCCCAGAAAATTTTGCTAATTTATCAAATTTAAATTCAAGTTCCCCATATTTTTCAGTCAAGGCCATGCTGACTTACTTTGTAGTCTGGAGTGACAGATCCAATCACTCAGGTACTGGATTTTGGCTATTGTACTATTTCTTGCACCTATTCCCCTACAGAACATTCCCTGTGGAAATAGAGTTTACCTGCTTTGTAGCACCAAGCTCAAAGAACCATTTTTTTTCCTGGTTCCACTGAGGTTCTGAGTGTTTCATGAAGTTGGATGCATAACCTTCCACAGTTATCTTGACAACTGCCCCCCTCCCTGTTTTAACTGTTGCATAGAGGCAAAGCCATATTAAAGAATTTGAAAAAATTTAGAAATCTTGTCTGCACTCTGACTTTCCATTCCAAAGATTGTTACAATTTTTGCCTGTTTTTCCAGCTGCATGGTAGGACGGAGTAACATCTAGTTGATCTGAATTTCAAAAATTACTGAAAGACTATTTCAACAATGAAGCATAAGGTGATACTAAGGCACTCATGGGTTCATAAGCATAACCACTTCCCTAGTTTGGTTTTAAATGGTGGCATGGAATTTTTTCATCCTGCAACCTGGACCAGAGATGTCCATTTTTCTCTGATGCTTATGTGTGTGTGGGAGGGATTTATTTGGATTCTTTCATGATTTACTACATAGGCAACATCTATCTCTTGGTGGGTCGGTAGACACAACTACTTCGCATTTTCCAGGTGCTGAACTTGATGCAATAGATGCACACAGTGCCAGATCCAAATACCTGATTGGCTCAGGGTTGCTCTCCCATCTAACCCTTCCCATGTCACTGGTTAGTGGTAGCAGGTACAAGGATGACTGGTGTTCACTGGCTACCTCTTCTTTCATAGGGTTACAGCGACATGAATCTTTCTTTGAAAAAACCCATGTTTTTAATGGGTCAGTTCGAGTCAGATGTGGATGTGAGATCTGGTACTTGACTAAATTGCTTATACTAAATTCCACAAACAAAATTTGTCAAGATATTTCAAGAAAAAAACTATGAAGCAATTAGACAATTAAAAAATATGCTTTTACAAATTATGCGGTAATTAATCAAATAAAAACTATACAAATTGCTTTCTTATAAAATAAAAATATGAACAAAGTAAAAATGATTTCTGTTTAATGGTACAGAAAGCTGTGTCTGATCATCATATTTTAGTCATTATACAGGAATTCTTGCAGCCCTGTGTAAGTATTCTATATGTGTCTGGTTGTTATCAGTGCAAAAGAATGTTCTCCTGTATCTTAGTAGATGTGGCAGAATCCTAATCTGCAATCTCATATTAAATTTTACTGATACAAATTTTCTGTAGTGGATAAAAATTCTTTTCTGGGATAAATATGTAATTAAGTATTTTATTTACTATCAGATTTTTTTCTTTTGTCACAAAATCCATGAAGCAAACCAAGACACTTAGATCTTGTGCAAAGTTTTGTTTTTGATGCAAAGATGCTGAGAAGTTTAGCAGGTTTGGTTTATTTCTCATCACAGTAGCTACCAACTGGTGACAAACAGAATCAGTTTTCTTGAAATTGGCCAAAATTTTGTCAGAACAATTTGTAGATTGCTAAAAATTGTATAGCATTGTATTGAGTAAAATACATTGTATAAAAATGTTAAGAAATATAAAACTTGTTTATAAATATGCTAAATCAAGGTTTGGATTTAATGAAAATAAATATAGACCTTACTACTTTTATTTAAAGTAAAAGAACAAATCAGAATTGTCGGAATGACAGAAAGATATCAAGCTAAAAATAAAAATTATGATATATATAGAAAGAAAATTTTACACTTATCAACAGTTGGCAATATATATATATATATATATATTATTTTGCTATAATTATTATTTTACATAATTTTTGTTTGTTTGTTTGTTTAGTGGTTACATTGACCAGCACATCTATCAAGATAGTTTCCCCATCTCCTATATGTTCCTGTACTTTCAACAACTGAAGAAAACTCAGCTACATTCACAAGTAGGTTATGATAGATCAAGCCTGCCAATGTACAAATTTCCACTCATGCTATGTACTGAGAGGTGTGCATGTACTTCTGTAGTAGATCACCTGTGTACAAACCACTCCTCAGTGGGAAATACAAGAAAATCTACTTTCAGTGATGACAAGAACATCACAATTAGGGAATGAACCAGGAAAAAAAATTTTTGAGCCAATGAATCACATTTGCAACAGATGGCTATGATTGGTATGGCAGAAATTTCATGATGTACTGAATCCCACCACACAAATTAGTCAGAAAGTCCAGACTGCTTAGGGTGACATCATGTTATGAGACATGTTTAGGTAGTATGGTTGTGGTTCTCTCACTACAAGGCTAGATGACATCACATGAATATTTAGGCATTGTGGTAGACCAAGTCAATTCTGAAATTTTGGTTCTGTAACTAGATGAAGATGGGATGTTTCAGGACAACACCACCACATTGGTTTGTGGATCCATATTGACCAGGCTTTGTTTGCAGAACCCAAATGTTAATTCATGCATTTACTTTGCTAACCAAACCCATCAGGCATTGATGGGATGGCTTAGAATAATGTATCAGTCCACAGCTTTTCTGATCCAGCTGCACAGTTTTTGTGGATGGATGGTTAAAAATACCAAAAGATGTCTTGTGAGCTCTTATAGAATCCATGCCATGTACTGAAACTATAATTTACATTAAGAATGTTTCTTTAATCTATTGAGGCCATTACAGTATAAATAGCTTATTTTTTGTTTTCTTTTTTAAAAAATTAATTTCTACATACATTAGATGACTTCCTAAGTGTAGACAACTAATTAAATAGATATTTTTCCTACTTGTTGTTGTTTTTAAAAAATCTCAAGCTGATCTTTTAAGCAAATTTATTGTGAAATTCTATTTACTTTGTTTTCTACGTTTATTGTGACAAAAGAAAACTGAAAAGGTTGAAACAAACCAGTTGAAGAACAAGCCTTTCAAAAGTTTTTATTAAATAAAGGGTTTCCATAAAAACAATACTTGGACCTGATCATGATAATACAGCCATGCAAATTTTGTTTATTGAGATATTTTTGCAGAACAGCTCCAGAGAGTTTCCAGTATCAAAAGACAAAATTTATTATAGTACATTTTTGCAATATAAAGGAGACAGCTGTTTATCATCGTGATTTCACAAAAATAAATATAGATAAAAATAATTACACTTTGTTGTAATTAAAATAACCTTTTATTATTAGTTTTTGTTTTTATAAAATTGAACACAACTATAACATACAAATAATTAATAAAAGATGAAAATTTAATTAATTTATCAATATTTATAATAGATTTAATTGTGCTAATTAACTGAGGTTATTTAATGTAAAATTGATGATAAATAATAGATTGTTTTAGATAAATAATTTTGTTGTTTTCTGCAATTTTCTAACCTATTGTTGTGTGTGTGTGAGTGCGTGTGTGTATGTGTGTGCATCTCTAAAGAGAAGGGGATGGGTAGGGAGGTCGGAACCTCTACTAGAGCAAAGCTCCGTGAATGGGTCCAAAATCCATTTGGAAGACCAAGTGGGGAAAAAGATAGAGATTTTAAAAACTCATAAATTAGTTTGAAAAAAGAGAAAAGCAATGTGAATAAAAATAGAAGATAAAAATTCAAAGGATTTACTTTTACTGCATGTGTACAGTCCAGTCTAATTGATAGCTTGATTACACTTTAATCTGCATATAACAAAACATTGAATCTCTGGATAAAGTGCCTTTATGCAGCCAAGTCAAAATGTTATGTATAATTTAACAAAAAGTATTACTAAAATTCAATTTGAGATTAATTTTTGTATCAAATTAGCATGAGTATAGAAGATATGTGCAGACTACAAAAAAAGAGTTTTCTCAAAGAATCAACATAAATATGAACTGCGCTGAAATGATGTTATCTCTGGTTAACATTGCACATTTCTTTTAATTTAGACCATCACCTTTTTCTTAGAGGTAATCAGTAAAGTACAAAAAGGAGTTGAGAGCAGAATCAAAGTGAAAAAAATCCTATTTTCATCAATTAGACTTGCACCGTTTGCTGACATCTTAAGATTTGTTTCCATTTCAGAAAGAGGTCAAGTCGGTATCACAAAAGAGTGATTTTGCAGAATATTTAGGAAGATGTATTGCAAAAAAGTGTACTTATTAAATACAGAGAGACCTTAATGTTGATCTTTTGAGTATAACACACATAAAAGAGAGAGCATACATGCTACATACAGTGAGACCTCGTTGTTGTATCCAGTATAGTTCTGCTTCAAGAGAGAGTATACATGCTACATATAAGTGAGACATAATCACTACTACTTATAGTATAGAACTGCTACGAGAGAGAGAGCGTACATGCAACATACAAGTATAAACGGTGTATCTGTTTAGATACTGTAATCGAGTTTCAGTTTTGATGTTATAAAAGATCATCACTTATGATGTTATCAAAGAGCATCATTTCAGAAAATATAAACATTCATCATTCAGAATTTATAAACGTGCATCTGTTTAGAAGATATAAACTACCATCAGTTCATTACCTATAAAGGTATATATATAAAAGTGCACCATTTAAGAAATTATAAACTTTCATCAGTTCAGAAATTAAAAACGTTCACCTGTTTTGATGTTATACACAAGCAATAGTGCAGAAGATATAAACTTTCATCAGTTCAGAAATCATAAACAATCATCAGTTATGTTATCAATGAGCATCTGTTTAGAAATTAAAAAAGATCATCACTTATGAGGTTATCAAGTAGCATTAGTTTAGAAATTATAAACGAGCTTCAGTTTTGATGTTAGAAAGGAGCATTAGTTTAGAAATTATAATCGATAAGCAGTTATTATGTTACAATCGAGGATCAGTTTAGAAATTAATAAAGGGCTGCAGTTTGCTCATAGACGATCATCAGTCCAGAACTTATAAACGTGCAATTGTTTAAAAGATATAAACGATAATCAGTTGGTAACATATAAAGGAACATCAGTTCATTACATAAAAAAGTGGATCATTTAAGAAATTATAAGCAATCATCAGTTCAGAACAAATAAACGTGAATCTGTTTATACATTATAATCGAGAATCAGATTTAATGTTATAAACTAGCATCAGTCAGAACGTATTGATGTAATCAACGAGCATCATTTCTGAGGTAATAATCGAGCATCAATTATCAGACGATATCAAGGAGCATCAAAAACAGAAGATAGACAACAGCATCAGTTTAGAAGTTATCAATGAGCATCAGATCAGAAGTTATAAACGTGTGTCAATTCAGAAGATATAAACCATCATCAGAAAATAAGTTATAAACGAGTATCACTTCAGAAGTTATAAAGGAGTGTCAGATTAGATGTTATAAACGAACATCAGTTCAGAAGTTTTAAACGAGCATCAGTCCAGAAATTATAAAGAGCATGAGTTCAGAAGTTATTAACGTGCATCAATAGAGAAGATATGAACGTGCACCAATTCAGAAGTTATGTTCAGATGTTATAAACGAGATCCAGTTCAAAAGATATAAACGAGTATCATTTAAGAATTTATAAACAAGCATTAGTTCAAAAGTAATTAACGAACCTAATTAGATAATATTATAAACGAGCGTAAATTCAGCAGGTATAAACGAGCATCAGTTGTGAAGATATAATCGAGCATTAGTTCAGAAGAAATGAACGAACCGAAGTAAAGATTTTATAAACGTGAATCATTTTAGCTGATATAAAAGAGCATCAGTTCGGAAGTTCAAAACGAGCAACAATTGACACGTTTTAAACGAGCATCAGCTCGGAAGTTATAAACGTGAATCACTTCAGCAGGTATAAAAGAGCATGAGTTCGGAATTTAAAAAACGAGCATCAATTCACACGTTATAAACGAGCATCAGCTCGGAGGTTAAAAAGGAGCATGAAATTAGCAGATATTATAGAGCATCAGTTCGGAAGATATAAACAGGCATTAATTCAGCAGGTATAAAAGACCTTCAGTTCGGAAGTTATGAAGAGCATCAATTCAGCAGGTATAAAAGAGCATCAGGTCAGATGTTATAATCGAGCATTAGTTCAGAAGAAATGAACGAACATAAGTAAAGATTTTATAAACAAGCGTCAGTTCACAAGTTATAAACCAGTAACAGTTCCGAAGTTATAAACCATCATCAGTTCAGATGTTATGATGTAGCATTAGTTAAGAAGTAATAAACAAACCTAAGTACAGAATATTATAAACGAGCGTCACTTTAGCAGTAATAAATGTGCTTCAATTTAGAAGTTATAAACTTGCTTCAATTCCCAAGTTTTAAACGAGCATCAGTTCAGAAGTAATAAACGAACCTAAGTATAGAATGTTATGAACGAGCGTCAGATTAGCAGTTATAAACTTGCTTCACTTCAAATAATATAAACATGCATCACTTCACAAGTTATAAAGGAGCATCAGTTTGGAAGTTTTAAATGAGTATTAATTAACAAGTTATAAACCAGTATCAGTTCCGAAGTTATAAACCAGCATCAGTTCAGATGTTATAATGAAGCAATAGTTTAGATGTAACAAACGAACATAAGTACAGAATGTTATAAACGAGCTTCACTTCAGCAGTTATAAACGTGAATCAATTCTGCATGTAAAATAGAGTAACAGTGCTTCTCATTTATGAGTTTCGGATTGATGCACTTTTATAATTGATGAATTGATGCAAGTTTAATACTTCGGAACTGAAGCTCTATTATACATGCTGAATTGATGCACATTTATAACTGCTGAACTGATACTGGTTTATAACTTGTGAATTATTGCTCGTTTATAACTTGTGAATAGATGCTAGTTTATAACTGCTGAATCGATACACATTTATACCTGCTGAAATGATGCTCGTTTATATCTTGTGAATTGATCGATCAAAACTATTGAATGGATTCTCCTTTATATTTTCTGACCTCATGCACTTTTATACCTGCTGAACGGATGATTGTTTATAACTTGTGAATTGATGCTCGTTTATAACAGGTGAATTAACGCTCGATTATAACTTGTGAATAGATGCTTGTTTATAACTGCTGAAATGATGCACGTTTATAACTTCTGAACTGATACTGGTTTATAACTTGTGAATTATTGCTCGTTTATAACTTGTGAATTAACGCTCGATTATAACTTGTGAATTGATGCTTGTTTATAACTGGTGAATGGAATCTCCATTATAACTTCGGAACTCTTACACATTTTTACCTGCTAAATTGATGCACGTTTATAACTGCTGGACTGACGCTCGTTTATAACATTCTGTACTAAGGTTCGTTTATTACTTGAGAATTCTTGCTCGTTTATAACTTGTGAATTGAGGCTCGTTTATAACTTCCGAACTGATGCTTGTTTATAACAGGTGAATTCCCGCTCGATTTTAACACTCTGTAGTTATATTCCTTTATTATTTCTTAACTAATGCTCGTTTATAACTGATGAACTGACGCTCGATTATATCATCTGAACTGATGCTCGTTTATAACTGGTGAACTGATGCTCGTTTATAACTAGTGAATTGATGATCGTTCATAACTGAAGTGATGCATGTTTATAACTGCAGAACTGACGATCCTTTATAACATTCTGTATTAAGGTTCGTTTATTTCTTCTGAATTAATGCTCGATTATAACATACGAACTGATACTCGTTTATAACATGTGAATTGCTGCACGTTTATAACTTCCGAACTCATGCTTGTTTATAACAGGTGAATTCCCGCTCGATTTTAACACTCTGTAGTTATATTCCTTTATTATTTCTGAACTAATGCTCAATTATAACATCTGAAATGTTACTCGTTTATAACTTGTGAATTGATGCTCGTTTATAACATCTGAATTGATATTCGTTTCAAACTGGTGAAATGATTCTCCATTAAAACTTCGGAAATATTACAACTTTATACCTACTAAATTGATGCACGTTTATAACATTCTGTAGTTATATTCCTTTATTATTTCTGAACAAATGCTCGATTATAACATCTGTATTGATGCTCGTTTATAACTTCTGAGCTGAAACTCGTTTATAACTTGTGAATTGTTGCTCGTTTATAACTTCCGAGCTGATGCTTGTTTATAACAGGTGAATTCCCACTCGATTTTAACATTCTGTAGTTATATTCCTTCATTATTTCTGAACTAATTCTCGATTATAACATCTGAACTGATGCTCGTTTATAACTTGTGAGATGGATGCTCTTTTATAACTTCCGAACAGATGCTTAGTATATAAGTTGTGAATTGGTGATCGTTTATAACTGCTGATGTGATGCACCTGTATAACTGTTGAACTGCTGCTCGTTTACAACATTCTGTACATAGGTTCGTTT
Organism: Nautilus pompilius; assembly: GCA_018389105.1. Taxonomy (NCBI): domain Eukaryota; kingdom Metazoa; phylum Mollusca; class Cephalopoda; order Nautilida; family Nautilidae; genus Nautilus; species Nautilus pompilius. The sequence goes on from JACATO010000687.1 coordinate 1,226,774, forward strand.
ATTAATTCAGAACTAATGCTCGAGTATATCATCGGAACTGATACTCGTTTATATCTTGTGAATTGATTCTAGTTTATAACTTCCGAACTGAGTCACTTTCATACCTGCTGAATTGATGCACGTGTATAACTGTTGAACTGACGCTCGTTTAAAAACATTCTGTACCTCGGTTCGTTTATTAATTCAGGACTAGTGCTCGAATATATCTTCTGAACTAATGCTCTTTAATATCTTCCGAACAGATGCTTAGTTTATAACTTGTGAATAGGTGATCGTTTATAACTTCCGAACTGATGTTCTTTAATATCTTGTGAATTGATGCTCGTTTATAACTTCTGAACAGATACTGTTAACTGCCAATTAGTTTGAAAATGTGCTAATATTTACATTACAAAAAGGAAATTGTACATCTGATAGTGAAAATTGGTGTTTTCCTCACGTGTACTGTGGCTTTCCTATGGTCTAATTGCTTTACATGACCTAGTAATGGCTCACTTTGAGAAATACAGATTTAAGCCATAAGCATGTCCAGTTAATAATAATTTTCTTCAAAGTCGACTTCCACATTGATGTATCTCAAAATGTTAGCTTTTCATATGACGGATGGATTTTCATTATGCCAGGAAGTCATTGTTTAGTCTTGTAACTGCAAACTTTAAATATTTTTAACATTAATTTAAGCACCATAGCTGATATGAACAATTTAATTTTTGATGATGTTCTTGACATTTATCTGAATGCTACAATAATCTCACAAGGTCTGAATTTATAAATTTGTTGAAGAATTTAGTTAGTTTTTTTTAGACTTTTAATATAGAAAACAGATTTGTAACAACTTATTTTGTTCTGGTTAATTTCTTTTTAGGAAACACAATTTTATTATTGCAGAATTTGTAAAAATATACCAAAAAAAGGTAAAAATTATAATGAGTTATGTCCCTTTACCTAACTCTCTAACAATGCACAGTATTAACGCCATATGCCAACTACCTTATTATTTTGGTGGTTATTTTTGGAAGGTTACCTTATTTAGCAAAATGCAATTTTGTGAGTTTGAATCAATATATTGCATGACCATTTATTCTTATCTTTTTCAGAAAATTTATTTTTTATACATGCAAAGTTTGGATACATTACATTTTCATCATGCAGTATTCAATGACATAGAAATGCTTAGTTGACATTCTAGCTATTCTCTTCCTCGTCTGACTCCTTCCATTTAATTTCTCCTAATCCTTTTTCATTAGACTTAACATGAAAAAAGGGCGAGAAAGTTACAAGGGAGCTATGAATCGTTTTATTGTGAAATTCCTCAGGTTTTTTTAAACCGGTATTAAATATATTATTTTTAATGGTGAAACTAATAATCACAGCAAGTGATGCACTTGTAATTGTTTTTTACTTTCCCTAATAATTAATGCCATAAATAAAAAGATTTTGCTCATTTGTTAAAGATAATATTAATTAATGGAATTTATTTCCCATGTTGAAGAATAGAATAAAGAACAAAGGTATTTGACTTAACAGATAAGCATTATAGTAATCTAAAATATTTTAAGAACATATCTTTTTATGGATTAAAGGTATTGCACTTATATATTTGTTGGTATCAGCTGCCTTTGATATAAACCCAGGTTTCTCAAATTTTTTTGGCTTATGTCATCCTTTTCAAAGTCCTTGTACCAAGGTGGTGTGCAATGACGTAACTGGGGCCTGATAACATGATTGATTAAAGGTCCAGGGAGTTTACCTTTATCACAACAGCATTACATTAACGCATCAGCAAGCAGCCAAATAACTAAACAGGGACCTACTGTTAACTGTCAATTAGTTTGAAAATGTGCTAATATTTACATTACAAAAAGGAAATTGTACATCTGATAGTGAAAATTGGTGTTTTCCTCACGTGTACTGTGGCTTTCCTATGGTCTAATTGCTTTACATGACCTAGTAATGGCTCACTTTGAGAAATACAGATTTAAGCCATAAGCATGTCCAGTTAATAATAATTTTCTTCAAAGTCGACTTCCACATTGATGTATCTCAAAATGTTAGCTTTTCATATGACGGATGGATTTTCATTATGCCAGGAAGTCATTGTTTAGTCTTGTAACTGCAACCTTTAAATATTTTTAACATTAATTTAAGCACCATAGCTGATATGAACAATTTAATTTTTGATGATGTTCTTGACATTTAATCTGAATGCTACAATAATCTCACAAGGTCTGAATTTATAAATTTGTTGAAGAATTTAGTTAGTTTTTTTTTAGACTTTTAATATAGAAAACAGATTTGTAACAACTTATTTTGTTCTGGTTAATTTCTTTTTAGGAAACACAATTTTATTATTGCAAAATTTGTAAAAAAAAACCAAAAAGGTAACAATTATAATGAGTTATGTCCCTTTACCTAACTCTCTAACAATGCACAGTATTAACATCAGCGACATATGACAACTACCTTATTATTTAGGTGGTTATTTTTGGTAGGTTAACTTATTTAGCAAAATGCAATTTTATCGTTTCTGGCTCGTAGCTCGATGGGTAGTATGTTCGCTTCTAAACCAGAGTGTTGAAGGTTCGATCCCTGTTGGATGCTGATGGTTATCCCTTTTTATTTAACTTAATTATTTTTCTCTCCTCAGTTTAGAACCTAACCTTGTGTCGCTCTTCTTCTGCATACTTGTTCCAGCATTTAATGAATTCCTTCGTTTCCTAAAGACATCCTTCCTGATTAAATAAAAATATAACTGTTTGATACTAAGTTAACATATCTGGCTCGTAGATCGACGTGTAGCAAGTTCGCTTTTCAGTCGGAGGGTTGAAAGTTCGATCCCCATTGGATGCTGATGGTTATCCCTTTTTATTCTATTTATATATTTTTCTCTCCTTAGTTTAGAACCTAACCTTGTGTCGATCTTCTTCTGCATACTTGTTCCAGCATTTAATGAATTCATTCTTTTACTAAAGAACATCCTTCCTGATTAAATAAGAAGGTATCTGTTTTGAGAGTAAGATAACGTGTCTGGCTCGTACCTCGACGTGTAGCAAGTTCGCATCTCAGCCGGAGGGTTGATGGTTCGATCCTCGTTGTATGTTGATGGGGTTATCCTTTTTTTATACGACTTATATATTTTTCCTCTACGCAGTTTAGAACCTAACCTTGTTGTCGATCTTCTTCTACATACTTGTCCAGCATTTAATGAATTCCTTCTTTTCCTAAGA